>JARQOC010000003.1:583635300-584235300 GCA_033576535.1 Allobates femoralis
GAGCAGAGAGTAATGGAAGAGACTGTGTGTGAGTGAAAAAGACATGTCACCTGTACGAAGCAGATAAGAAGACAGAGATTGCAAGAAGAAAGCTGGTGCTGGACCAAGACCAGTAACACCCATTGCATTACAGCCCACATAAGTATTATAAAGCTGTTTTTTTAACATTATGCAGATCGACTCGGGACTTATATACAGCATTTTAGAATGCTGTATGTAAGGTCTTACTGGTGTTGACCACAGTGTATAGGCAAAAAAGGCTGACAGGTTCATTTTAAGTAATATATTTTGGATTTGTTGATATGCTGTGCTTTGCTGAAGTGTAAAATAAGACGGATAGTAACAGAATCAGACCTCATTAAAATGTTTCATTTACTGTACATGTTCTATATTTTTTTATGGATTATCACATGGATATTATAGTTTAATGGACTGTTTATATGTCCATGTTATTTTTCAGATAAAGCATCCATTCCTTAAAGGGGATGTCCACTACTAGGACAACCCCTTTTAATTTGACTTGTTTCCCCCTGTTAAAACAATAACAGTATACTCACCATGCATGCTGCCACCATTCCAGTGCTATTACTAACCACAGTTCGGGGTTCACGTGAAATTGTGATGTCACGTGACCCTAGCATCCAATTGCCGCTTACTTCTTTGTCCCCTCTTTCAAACTTATTTGCCAACAACAGGAAGCACATCCTGTAATCCAAGTTACAGAAGAAAATCAGACATTCAAGTCTTTAAGTCCATGACAAAGTCTATATATAAACTCTCGCACACGAAAAAGCAAGAAACGAAAAATGTTTGTCAGGCGTGTTTATTGAGACACTAAAGAAATTATATTTATCTTCATATCACTATGATGTTTCGGCATGTATAATCTGTCAGGTTTCATATCTAGATAGGACCCAGCGCTAACTCTGATTGGCACTTATATACTTAAAAAATCAATAATAAATTGATACAATGACAGAAAAATAGATAAAACACTACAAATGTATTTGTATTAAATGTACAATTGGAATTTTAGGAGGTATAAATATAAAATATAAAATTAAAAATTGAAAATTAAAACATTTTGTTTGTAAAGACTCTTTCTTAAAAACACCCTGGTGGTTGGCCCTGAGGCTTTGATGACTTGTCAGTCAGGATCTTGACTGTATGGGTGGTGTCTCCAGAATCAGTGGTTTGGAGGAAAACCCTCGATCTAGGGAATAAAGGATATGATTTTAGTTATGTGATTTTTTTTGCTCTGAATACTTGGGTAGATATGTGTTACAAACCTACCTCTTGTGTTGGATGTTCTGTCACTGTTGTACTGTTTATTTTTCCTCTTCCTGTTAGACGTTCTCACTTCCCTAAAATATGATTGTTATTTTTATTCTTTGAGTTGCCTAATGTACTATTCTCAAATACATATAATATCTCTTGCCCTTGGATGGGAAGAAATGCCGAACACCATGGGTAATATCGAATACCGGTGGTGTCAAGCACAGAGACGTCCAAGGCGCGCAAGCAAGCTTGGCGGCGCCAAACAGAGCGAGCAGCAGAAGGAGGTTCTATGCCCAAAACCTCCACAACACTGCTACTGAGTAAGTTGACCATGAACCCAGGGGTGCATCAAGACTCCCTGCCACCTGAGCCAGGTGAGGAGCTGGGGTGGGGGGGTGCTATCACTGGCGACTGTGGGCGAGGAGCGGGGGGGGTTGCTGTCACTGGTGGCCGCGGATGGGTGTGTGATACCTTACTGCACTGCAGCCGACGGCCATGAGTCTGGAAGCCTCTGTAGTGCTGGTGCCGCCCCCTTCAGCACTGCCGCTCCTCCTGAAGGCTCAGGTTATCCAGTGGATGTTGTGGCCCTGCATGAACCACAACAGTATCTATGGATGCATGTATCACTATATAATGATAATGAGACATATGAGTGAATCCAACAATATTGTTAGACACGAATAGATATACTCTCTAAGGAAACACATTAGTAATTCTAACAT
Organism: Allobates femoralis; assembly: GCA_033576535.1. Taxonomy (NCBI): domain Eukaryota; kingdom Metazoa; phylum Chordata; class Amphibia; order Anura; family Aromobatidae; genus Allobates; species Allobates femoralis. The sequence continues at coordinate 583,637,301 of JARQOC010000003.1, forward strand.
TGCTATTAAGTAATAGGAGTATCACTATAAGCAAGAAAGGTCAATCCACTTAACAGTAAACAAGTGTGTATAAGTAGATAAGTGAACAAGGTAATAAGTATAGGTCTAAATAACACATAACACATTAAGTTATCATATTAGTCAAGGAAGTTCATAGTGTAAACGTTTCCCTTATAGAGATAATTTGCCAACAAACCTAAACAGGAAAATGTTTAGAATCCTACCCACGTCTGTCAAAACCAGCAGATATATGTAAGTGAGCAATTGTTTATTAAGGTTATATAGAACAATAAAAACATACAACACATTAAATACATATTTATAAAAATAGGACAAGATACTACTATCTATCCTGAGTCACCACAAGCAAGCAAACCCAGTCACCATCCAACGGGTAAGAGATATGATATGTATTTGAGAATAGTACATTAAGCAACTCAAAGAATAAAAAAAAACAATCATAGGAAATATATAGGAAAATCAACAGTACAACAGTGACAGAACAACCAACACAAGAGGTAGGTTTGTAACACATATTTACCCAAGTATTCAGACTAAAAAAATCACATAACTAAAATCATATCCTTTATTCCCTATATTGAGGGTTTTCCTGCAAACCATTGATTTTGGAGACACCAACCATGCAGTCAAGATCCTAACTGACAAGTCATCAGAGCCTCAGGGCCAACCACCCAGGAGTTTTTAAGAAAGAGTCTTTTACAAACAAAATTTTTTATTTTTTATTTTAAATGTTATATTTTAGATTTATACCTCCTAAAATCCAATTATACACTTAATACAAATAAAGTTGTAGTATTTTATCTATTTTTCTGTCTTTGTATCAATTTATTATTGATTTTTTAAGTTTTTAAGTGCCAATCAGAGTTAGCGCCTGACATATTAATAATAGAAGGTTTGTACACGTAACCTCCTAAGGATCTATTAGCAGCAACTAATAGTTTAACAGCCAGCTCCAGTGTTCCAATCTCTAGAATAGTTCACAGGAATGTATAATCTGCCTTCTTTGGATAAATGTTTATCTTTTTACATACAAAAAAGAGAAAACACAACACCAGACACATATTTGAACACAATGTCACATCCATATGCATTTAGTAGTTCAATAAATAAAACAATATACAATAACAATCCAAAAGAATATATTCAGTACAAGTATATAATATGCAAGGCAAAACAATAGAAGACAGAAACAGCGGTGATCATTAATGGTCACAAATAAAGTTCCAAATAGGTTCCAAATAGGTGTAAATTAAAGACCCAACTGGTATACCTGTCTCCCCACTACTTCCCTGTCTCTCCCCTCTGCCGAACCCTTCACTGGCTCCGCACTTCCCAGAGATCCCGGTTCAAAAACCTAACCCTGACATACAAGGCCATACACAACCTGTCCCCCCAAACATCTCTGACCCAGTCTCCCGATATCTACCCTCTGCGCTCGTCTCAAGAACTCCTTCTCTTCTCCCCTCGCATTACCTTCTCACACAACCACATACAAGACTTCTCTCGTGCATCCGCCATACTTTGGAACTCTCTCCCCCACCAGATCAGACACTCCCCTACCCTGGGAACCTTCAAGAAAAACCTGAAGACCAATCTCTTCCTTCAAGCCTATAACCCACACTAAGACCTAATCTGCTGCACCACCTCACCTTCACCTCTCCCCTTCCTAATGTCTCCCCACCCACCCCCTATAGACTGTGAGCCCTTGTGGACAGGGTCCTCTGCCCTACTGTACCTGTATGATTCAAGTTTCGTCATTTTATGTTCTTGTCCTCGTCTGCCCTCATACATGTATGTCCTTGTCTGCCCTCAGACATGTAAAGCGCCATGGAACCTAATGGCGCTATATAAATATTTAATAATAATAATAATAATAATAATATACAAAAATGGAGTGTCAGTAGTGAAAATTTTTTTTTATATGTTTTAAGCAAGACCGCTTAGTCATGGTAATACTCATCAAGAGAAAAGAAAAGAGATAAACAGTAAAGGTATATGGGAAAAGAAAAAAGCAAGAAGAAAAGAGGTAAGAGATATTCATTATTGAAGTATGAAAATAATACATTTATATCAATAAGTACTATTAGGATCCTGAAGTAATCATAAACAACACACGTAAAAATGTACCGTCGACATAAGAAGATCACTTAACAATATGGGATACCAGATCGATTACAGAAGAATAAAGAAAATAGAGCTGGACAGGAAGTACTCCAGTACAATAAAAAATAGATAAAGGCCTCATCAAGCAAAAAGGGGACAGTACCTCAAAGTAACCATACACGTCACAAGATTTGCAAATATATAAGGTAATTACATCGGGTTGGTAGATATAGGTATTAACTACAAAGAAGCACGCCTATGAAATAAACATAATTTAAAGTAATATAAGATATCACACTGGTACATTTCAGGAACACATACCACAGTAGTCAAATTCTTAGATAATCTGCCTCCGCAGATGTTTATAGAATTAAAACCAGTGGTCACAATCCATACATGACTTTATTAATGGCTTAATATTAGGACATATAGAAAAAGAGAGACAAAGAAATCAGTGCACCAGTGTATAAATACTATCCGAGCTATGTTACCCCTTAATTAGTTACCTTATAAATCTAGTGGCCCGTGTATCTCTATAATCGTTGGTGATTAATATCTGTCATCAAATTAGCCCCAGTGATAGTACCTGCACAAGGTATAATGAGTAAAATATGAAATCACTTTTACTTCCCAGATGGTTCATGATGCCTGTCACCCATATACCTGTTATTTCGATAATAAGTGCCAGGAACCTGTAACAAAGATTCACCAATCGTTACTCTGCACAGTCATAATGTGCCATATCATATATTATAGCCCTATACCAGGAACTTACGGCACTTGTGAAGTAGAAAGATATAGAAAAAAACTCCTGCTGCTGTAAAATCCACTAGCAAGGATGGTAACCGCCGCTCCTGTGTTTAATATACCCGGGCGGAAGTGCTCTTGTCACATGACAGGTATCACATGACCGCGCCTGCTACTTCCTTGTTCCGCTATATGGAATGCAGAAAGCCGCCGCCTGACACACACAGTGTGCATGCGCTGTGTGAGAAGAGGATTGCCATGTCAGAAGTGCTGTTCTCATGGCGATATAAGTAGTTTCTGGTTGTGTATTCAAAAATTAAAGTTGTAGGGTGATAAGTACAGTGGTATTCAGTGTAGAAGGGGATCAATATATCTAAAAAACAGAAATGGGAAAAAAGTCATATTTAATAATGCAAATAGAATATATATAGAGTACATAACACTTATTTAGGTGGTATAATAGTTCAAAATTCTGGAACATCAAATATCTATCATATGTAACATAATGTACCATATATATTAATGAATTATATTACTTTGACAAAAACAATGATATTAGGGGGCAACCCTGCCACAGCACAGGAACATATATAATATATAATCCCTGTCAAATGTATGTCTCATACTCCCTGTTGAGACCCAATGGTTTCAGTGTCTGAAGCTGAAATATCCATTATGATTCCCTCTCACTGAGGCGGCGGATCCTGTTCCCCCCTCTATGGGCTTGAGGTATGTGTTGTATTACCTGGAACCTCAATTGGTATATAGTGTGACCTTTAGAAATAAAATGTTGAGGAATCGGCAATAGGGTGTTTTTGCACCGTATCATCGATTTGTGCTTGCTGATGCGATCTCGGATATGCTTGATGGCCTCCCCAACATATCCAAGACCACACGGGCACTTGATCAAATACACTATGAATGAAGATTCACACATAAAAACCTCCTGTATATAATACATTCTACCAGTCCTGGGGTGAGTAAAGGTGTTCCCCTTGACCATGTGTGAACACTGCATGCAACACCGACTCGGGGTGTCTACAAAAGTCTGTCTGGACTTAATCATGGCGGAACCCACATCTACCTGTACAAGTTTGTCTCTTAAATTCGAGGCCCTTTTGTGGCAGAATAGCGGCAAACTACTAAATTCTTCAATGTCAGGATATGAATGTTTGAGAAACGGCCAGTGTTTCTTAACACATATAAGTCAAATGGTCACAGCACCAAGTGGGTAAAGGCTGAACTGACTATTCCTCCAGTCAGCCACCTGGATGCAAGTCCAACCCAGAGAGTCCAATCCGGGTAATGCACACTTACTCACATGAGAAAGGACAGCGCCACAGACATGGATGGTGCAAATAAATTTCTGGTCTTTATTCCAGGGTCATAACAGGTGACATTTCGATCACCAGCGTGATCTTTATCAAGTGTTTCTTAACAATCGCCTTCACTATCGGTTCAAATGGATGATACGTACTCACAAATTCTACCTTCTTCTGGTTGGTCTGTCTTTGTGTTATCTGAGGTGCCCTTACTTCAGTCAATTCACGTGGATAACCTCTATTACAAAATTTTTTACTCATCTTTTCTTGTCTTAACTGTCTGATATTAGGGTCAGAAACAATCCTCGCCATCCTCATATGCTGCAAATGTGGTAGAGATCTTTTAATATTGGGCGGATGGCAGCTATTGTAGTTCAACAGGCTGTTCCAATCTGTAGGTTCAGTAAGCAAGACGACTGAAATTACACCATTGGGGCCCAATGATAGCAACGTATCCAGGAAGTAGATTTTAGTCATGTCACAATGCATTGTAGAGGTCAATCCTTCTACAAAGGCATTTAATTGGTTAAAGAAATGATCAAGGTCTTCCCTGGTGCCAGTCCAAATTCCAAAAATGTTGTCTATAAATCGTCTCCAGAAAATAACATTGGAGACAACATACGGATTACGCCAAACATATTTCTCCTCGACATACTTTATGAATATGTTAGTGTAAGGAGGTGCTACATTAGAAATCATAGTGATCCACCTATGCTGAACATAAAACCAGATTCTAAAAAGAAAAGAATTAATCCTTTATCATTCTATTATTAGCACCTGATTATCAATAGAAGACAAAAAATAAGAAGAGATATTTACTACCAAGTTGGTGCCACTACTTGGGAGCACAGTTGCATAGGGTGTCTCCCACTCCCTTTGTCTCTTCCCCCTCCTTGACTTCCTCGAAACAGACAGTGTGGTTCAAAAAAAACGATGGTACTGATAGAATTGTCCAGGGTCGCTCTTTAGGCTGCTTCCAGATCCAAACAGATTGTATCTGCGATAATACCAGCCTGGTTGTTCGGGATTGCGCCATCTGTATACTTTCCCTTGAGCATAGTCCTCCTGGTCACATTGGAACTTCCTCTTTTTCCACTCCTGAACAGTCTTTCTGAAGTCCACAATGACCTTATTGGTCTTCGTTTTCACACTGTTGAAATCTGAAGGAGATAGTGTCTCCTTTAGTTGATCTTATGAATTCTTGATAGTATCTTTGAGAGTCTCAATTTTAGTATGAAACTGTTTCTAGTTAGTGAGATGAGATCTAAAGAGCACTTGTTGAGGATACTTTCGAACCTATTGCAGTAGTTGGTGTTATCTGAAAAAGGAGTTGGTCGCAAATTGACATGTAAGCCCCTAGGTATCCTTTTCTCCTTATGATATTCAGCAAGCGTAACTAAATGAAAATCGAAAGCTGTATATCTACGTTGCAATTTCTCTTAGTCCTTATTCTGATTATCCTCCACAGAAGTACAAGAAATTGATCAGAAGTAATCACCTGGCCTACAATGGCCGATGTCTCAGTGTCATCATATGAAAAAGTGGTGAACGATATTTATTTGGAAAAATGAAAAAAGGAAAACAAGACTCAGAGCACAAGAAGCAAAGACCATGACAATCATTGATAGAAAACTATTGTAATAGCATCCTAGTTAGGCTGGCTTCACACCACGATTTTTGTCCTGTCAGGTTGTGTCCGGTGCTTTGCAGGAAAACTGGAGGGTTAATATGTCCTCTGGTCCTGTTCGTAGCCGGATGCTACAGAGCACAGCTGAGGTAGCTGTCCCCTGCTGAAATAGTGCTGAACCACTTCACAGGGGACAGCTCCTTGGTGCTGAAATTCAGCGTAGATCACTGCAGCCACCAGTGTCCGGTTCCCGGCTCTTTCCGGATCCTCCCAGATCTGGGCAATCTGGCGCCATAGACTCCCATGTTAGGGAGCGCCGGATTGCCACGAATCTGGGAGGATCTGATTTGGGCAGATTTTTCGCCCCGGACACAAGAATGTTGCTTGCAAAGGGGAGTAGGTGAGCGCACACATCACATTGCATATAGCGCTCATCTCCTCCTCTGACACAGTGTACTGAATCTGCAGCTCAGTGCAGTCAGTGGTAATCTTCTTCACACAGCTGTGGATTTGGTGCACTGTGCCAAAGAAGGAAGTGATGGCTGTGTGCAATGGGGGTGCGTGGTCATATTGGGGAATGGGGGGCAATCATGCTTGGGACTGGGGAGGGCTTGTAGGACTCAGGGTGGGGGGAAACTTGCTGACACTGGGGAGGCAGGGCTGTAGGAGCTTGGAGGTGGCCATGTATGCTGAAGTCTGGGGGGGCAGGCCTGTAGGAGTCAGAGTCGTGTTTGTAGAAGACTGGGTATAATGACCAGCTGTGACGATTGCAAACAGGCTCCAAAACAAACACGCCTCTAGTCAATGGCAGAGGCTGCTGATCCAGACACAAAAAGGTGATATCTAGATAACCCTCCAAACTGTTGATAGAATGTAAATTACAGACTGTCAGCATTCTGCAGCCTAGATACAAAGATAAATTCTACAAAAAACCTGGACAGCCCCTTTAAGTACACTAATAATTAAACAGAGAATCAAAGTTCTTACATATCAAGGAAATAAAGAAGTAATAGAGCTCTTCTCTTAGAGGTCTTGAAGGAAGGCAACCAAGAGCCAGGATCAGTGTAATGCACCTTAGACTGTAGGTAGCTGAGAAGTAATGAGGCAGAGCACAGAGCTATCAAGCAGCAGCAGGAAGTCCAGAAGCAAGCCAGGAGTGACTCAGAGACCAGCTAGCACAAAATACCCAGGCAAGGAATAAATCTCGGTCAGGGACTTATAAGCATGACTGACAGGAAGTTCAAGAGCAAGGCAAGACACCAGACTCCATCTTGCATAAGGGCAAGAAGATACATCAAGTTCCATGGAAATTCAAAAACCTTAAAGTTGTTGTCATTCAGAAGCGGGAGAAACGTGTGGATTTCAGAGTACTAGGAAGTCTAGTTCTTGAGGCAAAAAGAAAGGAATGGTCAAAGAAACAACTAATTCAGGGCAAAGATGAGGTTTGGCAATGAGAGAACCATATCTCAACTGGGTCTTGTATTCAATGATCACTCAGCGGTTTCATATGAATGTACACGCTTCTAATGAGGCTATGTATGCTACTGTTTTCACTTCATTGGTTGCAATCTAGTACAGAGTTGCATCAATTCAGTCTGTTGTAATCCAAGTAAAACAGTAAAGGTACCTGTTAGGTGCAGAGAAAGACCAGACTTAGTGTTATATAGCTGCCCAAGACAGGTATATGAGTGTGCACTGTGCAATGTTCTGTGTTCACGTTTTCTCTGGTTTTTAAAAGTGCAACAACAAAATCCACTGCTAAAAAGCTCATATAGGAAGCTGTCTTCCAGTATTGGGTTTTTGAAGTGATGGAAAATGATAATGGGACACATTTAATAGGGGAGAATCTTCAGAATGTATTGAGTGACCTGGGTATCATAGAAGTTTTGCATACCCTATACCGCTCCTAGAGTAGTGACAAAGTGGAGAAGGGATGCATTACACAATATGTAGGACTATGGGGTGCATTATACTGTACTATATGGAAGGCAATGTAAGACCAATTATATTGTATGGAGGACATTGTGATATTAATTATACTATAAGAAAGGCCATAGTGGGGCCATAATAATATTTGCAGGGCTATGTGAAGGAAATTATATAATTTCAAGGGCTATATGACTGCCATTTTAATATTTGGAGGGCTATGAAGGAGCCTTTATACTTAATGGAGGCCATTATAATGTATGCAAGCAAATATACAATGTGAAGGGTGTGTGGGTTCCATCATACTGTGTGAAACGTTGTGTTTGGGGCCATTATAAAGTTTGGAGCACTAAGGGGGCCCATTATACAGTGTGAATAAGTGTGGGGGCCATTATACTATATATGTGGCAACCCAGGAGTCCGGTTGCCACAGCAGCATTTCCTCCCTCACAGGGGGTAATGTCATGCCTGGAAGCAAGAAGGGGTCCCCATACTAGGTAACACCTGCATCCAACACTTGTCCTGACTGCAGACCAGAAGAGGGAGATCTAACCCAGTTTCAAGGGAGCTCCCCTATAAAGTTTGGCCCAGAGGCGGGGTTAGGGAGAATGTCAGGAGAACGTCTGAGGGAAAGTAGAGAGACAGACTTTATGGGGACTGGAGGCGGTTGGAGCTCGTTCCAGGAAAGTGGAGAGCAAATGAGAGGGAAGAGGAGACAAGTAGAGGAGAACCTGGGGATTGGAGCCGTGACTGAGCTCGCCCCAGCAGAAAGCGCTAGAAACAGGACGCCAGAGTCCTTAGTTATACGGGACCTGATGTCCCAACATCTAAATGCAGAGAGCAAGATTGCAAGTGTTCTGGTCCCACCAAGCACCTGGCAGCACAGCAGCACGCTGGAGCCCGGAGCCACTAACATAGGAGCGGCCCCTGTAAAAGACTCAAGCTGCCTGCCATATGCGCGAGACACCTACACACAGGAAGAGGGTTGTAACATTGCTTTAGACAGTGAGGGCCAAAGAGGACAGTGCAAAAGGAAGGCCTCCGAACCCACCTGGCAAGGTGGTTGTCCAATTGCGGCCAGGCTGCCCGGATCTCCATTACCACCTGTTACCATTGTCTTGGACTGCACATTCAACTACCAAGATACATTCTTTTGTTACTCAGTCAAATATTAATTTATTTATGCTGGGGAGGGGGCAATTAGATCTTCTGCTATGAGCTACATGATTTTATGTATGCCCTGCTACATTTTTCAAATTTTACTTAGGTCCTGGTCAGGGATAGCTTTCTGGTTACAACCAATTAATATAGCATTCAAGAGCCCTATTGCAATTATTCTCTAGTCATTCAGGAGGTGCCTCGTTCAAGGACAGTTTGTTTTCTCCCAGCTGGGGTCCAGTATAAAAGTTAATACTGAGTGGAAAGCTAATCCAGACCAGATACTTCAGATATATGTTAGGGCCACGTCACACACACAGATATCTTTGCAGATATTGTTCACAGATATCTGGTTGCAGTGAAATCATGGACATATTGTTCCATGTTGTGGCTGTGTACAAATGGAACAATGTTCCATGATTTCACTGCAACCAGAGATCTGTGAACAATATCTGCAAAGATATCTGTGTGTGTGACGTGGCCCTTAGAAATACAGGAACAGGGCTTAATAATAATATCACTAAAATGGTAGTTTGTCAGGCTTACAGCATGCAAAAGGTTTCTTTTAGATCAATGTATTGAGTGTTTCAAATTGAGACCTGCGAATATTAACTTTCTATTAAGTAATTTTCTTTTTAAATGATGACATTTTATCTGTGACAAGAATCCTATCTTCAACGACATAATCACAGGAATGAACATATCACTACCGCACATGAGATGAGCGCAATCATCTCCTGCTGTGTAGGAAAGTCTGAACTGTCTGACCGTGCTGTGAACATTCACTGATCCGAATGACAGGAAACATACACACAATCAAAACTTGAAGATTAAATACAATAACGTATCCAGACCTTGATCACATACACCTTTAAAACCTTTAAAAATAAAACCTCAGTTTCATGTATGGGGATTTGCACTCCTTTCCTTAACTCCTTGAGATCAGCAGCTTTTTGATATCAGGAGTTACAGTATATAGTTCGTTCTCATCTGTTTCATAGTGATCATCATTTTCACAATGCAGAAGGGAAGAAAATGCTAAAAGTGGTGTTGTGAAAGGTAACTTTATTCAGTCAGCATTGCAAAGCTGGATACTTTTCCAAACTATCATCCCCTCTCCCTGTTATGCATTGTTCTAGAGTGTTTTGCCAAACTGTGACAAAAAGCTTTTCTGTATTTGAGAAGACGCTTTAGGGATAGAGGTTACAGCCTCGATCCGTGAGAAATGCCTATAAAAGGACAAAAAATACATCTACAGAAGAACTCATGATGCAAAGGAGGAAGAGTGAGGTCCCTCCACAAATTAGGTTTGTTTCTAACTTTAATGAACGATGGAATGAGATGAGGGACATCATGAAAAAACAGCCGGTATTACGTGCTGATCCGGTCTTGTGTCCACTCTTTGAAGTAAAGTTAATGGCGTGCACTCTGGTGTATCTTTTGAGGTGGTAGTGAAGGGTCTTTGTAGGCCCAGGTTCAATTCTAGTATATAAACTCTGCACACTGAGGTATGGTTTTCAAAGTGAAAAATTTATTTTTATTGGTACACAAATGATAGATTGCAACTGGAAAGTCACAATCTATCATGTGTGTACCAATAAAGAGAACTTTTTCACTTTGCAAACCATACCTGAGTGTGCGTTGTTTATATACTAGGCTTACGCCCACTTTTGTCTGAAACCCCCTTTATGACCGCAAAGAGATGCAAAAATCTAAAAGATCTTTTCGTGAGGAGTTACAACATACCTCCGAAGTTAACTTTTCTTGATGTAGGAGGTCAGGTAGTAGGGTTTTTTCCCTGTGGTGGTTGTATTGCCAGCGTAAATGTCTCTTGCAGCTCCAATTTTCATACTAGTGATGGCCTGAAGACTTTAAGATCCTTGAGCATATAGCTTGTAAGGCCAGCTTCACACCATGGTTTTGAGCTGTCAGGTTCTGTCCGATGTTTTGCGGAAGCATCAGACAGAACAGAACCGGAGGGAAAATATGCCCTCTGGTCCTGTTTACTGCCGTAATCAGCAGATCACAGCTTTCAGGAGCTGTCCCTGCTGAAATTTCAAAATCACGGCTAGCAGGAGCTAGCCGCAGTTCTGAATTCTCAGCGGGGAGCACTCCACGGTGCTGAAATTCAGCATCTGCTGGCTCTGAGCTTCAGCACCCGGTGTCCAGGAGCCGGACCTATTTTCTGTCAGATCCGGCACCATAGACTCCCATGTTAGGGGGCGCCGGATCACGCCGTATCCGGTTTGTTCAGATTTTTGCCTTGGACAGAAAATCGCAGCAAGCTGCGATTTTTGTGTCCGGGAGAAAAACCCAAATATTTTCGGATTCTCCTGGGCAGATGGAAACTGGATGACAAAACAATGCCATCCGGCCCTATCCGGCCACAAAGGAATACTATGGGGCAGAAATCGGATGCGGGGCTGTCCGGTTCACACCGGACAGCCCCAGATCCCGAAAACCGTGGTGTGAAGCAGCCCTAACACCAAGAATGTTATCTATTTTGCTACCTGTGACTGTCCTTTAAAGGGAACCTGTCAGATCATTCTACCCCCCTAGTCTACCACTACCTGTCCCTGCACCTAGCTAGCTGATCCCTAACCATCCCTGTCTCACCTAAAAGTGCTCTATAAAGATTAAGAAAAATGAGATATAAACTTACATAGAGTCTGAATCTGGAGACTGGAAAGGTGGGGTCTAAGGCTCCATTCCCCAATCCTCGCATTCAGCATGCCCCAGACCCCGCCGTTCCAGTCTCCAGATTCAGACTCTATGTAATTTTATAACTCATATTTCTCAATCTTTATGGGGCAGTTTTAGGTGAGACAGGAATGGCAAGGGATCAACTTGCAAGGTGCAGGGACAAGTAGTGGTAGACTAGGGGGGTAGAATAATCTGACAGGTTCCCTTTAATTTATGTAGGCCTGAGTCTGAGGTTAGAGTTAGGGAGCATCTGAGAGACATTTGCGCGACAAAGACAGCGACTGATTTGTCTAAAATAAAGACGATACCTAGGCATTTTTTGACATAGCACACCTGCAACCCAAAATCCTTCAGAGTTTGTGGGATAGATATAGTGCATTGCGGCATAAGGGGAAAAAACATCAGAAAATGTTTGGCACAGTGAGAGACCAAATGGATAAGTATCTTGAATACTGTAACACCATCTGGCCTAAATGAAGCCCTAAGCTTCTCCCCCTTCCTAAAGATTGAGTCTATATATAAAATTGTGCTGTTTCTTGAAGTATTTTAAGCTCTGTGCTGTCTCATTCTATTGATGTTTAGCTTGTATATTCTGTTTGTTATTGTTGTCTAACAGCTTGTGCCTATTTTTCCTTTTTTAGGGGATCCTTCTTTTACAAGCCCTGTGTGATCCTTATGCCTTAATTGCTGGAGTCATCTGGTCCAAACAACTTTATGAAGCTTGGTCTAAATGTTTTATTAATGTGTTTTGTATCATATTTATAATAATGGTGTTCTATGAGTTATTAGGGTCCACGAGGCTCATGGAGGTAATGCAGATGTTTTGACCTTCATGGGCCTTGAGCATGTAAAACCATCAGAAAGAGGTGGGAATACGCACAAATTACTACTTCAAAAGGAAAGTAGGTGGGTAATAGAAACTAGGGCTGTGGTCCGCTGGGACTTAATGATAAAAATGATTTGATAGCGTTCCTATAAAATCATGATTTCTAGTAAAGACTTCTGGAAACGTTTCTGGAGAGATATATACAGTTAGGGCCAGAAATATTTGGACAGTGACACAATTTTCGCGAGTTGGGCTCTGCATGCCACCACATTGGATTTGAAATGAAACCTCTACAACAGAATTCAAGTGCAGATTGTAACGTTTAATTTGAAGGGTTGAACAAAAATATCTGATAGAAAATGTAGGAATTGTACACATTTCTTTACAAACACTCCACATTTTAGGAGGTCAAAAGTAATTGGACAAATAAACATAACCCAAACAAAATATTTTTATTTTCAATATTTTGTTGCGAATCCTTTGGAGGCAATCACTGCCTTAAGTCTGGAACCCATGGACATCACCAAACGCTGGGTTTCCTCTCTCTTAATTCTTTGCTAGGCCTTTACAGCCGCAGTCTTCAGGTCTTGCTTGTTTGTGGGTCTTTCCGTCTTAAGTCTGGATTTCAGCAAGTGAAATGCATGCTCAATTGGGTTAAGATCTGGTGATTGACTTGGCCATTGCAGAATGTTCCACTTTTTTGCACTCATGAACTCCTGGGTAGCTTTGGCTGTATGCTTGGGGTCATTGTCCATCTGTACTATGAAGCGCCGTCCAATCAACTTTGCAGCATTTGGCTGAATCTGGGCTGAAAGTATATCCCGGTACACTTCAGAATTCATCCGGCTACTCTTGTCTGCTGTTATGTCATCAATAAACACAAGTGACCCAGTGCCATTGAAAGCCATGCATGCCCATGCCATCACGTTGCCTCCACCATGTTTTACAGAGGATGTGGTGTGCCTTGGATCATGTGCCGTTCCCTTTCTTCTCCAAACGTTTTCTTCCCATCATTCTGGTACAGGTTGATCATTGTCTCATCTGTCCATAGAATACTTTTCCAGAACTGAGCTGGCTTCTTGAGGTGTTTTTCAGCAAATTTAACTCTGGCCTGTCTATTTTTGGAATTGATGAATGGTTTGCATCTAGATGTGAACCCTTTGTATTTACTGTCATGGAGTCTTCTCTTTACTGTTGACTTAGAGACAGATACACCTACTTCACTGAGAGTGTTCTGGACTTCAGTTGATGTTGTGAACGGGTTCTTCTTCACCAAATAAAGTATGCGGCGATCATCCACCACTGTTGTCATCCGTGGACGCCCAGGCCTTTTAGAGTTCCCAAGCTCACCAGTCAATTCCTTTTTTCTCAGAATGTACCCAACTGTTGATTTTGCTACTCCAAGCATGTCTGCTATCTCTCTGATGGATTTTTTATTTTTTTTCAGCCTCAGGATGTTCTGCTTCACCTCAATTGAGAGTTCCTTTGACCGCATGTTGTCTGGTCACAGCAACAGCTTCCAAATGCAAAACCACACACCTGGAATCCACCCCTGACCTTTTAACTACTTCATTGATTACAGGTTAACGAGGGAGACGCCTTCAGAGTTAATTGCAGCCCTTAGAGTCCATTGTCCAATTACTTTTGGTCCCTTGAAAAAGAGGAGGCTATGCATTACAGAGCTATGATTCCTAAACCCTTTCTCCGATTTGGATGTGGAAACTCTCATATTGCAGCTGGGAGTGTGCACTTTCAGCCCATATTATATATATAATTGTATTTCTGAACATGTTTTTGTAAACAGCTAAAATAACAAAACTTGTGTCACTGTCCAAATATTTCTGGCCCTAACTGTATATATATATATATATATATATATATATATATAATTTTTATATGTATCTGTTTCCTTTCTTTATATGTATCTTTGTTTCCCTTCCTGACACACTGGTTTAGGTTCCTGCCTAATGTGTCCAGATATCTATGCCCAGAAAAAATAATAATATTGCTAATAATATGTACAGTGGTCCTTGAATAATAGTAATTCACCCAGTTGCCCTGTTTGTTGGAAAAGGAGGAGAATTAAGTTCAGGGTAATGAGGGTTAAATGCCTCTTTTGGTACCAATCAAATGTCCGTGTTTAGAATAGGTCCTTGGTGAGAGGCCGCGCGCACTAGTGTTACTTTGGTAACTTTTGAGATGAGTGCCGCTATTGTAGACGAAATACGGTACTACCCAGGTAACAACTTGCTCGGCAATGGTGGCTATTAATATACTAGTCAAAGTATGATGGAACTTTGTGGAGTTTAAATATATGACTAGATCAGCGTATACACACACCATATTGTTATTTTGAACAATACATGTAACTTTTAATAATGTTTCACATTGTTTTGCTATAGCGGTATTGACGTCAATACCGGCTAGTTAAAGCTCGGACATGACGACAGACGCTATAGAGGACCCGTCGAAGCGGTACACGACCGCGAAACGGCAGGCCGTCGTCCTCCGTCCCCGCACCCCCTCCACTGCTGATGTTCATATGTATGGACTGAACTAAGAAATAAAGTTTGCAAGATCGACTAATGGTGAGTGCGGCTCTAATTTCTATACTATTGAATATCATGTTTATAATAATGGTGTTCTATGAGTTATGAGGGTGCATAATATAGTTTACCGTATCTTTGTACCAGCCTTTTTCACCCCCCCTCCTTATGGAGCGTTCTGACTAGCCTCCTTTTTCCTCCTGTTCCCTTCTCCGGCTCCTTTATGTATATTTTTCTTCCTGCCAGCTTGTCTCCTCGCATCCCCTGGAACCATTGAGGCGTCCATTTCCCTGGTTACCAGGGGCGGTGCTTCTGGGTTCTTGGATGATCGATAGGCAGGCATGGTGGGATTATGTGGCATGGGATGTGTGCTCCAATCAGGGGTGTTAACCACCTGTTACAGCTCCTGTGCACCCGTGTGCCCTCTCTCCCTCCCAATGGTTCGCTTTTCTGGCATTTATATTGGATTCATTGTGGCATCCATTTCCCTGGTTCCCAGGAGTGGATGTTTGCTGTTTCCTTTATGCCTGTGGGTGGGTTTTGGGGACAGATGAGGTGGGGCATGGGTGCTGGTAATAGAGTTGTGATTGGTGGACACCTGGATGACTCACATGTCCTTCAGATCATTACAATCAGGTATCCACTATAAAGGTCATATAATGTGGACATAATGCACCGCTCCCTGTAAAAGCATTTTCACTAAGTACACGAAATGCCATCGGTGTTGGCATCGCCTGTGTGGGGCCCCTAGGAGGAGAACACCTTGAGTATGGGTAAGGTTTTTATACAGCACTTTTTCACATCATAACACAGATATATGTGGGTTGTTGTAATCATACCTAGCACATATAGTGCATTGGTTGGCAGCGCTTGTGGTCAATATTTGATTTTATTGAATACTTATATGTAATATTGTGTGGCTGTGTTGTACAATATATTGAAAACATTGTTACAAAACCCTGTTCTGTACATTTATCGATTTATTGCACAATTGCCTACAACTTGGTGCATTGGCTGACAGCACTTGTGGTCAATGTTTGACTTATTGGATACTTGTATGTAACATTGTGTGCTGTGCATGGCATAATACATCGAAAACATGACTGTAAACTCCTATTTTGTACATTTATCCATTTATTGTACAATTGCACCAGGGGTTCTCAACTAAGAGAGTTTATACAGTAAAGTGTCTGTATTTTACATATATATTTTGCCCATATGCATGGGTTCCCTTACTGACTTGTGGATTCCCGTCCTGTTTTGTAAGGTTTCGCCGATGCCTTGTTTAATTTAAGAGGTTTTTTTCTGTATTTGTGTAAAAAAACCACCTTTTATCCTTTTGTATGAAATATAAATTGTGATTTTTAGCCTATTTGAACTCCAATGTGTCCTCTAGTGTTGAAAACTGTATTTGGCATGTCTAATCTTCATTTGGTAACGTTAATATCTCTTTGTACTGATTTAACTATTAGGGTGTATTTAAATGTGTGAAATTTGTCTGCGAGTGCAATCCATTAAACCAACAGATTGCATGTGCAAACATATTACATTATACTACCATGCGTATCTGCGAGTTTTACCTTTGCGAGAAACGTGTCTAGGAAAAATAAAAAAAAATTGCAGCATGCAAGATTTCGCCAATGCAAGTGAAAGGGTGCGATGAAAACATTGCACACCATACACACAGCACTCTGACCGCGATTCTAGCATGGACAATTTTATAGAATAGAATAGTTATATATAGATATAGATTATATATATATATATATATATATATATATATATAGATAAATAAATAGAAAAAAGAAAGAGCAGCACGTCAAATGAGTCCTGGGTGCAGTGCCTAACTTGACAACTTCCCACTTGCCAGGTATATACCAGAAAAAATAATAGCCGGCACTCCAAAAGTACAGTTCATTATAGACCTTTATTGGTCAGTGACTAGGCAACATCTCAATCTTTAGTAGATCTGTGGCTAGGGTCACACTTAGAAGGCACAATCCAGTAACCACATCCATTTCCGGATGCAGTGTTGGACTGTGCCTTCAGACTTCTTAAATGTTGTAATAATGCAAATCTCTTTCCGGATCTGGATGCATTACTACGTCCGGTTTTGGAATGAGGATTTTTGCAATTTTCAAAACCAGATCCGGAACGGTACTGCAAGGTACAAATTTATGTACCTTGTGGTACTGGATCCGGTCCCATAGGCGCCCATGTGAACAAAACCGGATTCGGTTTTGCAACCGCTGCGACAGGCGCTGTCTGCATGATTTTTATCGCAGGCTGCAAAGCCGGATCCGGTAACCGGATTGCCATTTAGGCAATCCGGTTTTTCTACTGTAGCCTATGCGCTGCGGATCCTGATCTGGATGAAAAAAACAACGCAAATGTGACCCTAGCCTTTGTCAAACCTAGGCAGCACTCCAAACACACAGTTAATTACAGACCTTTATTGGTCAGTGACTAGGCAACGTTTCAATCTTTAGTAGATCTTTGTCAAGCCTTTGTCAAGGCTTGACAAAGATCTACTAAAGATTGAAACGTTGCCTAGTCACTGACCAATAAAGGTCTGTAATTAACTGCACTTTTGGAGTGCTGCTTATAATTTTTTCTGATAGATAGATCTTTGTTACTGTATTGATAGGGGTTCAAGTTATGTATTTCTGTACATTTTGGTGGTCCTGGTGAGAGTTGTGATGAGAGTTGTGATGCTATGTTTCTGGTGATGTATTCTTTTGATGCTATAAGTAGGGATGAGCGAGTAGTGAAATATTCGGACTTGCTATACTCGTAATGAGTAGGTCCCGATATTCGGGTACCCATTACGAGTATCGAGTCTAATGTAACTCAATGGGAAATGTGAGTATTGTGAGTAATTCCTCAGCTGGACCCTATACAGCAGTCTGGGGGCTAAGGAAAAGGCTGGCTGGCGTACAAAAATACAGCGAAGCCCACGTCAAAATTTTTAGGGAAAAATTCATCTAAAAATTATATATATATATATATATATATATATATATATATATACAGTTGTGGCCAAAAGTAGTGACACCCCTGCAATTCTGTCAGATAATACTCAGTTTCTTCCTGAAAATGATTGCAATCACAAATTCTTTGGTATTATTATCTTCATTTAATTTGTCTTCAATGAAAAAAACGCAAAAAAAAGTGTCCTAAAGCCAAATTGGATATAATTCCACACCAAACATAAAAAAGGGGGTGGACAAAAGTATTGGCACTGTTAGAAAAATCATGTGAAGCTTCCCTAATTTGTGTAATTAACAGCACCTGTAACTTACCTGTGGCACCTAACAGGTGTTGGCAATAACTAAATCACACTTGCAGCCAGTTGACATGGATTAAAGTTGACTCAACCTCTGTCCTGTGTTCTTGTGTGTACCACATTGAGCATGGAGAAAAGAAAGAAACCAAAGAACTGTCTGGGACTTGAGAAACCAAATTGTGAGGAAGCATGAGCAATCTCAAGGCTACAAGTCCATCTCCAAAGACTTGAATGTTCCTGTGTCTACCGTGCGCAGTGTCATCAAGAATTTTAAAGCCATTTCATGATTCTTTGTAACCCACATTTGTAACTGCCTAATTTGATTGTTTGAATGTCAATAACTTTGCACATCATTTGATAACTACCTTGTAATTGTATTTAACAAAGTCTAATAAAAATTATTGTTTTAAAAAAAAAAAGAAGTTTAAAGCCCAATGCACTGTGGCTAACCTCCCTAGATGTGGATGAAAAAGAAAAATTGACGAGAGATTTCAACGCAAGATTGTGCGGATGGTGGATAAAGAACCTCGACTAACATCCAAACAAGTTCAAGCTGCCCTGCAGTCTGAGGTACAACAGTGTCAGCTCGTACTATCCATCAGCGTCTGAATGAAAAGGGACTGTATGGTAGGATACCCAGGAAAACCCCATTCTTACCCCGAGACATAAAAAAGCCAGGCTGGAATTTGCCAAAACGTACCTGAGAAAGCGTAAAACATTTTGGAAGGATGTTCTCTGGTCAGATGAGACAAAAGTAGAGCTTTTTGGGCAAAGGCATCAACATAGAGTTTACAGGAAAAAAAAAAGAGGCATTCAAAGTAAAGAACACGGTCCCTACAGTCAAACATGGCGGAGGTTCCCTTATGTTTTGGGGTTGCTTTGCTGCCTTTGGCACTGGACTGCTTTTTATTGAAGACAAATTAAATGAAAATAATAATACTAAAGAATTTGTGATTGCAATAATTTTCAGGAAGAAACTGAGTATTATCTGACAGAATTGCAGGGGTGTCAATACTTTTGGCCACACCTGTATATATATTAGGTACTGCATCTTTATTAACCCCTCAAGTGGAGGGGTTAATAAAGATGCAGTCCCTAAATGTGATTTTTTTTTTTTTTTTTTTTTATGAATTTTTCCTAAAAATGTTCGAAGTGGGCTTCGCCGTATATTTGTACGCCAGACAGGTACAGCAGGCAGGAACGGGTTGCCCCAACCACCAGCTGTCTATTTGTACCTACCTGGAAACAGAAATATAGGGAAGCCCTTTTTTTAATTTGTATTATTTAATAAATTTCATGAAATAATAAAAAAAAAATGTCGGGCATCGCGCCATTTCTGTGTCCAGCCAGGTATAACTAGGCAGCTGGGGGCTGGAATCTGCAGCACAGGGAGGCCCAAGCTTTTTCTGCCCCCCACCCCCCCACCCCCCGCTGTGAATTGCAGTCCGCAGCCACCCTGGAAAATGGCGCGTTCATAGAAGTGCCATCTTCTGGCGCTGTACCCAACTCATTCAGGACCCTGGTGCATTGGCTCACTGAGTAATAAAGGGGTTAGGGCCAGCTTTGCATTATCAGCTGGCCCTAAGCCCGAAATTCATGGGGTCACGCCAATATTAGACATGACCACCATAAATTTCTATTGAAGTGTTAAAACTTTTTTTCTCTGTGTTGTGTTTTTTTTATTAGAAAAAAAACAAAACAGCACTTAGACACTCATAAGAAAATAATCTTCCGTCCGACGTAGTCCAAATGGAAATGAATCTCAGCTCTGCATCCCTCTGCATAGACACACATCTATGCAGTGGGAGAACAGGCTAAGAACCGACTGTGACAGTCAGAGTTCACCCCAGGTCATAGCCCCAGCTATGACCGCGAGTGAACTCTGCCTTCACAGTGTCAACACTGCCGAACGCAAATGGAAACTGCCGAGCGCATGGCAGAGCAGTGAATAACTTCAGAGTTATTCACTGCTCTGTCGGCGGAAACTGCCGAGTGCAGGGTTGAGCAGTGAGTAACTCCTGCAGTTAATTAACTTCTGAGTTATTCACTGCTCTACCGTGTGCTCGGTAGTTTCCGCCGGCGCTCGGCAGTGTTGTGGCTGTGAAGGCAGAGTTCACTTGCAGTCATTGCCCCAGCTATGACCTGGGGTGAACTCTAACTGTCACAGTCAGTTCTTAGCCTGCACTCCCACTGCATAGACGTATGTCTATGCAAAGGGATGCAGAGCTGAGATACCTTCCAATTTGGATTACGTCAGACAGAAGCTTATTTTCTTAATAAAAATGGAATCTCTAAGTGTTGATTTGTTTTTTTTTCTAATAAAACCTTTTTTCTCTGTGTTGTGTTTTTTTCTTTTAACACTTTATTAGAAATTCATGGCAGTCATGTCTAATATTGGCATGACCCCATGAATTTCAAGCTTAGAGCCAGTTGATAATACAAAGCTGGCTCTAACCCCTTTATTACCCAGTGACCCAACTCACCAGAACCCTGGATGAGTTGGGTACAGCGTCAGAAGATGGCGCTTCTATGAACGCGCCTGTTATGAACCGATGACACAGGAGTAACATTCAGATTCCATAGAAGTCATTGGTAACTGTACTGACCGCAATCCCTGACTACACACTGCAACTAGAAGTAGCCATGGGATGTAACTAACCAGACCTAGACACCTCTGCACAGCTGGAGAACTAACTGCTCCTAAAGATGGATGTAGGAAAAGCTATCTTGCTGCACAGCAGAACCCCAAAAGAATAGCAAGCCCCCACAGATATTAACTGGGAAACCAGAGAAAGAAAAACAAACATAGGCAGAGTAAAAGGTTTAGCAAAAGAGGCCAAACTAGCTATATAGGAAAGACAGAATAAAATACTATTGCGGTCAGTATAAAGTACTATCAAAAACCACCAACAGCAGATAGAACAAAAATTACCCTGAGTCACTAAGACTTGGCGCCCTCTATATCTATGAAATAATAAAAAAAATATGTGGGGCTTCGCACTTTCTCTGCGTCCAGCCAGTTACAAATAGGCAGCTAGGGGCTGAAATCCGCATTGCAGGGAGGGCCAAGCTTTCTGGCCCCCATCCCTGCTGTGAATTGCAGTCCGCAGCCGCCCCAGAAGATGGCGCGTTCATTGAAGCGCCATCTTCTAGCGCTGTACCCAACTCATCCAGGGCCCTGCTGCGGTGGCTCACTGGGTAATAACAGGGTTAGGGCCAGCTTTGTTAATACCCTGGCCCTACAGCTGGCCCTAAGCTCGAAATTCATGGGGTCACGCCAATATTAGACCTGACCACCATGAATTTCTATCAAAGTGTTAAATAAAAACTCAACACAGAGAACAAAAGTTTTATTAGAATAAAAACAAAACAACACTTAGAGACTCCATCGTTATTAAGAAAATAATCTTCCATCCGACGTAGTCCAATCCAGTTTTCTTCTTTAGCTCAGCTACATCTCTGGTAGAGAACCTCTACCAGTGATGTAGCTGAGCTGTGCAGCCGTGGGTAAGTTCATGTGAGTTCATGCTGTCAAGTTTGAACTCGCATGAACACTGACAGCACCGTGCAGCTATTTCAAGTGAACAGCTGATCAGCATCAGCTGATACCTCAGCTGTTCATTTAAAATAACTAGCGGGAAAGCCAGTAGTGAGAAGACTTCACTGCAGGCTTTCCTGTGCGGTTCTGCACTCCCTGTTCCCTGATGCCCCCTCCCTGCTCCTCCGCCGCCTCTCCACCCGATCCTAAGTTAGGACGGGGCGGGGAGCGCAGAACCAGGGAGCAATGAGGGGGCATCAGCGAGCAGGGAGCGTAGCACAGAACGGGAAAGCCGGTGGTGAAGTCTTCTCACCGCCGTCTTCTCTGCTTGGGTCCTTCGCTCCCCGCTCACTAGTGCTGCGCTCCCCGCCCAGTCCTAACTCAGGACCGGGGTGGAGTCAGCGGAGGAGCAGAGGATCAGGATGGGAGAAAGAGGATCAGGCTGAATGATTGTTTAAAAGCTGGCAGTTTTTTTACCGCTGGCTTTTAAGCAATCAGCACCCATTTCAGCCATTCCTCAGCCCCCAGACCGCTGTATAGGGTCCAGCTTAGGAATTACTCACATTTCCCATTGACTTACATTGTACTCATTACTCCTGGTGAGTATTCACAAGGAAACGCGCAGAGTAAAGAGTAGCCCGAATACCGTACTATTCGGCGAGTACCGAATGGTAACAAGTATACTCGCTCATCCCTAATTATTACATTAAGCACTGTAAGCATGTTAAGTCTAACAGTGTGTAATATACTCACTGTCAGGATTCAGCTCTGCTTGATGATTCAAGATGTCATTACATGGCCTTTACAATGAAATGTGATTTTCATACTTACGATTAAGTGAAAGCTTTTCTTCCCCATTTCTCTCAGTTTTTCAATGAACATTGAGAGAATTAGGAAAAGAAAATGTGGCAGCCCTTCGGGGATTGCCACAGGATTCACTGGTGCAACGAGGGAATTACACCTTGGTTCGCACAGCACACCACACCTTCCACCCCAGACCTGAAGGGGAGCTCTACTGGCTACCTTAAGTCAGTTCCCCTTTAAAAACATCCAGGTCTGAGGAGAGGAGTTAGTTAGTCCCTGTAGTGAGTTTCATTTAGTGTCTGAGGAGAGCTGGAGTGAGGAGCTGGTGCTGGGAAGGAACCAGAACCAGAGACCACTGTGTTGCACCCTAGGGAAAGAGTTGGAGGCAAGTGGAGGAAGTAGGGAATCAAGAGAGGGAACCAGTTAAGGTCTCCCTATAGTACACCCGGACACCGGTGTCTGATGCTGCAAACATTTAGTGTAACAGCAAAAGCCCAGAAGATTCAGGAGGAGTTCAACCCTTAAGAAAACAACAGTAAGAGACGCTAAAACTGAGCAAGTACTGGACCAGGGGCCATAGGATGAAACAGGCAGGAGCCCCACAGAAAGACCTCATTGGTCAGTTTAGAGCAAAGCCTGAGAGGGAGAAGGAGCGCATGAAGGTTCAAAGCACAGGACAGGA
This sequence comes from Allobates femoralis, assembly GCA_033576535.1. Lineage (NCBI taxonomy): Eukaryota > Metazoa > Chordata > Amphibia > Anura > Aromobatidae > Allobates > Allobates femoralis. The sequence goes on from JARQOC010000003.1 coordinate 583,660,590, forward strand.
CTCATCCCAAACCACAGAGACAGAGGAGGCCACACAACTTTCTAAGGTGAAAGTCCCAGTTGCACTGGGTACCTGGTTATTTCTCTGGACTGTACCTGTTACCCTGTCACCAGTAAAAGGTACCGAAACAACGATCACTGTGTGTGTGTGTGCCTGCTTAACCGCCGTAATTCACCGTCTTGTCTGCAGAGACGCGACTACTACTCCCCTCATCCATCCCCGCTGCCCTGAGGTAAAGCTCCACCTGTGGGGAGCTGTACCACACTCTGCTGCACCCACCATCACCTCAGCGGCCGGCTGCAGCGCTGGTATACCGTTACCAGGTACCATAGGTGGCGTCACGTTACCAATCCCTTTATCCCCCACCATTTCCCCGCCATTGAGGGTCCAGGGCACGGGACCGGGGATCGACCAGCCGTGATTCCCCATTAAAGCTGCCATCAGCCCTGGTACCCAAGTACCCCCCTTCCCTGTCAACCGCCTCAAAGATAGTCAGCACGAGAGTTTAAGTGTGAAAATCACATATGAGTCACAAACTGAATTATTACCCCGGATACTGAAAAGCATAGATACACCTCTGCACTGACAAAATGGCTCCTAAACAAGGGTCCTGCAAATCTTTTTGCTCAACTCCAGTATTTGTATAACTAAAAGAGAAAAATAATTTATCTTCCTTTTAATTGCTATCTCTATAAATAATTTTTAAAAGATTTCATTTCTGAAATAATTAATTTTCTGCACACTACTAAAAACTGTGAAACCAACCATAGGGATAATTCTTTCATCAGTATTTCAAAGATCTTTAGAATTGAACATTTTAATTTCACATAATTTTACATTTTTATGTAATCACTATAAAAAATTAATCATAAACCTTGGTATTTGGTGATTGACCCCATCAGTATGTTTAATGGAATGAAGGTGTACATGAACGGACTTGTGTTATTACTACGCATACATTAGTTGTGTTTAATGTGGCAAAACGTACTACATAAATTAGCATTTGGTTATTACATTTCTCTTGTAAAGTGAATCCTAATAAATGTAAAATCATAATAAAGTAATTATAGTCAGATAATGATATGAAGATTCATAAAAAACATTATTGCACCTTCATTTGTTGCAGCATTATTGCATTGTGTTATAAGATCCACTTTAGCAAACCTAGGTGTGAAAATAAAATGGATCCCTTTGATGGTGTAACCTAGTTTAAGATGCAAGAATGTGTCCCTTTGCAATCTATAAAAGAAAAAAACAAGTCTTGAATTTTTTAAAAAATATTTTTAACTCTGTAGCTGCTGGGGACTGAAGTGTGCAGTAGAATAGTTGCACATCTAATTCCCTGGCAGCTTCTTTCTGTCCACTGACCTAGATTGACAGTGTCGTGCCTCAGGATCCAGTTACCACAATATCAAGCTTGGAAGCAAGGTAAGGCATCCACCTCAGGTAACACACACACACGCGCACAACACCTTCCCAACTCCAGGCCAGAAGGGTGAGCTATAAAGCCCGGGTTCAGGGTAGGTCCCCTATAAATTCTGGTCTGGGGGCGGAGTCAGGCAGTTCAGTTCCTAGGAGGACTGTAGAAGACATCCTACGGACGATAGCCGTGCTAGGCTTGTCCTAGGTGACTGACTAGCCAGTGTGAGTTACCCACGGTAAGGGTCTGAGGAAAGAGGAGGAAAGGTGTGAGGAGTGGAGTGGTGCCAGCTTGCCTCAGCACGTATCACAGTACGGACAGCGGAGTCCGAGGTCGCAAGGGCCTTCACACCCAGAGACCAAAACCGGACGACAGGTGATTTCATGTTGCCCGTCCACCCAGAAAGGCTAGGAGACAAAGCCGCAACTGTGAGCTTGGGAGGGTCAGAGAAGAGGAAGAGTACCCCAAAGAGAGCTCAAGCTGGCTGTTATACGGCCAAGACACAGAGTGAGGAGGAAGCCTAGGCATAGCTCTAAGAAGCCAGGGCTCACAAACAGAACAGTGCAGCAGGAGGCCTCAGTACTTGCCAGGTGTGGACATCCCAACTTGCTTCCAAGACCTGGACCCGTAACATCACTCGAACTGTACCCTGGATGACCCTATTTAACTTCAGTAAAGGTAAAAGAGATTGTTACTCTAGTGTCTGTCAATTCTTCGGTACGCTAAGTCCTTGAACGGCCAACGAGCCCTGCCTATCCACAGACTGAACGTGTGTCCTAGGGAACTGCTCTTCTTGTGGAGAGCTGAAACATCCCTACTGCTTCTCCTATCATCCCCAGAGGCCCCGACTGCAGCAGCGGTTATATTAGCCGCATTCTAAGGGTGGCATCTCAACATTCTTTTGTTTTATTTTTATTTTTCTTTTATCCATTTTTATAATCCCCTTTTTACTGCTCGCCCAATGAGGGGATCACGGACCGGGTCACACCTCTGTGACATCCCGCAGCCCTAGACGACATAAAGATGGCTCCATTCTGATTATCCCACGGTCCCCGCCAGGGGTGAGACAACAGGTCCAAAAGAAACTCTATTAAGCCATTATATTTATTTTTTGCTTTATTTATGCAGTGATCATTGTCCAGTAGAAATGATCTGGCCACATGATTTTGAATTAGACTTTATTTCATGTTTTAGAGTGATATTAAGTGACCTTAACGCACAATTGTAGCGTTTTAACTTTTTCTTTCCTTATGCATTTCAGTTTATGGATTATGTAATTTTAAATTTTTGTAGATTAGACTTTTATGTAAATGACAATAAATGACAATACTATATAAGCTTTTTGTTTCTTTATTTTTAAACTCGGAAATGGTAGTGATTGAAATATATACAGGCCTGTACTGGAGGAGTGGACATATAATTGGTGCAACCTGTGAAGCTACAAGGGCCCATTTTTACCTCCAAAGCAGTAGGAATTGTGCATTATGATGAGCTAATGCACTGCAAAGGGCCTATTTGTTGTGCTAGCAGAGGGATGAGGTTCGGTCTGCATTCACCAATGCTAGACTGTTAATCTGCAGTGTGTAAACTGACAGGTATAAAACATGCTAAGGGGCCAATGAGAGCAATTTGTTTTTTCCTAATAGAGGGACAACTTTCAAGTCAGGGATGAAGGACTGCCCAATGACTGACAGACTGCAATAAGTGTGACAGATGAGAAGCTTAAAAGCCATTCTCTTCCGTCAGAAAAATGACTTGTGTGCAGAGATAACAACTTGTCCGAGAACTGGAGAAATGAGCAGGGAGCATGACCTAAAGAAGGAGCCAAAGTAGAGAAAAAAGAATTACTAAGGCTAGTTTCACAATACGATTTTATCAGTTCCGATGCAGTCCGATAAAAATCGGACAGCATCGGAACGATTTTTGCCTCCATGCAAGCCTAAAATCGGTCAAACTCGGATCGGACCAAATCGGGTGGCATTTAGTGCACATCCAATCCGACCCGATCAATTTGACATGGGCCCTATGGAGCAGGGTCCGAGGAAACATCTGATGTCTCCTCGGACCCGATTTTAGTGTACTGAGCATGCTCAGTACACTAAAATTGATCCTAACCATCTAATTACACTTCTGCAATGTAGTGTAATTAAGTAAAAGAAAGAGTTAAAAATAAAAAATCATTATGCTCACCTATCCTTTATCCAACGCTGACTCCCAGCAAGGTCCTTATGCTTACAGGACCTGTGATGATGTCACAGAGCGTCATCAGGTCACATGACTGCAGTTACCATGGTAACTGCAGTCATGTGACCCGATGATGCTCTCTGACATCATCACAGGTCCTGTAAGCACAAGGACCTTGCTGGGAGGCAGAGTTAGATAGAGGATAGGTGAGCATAATGATTTTTTATTTTTAACTCTTTCTTATATTTCACTTCTGCAATGTATATTATACATTGCAGAAGTGAAAGTGCCCCGCTGTGTCCGGATCCGTGATAATCATGGACCCAGACACAGAAATAGCACCAGGAGGCTCACCTCCGATGCTTTCCTTTCCTGTCCGTGGGATCCTACAAAAAGTAGGATCCCACGGACAGGGAAAAAAATCGTAATGTGAAAGTAGCCTGAGATCCAACAAAATCAGATCGCACTTGGACCAATGTTAGTTTATGGTGCCATAAACATGATAGTGTCTGTCCGAGGAGAAAATCACTGCATATCTAATTTTGAACAGATACTCAGCCATGCAAGTCAATGCATCCCTTCTTCCTCAGAGAGAATTGGTGCGCACTATGCTTCCTCTAGTGTTAGTGTCGTGACCCGTTTTAGGTTTTAAATGCATACAAATTCTACATACATTTGTTTATTGCATCAAGACTTTTTGACTTTATCAGGAACTTATTTTTAAATAAAATACAATAAATAAAACTATTTTACTAAATTGTAAAATGCTCTTATTAAAATTATAACATTTGTGTTGTTGGGGTCAATTTCGACTACCTTGACTCGGATCTTGGGCTGATCAGCAACTCCAGCCCTTGGTCCGTAGCCTTCCCGGCTTTATTAAGGATTCCAAAACAGTTGTAGCCACTTTTTCCAATTTTAAGTGGAAATCTGAATATATTTGGTTGTCATGTGATGTAACCAGTCTTTATCCATCTACACCCCATAATGTGGCTTTACGGAGTTTGACAACCAGTTTGGAGAAATATAGCTGCTATTCACAACCTGTACAGGACTTCATAGTCATGGCAGTAGATTTTTTGTTGAAACATAAATATTTCTCATTTGATCGAGTATTTTATCTGCAGAACCGTGGTGTCAGTATGGGGGCCAAATTTTCACCAACTCTTGCTAACCTGGTAATGGGGATATGGGAAGACCTGTATATTTTTAATGACAGAAACCCTTTTAACCCATACCTAACCTGGTATGCAAGATATTTGGATGATACCCTAATGGTGTGGAAGGGTCCCCCAGAAGCACTCGGTGATTTTGTGGAATATATTAATATCAATGATTTCAATTTAAAATTCACATATTTTTCCAATAGTACCTTCATCAATTTTTTAGATATCTGCCTGACAGCGAATTACCTGACTGAATCTGTTATTGTGACCCTCTTTAGAAAGCCAACTAATTCGGTTCTAAATGCCAAATCTTGTCATCCCCAACATGTGATAAAAAATATCCCTGTTGGGGAGCTGATCCACACCAAGAGGAATTGCAGTGATCAGCAGACATATAGGACTGAATCAAGAGCAGTTTTACAGAGGTTAGAACATCGTGGTTTTTCCAGAGGTATCTTAAACAGAGCAGTCAGAATTGTGGATAGCATGGATAGGTATAACCTGATTTATGAAAACAAGAATGTTAATTTAAGGAATTCCCACATGCTACCAAATTTTATCCCTTTTGTCACCACGTACAGCCCACATTACACTAATGTTGTTAACATCATCAAAAAATATTTACCTGTCCTGAACTGTGATGAAAAACTTGCCCAAATCCTGTCTGATTGTAAGGTCAGGTATAGTGCCAGAAAAGCTCCAACACTAGGTTCCATTCTATCTCCTAGCCTTTTTCTCAGTTCAAAGACCAGTAAAAACTCCTCTTGGATGCCCTGAAAGGTTTCTATAGATGCGGGCACACGCGATGTACTGCTTGCACTCACGTGCTGAGAGGTGACAACTTTACATCCTATCATAATAGCAGCATTAATAGAATTAAAACCTATATTAACTGCTGCACAACTAATGTGATTTATTTAGTGGGATGCACAGCATGTAACATCCAGTACGTGGGTTGCACTACGGGCGAACTGAAGAGACGAATTTGCAGGCACATATCTGACAGCACTAACCGCTCAGCATTAAATATCTCAGCGGTTTCTAGACATTTTCAAATAAAACATGGGGGCAATACTCAAACACTGAAATTCCAAGGTATTGAGAAAGTAACCACTCCCATTAGGGGCGGGGACATCAGGCACCGCCTGTTACAGAAAGAATCCTTTTGGATTTATAGCCTAGGAACAAGAGCACCCCATGGGTCAAATATTACACAGAATGTAATGTTTATTTATGTAATTTGATACTTACTGATATTTTCAATTTTATATTTGTATGTCACTGATTATGTTATCAATTCAGCTGTTGGGTTAATGAGGGGGTATGTATATAATGATCATCCTCCCCACTTGTCAGCAACCGCCATGACTAAGACTATATGTCGAACCATGTTGGCTTAAACACCTTGTACCTCACTGTATGGATTGAAGCTTTTATATATGCACAATAAATTCTGCAACTGGAGATCCTCTCGCTGGAATCTTTTTCCTCTCATATCGTCTACTGGCCCCAGGACGGCGTCCGTGCGAGTGAGTATCCAAGCGGGGCAGGACTATACTATCAGCTGGAGAGCTGTCTTTCCCTCCCCCCTTTTTCCTTATCCACAATGTTACTCAATGTCTGAGAACACATTTCTGAGTGTCGGACGTTTTTTTCTCATCCGCTTCATGGACGACAAGTCAGTCGCAACATGCTGTGACAGTATGAGATTCATGGCCGAGATTACCCAATGCATGTCTATGGGTTTGACAAAAATCACAGACCGCAGTCAGACCGCACACAGACCATCCGAGTCAGATGCGATTTTTCACTGATACATTATCATTCTGTAGCTTAGACAATGGTAAAAAATGTTCCTGTAAATGATTATACAGTAAATAGCTGCTGAGGAAAAAAAACTGATTGCACACGGACAGCACACGGAAGCCACACTGACCACAAATCGGATGACACTCGTCCGACTCTCGGATATGTCAATCGGACCGTTTTTCCACTCGCCAGTGTGTTTACAGCCTTAGTGTTAGTCAGATTGATGGAAATTTAAGTTCACCAACTTCGTTGAACTTTCCCTAAAATTTGATTTGTTGCAAATAAATTTGCCTCTAATTGACCAGTAAAATACATGTATAACAATCTGAATTATCCCAGGAGTGTGTTGAACCCGTTTTGAGGTCTTGAATGTAAACACAGTCTAATTAACCTTAAAGGGAATCTATCAGGTCAAAAATCTATATGTAACTGATATCATTTTCTAATTCTTCTGGTGAAGCTCTTTCCATTCATGTATTTCCTTTATTTATACTCAGCCCCTATCCTCTGTACACTGCCACGCCCTATGCACTGTGCTCCTTTGCAAGCGCACAACAAAAATTCAGTGGAAATCACTTCCTGAAAATGATTGCAATCACAAATTCTTTGGTATTATTATCTTCATTTAATTTGTCTTCAATGAAAAAAACACAAAAAGAATTGTCCTAAAGTCAAATTGGATATAATTCCACACCAAACATAAAAAAGGGGGTGGACAAAAGTATTGGCACTGTTAGAAAAATCATGTGATGCTTCTCTAATTTGTTTAATTAACAACACCTGTAACTTACCTGTGGCACCTAACAGGTGTTGGCAATAACTAAATCACACTTGCAGCTAGTTGACATGGATTAAAGTTGACTCAACCTCTGTCCTGTGTCCTTGTGTGTACCACATTGAGCATGGAGAAAAGAAAGAAGACCAAAGAACTGTCTGAGGACTTGAGAAACCAAATTGTGAGGAAGCATGAGCAATCTCAAGGCTACAAGTCCATCTCCAAAGACCTGAATGTTCCTGTGTCTACTGCGCGCAGTGTCATCAAGAAGTTTAAAGCCCATGGCACTGTAACTTCCCTAGATGTGGACGGAAAAGAAAAATTGACGAGAGATTTCAGCGTAAGATTGTGCGGATGGTGGGTAAAGAACCTTAACTAACATCCAAACAAGTTCAAGCTGCCCTGCAGTCCGAGGGTACAACAGTGTCAACCCGTACTATCCGTCGGCGTCTGAATGAAAAGGGACTGTATGGTAGGAGACCCAGGAAGACCCCACTTCTTACCTCGAGACATAAAAAAGCCAGGCTGGAGTTTGCCAAAACATACCTGAGGAAGCCTACAACGTTTTGGAAGAATGTTCTCTGGTCAGAGGAGACAAAAGTAGAGCTTTTTGGGCAAAGGCATCAACATAGCATTTACAGGAGAAAAAAAGAGGCATTCAAAGAAAAGAACACGGTCCCTTCAGTCAAACATGGCGGAGGTTCCCTGATGTCTTGGGATTGCTTTGTTGCCTCTGGCACTGGACTACTTGACCGTGTGCATGGCATGATGAAGTCTGAAGACTACCAACAAATTTTGCAGCATAATGTAGGGCCCAGTGTGAGAAAGCTGGGTCTCCCTCAGAGGTAATGGGTCCTCCAGCAGGACAATGACCCAAAACACACTTCAAAAAGCACTAGAAAATGGTTTGAGAGAAAGCACTGGAGACTTCTAAGGTGACCAGCAATGAGTCCAGACCTGAATCCCATAGAAGACCTGTGGTGAGGTCTAAAAATGGCAGTTTGGAGAAGGCACCCTTCAAATATCAGGGACCTGGAGCAGTTTGCCAAAGAAGAATGGTCTAAAATTCCAGCAGAGCATTGTAAGAAACTCATTGATGGTTACTGGAAGCGGTTGATCGCAGTTATTTTGGCTAAACGTTGTGCAACCAAGTATTAGGCTGAGGATGCCAATACTTTTGTCTGGCCCATTTTTAGAGTTTTGTGTGAAATGATCAATGTTTTGCTTTTTGCTTCATTCTCTTTTGTGTTTTTTCATTTAAGACAAATTAAATAAAGATAATAATACCAAAGAATTTGTGATTGCAATCATTTTCAAGAAGCAACTGAGTATTATCTGACAGAATTGCAGGGGTGTCAATACTTTTGGCCAACACTGTATGTGTAGTGTGTGCTGTATTAGATATTTCTATGTATTTATATGAACAATTGATCTTTTGCTCATCAATTAAACACATTACATTTATGCAGGATAAAAAATGTTCATATAAACACATAGAAATCTCTCACAGACAGTACACACTGTAGTGATAGTACTAAAAGGTGGAGGCCTATTGGGGGTCTTTCTCATCACAGCGTGCAGCTACTTTCGGTATGCACAAGTGCAGCTGCACTTGCCACAAGCCTTGCTAAACGGAGCCAATGATGTGGGCTGATTGAGCCATATGTTGTTATTTATGTACACACCATGTCAGACCTCCTTTTGTGGATATGTGCAATATATTACTTTGGCAATGTGCAATAGATTTGAGTGCAAAACCTGAGATGTAACTGTAACATTACGCTGTGTAAAATCATACTGCCTGTATTGACAGCCAAACTTGCATTTTTAACCTAGTGCATTTTTGTAAATAAACCTTAAATAACCTTTTGAGCATGATATAGACTCTGTATCTGTTTGTATAAATATAGTACTAAAAGAGTTTCAGCTTGTGCTCAGAGCAACAAACGCCTCCCCCATCTCCTATCTCTCCCTCCGCCCCATACTTCTCAGAAGCAACTTGCACAGGCTGAATTTTTCAGTTACTGACTTCAACACAGACAGGAGGGAGGGAATACCAGCTTGTGTGGGGCGTACATATTTAATTAACATTTATATACTATTGACTATTTGGCAGTGCAAGTAATGAACCAGCCTGCTGATTAGGGGAAAATTGATTAAACCAGTGTTGACCAACAGCAGTAGAGAGGACAATCTAATATTGGACTACTACAGTAAGGAACTGTGCAAAAAAAGCAAACATTTTGTTATGTACATAGTTGTGTTTACATCTTTGGATTACATACATTTTTCTTTCAATTTAAAAATATATACAACCCTAGGTTTAAAAATTATGTTTAAGTGTCAAAAATAACAGTGAGGGTTTTAATACTGCCATACTTGTATGTCGTGTTTGAAGAATGGAAAAAGGCTGTTTTGAAAGTGCTGTTACTCCAGTATTATCATTATTATTATTATTTTTTGTTTTTTATAGAGCACCATTGAATCCATGGTGCTGTATATGAGAAGGGATTACATACAAACAAGTTAAAAATACAATGAACAAACTAACAGTGACAGACTGGTACAGAGGGGAGAGAAGACCCTGCCCTTGCGGGCTTACATTCTACAGGGCAATGGGAAGGGGAACAGTAGGTTGGGTCTGCTTGGGTGGTTATGGAACGCCAAGTCCGATGGTGATGTAGCGCCGGGTCCAATGGTGGTGGAGCGCCAGGTCCAGTGGTGGTGAGGTGGCACTGTGGTCATTGTAGGCTGTAGGCTGTTCTGAAGAGATGGGTTTTCAGGTTTTGCTTGAAGGTTCAGAGTGTAGGCAATAGTTGGATGTTTTGAGGTGCAGAATTCCAGAGGATTGGGGATGCTCAAGCGACGTCTTGCAGCTGGTTAGATGAAGAACGTACAAGTGTGGAGGAAAGGAGGAGGTCTTGGGAGGACTGAAGATTACAAGTTGGATGATATCGGAGATATATGGGGGGGACAGATTGTGGACGGCTTTGTAAGTCAATGTTAGTAGTTTGAATTGCATATGCTGGGGAAGTGGGAGCCAGTGGAAGGATTTGCAGAGGGTAGAAGTGGAGGAACAGCAAGGAGAGAGGTGGATTAGTCGGGCCGCAGAGTTAAGGACAGATTGGAGAGGTGCAAGAGTGTTTGCATGGAGGCCACAGAGGAGGAGGTTGTAGTAGTCGAGACAGAAGATGATGAGGGCATGCAGTAGTAGTTTAGTAGATTGAGGGTTGAGGAAGGGACGGATTCTGGAAATATTTTTGAGTTGGAGGCGGCAGGAGGTAGCGAGAGCTTGATTGTGTTGTCTGAAGAATAAGGCAGAGTCAAGGATCACTCTGAGGCAGCACGAGATGGGTGAAAGATGATGAGTTCAGTTTAGTCCACATTTAGTTTAAGTAATCAAGAGGAGAAGAAGGAGGATATGGATGATAGACACTTGGGATTCTGGACAGCAGAGAGGTGACGTCTGGGCCAGAGAGGTAGATCTGAGTGCCATCAGCATACAGGTGGTACTGGAATCCATGGAACTTTATGAGTTGTCCTAGGTCAAGTGTATAGGTGGAAAAAGAAGGGATCCCAGGACAGAGCCTTGAGGGACCCCAACATAGAGGGGATGGAGTAAGGAGGTAGTGTTGGAGTGGGAGACACTAAATGTGTGGTTGGAAAGGTAGGAGGAGATCCAGGAGAGGGCAAGGTCAGTGATACCAATGGAAGAGAGGATCTGTAATAGGAGGCAGTGGTCGACTGTGTCGAATGCAGAGGACAGGTCAAGAAGGAGGAGGATGGAGAAGTGTCCGTTAGCTTTGGCAGTAAGAAAGTCGTAAGTAATTTTAATTAAGGTGGTTTCAGTGGAGTGATGGGGGCGGAAGCCAGATTGAAGGTTGTCAAAGAGAGAGTTGGATGAGAGGTGGGATGAGAGTACAGTGTGGACATGCTTTTCAAGAAGTTTGGAGGTGAATGGGAGCAGCGATATGGGGCGGTAGCTGGATGTAGAGGTTGGGTCAACAGATGGCTTCTTCAAGACAGGTGTAATTGTTGCATGTTTGAAAGCAGAAGGAAAGGTATTGGAGGTTAGTGATAGATTGAAGAGGTTCGTTAGGGCATGGTGGCGAGCTTGGTGAGGAAGTGGGATGGGATGGAATCCAATGCACAAGTGGTGAGGTGCGATTTGGAGAGAAGGTGTGCAAGTTTTCCTTTAGTCATGGAGGGGAAGAAGGTTTGGTGGGGGAGGGGAGTGGTCTGATATACATAGGGGTTGTGATGGTTGGGTAGCAAAGACATGTCTGATCTGATCGATCTTATTGGTGAAGTGTGTTGCTAAGTCTTCTGCAGAGATACGAGAAGTAGGGGGGGCAGTGGGGGGCAAAGGAAAGAGTGAAATGTGTTGAATACCTGGGGTTGGGGATACAGAAGATATGAGGTAATGAAGTAGTTCTGTTTAGTGGTGGTAAGTGCTGACTTGAATGTGAGAAGTGCTTGTTTGAATGCTGTGTAGTCTTCTTGTGAGTGTGTTTTATTCCAGTGCCACTCAGCAACCCTAGACTCTCGCCGCAGCATTTGAATGGTGTCTGTGTGCCAGGGTTGTCTGTTGATTTGTCGTGTTCTGCTGTGAACGAGAGGGGAGCCTGCATCAATAGCTGATGTGAGTGTAGAGTTGTAGAAAGCTGTGGCATTATCTTTGTCATGCAATGAGGACACGGAGGATAGAGGTAGAATAGTGTCAGAGAGTATTTGAGTGTCAACGTGTGTGAGGTTTCTGGCAGGGTGTGCGAGCTGGTGGACATGAGTGACAGGTGAGAAGGACAAGAATGAGAAGTTAAGTAGATGGTGATCAGATAGGGGGAGAGGGGAGGTTGTGCGTTTAGTTAGGGAGCAGAGGCAGGTGAAGATGAGATCTAGTGTATGTCCGTCTGTGTGTGTCGCTGTGGAGGACCATTGAGAGAGGCCAAAGGATGAAGCAAGTAGAGATGAGCGATGTTCGATTCGAAATGTTCACCAATCTCAAATTCGAGCTGCTTTGGGCGGTGTTCAAGTCATTCGACGAATGCAAACAATTAGCTTCAAATTCGGCAGTTCGAGGTTATGTTTGATAATGCTTCAATCACCAAAAAGAACCCTATAAAGTGGTCTGGGGGCAGAGCAAAAGGCTGAAATGGGGGCATGATTGGTAAAAAGCTGCCGGCTTTTATACAATCATTCAGCCCGATCCTCTGCCCCCCCTCTCATCCCCATCCTGAGTCAGGATCGGGCGGGAGTGCAGCACCAGAGAGCGGGGAGCGAAGGAGCAGGGCGATGAAGCCGGCAGCGGTAAGAAAACTGCCCGCCCGGCTTTCCTGCTGTGTTCTGCGCTCCCCGCTCACTGATGCCCCCTCATCGCCCTCCCGCCGCCTCCCCACTTTATCCTAAGTTAGGATCAGGCGGGGGGAGCAGCTCCAGGGAGCAGGGAGGGGGCATAATAGAGCGGGGAGCGCAGAACACAGCAGGAAAGACGGCAGTGTCTTCACTGCTGACTTTCCCGCCTGTTATTTCAAATGATCAGCTTGATTGTTGTACTTTTAACTTGTTTGTACGTAACCTTTTCTCATGTACAGCACCGTGGAATTAACGGTGCTCTATAAATAAATGATAATAATAAGTCATTATCTTCTGGTTTATTCCCTGCTGTGACGGCACTCGGCAATCTCCGGCGGCGGCAGCAGTATGGCTGTGACGACAGGGTTCACCCGCGGTCATAGCATGAGGTGAATCTAGACTGTTGTAGTCCTTTCTTAGCCTGCTCTCCCTCTGCATAGACATGTGTGTCTATGCAGAGCGATGTAGCAGTGTGGAGATGTCGTTTTAGGACTATGGCGGACGGAAGTGGATTTTTTTTTTTTTAAAGATGGAGTCACTAATAGTATATTTCGTTTTATTTCTAATAAAAAAAATTTTTCTCTGTGTTTTGTTTTTTTTAAACAATTTACTAGAAATTCATGGGGGGCATGTCTAATATTGCCGTGACCCCATGAATTTCGGGCTTAGGGCCAGTTGATAACACAAAGCTGGCCCTAACCCCTTTATTACCCAGTTAGCCACTGCACCAGGGTCCTGGAAGAGTTGGATACAGCGCCAAAGGATGGCGCTTCAATGAAGGCGCAATTTTCTGTGGTGGCTGCGGGCTGCCATTCGCAGCGTGGGGTGCCCAGAAGGCTTCCGGTTTATTCACTGCTCTGCCAGCGTGGGCGGGAGTTGCCGACCAGGGCTCGTCAATCTCCGCCAGGCATCGACAGTCTTGGGGCTATGACAGAAGGGTTCACCCGCGATCATAGCCCGAGCTATGACCTGAGGTGAACCCTGACTGTGACAGTCATTCTTCTAATAGCTCTTGCTCTGCATAGACATGTTTGTCTACGCAGAGCGATGTAGCAGTGTGGAGATTGCGTTTTAGGACTATGGCGGACGGAAGACAATTTTTTAATAATTAAAGATGGAATCTCTAAGTATCTTTTTTGTTTTATTTCTAATAAAATATTTTTTCTCTGTGTTGTGTTGTTTTGTAAAAAATTCACTAGAAATTCATGGTGGTCATGTCTAATATTGGCGTGACCCCATGAATTTCGGGTTTAGGGCCAGCTGATAACACAAAGCTGGCTCTAACCCCTTTATTACCCAGTGAGCCATGGCACCAGGGTGTGACGACCATCCGCTATGAGGCTGAGCTGCTGGTAAGGCAGCACCCCGAGAAACCCCGAGACCCTTAACCCCTATACAGGTATTTGGAATTACAGCGGAGCCCAGGGGATAGCTGCCTATTATGAGCAGCAGAGGAGGGAGATCACCAGGAAGGGAAAAATCAGGACTCGAAAAATGTAGTCCGGAGTCAAAGTCAAAACCGAGAGGGCAGCTGAGGTACAAAATTGTCATGCTGTAGCAGAGTCAAAAATCCAGGCAAAGGTCAGAGTCAAAACTAAACACACACTATAACACTGGGGAACCAAGACTATATCTGTCGGCCTGCAAGACAGGCTCCAATGTATTTGAAGGGCGCTGTTGCCTCCCATAGGCTGGAGCTCACAGCCTGATGATCTCATCCGGACCGCCCCTAGAGCCAGGCCAGATGGTGATGCACGACTGGCACCAACCACCCCACTTCTGACAGAAGAATGAAGGCTGCGACTATCAGACACCTCTGCAGGGCCCGCTCCTCTGCAACCAACATCACCCAAAGGAGAAACACGGCGGCGTTCAGCGACAGAGGCAGACGTCGAAGGAGCAGGTCCATATGAGGACAAGGCCCTCCTATCACCGGCATCATCAGCCGAAGGAATCCAGCGCCTTCCAGCAGCCGAGGCAGGAACACCAGCCACCGAGTCCAATAGCGATGTGACACAGGGCCCTGGATGAGCTGGATACAGCACCAGAAAATAGCACTTCAATGAACGTGACACTTTCTGGGGTGGCTGCGGGCTGCAATTCACAGTGGGGTGTGCCCAGAAAGTTTGGGCCTCCCTGCCCTGCGGTATCCAGCCCCCAGATGCCTAGCTGTACCTGGCTAGACATATAGGCACCTGAGGGTTGGGGGCAGCCCGTACCTGCCTGCTGTACTAGGCTGGACACATAAGTACGGCGAAGCCCACGTCAAAATTTTGGGAAAAATTCCTAAAAAAATTACACTTAGGGACTGCATCTTTATTAACCCCTCGAGGCCATAGCACATTTGGCATTGTAAGGGGAGTTAACTCAGGTCACCTGAGGACAGCTCATGACCTGATCTTTCCTCGGTCACCTGAGTTAACCCCCCTTACAATGCCGCAGTGCTCCGGCCTCGAGGGGTTAATAAAGATGCAGTCCCTAAATGTATTTTTTAAATGAATATTTTCAGAAAAATTTGACGTGGGCTTCGCCGTATTTTTGTGTCCAGCTGGGTACAGCAGGCAGGAACGGGCTGCCTCCAACCCCAAGGTGCCTATTTGTAACTGCCTAGAAACAGAAATAGAAGGAGGCCCTTTTTTTAATTTTATTATTTCATGAATTTCATGAGGTAATAAAAAAAAAAATGTGTGGGGCTTCGCGCTGTTTCTATGTCCAGCCAGGTGCAACTAGGCAGCTGGGGGCTGGAATCCGCAGCGCAGGGAGACCCAAGCTTTCTGCCCCCTTCGCTGAGAATTGCAGCCCACAGCCACCCCAGAGGATGGTGCCTTCATTGAAGCGCCATCCTCTGGCGCTGTATCCAACTCATCCAGGGCCCTGGTGTAGTGGTTCACTGGGTAATAAAGGGGTTGGGGCCAGCTTTGTGTTATTAACTGGCCCTAAGCCGAAATTCATGGGGTCACGCCAATATTAGACATACCCCCCGTGAATTTCTAGTAAATTGTTTAAAAAAAACACAACACAGAGAAAAAATTTATTATTAGAAATAAAACGAAAAATACTATTAGTGACTCCATCTTTAATTAAAAAAAAATACTCTTCTGTCCACCGTAGTTCTAAAACAACATCTCCGCACTTCTACATCACTCTGCATAGACACACAGGCTAAGAAATGACTACAACAGTTCAGGGTTTGTAAAAAACACAACACAGAAAAAATATTTTATTAGAAATAAAACAAAAAATACACTTAAGACTCCATATTTATTAAAAAATCCTCTTCCGTCCGACGTAGTCCCAAATTGCAATTTCAGCACTGCTACATCACTGGTAGAGAACCTCTACCAGAGATGTATTTGAGCTGTGCAGTCCTGGGAATGTTAATGTGAGTTCATGCTGGGAAGGGGAAAGCCTAGTAAGGGGGAGGCCAATTAATAAAGAGTTGCAATAATCAAGGCAGGAATGGATCAGGGCCACTGTGATGCTTTCAGTTGTTTCCATGGTGAGGAAGGGGTGGATTCTAGAGATGTTCTTTATTTGCTGGCGACAAGAGCGGGTCAGAGATTGTATATAGAAATTGAATGAAAGCTCAGCATCAAACGTAACACCCAGACATCGAGCCTGCTGCCTAGGCGTTATCGTGGTGCCACTCACCGAGAGGAGATGTCAGATTTAGGGAGATTTGTGGAGGGCGAGATCATAAGTTCAGTTTTGGAAAAGTTGAGTTTCAGGTATAGAGTAGACATGATATGGGAAACTGCAGTTAGACAGTCCTTGGCATTCTGTAATACAGCTGGAGTAAGGTCAGTGGATGAAGTGTATAATTGTGTGTCATCAGCATAAAGGTGGACTGGAACCCAAATTTGCTGATAGTCTGTCATATTGGGGCTGTGTAGAGAGAGAAGAGGGCCAAGGACTGAGCCTTGAGGGACCCCAATAGTGAGAGGAAGGGGAGAGTAAGTGGTGCTAACAAATGATACCCTGAAAGAGCGGTTGTAAAAATAAGCAGAGAACCAGGAGAGAGCCATGTTGTTTATGTCGATGAAGTGCCGCAGGGAGAGTAGGAGATGGTGGTCGACAGTGTCAAAGGCTGCAGAGAGATCAAGAAGAGTAAGCAGGGTGTGGTCACCATTACGTTTTGCTGTCAGAAGATCATTGGTCACTTTGATGAGGGCAGTTTCTGCAGAATGTAGGGGGCAGAAACCAGACTGTAATGGGTCTAGTTGAGAGTGAGTGAAAAGGTAATGGATGAGGTGGGAGTTGACAAGGCGCTCCAACAGTTTTGAGATGAAGGGGACGTTGGAGACTGGTCTGTAGTTAATTGTGCAGGATGGGTCAAGAGAAGTTTTCATTAATAATGGAGTAATGATAGAATGTTTGAAGGATGAGGGAGAGATGTCAGAAAGAGAGATTGTGAATGAGAATACCACTTCCATTTGCAATATGATTTAGCAATAAAGCATTAGAGTATAATCAGATTAGATCTTTTTCTATCCAAAGGTTGAAAGAGGTATGTAATTTAACCTCTATCCTAATCCTGAAAGAGTTTAAAAAGGCACTGATTATTGGGTCGCACCATTAATACTGGCAGTAATAGTCCATCATGATTGACTGGACTTGACAGACTGATGTGTAAGCTGTAGGGAAGTGCACATGTCTATGCTTGATGTCACTAACCTAATCACTGAGTCTTTAGCGATGTGTGAAATGGCATCAGGAATGGTTTTTATAGGCGATCTTCATGAATTGAATTGCGCTGTGTTCAAAGTCATGAGGACATGCAAATTTCAGGAAATTCAACCAAAATCGATCCACTTTTGATTGACCCACTAAATTTTGGTTCTTTTTTTTATTTACATTTTTGGGGTATGTGTTTTTTTATATTAATTTACAGTGACTATCTTAATTTTGCCTTAGATATGAAAATTAAAAGACTGGAAATTAACCCTTAAGCTGCCAACACTGATTAGACAGCTTTCAGATGAATAATTGTTCAACTGACTTCTCTGGCTTGTTCCACATCTATGACATCCCTGCGCTGGGTTGCTCTGGCTGCTCTGCACCAGCGCAAATTCAAGCGCAGGGGTCAGATGCTCCCGGAAACACCCAGTTGGGCATTTCCGGGTGCTAAGTGACAGGCGCATGCACAGCTCATAGATCTAATGTAAAAGCCTACAGGACCTCGGTGTGACGCAGTGATAACGACTGCCAACATCGCTCACTGTGTTGTTCAGTCAATGTTGGAATCACTGGATCGTTGGTTGGTTGCTCAGTATATCTGGACGTGTAACATCTCACCAGTGATGTTGAAATAATGTAAAAAAAGACCATGCGCCCACGAGATTGTAGCCAACGTTGTTCCAACGTCGTGCCGTGTAACGGTACCTTAAATGTCACCTGTTGGTCCACACTACTTCCACTGATATCCAATGCTTAAGTTGTATTCTTTGGTCATCTCACACTGTGCTGGACCTCTCGGTGTCATGGAAATTAGGTAAGTTATGCGGCGGCGCACCTGAGGTCAACAGTGTCATGATATCATGATGTATAACATTGACTACTCGTGTGCCTATGCAGATCCCTGCTGGGCACCATAACACCCAGAAGTCAGGAGCAGTACGAGTGGACCAGACTCTAATTTTGCCTGATTCACTGATCTCTGCTTATCATGTATTTTGTGATAAAGAGGATAGCTTAACTCCTTTACCACTGGGCGATTTTGAATTTTTCATTTTTCGTTTTTCCCTTCCCTTCTTCCGAGAGTCATAACTTTTTTATTTCCATTAATATAGACATATGAGGACTTATTTCTTGTTGGACGAGTTGTACTTTCAGAAGAAATAATTTATTTTACTACATAGTGTACAGGAAAATGTGAAAAAATCCAAATGTGGTGAAATTACAAAAAAACGTGCAATTAGACATTTGTTGTTTGTTTTTTTTATTCACCATGTTCACTATATGCTAAAGCTGACATGTCAGTATGATACCTCGGGTCAGTACAAATTTGCAGATACCAAACATGTATACTTTTACTGTCATCTAAGTGGTGAAAAAAATTCAGAAGTTAGAAAAAAAAAATGAATTGTGCTTTTTGCACCATGTTTCATGACATCTTGATAAAGACGGCGAAACACGTGTTGGGGTCGCTCCCCAGACACTGAGTAGGCCACATAGCCAAACCTGACATGGGTGAGTCATTTCAGGAATAGGGGTCTGCAGCATAATGTTATAGGTGGTTGGCTGGAAACTGCAATCAGATATATGTTTGATAAGTTTGATACCGCTGTACATCGTAACCCGGTATTCACCTGTACTGTTGATGCAATATCCTTGATCCTTGTCTCTGCACTCAGCACTTTATGACATCCCTGTCAATGTGAACTGTGACCCCAGTGTTTGTCTCCCTTGTGGAATTTACAGTACCATACCAATTGTATAACGTGTCTTAACATTTTATTGTGCAACTTGGCATTACTATTAAACGAAGCACGAGCATTAGCCACTGTTGTATTTGACTTTTTAAGACAACTAATTGAGGTAGCAACTCGTTTCTCTGGATAAAAAGTATTGTTGTTTGAGTTACCTCATGTTTACGTTCATAGCATCCCGGGTTCCTTATTTTCATGTTTCATGACCCGCAGTGTTTTTATGTTTTTGGGATCTGGGGCTGTATTAAGGCTTTTTTTGTGTGTCTTGAGCTGATGTTTCTAATTACAACATTTTTTAGATAAATGCACTGTTTTGATCTCCCGTTATTGCATTTTATTACAACCAAAAAAATAGGTCTGGGAACTTGCTATCAACCTTATGGAGACAGCAAAGTAGGTGAGGAGATTGTAAGCCACTTCCCTCCTCTCAGATATATGCATATATGCAAATTTGCACTTCACTAAGGAAGTTGAGAAACTCCCATGCCACATTTAAGCAGCTTCCTCAAAGTCATAATCGCTTTCCTACAAGCTTACAATCTCCTCACCTACTTTGCTGTCTCCATAAGGTTGATAGCAAGTTCCCAGACCTTGTCTTAGCCCACTCACTCATGCCAGATCAGAATATCCCACACACTACACTGATGAGGGGCAGGTACCCCGAAACGCAGCGTCTGTAGTTTGGGGTTCTGATCTGGCACAAATCCCTTAGTTATATTAAAAGCTTGTAGGAAAGCGATTATGACTTTGAGGAAGCTGCTTAAATGTGGCACGGGAGTTTCTCAACTTCCTTAGTGAAGTGCAAATTTGCATATATGCATATATCTGAGAGGAGGGAAGTGGCTTACAATCTCCTCACCTACTTCGCTGTCTCCATAAGGTTGATAGCAAGTTCCCAGACCTTGACTTAGCCCACTCACTCATGCCAGATCAGAATATCCCACACACTACATTGATGAGGGGCAGGTACCCCGAAACGCAGCGTCTGTAGTTTGGGGTTCTGATCTAGCACAAATCCCTTAGTTATATTAAAAGCTTGTAGGAAAGCGATTATGACTTTGAGGAAGCTGCTTAAATGTGGCATGGGAGTTTCTCAACTTCCTTAGTGAAGTGCAAATTTGCATATAACCAAAAAAATGTAATTTTGGCCTTTGGATGCTTTTTTCCATTATGCAGCTTACAGATCTGATTAATTGATTTTATATTTTGACAGATTGGGCATTTCTGAATGCGTCGATTTCAAATATGTGTATTTTTTTAAAGTTTTTTACTACTTTTATCTTGAAAGGGGAAAAGAAGGATGATTTGAACTTTTGTGTTGTT
The DNA here is from genome assembly GCA_033576535.1 of Allobates femoralis. Classification (NCBI taxonomy): domain Eukaryota; kingdom Metazoa; phylum Chordata; class Amphibia; order Anura; family Aromobatidae; genus Allobates; species Allobates femoralis. Next base: position 583,681,047 of record JARQOC010000003.1, read on the forward strand.
CATATTTTTAAAAGCTGTATTTTTTAATTTTTACTTTACTTTATAGTGCCCCATAGAGCGACACAATGCTGCAGAGTCTGATCGCTTGTGCCATGTCTGATGAGCTGCTGCACATCTGGACATAGCACAAATGATCACTTTCTGTTTATGACAACACTTGCCAACCACCCACAGGATGTGAACCCAGATAGCCTGGGGTCCTATGATGACCTCGGAAGCTATCAGGTGACACGCAGAGATCCCATGATCCTATCGTGGGATCTCCGATCACGGTGGGGAACGGCGCGATCACCTCTATGGCACTTCAATCTCGCTGTCAGTGAATACCAGCAAGATTCAAAGGGTTTGCACAACTGATCGGATCGCGGATCTGATCGGCGGTGGTAACATACATCTCAGCTGATGATATTAGCTGAGATGTGGGGGGGTATGATGTGAGCTCACCGCTAGAGCTCACATCAAAGGTGGACACCCGACACATGATATACTAGGTACGTCATATGTCGGGAAGAGGTTAATACGTTTTGGTAACTTCTAATGCACAAATATGTTGGGCCTAAAAATAGTCTCTAATAAATTAAGTAGGGGTTGATATAATCCTAGACAGAAGTGTATATGTCTAAATTAATTTACCAATCAGCTGGTACCACTATGATAAATGTGGAGCATTTTCATCTTTATAGACTTTAAAAAGTTTGTACTATATATATTTTAGCCAACAATAGAGGTGTTTTTTTAAAGGGATCCTGTCACCCCCAAAACGCCTCATAAGCTATTAAAAGATGTCCCTAGAGCATATTAACACTTATCCTACACTCCTTTTTGATCATAAATGCATCAAGTGAAAATGTAGATAAACGTCATTAAACTCACTCATTAGGTATGTTAATGGTTGGCTACTACATTCATGGTCACCCAGGCAGGCTCTCCCTCCTCATAATATCACGCCTTAATAGTCGTGATCTTCAACGCTGATCAAATGTGCACCTCCCCGCTCTCCTCTGTGTCGGCCGGGGCTGCAGTGCGGCTGTATGACGCGAATCGCATTATTTCCGGCTTCGGGTGACGTATGTACACCTGCGCCGCTCTGTTAGCTTAAAGCCCCGCACTGCGCATGCGTGCTTGAGGCATAACAGACCGGCGCGGGTGTACGTACGTCATCTGAAGCCGGAAATGATGCGATTCGCGTCATACAGCCGCACTGCAGCCCCGGCCGGCAGAGGAGAGCGGGGAGGCGCGCATTTCAATCACCGTTCAAGATCACGCCTATTAAGGCGTGATATTATGAAGAGGGAGAGCCTGCCTGGGTGACTATGAATACAGTAGCCACTCATTAACATACCTAATGAGTGAGTTTAATAACGTTTATCTACATTTTCACTAGATTCATTTATGATCAAAAAGGAGTGTAGGATAAGTGTTAATATGCTCTAGGGACATCTTTTAATAGCTTATGAGGCGTTTTGGGGGTGACAGGATCCCTTTAATAAAGAATTATTCTATAGATTTACCGTATATACTCGTGTATAAGCCGACCCGTGTATAAGCCGACCCCCCTACTTTTGCCCCCAAAACTTGGGAAAACCTATTGACTCGTGTATAAGCCGAGGGTGGACCCAGCACAGGTATACAGCCCCCAGCAGTGTGGTATACAGGCCTCCCCAGTGGTAGTATACAGCAGCCTCCCCAGTGGTAGTATACAGCAGCCTCCCCAGTGGTAGTATACAGCAGCCTCCCCAGTGGTATATACAGCATCCCTAAAGGTATAAACAGCAGACCCCAGAGGTATACAGCAGGCCCCAGAGGCATATACAGCAGGCCCCAGAGGCATATACAGCAGGCCCCAGAGGTATACAGCAGGCCCCAGGGTATATACAGCAGGCCCCAGAGGTATACAGCAGGCCCCAGAGGTATACAGCAGGCCCCAGAGGTATACAGCAGGCCCCAGAGTATATACAGCAGGCCCCAGGGTATATACAGCAGGCCCCAGGGTATATACAGCAGGCCCCAGGGTATATACAGCAGGCCCCAGAGGTATACAGCAGGCCCCAGGGTATATACAGCAGGCCCCAGGGTATATACAGCAGGCCCCAGAGGTATATACAGCTGGCCCCAGGGTATATACAGCAGGCCCCAGAGGTATACAGCAGGCCCCAGAGGTATACAGCAGGCCCCAGAGTATATACAGCAGGCCACAGGGTATATACAGCAGGCCCCAGGGTATATACAGCAGGCCCCAGGGTATATACAGCAGGCCCCAGGGTATATACAGCAGGACCCAGAGGTATACAGCAGGTCCCAGGGTATATACAGCAGGCCCCAGGGTATATACAGCAGGCCCCAGAGGTATATACAGCTGGCCCCAGGGTATATACAGCAGGCCCCAGAGGTATACAGCAGGCCCCAGAGGTATACAGCAGGCCCCAGAGTATATACAGCAGGCCCCAGGGTATATACAGCAGGCCCCAGGGTATATACAGCAGGCCCCAGGGTATATACAGCAGGCCCCAGAGGTATACAGCAGGCCCCAGGGTATATACAGCAGGCCCCAGGGTATATACAGCAGGCCCCAGAGGTATACAGCAGGCCCCAGAGGTATACAGCAGGCCCCAGAGTATATACAGCAGGCCCCAGGGTATATACAGCAGGCCCCAGAGGTATACAGCAGGCCCCAGGGTATATACAGCAGGCCCCAGGGTATATACAGCAGGCCCCAGAGGTATACAGCAGGCCCCAGGGTATATACAGCAGGCCCCAGAGGTATACAGCAGGCCCCAGAGGCATATACAGCAGGCCCCAGGGTATATACAGCAGGCCCCAGGGTATATACAGCAGGCCCCAGAGGTATACAGCAGGCCCCAGAGGTATACAGCAGGCCCCAGAGGTATACAGCAGGCCCCAGAGGTATACAGCAGGCCCCAGGGTATATACAGCAGGCCCCAGGGTATATACAGCAGGCCCCAGAGGTATACAGCAGGCCCCAGGGGTATACAGCAGGCCCCAGAGGTATACAGCAGGCCCCAGAGGTATACAGCAGGCCCCAGGGTATATACAGCCCCCCAGTGTATACAGCAGCCCCCCAATGGCACTAGACCCCCATCATTGTAAGAGCCCCCCACACTTTGCAGAGCCCCCCCCGCTGCTTTATCTTACCATCCGGGGTCTTCTTCACCGCGGATCCTCCAGTCCTTCCTCGCGCGCTGTGTTCCCGGTCTCATGTGACCCGGCGGTCGCAGTGGAATGACGTCATCGCGCCGGGTCACGTGAGACCTGAACACAGCGCGCAGGACCCGCGGCGAAGACCCCGGATGGTAAGATAAAGCAGTGGGGGAGCTCTGCAAAGTGTGGGGGGCTCTTACAATGATGGGGGGGCTAGTGCCAGTGGGGGGCTGCTGTATACACTGGGGGGCTGTATGCACGGCTCCCCCTGCCGCTGTGATGGGCGGGGGGAGCCGTGCATATCTAATGAGCGGCCCCACGTGACGGGCCGCTCACTCATCAGCCCCCCCCGCCTCCTCCAGCCTCCCCTGCACCCGGACACAGCCCCCACCACATATATTACCGTATTGACCCGTGTATAAGCCGAGGGGGTGACTTTTCAGCCCAATTTTTGGGCTGAAAAACTCGGCTTATACACGAGTATATACGGTACATTGTTCAGTATAGTATATCCAGCTGAAATTAATTGTTTAAATCAAAGCTTGACAGATTAGTCCAGTAAAAACATTTTTTCCCTTCGATTTTTAATATCTAATTGTTATTCCTGTTAAATTCAAAAAAAGATTTTAGAAGAAAGGAAACACCAAAGGCTCTTTCCAACTTTTATATAGAACAAAAATATTTCTCTAGCATTCTGTGTTTATGAGACTTTGAATTCCGAAGCTTTCTACCTATGAGAGACATTACAGATTTTCTTTGAATAAATAAGTATCCCTGTGGGAATATAGATGTGAATACTGTGCAGTATATTTCCACATTAATTACTAATCATTACAAAATGGAAATTACCAATTAGCACTAAACGTAACTTACTTTATTACTTGTGACTTGTGAATTTAGCACATTAGCTCATTATAATTACTAAATTCTACACTGTTTAGCACAGAAATAAACACAGTTTTATGCTCTGCGTTCACAGTTGAATAAGAAAGGTTTTAATTAGAAAAATTATGTGTATAGTGGTGTATGAAAGTTTGTGAACCCTTCAGAATTTTCCATATATTTTCATAAAATGTTGCCTAAATACTATATTATACCTAAATGTAGTTAAAACGAACGAAACAAGTAAAAAATATTTTACTTCATATTTATTTATTGCAAAAAATTGGCCAATAAACATGTTTATGAGTGGCAAAGGTGTCTTCTGAAGCAATTATTGCATATTAACATTTTTGATAGTTGTTGGTTTAGTAGTGCAAATCTGCTTGGGGTAATTTTAGGCTGATTTCAGATCTGCGGACTCCTCCGCAGTGTCCTGCGGAGGGTATCCGCAAGCTGAGCGCAGGCACCGCACATCCCTATGTTTAACATGGGGACGCAGGTGCCTGTGCTCTGATGCAGATTGGCGTGCACACCCATTCACTGCAATGTATGATTTGTAAGCAGGCGGAAGCCTGCGCACAAGTCACACACTCTCATCCGCACCCTCAACGTGACATGTCGTGTTCCTGGTGCGGACGAGACTGTGTGATTTGTGCGCAAGCATCCGCATGCGCACAAATCACATATTGCAGTGAATGGGTGAGCACGGTCATCTGCACCCGAGCGCAGACACTTGCGTCCCCATGTTAAACATAGGGACGCGCGGTGCCTGCGCTCAGTTTGCGCTTCTTCGCTGCAATACGCTGAGGCGGGGAGCGCAAGTCTGAAACCAGCCTTAGTCCATTCCTTTTTTTTATAAAGCAGCTTGAACTCTATTATGTTGGCATTTTTTCGACCCATGAATTGCTTGCTTTTGGTTCTTCCCCATTTCCATACAATTGAGCTCAGGATTTGGCCATTCCAAATCTTTTTTCTAATATTTTGTTTTATTCTTCTATAACCATTCTTTTGTAGAACAACTTGTGTGCTTTAGGTCATTGTTAGTGATGAACGAGTGTATCATTACTATTCACTACTCGCATTGATAGTACGGTATTCGCAATACTCATTACTCAGCTAGTATCACTGGTGCTTGTGAATCATGTATCCATTGCTATCGATCTGACACTAATTGTCAGCTTCCTTCAGTACACAAAGGAATTGGGCACCCCAGTGAGAGCAGATTGAATGTTAGGCTCCCTGAGGGGTAGAGCAAGGTGTTTTATGCAGCAACAACTCAAAAAAGACCACCCTCCCACCCTGTCCTGAAAATAATTGTTTTATGGCTGAATGTGTGTGGGCGGAGCCAATCACTAGTTGATTAACATTGGGCTCACTGTTCGGATGAGTACACGAGTATTAGAAAGTACTCGTTATAAGTATAGCATAGTATTTTTTTACTCGCTCATCACTAGTCATTGTCTTGCTGCATGACCCACATTCTCTTGCGATCTAGCTCAGGGACAGATGTCCTGACATTTTCCTTTAAAATGTGCTGTTAATTTTCAGAATTCATTTTCATCAATGATGATGGCAAGCTGTCCTGACCTAGATGTTGCAAAACACGCCAAAACCATGATAATTTTATCACCACCTTGTTTCACACACGGCATGAAATTTTAATGCTGAAATGCAATATTTATCTTCTTCCAAATGTAAATCCTTGCCATACAGGGATATGGTCTGATCATACCACATCTCCTAGGACGGGGAGGAAGTAAAACATCATTCTTTCTTTGAGGCAAAAATGTTTTTACAAAAAGGCAGAGAAATGTTTTACCTCACAAAAAGAACCAGCTGTGATCCCACCCTGTAATGTCTGTATTCTCTTTTGCATCCTCCCCTGCCTAGCAGATGGGGTATGATCAGACCATGCTCCTTTACGGTAAGGCATATCCATTACATAGTACATAGCAGGGACACATATGTAAGATGATCTCAGTACAGGAGATGTGGTATGATCAGACCATGTCCCTGTACGGTCAGACACATCCATTACACAATACATAGCAGGGACTCATATATAAGATTATCTCAGCACAAGAGATGTGGTATGATCAGACCATGTCCCTGTACGGTTAGACATGCCCATTGCACAATACACAGCAGGGACATGTACACTACCGTTCAAAAGTTTAGGGTCATTTAGAAATTTCCTTATTTTTGAAATAAAAGCACATTTTTTTCAGTGAAGCTAACATTAAATGAATCAGAAATACACTATATACATTATTGATATGGTAAATGACTATTCTAGCTGCAATCGTCTGGTTTTTAATGCAATATCTACATAGGTGTATAGAGGCCCATTAACAAAAACCCCAACTCCAGTGTTTTAATGGTACATTGTGTTTGCTAACTGTGTAAGAAGGCTAATGGGTGTTTAGAAAATCCAAGAAAAGCCATGTACAAGTATTTTAGCACAGCTGAAAACGTTTTGGCTGAGTAGAGAAGCTATAAATTTGGCCTTCCTTTGAGAAGGAGGTTGAGAATCTGGAGCATTACATTTGTTTGCTCTATGAAACTCTCAATATGGCCAGAAAAAGAGAACTATCATGTGAAACTCGACAGTCTATTCTTGTTCTTAGAAATGAAGGCAATTCCATGCGAGATATTGCGAAGAAACTGAAGATTTCCTACAATGGTGTGTACTACTACCTTCAGAGGAGAGCACAAACAGGCTCTAAGCAGAGTAGAAAGAGAAGTGGGAGGCCGCGCTGCACAACTGAGCAACAAGACAAGTACATTAGAGTCTCTAGTTTGAGAAATCGACGCCTTACAGCTCCTCAACTGGCAGCTTCAATAAATTGTATCCACAAAAGCCAGTGTCAACGTTTACAGTGAAGAGGCGACAGGGATGCTGGCCTTCAGGGCAGAGTGGCAAAGAAAAGCCATATCTGAGACTGGCAAATAAAAGGAAAATATTAATATGGGCAAAAGAACACAGACATTTGACAATGGAAGATTGGAACAAAGTTTTATGGACAGATGAATCAAAGTTTGAGGTGTTTGGATCACACAGATGAACATTTGTGAGACTCAGAACGGCTGAAAAGATGCTGGAAGAGTGCCTGACGCCATCTGTCAAGCATGTTGGAGGATGGTCTGGGGTTGCTTTGGTGCTGCTAAAGTGGGAGATTTGTACAAGGTAAAAGGGATTTTGAATAAGGAAGGCTATCACTCCATTTTGCAATGCCATGCCATGCTGTAATTGCTGCAAAGTGAGCATTCTTTGATTAAAGCAAAGTTTGAAGGAGAAAATTATTATTTCAAATAAAAATCATTATTTCTAACCTTGTCAATGTCTTGACTATATTTTCTATTCATTTTGCAACTCATTTAATAAATAAAAGTATGAGATTTCATGGAAAGCACAAAATTGTGTGAGTGACCCCAAACGTTTGAACGGTAGTGTATATACGATACTACGGATGAGCGAGTACTGCAAGAATCAGACTCGCTATACTCGCAACAAGTAGGTTCCAGTACTCGGTACTCGTTGAGAGTATAGCGAGTCCAATGGCAGTTAATGGGCGGGCGAGTAGTTTTGCAGTGTATCTATATATACACAGAAAAAGTGCACTAAAAGTGAATAAAAGTTGTTAAGAAATAAAAAAATATCCTACTCACCTATCCGACGCCTGCACTGGGATCGGCAAAGAAGACATCCGATCAACGCAAAGGACCTGAGAGTCTGACAGTCAATCAGATGGCTGGTAGCGATCTGGCCAATCAGATGGCCAGACGCCACAAACCACCTGATCACTACCAGCCACCTGATTGGCCAGATTGCCAGGTCTTGAACGTGTATCAATGATTGGCTGTCAGACTCACAGGTCCTTCACGTTGATCGGATGTCTTCTTTGCCAGTCCCGGTGCAGGCGTCGGATAGGTGAGTATGATATTTTTTATTTTTTAACAACTTTTATTCACTTTTAGCGCACTTTTGCAGTGTATATATAGATACACTGTGAAAGTTAAATGACTACTCGCTACTCCCGAGTAATCACAAGAAACTCGGGGAGTAGTGAGTAGCCCGAATATCGTTACTATTCGGCGAGTACTGAATAGTAACGATTCTACTCGCTCATCCCTAGTTGATACCTTTTAACCTTTTAATGGCTAACTTAACAGATGGTAAGCATAGCAAGCTTTTGAGACACTATAGCCCTTCATCAGGCTGATAATGACACAAATTCTGAAGACACATACATATATACATAAGCAAAAGGAAAAAAAACTGTGTTACATGCTGTAGTAAATATGACAGGTGACGTAAAGCAGAGTCAGGCTAGGGAGGGGTACAGGACTTGGGAAAGTGATCTCCTACATTACAAAACTAGAGAAGAAACAGAGTTCCTCTCGTAGTCACCTACAATCCAAGTCTGGGGGTGCTAAGAGAAGCTGCACAGAAACTGCAACTACTCCTACAAAAAGATGCCTGACTAAAATCAATATTTCCAGATCCCCCACTCTTGTGTTTTAGACAACCTCTGAATCTAAAAAACATCATTGTCAGAAGAGCCCTGTCCTCTCCAGCAGCAACAGGAACCTTTCCATGCAACCAGAACAGGTGCAAAACCTGTCCATCTATAATGACAACGGACAAAATAAAGATTCCTGGGACAGATCAGGACTACAAGATCCCAGGTAACTTCAGATGCACCACAAGCAATGTGGTGTATTTAATTATATGTACCAAATGTCCAACAGGTGGCATCCACGTAGGTGACACAGGACAAAAATTCAGAACAAGAATGAATTCTCAACACCACTCAATAAAAGGAAAGCATATGAATCTACATGTAGCAAAACATTTTTCCAACCCTGACCACAGTGAAACCAATATGAGGCTGCTCATCTTAAAAAGCAACTTCAAATCGGAGAGAAGAATTTGGAAATACAAATTGATAGTGAACTTTGACACATTCAGTATTAAATGATTCACATTGATTCATGCGTTTTTATATAAAACTAGCTGTGAGCCCGATGCAAATGCATCGGGATTCTAGAACGTGCATTAATTTGATTATAGTAGTTATAGCTGGTGTGAGGACTTTTCGGGGGGGTGTGAATAGTTATTCGGGGGGGTGTGAATAGTTTTTGGGGGGGGTCCAATACTTTTTTTGGGGGTCCAATACTTTTTTGGGGGGTCCAATACTTTTGGGGGGGTCCAATCCTTTTTTTGGGGGTCCAATACTTTTTTTGGGGGGTCCAATACTTTAATATATATTTTTTTTTTTTATCATTATTTTTTATTTTATTATTTATATTTTTTTTTTTACTATTTTATTTATTATTAAATTTATTTATTATTTTTTATTTTCAGTGTATTTATTTGTATTAAAATTATTTTATTTTATTAAAAAACCGCATCTGCGGCGCGGTTGCGGTAATCCCCATACAAAGTATAGGGGGACTTGCGGCAGGTGCGGCAAAACCGCACTTGCCGCACCTGCCGCAAGTCCCCCTATACTTTCTATGGGGATTACCGCAACCGCGCCGCAACTTGCACTTGCGGCGCGGTTGCGGTAATCCTTATGGGGATTACCGCAACCGCGCTGCAAGTGCTCGCACTCAGCCAGCGAGTCGCAATGCGGCGCGGTTGCGGTAATCCTTATGGAAGCGGGCATTGCGAGTCGCTGGCCGAAAATAGAACCAGAGGCTCGGCCACAAAGCTAGCGATTTCCCGCTGAGGCTAGCGACTCGCTACCTGAGCGGGAAATCGCTAGCTTTGTGGCCGAGCCTCTGGTTCTATTTTCGGCCAGCGGCTCGCAATGGCCGCTACGCGGCCAATGCTTCGCCGTGGTGACGTCACAATAGTGACATAGCCACGGGGATTTCGGGGGCCGACACGATTTTGCCTACGGCAATTATATATATTTATATTTGCATGTATATGTGCACGCATATATATATATATATATATATATATATATATATATATATATATAAAGAATCGGGTAGTCTAGAATCTATATATAGTTTATTTACTAATAGTTAGGGGAGTGCGGCGAAATGAATTGTGTGTATACAGGTGGCTCAGTGGGTAGCAGAGTATACGGTGGCTCAGTGGTTAGCACTGCGCGGTGGCTCAGTGGTTAGCACTGCGCGGTGGTTCAGTGGTTAGCACTGGGCGGTGGCTCAGTGGTTAGCACTGGGCGGTGGTTCAGTGGTTAGCACTGCGCGGTGGCTCAGTGGTTAGCAGTGAGTGCGGTGGCTAAGTGGTTAGCAGTGAGTGCGGTGGCTCAGTGGTTAGCAGTGAGTGCGGTGGCTCAGTGGTTAGCAGTGAGTGCGGTGGCTAAGTGGTTAGCAGTGAGTGCGGTGGCTCAGTGGTTAGCAGTGAGTGCGGTGGCTCAGTGGTTAGCAGTGAGTGCGGCGGCTTAGTGGTTAGCAGTGAGTGCGGTGAGATTGGTCAGTGCAGCGCCGTGGGCAGAGTGGTCAGCGCAGCGGCGTGGGCAGGGTGGTCAGCGCAGCGTTGTGGGCAGGGTGGTCAGCGGTGGGGCGGACGGACACACACACACACTCCGATATACTTACCGTCCCTGCTTCTTCTCTGCCGTCTGCGTCTTCCTGAGTCCTCTGTTCTGCCGACATGTCGTGGCACCGAGGACTGGATCCAATATGGCGTCCGGGAACTCTCGGTGGCCCGATTCTAACGCATCGGGTATTCTAGAATATAGAAATAGAGATTGGATGGGGAAGGCGGTGAGGGCTGAATTGGGAGGATCTTTGAAGAAGGAGCAGCGGGGGAAGAACGGCGTGGCAGGGGGGGAGGGAGGACAGAACAGCAGGGGGGAGGAGGATGGAGGACAGAGGAGGTAGCGGCGAGATGTGGGAGGATTTAGCAGCACAGGCAGGGGGAGGAAGGAGGATAGAGTGGCGGGGGGTGGAGGACAGGATGAATCGGCGGAGTGGGAGAGAACGGAGCAGCATAAGCAGGGGGAGGACGGAGGATAGAGTGGCAGAGGTGAGGAGGGCAAAGGAAGGAGGAGGAAACGGTAGGGTGGGGGAGGATGGAGTGGCACAGGCAGGTGGAGGACGAAGCACAGAGCGGCGGAAGGGAGGAGGATGTAGGATGAAGCGGCGGGGTGGGGGAGGACAGAGCAGCACGGGGAGGGGAAGGACGGAGGATCGAGTGGCGGAGGTGAAGAGGACAAAGGAAGGAGGAGGAAGCGGTGTGGGAGGATGGAGCGGCACAGGCAGGGGTAGAATGGAGCGGCAGGGGAAGGACAGAGCGGCAGGGGTTGACAGAGCGGCAGGAGAAGGACAGAGCGGCAGGGGGAGGACAGAGCGGCAGGGGGAGGACAGAGCGGCAGGGGGAGGACAGAGCGGCAGGGGGAGGACAGAGCGGCAGGGGGAGGACAGAGCAGCACAGGCAGGGGAAGGACTGAGGATGGAGTGGCGGGGTGGAGGAGGATAAAGGAAGGAGGAGGAAGCGGTGGGGTGGGGTAGGATAGAGCGGCACAGGAAGGGGGAGGACAGAGCAGCAGGGGGAGGACGGAGCACAGAGCGGCGGGGGGAGGAGGACAGAGGTCGAAGCGGTGGGGTGGGGGAGGATGGAGTAGCACAGGCAGGGGAAGGAAGGAGTGGCAGAGAGGAGGCGGACAAAGGAAGGAGGAGGAAGCGGTGGAGGAGCATGGAACGGTACAGGCAGGGGGAGGACGGAGCACAGAGCGGTGGGAGGAGCAGGATGGAGGATAAAGCAGCAGGGTGAGGTAGGATGGAGCACTGTAAGGCAGCTCAGGGTTTAGCAGAGTATACAGTGGCTCAGTAGTTAGCACTGCGTAGTGGTTCAGTGGGTAGCACTGCGCGGTAGCTCAGGGGTTAGCACTGCGCGGTGGCTTAGTGGTTGGCACTGCGCGGAGGCTCAGTGGTTAGCACTGCGCGGTGGCTCAGTGGTTAGCACTGCGCGGTGGCTCAGTAGTTAGCACTGCGTGGTGGCTGAGTGGTTAGCACTGCGCGGTGGCTCAGTGGTTAGCAGCGGCGTGCGGTGGGCAGGATGGTCAGTGCAGCGGCGCTGTGTGGGCAGGGTGGGCAGCGCAGCGGCGCTGTGTGGGCAGGGTGGGCAGCGCAGCGGCACTGTGTGGGCAGGGTGGGCAGCGCAGCGGCGCTGTGTGGGCAGGGTGGGCAGCGCAGCGGCGCTGTGTGGGCAGGGTGGGCAGCGCAGCGGCGCTGTGTGGGCAGGGTGGTCAGCGCAACGACGGTGTGTGGGCAGGGTGGTCAGCGCAGCGGCGCTGTGTGGGCAGGGTGGTCAGCGCAGCTGGGCTGTGTGGGCAGGGTGGTCAGCGCAGCGGCACTGTGTGGGTATTGTGGTCAGAGCAGCGGCGCTGTGTGGGCAGGGTGGTCAGCGCAGCGGCGCTGTGTGGGCAGGGTGGTCAGCGCAGCAGCGCTGTGTGGGCAGGGTGGTCAGCGCAGCGGCACTGTGTGGGTATGGTGGTCAGCGCAGCGGCGCTGTGTGGGCAGGGTGGTCAGCGCAGCGGCGCTGTGTGGGCAGGGTGGTCAGCGCAGCGGCGCTGTGTGGGTATGGTGGTCAGCGCAGCGGCGCTGTGTGGGCAGGGTGGTCTGCGCAGCGGCGCTGTGTGGGCAGAGTGGTCAGCGCAGGGCAGAGTGGTCAGCGGTGGGCAGAGTGGTCAGCGGTGGGCAGAGTGGTCAGCGGTGGGCAGAGTGGGGCGGGCGGACGGACGGACACAGACACACACACACACTCCGATATACTTACCAGCGTCCCTGCTTCTTCCCTGCCGCCTGCGTGTTCCTGAGTCCTCTGTTGTGGGGACATGTCGCCGCCCCCGGAGGACTGGATCCAATATGGCGTCCAGGAAGTCTCGCGAGACTTCCCGGACGCCATCTTGGAGAAAGTATGTCGCCGCCCCTGGAGCTCTGGATCCAATATGGCGTCCGGGAAGTCTCGCGAGACTTCCCGGACGCCATATTGGATCCAGTTCTGCCAAGGGCGGCGACATGTCGGCGGCGGAGAAGACGGAGGAGAGGTGGTAAGTATATATACAGGGGCACTGGGGCACAGGGGCACAGGGGCACTACGGCACTGGGGCACTGGGGCACAGAGGCACAGAGACAGAGGGGCACAGAGGCACTGGGGCACAGGGGCACTACGGCACTGGGGCACAGAGGCACAGAGACAGAGGGGCACAGAGGCACTGGGGCACAGGGGCACTACGGCACTGGGGCACTGAGGCACAGGGCGGCGAGGGGTCGCAATGCCCGCTACGCGGGCAATGCCTCGCACGGCGTGGTGACGTCACATAGTGACAAAGCCACGGCGTGCCGGGGGCCGACACAAAACGTGCTACGGCAATTATATAGTAGATGAGTGGGCATTTGGGGACCTCACAGATTCATGCGTCTTTATACAACATGAAAGGACTATTTTGAGGACATTGAACTTTCGACACTTCTTATGTGAACTCTCTAACTTTGATTTATTGCTTTCCACAACTTACTGAAGTAATTTCAGGTCTCCACAGGCTACTAATCATCTAACAATAATACAATTTGTTCCTCTTATCTTAGAATTTTGGTTTCTCTTTCCCAGCTCCTCTACCCCTCCCTGGCCTGACTCTGCTTTACGTCACCTGTTGTATTTACTACAGCATCTAACACTGTTTTTTTTTTCATTTGCTTATGTATATATGTACGTGTCTTCAGAATTTGTGTCTTTATCAGCCTGATGAAGGGGCCACAGTGTCCCGAAAGCTTGCTATGTTTACCATATTTTCAGTGAGCCATTAAAAGGTATCAACCACTGAGAACTTTCAGATTCTAATATTTTTCTATCTACTGGCTAACACGGTACAAACATTTTTTACCTCAGCACAGGAACGTTTTTATAACACATCGAATTGTGAAACTTATTATTCCAAGATCTATTGATTAAAGTGCACTTTGTTTTTGGAAAACCCTTTAAATTATCTTTAAATTTGTGACACTTATAGATATGTAATATTGGATAATTTTTCTTAAAAAATGATTAAGTCTCATATATTTAACTTTAAAAAAATGTTGATCATATTTATAGACTTTTAGGATTTCTTTGAAAATATTATGTAGTTTTAAGGAAATATGGACAATGTTTAAGTGTATGCAAACTTTCAAGAACTACTGTATATAAATACTCTGAGATTTGACATTAGTAGTCCACTAACTCCTTAGTGACCAAGCTAACTTTAGTGATCAAGCCAAGTTTTTTAAATCTGACCAGTATCATTTTATATGCTGCTAACTCTGAAATGCTTCAACGGATAAAAGGAATTTTGAGAATGATTTTTCATTATATATTTTAATTTATTGTATATGTAAATGTTAGTCGATATTTGTGTGTTTATTTGTAAACATTTTGGAATGTTAGTGAACATTTAATAAAAAAAAAAAAATTACAATATTCAAACTTTCAATTTTTATATCCTTAAAGGGATTCTGTCACCAAATTTGGCCTAGCTAAACTATTATTATAGGTATATAGCATACAGGTTATAGACTGCTGAAAATAAGCATACTTGTCTGCCTCATAGAAGATGTCTTGCTGTTGATAAATCATCTTTTATGACTTTATATAAATGAGCTGTTCCAGGCCATGGGGCAGACATTGCCTGGAAAATTATTTCAGCTTCAAATCTGGTTTTAAATAAAAGAGATATTACCAGTATGAGACAAGAAACTAACACACTAAATTAAATTTGACCCCTTGCAAACATGTATTATTGCTGCTACGCTGTACTGCAACAATATTGCAGCACTGTCTGCTTGGGAGATATAATCTGAAGCTGAGAGGAACTGGCAGAGATACTAGGTATAATTATACAGGACTCTATAGTGTGATAAGGAGGGCAGAGAGCAGCCATCACACATCACACTGGTAACGCCTCCTTCTTTTTAAAATAGGCCCTAGATGAAGAGTTATCTTCCAGGCAGCACCCTCCCAATAGCCTGGAACAACTTATTTACAAAAACTTACAAAAGATTATTTATCCACAACAAGGCTTATGATATGAGGTATGAGGTAGGGCTTATTTTCAACATTCTATAACCTGTATGCTTATATAAATAGTTTGATATGTCAAATGTGGTGACAGATTTCCTTTTAAACAAGTTACATCACTTTATTTTGTTAGGCTGTGAGAAAGGTTAACTGTTTAGCTGCAATTTGTCATTTTTTCAAAAGATTAAAAAGCAAAAAATTGTTTTGTTAGAGACCTATCATAATTTTCGGATTATAAAACACACTTTTTTCCCCCAAACTGGGGGGAAAATGGGGGTGCATCTGCAAATCTGGGTATAGCTTACCGAGGTTGCAACTGCGGTAGAGTGGCTCAGGAGGATCACTGGAGACAAAGTCAGCAATGATGAGGGGCTGTTGCAGAGGGGGATGTGGGTGCCATTGATCTGGTGGTGGTGGATGCTATGACCTAAAGGAAATCGGATGTGGAGGCAGCGCATGCGCTAATTGAGATCTCAGAGAGCCAAAATATCTGCCCACGTGCTGTCTCTGCAGTCATTTTCTTGAAGACCATCACATTCACTTCTGCCAGATAAATGGCACCTTCATCCCACCGGCAGATTAATGGTGCTCACATACCTCCATTGTGAACCCCTTCCTCCAAGCCCCAGTCCCACAGCATCATCAACCCTGCCTCCTGTGACCCTTTGGACCTGTCATCGTGCTGCCTCAATAAATTATTTTTGGAATGTAATAGAGACTCTAGGATTATAAGATTGATCACAATTTTAACATTAAAATTGTTTCTTTTACAATTCTCCACCTCTAAATTTGGGATGTATCTTATAATCTGCAACATATGGTATTTAGGTTTAAATGGACTTTGTAGGCCCCTATATTAGAAGCTACCCAAAAATGATACTCTTTTAAATACACACCCCTGGAATATTTTGAAACTGCGTTCGGGACGTTTTTTTAACCCTTCAAATGTTACACTGGAATTAAAGCAAATTGGAATGAAAATATACATTGTAATTCTTACTCTAAAATGTTGGTTAGCCCCAATTGTTTCACTTTTGCAAGATATAGTACAACAAATTGACTTGATAATTTATTACCCAGTTTCTTCTGAGCATGCTAATACCCCATATGTGGTAAGAAATCTTTGTTTGGACAAACGGCAGGGCTCGGAAGGGAAGGAGCACCATTTAACTTTTAGAACACAAATTTGGCTGAAATAGATTGCAGGTGACATGTTGTATTTTCAGGGCCCCTAAGGTGTCTAAAGAGCAAAAACCCACCAACACTTACCCTACTTTGGATACTACATGACTCATATATTTTAATCAGGGGTATAGTGAATATTTTGAAACCATGGCTACTACACAGTATTTAATAACATATGGTGGTCATATTGAAAACTTTCCTTTATTTTTCCACAAAAATATTTATTTAGCCCCAAATGTTTCAGTTGTGCAAGCATTAGCATGAAAAAGTGGTACCTACAGTTTTTTACTCACCTTTTTCTGAACATGGCAATACCCAATTGTAGTCAAAAAGTTCTGCTTGTGACTCACCGTGGCCGGGACTCCGGTTTAGACAGGCGATGCTTCCTTCCTCCTTGTCACGGGTGGACCGCGCCTGCCGGTAGTGGGGCCCGGTGTAGTGCAGATCAAAAGTGAAGACGTCTTGTAGGAACAGATTAAAGGGGTTTTAATTTATTCGTGACGCCACCTATGAGTAGATTCGGTAAGGGCTACCGACGCTGCGGAACCTCCGGGGGGATGGACAGCAGCAAGATGTTACGCTCCCCACAGGCTGAGCGGTGATCCCCGGAGGCTGGAGCTGCTCAAGATGTTGTGCGGCAGCTGCGGTTACCTTGTAGTGCGGACGGACAGTTCATAAGGAAGCACGGACACAGAAAGTCTCTGCAACGGGTCTTTACTGTAACCAGCAGGCAGTACATGGCATACAGTGGTTGGGTAGTAGACCGGGTGGACTCAGCAGTGATGGTGTCCCTTAGAAATCCGCAGTGTTCCTCCATTCTAACTAATTGGTTGCCAGTGTCGCCCAGGAATACCAGGTCGGGTACGGGGAGGCTGCTTCAATGCCCTATCCATGATGTACGTTCTGGATGTTTTGGGGAGCCTTGGATCCCTCAGTGGGTACACCGCTGGTTAGACGACTGGAAGTTGGCTGGTGGTGGGGTGCTCCTTTGAAGCTGCTCCTCCACGCTTTCTGGTTCGCGTAGCAGAGGTGAACTGCTGCCAGCTTCGGTACCAGTGAACCGGCTGTGAGTTGTGGGCATGGGAGTCTTTTGGGAACCCGTGTGAATAATGCCCAATCCCGGTAGTTAAGGCCTCAGGTGCTGACACCCGACCGGTGACGGCCCGGGGGCTGCACGGGGTGCGGAGCCCCCGCTCCTCTCCAAGTTCTAGTTCTAGACCCTTCTTCTCCGAGTGCTAGACTATTGTTCTTTCATCTGTCTAGACTATTGTGTGTGTTCTACTACACTTCCCTAACACTCCACCCACCAGGACCTAGGATTGGTCCTCTGTTCTAGGTGATGCATGCAGGGTTGGATTTCTAAATTAACCAGATCACTGCCGGGTCAGAGAATATTGCGGCTGCATTTATGGCTGCAATACCCTCTTGTGACGCACTTGTTGCGGGGCGCCACACTCCCCCTTGGTTGAATACGCTTGTCCCCAAGCGTCACACTACCCACATTACAGAGGTTTTTACATTTTATAACAGGTAATAAACACTTTTATTAATGACAGGTCATTGTATGCATAAAAGTGAAGTAGGTAAATAACAGGTTAACACATTGCGCGGACCCGGCGGGCGGTCGGCTGTCCTTAGAATAAAAGTTCAGGCTGTAGCCGCCAAGTCGCGGTGTTATTTTGCAAACAGGAAGAAGTCTCTTTAGCAGAAAAGTTCAAACAACAAAAGTCACTTATGGAGGACAGTGTTCCGGACTCGTATAGCGAACCACCCGTCACAGCATACATGTCGCTCATAGGTTACTATGTCCCCTCTATACAAGTCTCGGTTAGGATGCCCTCGCGGTAGGTGCGATTCCACATCACGACGCCCCACAAATACTTTGGTACTCACACCCTCCTCCCTTACAAATCCCCACCCGGTGGACAAGTTAAAGGTGCTTACCCGCCCGGTTTTACGGAATTGTTCAGGCAATGAAGATTGGCGGCGGGCCTCGGCGCGAGCCTGCATATTGGCTTGCAGTCGAGTGTGCCACTCCTCTCTCCGGATACGACGTACCTCTTCGTCGGAGTGGTGCGGCGTGTGGATGCAGTCACTACGGCATGCTAGTTGTTGAACCGCTTGAGTTTGGTGGGCAGTCTGTAGAAAAGCCCGTTTCAACGGGACCGGAGAAGATGTGGCTGCGGCGGCACCCGACCAGTGCACCCGAGCTGATCGCCCGGCAGAAGGATTCTTTGTGTCTCCCCAGGCGAACCCGGTGTAGAGGTCCTAAGCTGGGCTGTAGGTCTCGTTGTCATCCTCCTCGACCTCTCCTTCGATGACTACGTCGGGCTGCTCGGCTGACGAAGACGATGGAATGAAATCCTCTGGGTCGGTGGGTGGCTGTGCTGCAAAGTTCTCCTCGGGGTCGTTGTGCAGGACTTCCAGGCTGCCTGCCTCTTCTTCTGTAGCAGCGGGAAGTGGTGTTTCGATCCCGGTCACCAGGTAGGCCTCTGGATTTGCAGAGGAGGCCTCCGGTTCAGGGGAGAAACAGGCGACAGTCTCGGTAGTGTGGAAACTAGTCGCGGGTTCCGCAGGTGGAACCAGGTATGTGTCGGCTTCTTTGTTGGAGCGTATTGGAAGCTCCAGCTCTGGAACGGGGTCGGCTGCGGGTTCAACCGCTGGAACGGGTCGAGGTGTGACTCTTACTGGAATGACACAGTCTATGGGCTCCAGTGACGAAGCAGGACAGGTGGTGGGCTACGGTGAGGCGGTTGAGAAGCTGGCGATGTCGTCTGGGCTTGGAGAAGCTGTACCCGGTCGGCTCTGCTGCATCGCGTGGTGTAGTCGTCTGCCTAGGGTCGCACTCCAGCTGCGAATCGTCCATTCTACAGTCTCTAGTAACCGCACCCGGAGGTCTTGTAGAGCCTCTTGCCAGAAGTCGGGGCTGCCGTCTTTGGTAAGGGCAGGACTCGGACCCGGTTGGCCTATGGCTGCTCTGGCCTCCGCCTCGACCTCCCGCATTAGGTCTTGGAGTCTCATGCTGGCCATTCTCTTCTTTGGAGGGAAACCACACCCGTTCAACCGGTAACTGTTCTGGTAGAGCTGGTGAAGAAGGTCTGTGACACTCCCATTTCCTCTGGGCTTTTGTAGTCCAATCGTGGGAAAAGTCTTTGGGGTCCGCCCCCATGGTTGATTCGAGCAATCAGGGCGGACAAAGAGTTTGGCGCCTTTTGTCCTTAGCCCTCCCACGATGAGGGGGGGGTTGACTCACTCCTGTGCTTGCACGTGGTGGCTTCTTGTGGCGGGAACGCCATCTTGGGTGCCATCTTGGCCCGGCGGTGAAAAGGCGGGAAAGTTCTTTTAGGGACGAACAAAGTCCAAATTGTAGACAATAAAGTCCATTTTAAGCACATTATACCCGTTGGGTAACGGGCCTGCTCGTATCCTGTTCGTGACGCCATTTTCTGACTCAACGTGGCCGGGACTCCGGTTTAGACATGCGATGCTTCCTTCCTCCTTGTCACGGGTGGACCGCGCCTGCCGGTAGTGGGGCCTGGTGTAGTGCAGATCAAAAGTGAAGACGTCTTGTAGGAACAGATTAAAGGGGTTTTAATTTATTCATGACGTCACCTATGAGTAGATTCGGTAAGGGCTACCGACGCTGCGGAACCTCCGGGGGGATGGACAGCAGCAAGATGTTACGCTCCCCACAGGCTGAATGGTGATCCCCGGAGGCTGGAGCTGCTCAAGATGTTGTGCGGCAGCTGCGGTTACCTTGTAGTGCGGACGGACAGTTCATAAGGAAGCACGGACACAGAAAGTCTCTGCAACGGATCTTTACTGTAACCAGCAGGCAATACATGGCATACAGTGGTTGGGTAGTAGACCGGGTGGACTCAGCAGTGATGGTGTCCCTTAGAAATCCGCAGTGTTCCTCCATTCTAACTAATTGGTTGCCAGTGTCGCCCAGGAATACCAGGTCGGGTACGGGGAGGCTGCTTCAATGCCCTATCCATGATGTACATTCTGGATGTTTTGGGGAGCCTTGGATCCCTCAGTGGGTACACCGCTGGTTAGACGACTGGAAGTTGGCTGGTGGTGGGGTGCTCCTTTGAAGCTGCTCCTCCACGCTTTCTGGTTCGCGTAGCAGAGGTGAACTGCTGCCAGCTTCGGTACCAGTGAACCGGCTGTGAGTTGTGGGCACGGGAGTCTTTTGGGAACCCGTGTGAATAATGCCCAATCCCGGTAGTTAAGGCCTCAGGTGCTGACACCCGACCGGTGACGGCCCGGGGGCTGCACGGGGTGCGGAGCCCCCGCTCCTCCTCAAGTTCTAGTTCTAGACCCTTCTTCTCGAGTGCTAGACTATTGTTCTTTCATCTGTCTAGACTATTGTGTGTGTTCTACTACACTTCCCTAACACTCCACCCACCAGGACCTAGGATTGGTCCTCTGTTCTAGGTGATGCATGCAGGGTTGGATTTCTAAATTAACCAGATCACTGCCGGGTCAGAGAATATTGCGGCTGCATTTATGGCTGCAATACCCTCTTGTGACGCACTCGTTGCGGGGCGCCACACTTGGACAAATGGCAAGGCTCAAAATAGAAGGAGCAATATTTTAAGTTTGGAATAGAAATTTGGTTGAAATAGATTGTGAGCACTATGTTTAATTTGTAAGGCCCCTAAGGTACCTAAGCAGGAAACAACTTCCCACGAATGACCCTATTTTGGAAACTTCAACCCTCAAAGATGTTATTAGGCCAAATGTAAACATTTTAAAGCCACAGGTAGTACATATTACGTGATAAAATTAGGTTATCATCAGGAAATTATCATTTTATTTTCTCACAAAAATGTTTATTACGCCCCAAAGTTTTCACTTTTGCAAATGGTAACACCAAAAAGTGGACAACTCAGTTTGTTAATCAATTTCTTCTGACCGTGGACATAATCCACATTTAGCAAACGTTCTGTTGCACAACAAAGCTCAGAAAGGAAGAAGAGATATTTGGTATTTGGAAGGTAAATTTGTCTGGTACAGAATGCACCATGTCTCTCATTGCAGAGCACCTGAGTTACCAAAACTAGTGGATAGACTTAAAAGGTAGAATGGCGCAAAAGGGGTTTTATCCGAGTGGAATCAGATAACTTACAAACAAGAATTTGCTTACCTGGAGAAGCTGTGAGCAGTCACAGCCACTATATAAACTGTACATAGTAATCAGAGTTGCTGCAGTCCTCAAAGGTGAATATCAAATAGCTGCAGGAGGTTTTTAACCCTTCTCCTTGTGCACCAACTTGGAGCACCAAAATGGCAAAAAAAAACCCACAAGTGACCGCATTTTTAAAACTGGAACAATTATGGAATTCAACTATGAATGTGTTGAATATTTTAACCCATAGGTGCTTCACAAAACTATTAAAAATAAGGATGAGAAAGCGAAAATTAAGTTTGTTTAATGCTAAATGTTGTTTTAGCCCCAAATTTTTAATTTTAAAAATAGATGAAAGGAGAGAACAAACTACATAATTTGTTACAACATTTTTCCTGAATGCGACGATACCCCACACGTGGTTAAAAACTGCTGTTTGGACTTATGGCGGGGCAAGTAGCAAAGAGCGCTATTTGATTTTTAAAGCGTAAATTTGTCTTGAATAGATTGTGAATGTTGTATCGTATTTTCAGAGGCTTGACATGTCAAAACAGCATAACCCCCCTCTTCTCCACAAGTGACACCATTTTGTAAACTAGATTCCCTCAAGTAAATTATCTAGAAGTGTACTGAGGATTTTTAACCTATAGGTAAGTCACGAACCGTTATAACATTTTGATATGACAAAAAAATTACATTTTTTTAACTAAAATACTGTTTTAACACTAAATTTGTCATTTACAAAATATGTCCCCTTAACAAATGTCATTTTAATGCATATCGGTGGTCTTCAGGGGTAATAAATTATTATTATCAGTCTAATCCATTTTTATCTAAAGTGATGAGCTGACACTCTAGTCTAGTGCCTAGGACTCTTCGTTACAGTAATTAGGCTAGGGTCACACTTGCAGATTTTCCATGTAGATTTCGCAAGTGACTTTTGTGAAAAACACATGGAATAACGCATCCATAGACCCCCATGTTAAAAATGCATGCCCCAATGCAAAAAATGCATGTCTGAAGGGTCATGCATTTTTTATATGTGTTTTCTGGCTCAGCACCAAAAAATACTGCATGATGTATGCATTTTTGAAAGAGCACCAAAAAATGCCGCATGCAGCATTTTTTGGTGCTTTTTAAAAAACGCATGCATTTTTTTAACATGGGGCCCTATGGGAAACACATGCGTTTTAATATGGCACTAAATGGCACAAGCGTTTTTGCATGCGTTTTTTAAGCGTCCCCTACACCTATCAGCAAAAACGCATGCAAAAACGCAGGGTGCCAAAAAGCACCTTAAAAAACGCATGCCAAGTGTGACCCTAGCCTTAGATACTACACTGCAGTAGATTATTCATATGAGCTGGTCGCCTGACTTATCAAGATCACACTGGTTACTGGTCAGGGCTAGATGACGGTGAAAGGTCATACTTTGTGAGGGATCCGCTCAAGTAATACAGTCATCTTATGTCTGAAGATGTTAAAATTGACTATTAAAAGTGCAAATATACTTGCCTAAACAATACATCTCTTTTTTCTTTTTACTTGCAGTAAAATACTACATTATCATATAATGATGTCTTTTCTACAGCACCTTACCAATTAATTGATATTTGTGTCATTCTTGAAACCCAAATTTTGCTATTATTTGTCCAAAAATAAAAAGTTATTTTTCCATTTTAAGTGAACTTTTCACCACAGTTTCTGTCCTTAAAAAAACACAATGGCAGTATATCCAGTTGTGATATAAAGGTGACCCATGTTTCCCACTGAGCCTAAAGTATAAAATACTAACTATATAAAACAATATCTGTGGTCCTGATGTTCTGAGGAGTCTTGCAATCATGACTTCGGCTGGCTTCACACCACTGTTTTTTTTAATACTGTTCTGTCCGGTTTGAACAGGACAGAACAGGATCCTGTTTTGCCTTCCATGTATCCCTATGGTGCCGATTTGGTCCTATTTGGCCATCCGTTTTTGTGTATTCTGTGCCAGATTTGTTTTTGTCCAATTTTTCACCATCCCAAAAAACGGAGTCTGCAGCATCTTTGGGCTCGGTGAAAAAAATCGGACAAAAACGAATCTGGGACGATGGTAGTCAGTTTTCACTTCTGTGCCACGTATCTTTGGCCTGAAATATTGGTTACCTTTTGCACTAAAAACGTACAGGATTCTCTACCAGCTCCATCTGTTCACTGTGAATACAGCATATAAAGCTGGTTTTTATTCATGTATACTGGGATATCAGTAAAGCCAGATCTGCATGACTCCTCAGTAGAACAGCTCTACCACCTTTAGTCTTAGGCTAGGGCCACATTTGCGCTAAAATTTTCTGATCCTGATCCGGTTTTGAGCTGTAAAAAGCTCAAAACCGGGTCAAGAACCGCACCCCATAGGAGCCCATTATTAAAACCGGATTGCTCAACATGCAATCCGGTTACCACTTGCGGATCTGCAGCCTGCAGTAAAAATCATGCAGGCTGCAGTTTTCGCAGTGGTTAGGAAACCGCAGGCGGATTGCAATAATGGGCTCCCATGGGAGCCCATGTGGCTGCCACAAAGCACATGTGAGTGCCTGCGGCAGCCGTATGCTTTGTTCATCCTTGCTGCCGCAGGGATGAAAAAAGGGTTAATCTTAATAATAGATGTGAGCAACATGTCTCTAGGGGGTGTCCACACTCCCTAGAGACATGCTGTCCACTCAGGTGGGCATGTCAGGGGTTAATATGTGTCATGATAGTATTGCCAGCTATTGTCGGCTTTTTCAATTTTATGAATGAACGCGGTGGCGCCTCACTGTAGAGGAGATACTGTACATAATGTACGTACTGTATGAGCCCCTGTCCTTGGTTCTGAAAGTTGTAACATTAGGTCTATGGGCAGCACACTGCCATAGACCTAATGTTACAACTTTCAGGACCAAGGACAGGGGCTCATATAGTACATACATTACGTACAGTATCTCCGCCGCATTCATTCATAAATTGAAAAAGCCAACAATAGCCGGCAATACTATCATGACACATATTAATCCCTGACATGCCCACCTGAGTAGACAGCATGTCTCTAGGGAGGGTGGGCACCTCCTAGAGACATGTTGCCCACATGTATTATTAAGATTAACCCTTTGTTCATTCCTGCGGCAGCAGGGATGAACAAAGCATATGGTAACCGGATTGCTCCGGATTACACATCCTGAGCAATCCGGTTACCGCATTCTGGTTTGCCGGACACATTTTGTCACAAAAATGTGTCTGAAGGCAATTGCGGTTACCGCATCCGGATCAGGATGCGGTAACCGCAATTACCTGTCCAAAGGTGACCCCAGCCTAAGGCTGCTTTCACATCAGTGGTTCTTAGCCTTTGTGGCAGATCAGGCAGTTTTCCTTATCTGCCAGAAGCCATAACATTTGCGGCAAGATGGAGTTTGACCAATGCATTCCCTTTGGGACTTGCGGACAAGTGGGGCACTTTCAGATTTACACCTGCGGCACCTGCGGAGAGTTGAAAACCACTGATAGCTGCTAGCAGCAGTTTTTCTCCATTGCTACAAGTGCTGGATTGGCAGGATCGAGGAAAAACCACAAGTGCCGCCCATGTGCTTGGATCCCATAGGGAATGTATTAGATCGAATGTAGCCTCGCTGCAAGTGTTCCGGCTTTCAGCAGATCAGGCAAAACTGCCTGATCTGTTGCAAGTGGCACAAATCGCTAATGTGAAAGTTCCCTCATAGCCTCACAGACTTTTTTTTAAACTTCTTTGTACTTTATTCTTCAGAACATACCTTAGATAACTTCGTGACACTTCTAGAAATGTTTTATTGCTGGCTATAGCACCATTGTTGAAATATAGGAAAATAAATTGTGGTAACAAGTTTGCTTTATACTATTTGTTGTACACATCTGTATAGCTGAAGAAAATAAATACATCATAGTGATTTCCAAATTAGTTGCCAATGTTATAGTAAAGTCAAAGAAACTGAATAACTTATTATCCGTGAGCTCTAATAAACGTCTTTAAAAGCAAAACAGAAAAGCAGAGGACAATGTATTATTTATCAATCTCACAACCCATAATGATGTATTTTACTTAGGTTTGAGAGTTTCACTCTTTCTGATATATTGATGGGATGTGTAGATGAGTTAACAGATATATTTTATGTTTCCTTTCTCAGACTGCCATCCAGCTTCATTTATTGTATGCACACTACATTAACCACATTCTGGCTGATATATTATCCAGATCATGACACTGCGGTAATAATGGCCTTGCACACGGCATCTGTTTTTTTCAGGAGGCACATATTCTGAGATGTCATTAACCATGAAGTGGAATGTAACATTTTATTCCCTGAAACACATATGATCTTTTGTGTATTATTCCTTATAATATGAGTTTGATTTTGCAGTTTATCTTAAAGAAATATGACAGACAAAACTTACAATGTAGTACCGTATGCTAAGGGTCCTGAGAGGAAGATGTATGTATGACACAAAGATTCAAAGACCATAAAAAAGAGATATCTGTGGCTTGCACCCTATTGTCCTGTAAAAGACAACACAATTTATCAGTCTTCCTTTAACTAGCAGGTTTAACAAACATTGTCATAAAACAATTTTTAAAAATGGTTAGTTATTTTTTGCCAATAATCACCGTAATGTTCATTCCCAATGTAACTCGCCTGTCCAGGTTCCAACCTGAAGAGCTCCACTTTTTCTAACAGTCCCATCTCGTGCCCATGTTGTTGAACCCTTTAAAAGTGTTACCCAAGAATAGAACACAATAAATAACTTAAGGAGATTTTGTTATAAATAAATTATCAAATCACAATCTAAGAAGATAATAACTATATGAGATACTAGGGTCAGTTGCAAATTGTAATGTAACTAATGTAAAGCCCATGTGACTTTAAATTTAGGGAGTTTAGAAGAGAGACATATCGCCGGTGCAGCCTATATGACTACACTGGGACCCATGGGTGGAGGGGGTCCCTGCTAGTCAGGAAATAGTGAAGGCAATCTGGTCTGTTGTTCGGTGCTCCAGGCTCCGGGAGCCCCTCCTCCAGATCACCCTTATTACAAGCAGTGTGTCGAGTAGGAAGCGATGCTACAGCAGAATGCAGAAGTCTGTCCCCTACTGTCTGTCTGGCACCAATCTCTGTGACACAGGTGTGCATGGCTTGATGACGTCAGCACGCTTGACGCACCTGGGTCACTGTCATTTGAAAAGACCCAGCAGGAGAGAAGAAAAGCGGTGCCATGGGAATGAGAGGTAAGATTTTTTTTCCCCTTTAATAGGCTTTGGGGGGAACGGAGGATGAAGAGGACAGATGGATGCCCTTCCACTACTGTGAGCCCCCCTACTGTGAGACCCCACTATTGTAAGCCCCACCACTAGTGTGAGAACTGCACTACTGTGAGCCCCCACTACTGCGAACCCTCTGCTGCTGTGATCCCCCACTCCTGGGAGCCTCCCACTGTTGTGTGCCCCCGACTGCTGTGAGCTCACCACTTCTGTGACCCCCCACTGCTGTGTGCCCTCACTACTGAGCCCCCCAGTGCTGTCAGCCCCCCACTGTTGCATGCTCCCCAGTGCTGTGTGCCCCTCAGTGCTGTGTAAAGACAAAAGGAGAGAAAGGGGGCGCAATGGTACAATATCGCCTTAGTCTCTGTTAACTTATGGTTCTATGTCTACTAACGTCCTAGTGTTGAAGGGCTCAATTCCGCCCGGATACAGTGAGAATCATGTTGATTCCATTCTTAAAATTTTGAAGACAGCAGTCCATTACAAGGTCAAGCAGCAGATATTGGCGACAACATAGCTACAGACTGGCAAAGGGTGAAAGTGACTCTCCACTGACCAGGATGACTGTCATCATATTCGAATGTCACTCAGCAACCGCAGGATAATATCAAGTGACCTACAAAAAGAATGGCAAATGGCAGCTGGGGTGAAGTGCATGGTAAGAACAGTTCGTCACAGGTTCCTAGAGGCAGGGCTTAAGTCATGTAAAGCTAGAAAAAAATATTTTATTAATTAGAAGCAAAGGAGAGCCAAACTGAAATTTGCCAAAGACCATACGGATTGGACCATAGAGGACTAGAGTAAGGTGAATCTTTCCTGATGAGTCTAATTTTCAGCTTTGCTCAACACATGGTCGTCTAATGGTTAGACGGAGACCTGGAGAGGCATAGAAGCCACAGTGTCTTGCACCCACTGTAAAATTTGGTGGAGGATCCATGAAGATCTGGGGATGCTTCAGCAAGGCTGGAATTGGGCAGGGTAATCTTTTGCCAATCATAGAGGCTCTCACAGACTGTGAGTTTCTATGATGGCTGTTTGTTTGACAGTGCAGTGAATATTCAATTAGCTTAATAGGCGGCCCCGGAAGAATTATAAGCCTGATCTAACTATTGTATCCATGCACAACACTGGTGTAAGTGTGAGCGAATTATGGGGGTCTCCCCCTTAAGCCAGGCTGTTTCCTCGTATTACACAGGCTCCGCCTCCTCACGTCCCATGTCACCGGGCGCGATGCCGTCAGACAGGTCCTATGTCTCCAGTGTTAAGCTGTAGCCACGGCGATACAGGTCCTTGTGGCTAAGAACGAGCAGCTCCTGCCGTGCCCTCAGGGAGAGAGAAATACCAGTGGAACAAATAGCACGATCTCCTGCTGGGCGCTCAGAACAGGGCAAGGAATCCTGATCAGGTGAAAAGTCCTTTATTAAGAAAAACCTCCGTCACCACGACATGTTTCGACGGTGTAGTGCTGTCTTTCTCAAGTGGAATGGCGGTTGAGTAACAATTAAAACTTTATATAGGATGGCCCAGAATCCCATTGGGCCAGGATAACATTAGTATACACCCTCAACTGCTCAGGAGGAATGTTTGTTGATTAGAAGCAAGCCCCTCTTCAACTGCAGCAGAGCTCCAACAGGCCTGGTCACCTCAAGCCCTTGTGTCAACTAGAACAGTTTGTAGGATTCTGTCTCGAAATGGCCTCCATGGTTGAATCAGTGCCCAGAAGCCAGCACTAAACAAAAGGCAAATAAAAAAACTTGTGGCATTTGCAAAGTCCCACAGCCTGCTAAACAGATGGATGCTGGAAAAGTGGCAGAAGGTGGATTTCTCTGATGAATCTTCAGTAGAATTACACCACAGCCACCGCATATACTGCAGGAGACCTACTGGAGCCCGTATGGATCCAGATTTGGTGGTGGAAAGATCATGGTCTGTGGTTACATTCAGTATGGGGGGTGTGCGAAACATTTTCAAGGTGGAAGGCAATACCAATAGCCTAAAATATCAAGAAGTATTAGCTACCTCTTACATTCCAAATCATAAAAGGGGTTAAATTCTGCAGCAGGATGGTGCTCCATGTCATACATCCATCTCTACAACAAAGTTCCTTCAGGCAAAAAAGATCAAGGTGTTCAAGGACTGGCCAGCCCAGTCACCAGACATGAACATCATTGAGCATGTTTGGGGTAGGATGAAAGAGGAAGCTTGGAAGACAAAACCAAAGAATCTAGATGAACTCTGGGAGACATGTAAGACTGCATTCTTTGCTATTCCTGATGACTTCATTAATAAATTGCATGAATCAAGCTCATGGAAGTCACACAAAATATTAAATATGACTCTAATAGCACCACAACTTCATTCACAATATTGTCTGATGAAGGAGCCTTGAGCTCTGAAAGCTTACAAATATAATTTTTTGGGGTAGCCAATAAAGGTATCACTCCTATAATACTTTTCTCAAACTTCTTTTGGGACTTAAGTATTTACACTAATGTTATGCAACATATATTTGTATTTTAAGTTAATTATTTGTTTGAATATCACATTACTTTCTGTGGGCGACAAAACTTTTGTCTTGCCAAAATCTGAGCATTCTGTGTTCATTAAATGATCAATATTTAGCATTGATGCCAATTTATTTTCTTAACCTAAACCACATTTGGGAGGGTTTCAGCTTTCAAAAGAGTAATTTGTACAACCAATGGATGAATTTAACATCAGGTTATAAGCTTTTATTTACATAAAATGGGTAAGAGACATAACTTTTGTCACGGACTGTACATACATCAGTCTCAATCTCCTGTATTTATACAGTAATGTCAGCCTCCTGTACATGTAAAGCAGTGTCAGCCTCCTTTTCTATATATGGAAGTCTCAATCTCCTATTCTATATACAGCAGTCTATGCTTTGGATGTATTTATATCGCAAATGCAGCCACACACACGCACACACACATACACACACACACACACATATACAGCGCTGGCAAAAATTAAGAGACCACTGCACAGTTTCTAAAAATCACCATCTCTACATGTCTGACAGCCATTCCATTCCGGTGTCAGTTGAATTCCAACTAAAGTACACCTCTTTCCATTTAATGTGCTTCTGATTAGGGGATCACCTGAATTACCGTATATACTCATGTATAAGCCGGCTCGTGTATAAGCCGACCCCCCTACTTTTGCCCCCAAAACCTGGGAAAACCTATTGACTCGTGTATAAGCCGAGGGTGGACCCCAGCACAGGTATACAGCCCCCAGCAGTGTGGTATACAGGCCTCCCCAGTGGTATATACAGGCCCCAGCAGTGTTACAGCAGCAGCCCCAGTGGTATATACAGCAGCAGCCCCAATGGTATATACAGCAGCAGCCCCAAGGGTATATACAGCAGCAGCCCCAGAGGTATATACAGCAGCAGCCTCAGAGGTATATACAGCAGCAGCCCAGAGATATACAGCACCCGCCCAGAGGTATATACAGCAGCAGCCCAGAGGTATACAGGCCGCCCGCCCACCACCATCAGTATACAGGCGCCCCCCTCATCAGTATCCAGGGCCCCCCTTGCAGCCCAAACCTGTAAAGTAAGATCATTATACTTACACCTGTGGCCGTCCCCGCTGCCGACATCACGCTCCTCCGGCTTCATCCGACTTCTTCCGGCTTCCTCCTCTGGCGCAGACAATGACGTCATTGCCTGCGCCCATCGGAGGAGGAAGCCGGAAGAAGACGGATGAAGCCGGAGGAGCGCGATGTCGGCAGCGGGGACGGCCATAGGTGTAAGTATAATGATCTTACTTTACAGGTTTTGGCTGCAAGGTGGGGCCCTGGATACTGATGGGGGGGGCGCCTGTATACTGATGGTGGCGGGCGGCCTGTGTACTCGGCGTATATACTCGCGTATAAGCCGAGGGGGTACTTTTCAGTCCAATTTTTGGGCTGAAAAACTCGGCTTATACACAAGTATATACGGTAAATCTTTTTTAACGAGGATATAAAAACAGAAATATAAAAAACACTGCTGTGGTTTTCACAATCCTCTTGCAATAGGACAAGTTGGATGGCAAAACAAGTGCTAGGAATAGCCCAAAAGTAATTTGAATGAAAAATTAACTTTTAACCATGCCAAAGGAGTTGAAAAGAAAAGTCTTCAGTGAAGAAAAGAAGGGCTCAATTCCGCCCGGATACAGTGAGAATCATGTTGATTCCATTCTTAAAATTTTGAAGACAGCAGTCCATTACAAGGTCAAGCAGCAGATATTGGCGACAACATAGCTACAGACTGGCAAAGGGTGAAAGTGACTCTCCACTGACCAGGATGACTGTCATCATATTCGAATGTCACTCAGCAACCGCAGGATAATATCAAGTGACCTACAAAAAGAATGGCAAATGGCAGCTGGGGTGAAGTGCATGGTAAGAACAGTTCGTCACAGGTTCCTAGAGGCAGGGCTTAAGTCATGTAAAGCTAGAAAAAAATATTTTATTAATTAGAAGCAAAGGAGAGCCAAACTGAAATTTGCCAAAGACCATACGGATTGGACCATAGAGGACTAGAGTAAGGTGAATCTTTCCTGATGAGTCTAATTTTTAGCTTTGCTCAACACATGGTCGTCTAATGGTTAGACGGAGACCTGGAGAGGCATAGAAGCCACAGTGTCTTGCACCCACTGTAAAATTTGGTGGAGGATCCATGAAGATCTGGGGATGCTTCAGCAAGGCTGGAATTGGGCAGGGTAATCTTTTGCCAATCATAGAGGCTCTCACAGACTGTGAGTTTCTATGATGGCTGTTTGTTTGACAGTGCAGTGAATATTCAATTAGCTTAATAGGCGGCCCCGGAAGAATTATAAGCCTGATCTAACTATTGTATCCATTTGAAATTTTACCAGCATGGTAAAGCTTATGCTCAAACTCGCACAATGTGCTGTCTGGGTGCAAGTTTTTCTCGCACCGATAGACTTTTATTGACCTCTCGTTCGTCAAACTCGCATACAATCGCAGCATGCTTTGATTGGCCTCGCAGTGTGAATTCAGCAGAGGAAAAATGCAACATTGTGACCTGACAGATCGTTTAACATTGGTCCGAGTGCAATGCGAGCTTTTCACTCGCGCGAGTCTCACGCCAGTGTGCCTTCACCCTTCTTCCTCGATTGCATGGATTTACTTATACATATCAGAGTCATTTTGATAGGGAATATAGATTGTGACACCCCCCCCAAATTGGACAGTGATTATAATGTTGCACACATGTAATGAGTAAATACATTTTGCATTTGCTATTTTTATATCTGTCTATCTATCTAAAGTGGGGAAAATAAATACTTGCATTGTCTGCCATTTCCTTGAACACGGTCACGGGACCCGGTCATGTGGGTATCAGGGGGCGTGTTACGATTACATCACCACAGGACCTTTAGCCTTGGTGTTCGGGCAGGGGATCTCATCCAAGAGCAGCTCATACAGCTTACCCGTAAGGGTGAAATCAAATGTAAGAAAATAAAATAGCGGTCTTAGGAGCGCTATGGTGGATAAAGTGGGCAAAGGAGAATCTGATTTTTTATCATAGGTACACTGCAGCTGAGAGACAGAATCTAAAAAATATCCCGAAAATCACATTGTATGATTTTTGCATAATTTATATGCATTTCATTGCATGATATAAGTATTTGATAAAATAGAAAACAAAACTTAATATGTGGTATAGAAAACTTTGTTTGCAATTACAGAGGTCAGACATTTCCTATAGTTTTTGACCAAATTTGCACACACTGCAAAGGGATTTTGGCCCACTCCTTCATACAGATCTTCAACAGATCTTTCATTTTTCAGGGCTGTCACTGGGAAACATTGAGTTTCAGCTCCTTTCAAAGATTTTTTATTGGATTCAAGTCTGTAGACTGGCTAGGCCTCTCCAGGACCTTGAAATGCTTCTTAAAGAGCCACTTAGTTTCCCTGGCTGTGTGTTTTTGGCCATTGCTGTAAGAACCAGCCATGACCTATCTTCAATGTTCTTACTGAGTGAAGGAGGCTTTTGGCCAAAATGTCGCAATACATGACCCCATCCATACTCCCTTCAATACTGGGAATTCACCCTTTCCTCTTTGCATAAAAGCACCTCCAAAGTATGATTTGTCCACCCCCATGCTTCACAGTTGGGACGGTGTTCTTGTGGTTGTACTCAACCTTCTTCCTCCAAACATGATAAATTTAGTTAACAAAAAGTTTTATTACATACAATGGCGAGTCTAGTGCCCCCGCTGGCCAGTGCACTAGCCAGAATTATCATAGGTGACAGATAGGCGCTAGGCATGTGATGGCAGCATGGGGAAGGACCTGCTCAGGGTGTCATGGCAGTAACAGACGGGTACAGGCCAGTGTCTGTATCCCACGAGGCAAGATCTTGCATGGAACTCCAGACCGAGGAAGATTGACAGTCAACTTGTGTTTCTTCCATTTTTTAATAATTTCACCAACAGTTGTTGCCCTCTCACTAAGATGCTTGCCTATTGTCCTGTAGCCTATCCGGGCCTTGTACAGATTCTTGGTGTTCTTAAACAGCTCTTTTGTCTTGGCCAATGTGAAGAGGTTGGGGTGTCATTCATTGTGCATGTTTTGTACACAGGTAATGAGTTCAAACAGGTGGAATTATTACAGGTAATGAGTGCAGAGTAGGGGGGCTTCATAAAGAAAAACTAACAGGTCTGTGAGAGCAAGAATTCTTGTGGTTGGTAGGTAGTCAAATACTTTTTTAATTTTTCACACAATAAAATGCAATATGATTCTATAAAAATCATTCTATGTGATTTTCAACTTTTTTTTTTTAATTCTGTCTCTCACAGTTAAAGTATATTTGACACCCCCCAGGTCTGTGGGGTACTCAGAACCAGGCAACAGTTCTGCTGGGGAGTCACGAAGGTCTAGACCCAGCTCCGTGTCCCTGGCGTTGTCAATAAAAGTTTGGGGAATAGGGATTTAGGGAATAATTGTCGTGATGCCACCCATGGTGTTCGGCTATTGTTGGAAGACGCTGCGGTGTGGAACCTCTGGGGACGATGGGATTGCAGCTTTGGTGCTTTCACTCCCCATGGATGGAGCGGTTCCCCAGGGCAGCTGGTGTAATATTCGGTGAGGGAAGGTCAGCGGGGCTGTTCTGGCAGGAAAGGGAAATTGAGGCGTCTTGCAGGCAGGTCTCCGGTGGCCTGCACATCTTATCAATCTACCGCTCTGCAGGTGGGAAATAAATAGTCTCACACACAGTTCTGAGATGCCTACCTGGTTTATATATATATATATATATATGCTCGTATATATACTACACAACCCAAAACTCCATGTGTGCTCACACAGCACTGGAGTGCACACATGGGGTTTTGGGGACACATGGCACTGTGGGATGCACATGGGTTTTGGGGGGCACACAAGCAATTTTGGGGGCAGACACCACTGGGGGCACACATGGGGTTTTGAGAGGCACATGTGACACCCCAGTGGTCTGGTTGTCACTAAGGGCTACTGCACCCACAATTGGGGATTAGTATTCCCATCTGCAGCAACCAGGTTTGGTAAGTCCAGTCACCCACAAACACACCCAACACAACTGGTCTCAGGGAGAGCGGGTGAACCCAGGTAGTGGGACGGCTCAGGCATCCCATGGGATGGCGAAGGGAGAAAGGTGGTGGGTGGAAAGGGAGCAGAAAGTGGCCAGGGAAAGGAACAAAGGGAAACTATGACAGAAAGTGTTAGGACAGTCAGAGGAAGACAGCTGAGAAGAGGACAGAGAGGAAGGACCCGGGGAACAGGAGCAGCGATGAGGCTTGTCCCAGGTCCCAAGGCTAGAGACCCCAAGGAGACAGAGGGAGCAGGGGCAGTGAGCGATCCACCCATGTGGCCTAATCTGAACTAAAGCGGAGGGGCAGGGCGAGGACCTGGGGCCCATCCCTGAAAGGTGGCGAGTAGACTCCATGCTCCAACTGCAGATCTCGGGTGGCCACGAGATCTTGAGGAATTGTGGCCCTCTCCAAACATACACCGAGAGGGCAGCCATACTGGGGCCAGGTGACACGGCAAGTCGCCCAACGAAGGCCCATGGCTGCTGGATTGGGGCTCTGTGCGCAGAGGTATGTGCATGAAGGAGGAGAACAGGCAGCACTGAGGAAGAGATGCCCATGAGGGAAGGCACACGAAGAGGGTGCACTGGACATGCCATCCTGGTTGCTAAAGACTACCTGGACTGCCACTATACTTGAGATGTAACTTGTGTTGCGTGTGGAAGAGAGCTCAGTAAACTGGGTTTGGAACTCAGCTATGTGTCAGACTGTTCATTTTGCGCCTTGGGAGTGGTAGACTGGAACGCCGCGCAGGCAGCAGAAGCTTGCCTGAGAGTTGCCCCAATCTCACCCTGCAGCCAGCTCAGCCCTGCAGGCCCCCCAAGAAGCCTAACAACCCCTTACTCCGAATGCCCTGTGGACCCTGCCCCACATGAGGAGAGCAATACCATCACTGCTGCCATTCCATCATACCCAGAGTTTCCGGTCTGCAGCAGCAGTCACCAGCAACTGCATACCATGGGTGGCATCACAACAACCACCCCCCCAAATACTCTTTAATTCAAAAACTCCTCTCTTTCCTTTTTACTGACCACCCGTCCCAGATGATCAAGGTCTGGGTCACACCGCCATGACAGCTTTCCCCTAATACACCCAAGGACATCGAGAGAGGACCGGCTCCAAGTACCCCAAGGCCACCCTTGGGGCGAGTCAGACTTGGCGTCACGAACAGGATCTACCGACCAGGTATTGTTGGGTCCTGTGTGCTTTACGAACTGAACCTAGAGACTGTGCTTTGCAGGCTGGAGTACTGGCGGCCACGAGAGACTAAGAGCATGTGCTGGCTGGGGGGCATACCGCAGTCCCCCATTATGGACCAGGCCAGCACACAGCGTGAAAAATAACCTATGCCCCCTTTGCCCTCCAAGAGTTGGGAGGGTGGACAAAGATACTGTGCAACTCCACCCAGGGGTGTGGCCGACACCAGCAGAACAGAGTCACGCACATGAAGGGAGGGAGCAGATCCAGACTCTGGCACGAACTGAAAGTGGTGTGGCGGGAACTCTAAGGTCCACATGTTCAACCAGATGGTGAAGCAAGGCCAAGATAACACAGAGCATGGAGTGGCAGCAGAGGACTCCCCCAGGTCATCAGAGAAGGCCCAGAGCCAGTTGTCTGAGCTGGACCCGGACCAGGTGCCCCTGATGTGTCATGGGCTCCTGAATGCAGATAAATGTAGCAGCGCCATGGTGAATGGGCCCCGGAGGACTCCGGGCACATGGGTTCGAGGAGAAGGACTCCCCCAGTGGTCTGGAGAGAATTCAATAACCGATGAGGTCAGTGACTCTTAAACTTAAGATGGATGCAGCACCAGAGATGATGGGATTGCGGGGTACCCCAGTGTGTAGGGTAGTCCCAATATGTCACGTGCCAGCTCACTTGGAGGTAGGAGTCCCGCACAGCCGGTGGCAAGAACACCAAAAACTACGATCCTTTGTGGTGCAGACCCCTGTTTTCCTGATGACACCAGAGATCGCCGAGATGGAGTGGCTGCTTATCCGATCTCAAGTGAACGCACTTGTCGGGAGGAACCAGAAAAATAGGGAGAGCCGACTCAGTTCAGAGGAGGAGCTATTCCAAGAGTCTCCTGGGGAGCAGGAAGTGATCAGGGAAAGGAACAAATGGAAACCATGACAGAAACTGTTAGGTGACAGATATGGACTAGGCACCGTGTCAGCTTCCCCCTCAAGATGCCAGAGGACGTCGCAAAAGAGAGGTCCGGCTTTGAGTACCCCATGGCCACCCATCGGGGTGAGTCACACACAGCACTGGGAGGCACAAATGGGTTTCTGGGGGAACACAGCACTAGGTGACACACATGGGGCTTTAGGGTCACACACCATTGGGGGTACACATGAGGTTTTGGGGCACACAGGGTGTTTTGGGAGAACACATGGGGTTTTTGGCAACACACATGAGGTTTTGGGGGCAGACACCACTAGAGGACAGACAGCATTGAGGGGGAAAACATTGGGCTTTGGGGTACACACAGCAGTGGGGGCAAACAGCACTTGGGGCACACAGGACTGGGGCACACAGCTCTGGGGGCACACAGCACTGGGGGCTCACAGCACTGGGGTGCACAGAGCTCTGGAATGCAAACAGCTCTGGGAGGCACAAAGCACTGGGGGGCACACAGCACTTGGCGGGCACACAGCACTTGAAGGCCCACATCCGTCCGCTTCATCCTTTGTTTCCCCACAGCCTATTAAAGGAAAAATAAACCTCTTGTTCCCCAGCTCTTCTTCTCTTTTGCTGGGTATTTTCAAGTCACAGGCGCGCGTCTGTGGAACAGAGATTAGTGCCCAGCAGGAAGCAGGGGAAAGACTCCAACGTTCTGCTGCAGGGCACACCACTTGTAAGGAGGGTGATCAGGATGAGGGGCCCTCGAAGCTTGGAGCTCCAAACAACAGGCCAGATCACCCTCATTATTTCCTGACCAGCAAGGGCCCCCTCCACTCCTGCGGTCCCAATGCAGCCACACCAGCTGCACAGGTGATATATCTTCCCCTGTACCTCTCCATAAATGGCACACACACCGTTCCATTCTTCATAGGTGGGAAATCAGCAGTGTATCAAATGCTTATTTTCCCCATTGCATTTATTTGTTTAGTTAATTGTTAGTCTTCCCTTCACTTTGTTAATGCATGCTGCACATGCCAAGAAATGACCACAGTTAGCAGGTAGTGATGGTTTATTCCAAAGCATTTAGAAGCTTTTTGCCTGCTCCTTCCTCAGGGAACCAACGTGATCAAACATGTTGGTTCCCTGAGGAAGGAGCAGGGAAAAGCTCAGATACGCGTAGGAATTAACCATCACTACCTGACATCTGTGGTCATGTCTTCGCATGTGAAGCGGGATCTACTAAACACTGTCTTTTCAGTTCGTTTTCTATTTACCAGTTTCTGCATGTGGAGACCCTGCAGCAGCCATTTTATACATTTACACTGGTTGTGGGTCACACAACCGTTCCAGGTGAGCAACTACAATTATTTGCCCTGCAAAAAACAATCTAAAGATAAGCACCTATTGCGCTCTTTTCTCCTCATTTCTAGTTTTGCTAGCTAGCCAAAATTGACTCAAATTGTGTTACTCACAATATAAACAAGTTGTCAAATCCAACACATTTTTCTCACCATCATTTTCATAAGGGCAAAAACTCTGTTTATCAGGTATTTTATTACCTTTTTAACCATAAGCAGTATATAATATGAAAAAAAATATGAAAAAAATGTGGTAGCGTCTTTGCATCAATTGCACTAGTAAAATGATGTTCAAGTGTATTATGTAGCCAGTGACCGGCCCTTTTTCAAAGGTCTTACTTCTCCAGAAGTCTCATTACCAATAAGCATTTCAATCAATATTGCTCTGTAATCAGATTGCTGAACTGAAACTATTGTTTAATGTTTTGTGTATTTTAAAATGACTATTCCCCTTTAATCAATAATAATTATATTTCGTGTGATTGTGTTTAAAACAGATATTGATGGGAAAGAAGGATAGTAAATGTGGTCTAGGCAAAATGTGCACATATATTACTTACAAATGTCAAGGGTTCAGTGTAATTTCCATCATAAATATGTGTGCTTTTAAAGGTCATCTAACTGAAAATGTTAGATATTTAATGTTTGGGGAAAAAATATGCAATTTCTGTTTGAATTACGTATATAAAAAACAGTATTAGGCTAGGGTCACACTTGGAGGGTGCATCCTTTGCAAAGATGCGTTAAAGACAGCATTTCTTTTCCTTGCCATTTTAATGACATTTTAGCGCTAGCGTTAATGCATGCGTTAACGCATGGTGCATATATGTACCATACGTTAACTCATGCATTTCCCATAATTTCCTATGTTAAGAAAACGCATGCGTTTTTGCAAATGCCCCCAAAAAACGTTACTTACCGCGTTTTTGGGTGCCTTAGCAAAAACGCATAGCGTTAACAGTGGTGCATTTTGACCAGGCGTTTTATGCATGGGAGCCAATGGAAGCATTAACGCTATCGTTTTTCATAATTTGCAATTGTGAAAAAAACTAGCTTTTAGCACTCCCAAGGTTCAAGTGTGACCCTAACCTTACAAACAGCATAACTAGGAATGAGTGGGTATAATTGCAAGTATTCGGTACTCAGCGAATAATACGGTACTCGCGGTACTCGAAACATAGCGAGTATTTCACTACTCGCCTTACAATATTCGGATCTCCCGTCCAGCATTAGCCAATCTCAGTAATGCCACAGCCTTCTTGGTTGTGGCATTACTATGATTGGCTAGCCGCCCAGCGTCATACATGAGTCATAGCCTATGACTCATAGGCTCTATATAAGCCATGCCGCAGCCATTTTCTGCACATTGCATGCAGAACACAGCTAATGTAGGGATAGTGTGAGCAGCTGCTAGGGAGAGTTGTTCTTGTGCAAATCATACAGAAATCCTCTCTAAAATCCAAAAGCTCTTGTGAGAGATACCTGTATTGTAGTATTAGGTGACTGTAGTACAGGGAGACAGGCAGGAGCGTTAGAGTACCACATTGAACAGTCAGCAATCTTTCAGCTCTTCTAAGAGCTGAAAGCATAATGTCAGGGAGTAATCACAGTTTTCCCAGCTATTTTTGGGGTCACATTTATCCCTGCAGGCCAATTGTTTTGCCTTTGCACTGCTGTGTTCACACCGAATAGCACGCACGCTACTGCACAAGTGACATGCAGCCAGCACCGCTGTCTTGTGTGGTGACTGGCGCGCATGATATTTAGCCTTAAACTTCAGGGCAATTTTTTGTGCCGTTGCGGTGCTGTGTTCATGTGGGGCCCCACTGGTCAGGATGCCACGGAGGGGTACTGCATCCATAAAAGTGTGTGTAGTATTTCTGTGGCTGAGGAATTGGGATGCTGCACAAAGGGCCCTCATTACACGCATCCACACACACCCTAGCTACGGGATCGTGGGTGGACCCGCTGGAGGGAGGACCCAGTGCCATGGGAGGAGTGACAGGGTAGAAAAGTGTGTGGGTGGGAAGAGCGCTAGACAGTTAGTGAATGGAAAAGCTCCATTGGGGAGCGAGGAGTAGGCGACAGCGGAGGAGCCATCAGGACAGAAAGGTGTTGGGGTGCGCTAAAATCCATACACTGTATGATTACCAGCCAGAGGGTTCAGTCACAGAAAGGAGGATCGGCTCCAAGCCACCCCCGAGCCTCTGAAGCGGAGGCCCAAGCTTCTTTAGGAGTTCTTGGCCGACACCCAGCGCACCCAGAAAAAGGCACCTTATAGGATCACAAGGGTTCGGAGAGGAGTCACTCAGATAGAGAGGATCCAAGGGAGCTTGCTTCAGGCTCTGCATGCAGAGGCGCTGAAGGAGAGAGGAGAGAGCGCAGGAAGGGACCTGACTGGAACAGCAGGCATTCCACCAAGGGACCAAAGTGCAGCATCCTAATTTCCAGCGACTACCCACAGCCAGACCCAAAAAGACTGTGTTTGAATAACCTGCCAGTAAACCCATTGCGAGTTACAAACTGTGTGTTGTGCTTTATTCACCTGCGCCTGAGGAGTCGGCGACCGCAGCATAAGAAGAACAAGTAACAACAAGACCTGGTGTGCTGTGCCCCTGTGTAAATAAAAGACTGCTATATAACTCCCATCATCCACTACTGCCCTGGAGATCCCACTCCACCTAAGAGGAGCGAAACCAGCTTGCTGCTACACCATCACCCTGAAGGTCTGTTACGCAGCTGTAGTCAGAGCTGTAGGTGGCGTCACGAGTCACTATTCTTATTATTTTTATTGACTGTTCCCCTTGATTAGTGACCACCAAGGTCACAGGACCGGGCAATAGGCCCCATGACAGCCCCAGTAAATCAACTCCCAGAACTTAGTACCCCACGGCCCTGGGGCAGGTCATTCACACTGAATAACACGCACAGTACTACACTAGTGACACGCAGCCAGCTGTCTTGTGTAGTGACTGGCGTGTGTAAAATTTAGCCTTAAACTTCAGGGCAATTTTTTTGTGTCAATGCGGTGCTGTGCTCACACTGCATAGCACGCACGGTACTGCACAAGTGACACGCAGCCAGCACCGCTGTCTTGTCTGGTGGCTTATTCTCTTCCTGGAGCTATTCACCGGCAATGGGAACACCAGGAGTGGATGAGAACAGAGCAGCAAGGAGGAGGGATGGAGTGGAGAGGAGGGGGCAAGAGGACAGACATTTAGAAGCAATTTTTAATTTTTGACTACTATTCATAAAATATTTTTCATGGACCTTATCAGTATTAAAGTGACTTTAAAGGTAACTTTTCTCACCGCGGTTGTGGTATGTAAAGGTACCCTAACAGGCCTTTATATATGAAAATGACCAAAAAATGATAACAATTTGAAATTGCACTCCAGAAATTATACAAAACTGTTTTCACAAACTTTCCAATCAGTTCAAGCGCAAATTTATACATCAAGGAATGAAAAATTACATGTTTTTTCTCTACAATATAGATTTAGTCCCAAATTTATAATTAGCAAAATAGGAAATAGGGGGAAAAACACAATTTGTTATTCAAATTTTCTAGATCATGGTAACATTTCATATTTGGTCAGAAACCGAATCTGGGGTTCATTCTATTGCGCTGGTGAGTATTAAAGAAATACAGAGGCATGTGATTTCCAATGCTCTCCAACTGAATTTAATTTAATTTAATTCAGATCTTTCATACTCTTCAGAAATATGGTAGTACCATGCATAAATTGAGGTGTTTCCTACATGATAACAAATAGTAGAATTCAAAGTTGCATAATAAGTGAAAAACACTCCCAGCATTCACCCAGCTTAGGCACACCCTTCATAAAGTGTTTGTTTTAAAAGTGAAATCAAACCTTTAGAACTTTTTGACAGGATGGAAGAAATTAACTTCTTTCTTGCTTAAACATTTCTCCTCTGCGTGGATGTTAGAATGAACAGGCGAATCTCAGATGAGGGTGTGTTCGCCCACTGCTCCTTGGCACAAGAACTAAGGACAGGTGGGTTGAACTTGCCCTCAAATGAAGAGACAAGCCATCATCTCAACTTTGCGTTTGTGGGGGATACAGCGTTCCCACTTCAGGCTCACCTACTACGGCCATATCCCCAGAGGACCGTTACTTCTGAGCAGCGCATTTTCAATTACCAGCTATCCCGGGCCCGCCGTGTGGTTGAAAATGCGTTTGGGATCATGGCCAATACATTCCGGGTTTTTCATACACGTCTGCATATGAAACTGGAATCTATTGATGGCCTGCTGTGTGCTGCATAACTTCCTGCGTCATAGGGATCGGTCATCAAACATGCCGGCAAGTTATGTGGATTCAGTGGACCCCACAACAGGGGAGGTCCGTCCAGGGGCTTGGCGTGAGACTGACCATGGTGTGGTGCCACTCCAGCCGCTGACTGATGGTCGGACTCAGCAGGATGCCAGGAACAGTAGAGACGCATACTGCTCCTACTTTAATGGCCCTGGGGCAGTGGCCTGGTAGCACCAGCAGCTGTAATGTGTCTGGTGTTGTCAGGTCTGCACATGGTGGCCATGGTGTAGTCAGCAGGGTGGCTGCATCATGTATTGTTTCATCTTATGTTATTTTGTGCACATGTTTTAGTTAGTTAGTTAGTTAGTTAGTTAGTTGAGGTTATTTTCCTGTTTTGTGTATGGTGCACACTTTAACATTTGTTTCCCATTTATTCTGTATTTGTGTGCCAATGTGTTTGTTGTGTGTTTAAAATGTAACATGATGGTTTAATGTACAGTGTATATTTTTTATGTTGCAAGGCTTTTTTTTGGATCCAAATAACAACGTGTGAGACTCATTACTTGGGGCTGGAGGGCAGGTTCACCAAGCTTTCTGGGTTGCCCAGTGCTTTGTCACCCATTGTCACCTATGGCTGGGTGCCAGACACATTATGTGTTGATATGCATGAGCCATGTTAAGATATTTGTCCTACAGTTTATGTGGCAAATGTGTGTACATATCCATTGTGGTGTGGGCAGAGGGACACCTGGACCCAACACATTTATCCTGGCCATCATATTGTGGGCCATGTAGGTTGATACAAGTTGTGCTACACATGTGCACACACACACATAGTCGAGTGGTGCCATGGCAGCTGGACAATGACATGGACAAATGTAGGCACATATGTAAACAGTATTTTGCCTATATTCCTACCTTAAGCTACAGACGCACACATAGCAAACCACATATTATGGTTACACACTGACTGTGTAGCTCCAAACCACTCCTGTGTGACGCGTGAGCATCTCCTAAGTGGATGTAAGCACACTTGTACACGACACAAGCGTCTATTCCACACAAGCATCTATTCCGTGTGACAAGCCAAACACAATTGCGTCACGAATTCGCCAGCCTCCCTGCTGCACACCCTGGCC
Source organism: Allobates femoralis (assembly GCA_033576535.1). Lineage (NCBI taxonomy): Eukaryota > Metazoa > Chordata > Amphibia > Anura > Aromobatidae > Allobates > Allobates femoralis. The sequence continues at coordinate 583,724,261 of JARQOC010000003.1, forward strand.
AATCAGAACGCTATAGCGTTGGCCAATGATTGTAGTTTGGGCGCGGTGTAGCGGAGTTTGGCACACCTATGTGTTCGAGCCGCTGCACAGGTGCGCCCACATTCCCTTAGTGATTGCGGCGTGTGACATGATTCAACCGGATGTTTCCCGCAGGATCTGTTTTAAATTCCGGGAACCACGTTCCCTTAGGTTGACGACGCAATTGCGGCGTACACATGCTGCATCGGCGATCGGTATCAACCGTCAAAAACGTGCACGCGCACGTTCGTTTGCTACCGATCGCCGGTGATAGTTGCGGCGTGTAAAGGTACCCTTACACTTCCGGGAGCCATGTCGTGCCTGGATTCCAACCAAATTGGGGATGCAGTAACTGATCTTTCCCCCATATGCTGGGAGTGACTACTTCAGCATTTATTTGGGTTTCATTATTTGGAGGGGGGGGGGTTCTAATTATTTTTTACATATTTTGGGGGCAGTTGGGTGGAATGGGAGAGTTCCAACAAATGGATTTTAATTAAAAAAAATTGCAAAAAGATTAAAAAAGTGAATAGTAGTATTGGCTGATCATTGACTCTGATTGATGCCTTGACATTACTTACCTATCGCCTTGCTGCAAGCTAACATTACCCGGCTGGAATCGGCTCCAAATACCATTGCCCTGTTTACCAACTCACCTGGGAGAGCTTTCGTGAAGCACCAGGAGTGGCACATCTAATGCCAGTGCCACTCCTGGGGCGGCTGTGGCCTGATAATTTTTTTCAAGATTTTAAAACCTTTTAAGAATTTAAAGATTACCCAGCGTTTAGCTGTTCAAGTGGGAGGATAGATAGATGTACAGTATGTGAAGTATAGATGTACAGTATGTGAAGTAGAGATAGATTTATAGGTAGATGTAAAAAATACATTTAGAGATAAAGTGGTTTGAGATAGATTCCATGGAAATTGAAACTTTGCCACAGAACCACCAGGGCCAATAAAGGTCTGCAACTGAACTTTTTGAGTGTGGCCTGCTTCATTTTTTGGTATGTACCTGGCAATTGAAATATTGTAAGGTAGACATTGCACTTGAAGAAAGTATTTTTCTATGTGCTGCTCTTGATTTTTTGAGTCTAGATTTAGCAATAGATGGATGTCAAACAGCTATATAATGTCCCACCCCCTATATATTATAAGCTTGCACCTTTTAGTGCCTTTCATGTTGCAGTAAAATATGTTATAGGCTGGTATTTAGCTTTAGACAAATAATTAATAAAAAAAAGCTGTGGGTACTCCCTATTTTTCTTTGTCAGCTAGAGTACAGCAGACAGCTGCGGCCTGCAGACCACAGCTGGTGACTTATCGTGGCTGTTATCAAAATTTGGGGTGGGACACCACAACAGTTTTTTACATTTTTATTTATTTCTAGAGTATACGTGACATTACCATACAGAATCTTATAAATAATTTCAGTCTTCATTGGCCTCTATCTCCTTCCTCCCTTGTCCTGACTCTACTCTAAAACTCCAAAATGAAACACTGCAAAATGCCCTGGATTAAGTTGCACCTAATACACTTAAAACAATTCACCACCGACAGAGGCAACCCTGGCAAATGCTGCAAACACAATCTCTCCAGCAATGCTCCAGGTGCACAGAACGCCTGTGGAGAAAATCCAAACTCGACGAAGATTTCATCCATTATAAGTTAATGCTGAAAACATACAACACCGCCCTTCACCTCTCCAAACAAGCTTACTACAACACCCTTATCACATCACTAGCCAACAATCCTAAATGATTATTTGACACTTTCCATTCCCTCCTTAGTCCAAGAGTCCATGCCCCAACCACCAACCATACAGCTGATGATCTGGCCAACTATTTTAAGAACAAAATTGACCACAGAAAATTTCCTTACAGCTTCAGAACATCAAGCATTCTCCTCCCTCCTGCACTTCATCCAACTCACTTTTCGTCTTTGATCCGGTCACAGGGAAAGAAGTCACCCTTGCATCTTCTCACCCATCTACCTGCACCAATGACCCTATCCCCTCACATCTCTTTCAATCCCTTTCCGCAGCAGTCACATCTCACCTATTAATATATTTAATATTTCCCTCTCATCTTGGTGTTTTCCCCTCCTCCTTCAAACACGTCAGCATTCACCCATTATTAAAAAAAAACATCCCTCACTCAGAACTCTGCTGCTAACTACCAACCTGTCTCTAATCTCCCCTTCATCTCTAAAGTCCAGGAACTCTTGGTCCACTCCCGTCTGATCAGCTATTTCTCTGACAATTCTCTTCTTGACCCTTTACAATCCTGTTTCCGCACCTCACACTCTACTGAAACTGCCCTTACTAAAGTCTCTAATGATCTACTAACAGCTAAATCTAATGGTCACTCCTTCCTAGTGATCCTCCTGGATCTCTCCGCTGCATTAGATACTGTGGATCACCAGCTCCTTCTCTCTATACTCCGCTCTATTGGGCTCAAGGACACCGCTCTCTCCCGGTTCTCCTCCTACCTCTTTGACCAATCCTTCACTGTATCTTTCACTTACCCCTCTTCTTCTCCTCTACTTCTCCTCTTCACTTCATGGTTGGGGTTCCTCAGGGTTCAGTCCTAGGTCCCCTTCTCTTCTCTTTATACACTGCCCCTATTGGACAATTCATTAGTAGATGTGGTTTTCATCTATGCTGATGACACCCAGTTATACACCTCTTCTCCTGACATCACCCCCACATTACTACAAAATACCAGGGATTGTCTGTCTGCTGTCTCTAACATCATGGCTTCTCTCTACGATAAATTGAACTACACTGCCCCTATTGGACAAACCATCCGTAGATTTGTTTTTCAGTACTACCTCTATGCTGACGACACCCAATTATACACATCTCCTGACATCCCCTCCAAATTATTACAAATACCAATGATTGTCTGTCTGCTGTCTCTAACATCATGGCTTCTCTCTACCTTAAATTGAATCTGTCAAAAACGGAACTTCTCGTGTTTCCTGCATCTACTAACCTTCCGAAACATAATATTGTCATTTTTGTATGTGGTTCTACCATTACTCCTCAGCAGCACGCCCGCTGTCCTGGGGTTATATTTGACCCAGATCTCTCCTTCACTCACCACATCCGATCACTCGCTCGCTCATGTCACCTACACCTCAAAAATATCTCTAGAATTCAATCTTTTCATACTGTTGAGTATACAAAAACTCTAATTGTTGTCCTAATTCATTCTCATTTGGATTACTGCAGTTCTCTACAAATTGGTCTCCCTCTAACTAAACTCTCTCCTCTCCAATCCATCCTGAAAGCAGCAGCCAGGTTCATATTCCTCTCCAAGTGCTTCACTGATGCCTCTATACTGTGCCAGTCATTGTTATGGCTGCCCATCTGCTACAGACAGGGCCGCACTGTCCATTGGACAATGTGAGCCATAGTCTCAGGCAGCAAGGAGGCGGGGGGGCGGCAGTGCTGAAGGAGGTGGCACCTGCTGCTCCACTCAGCACATTCAGTGGATGTTGGCTGCAACTTACTCCAGCAGCACCCCCTCGCTCCTCATCCGCTATTGAAATGCCGCCACCCCCCGCTCCTCACCTGACACCGACAGCCCCCCCCATAACCCTCCTGCTCCTCACCCACCACTGACAGCACCCCCTCCCCGCTCCTCACCCTCGACTCTGGCAGCAGGGAGCCTTCATGCACCCCTGGCTACAGAATACAATATAACATTTTCACTCTGATCTACAAAGCTTTCCACAATTCTGCACCACTCTACATCTCCTTCCTCATCTCTGTCGATCACCCTACATGTGCCCTCCGTTCCGCAAGTGACCTAAGACTGACATCATCTACAATCCAAACCTCCCACTCCCGTCTCTAAGACTTCTCACAAGCTGCACCAATTCTCTGGAATGGATTACCAAGAACAATTCAATTAATTCCAAATATCCATAGCTTTAAGTGAGCTTAAAGGCCCAGTTACACACACAGATAATTGTGCAGAGATTGTCTGCAGATCTCTGGTTGCAGTGAAATCATGGACACATTGTTCCATTTTGTGGCCATGTACAAATGTAACAATGTGTCCATGATTTCACAGCAACCAGAGATCTGAGAACAATCTCTGCACAATTATCTGTGTGTGTAACTGGGCCTTTAAAAGCACATCTCTTCAGACTAGCCTACCACCTCACCTCATCTATGTAATTATTCCCATTCTGTCCTTCTCCAAATCTGGCCTCTTGTATCATCTTTCTACACCCCCATGCATTTTATAGCACTTTATCTATACTGTACAGATCCTGGCTGGTGAACGGTTCATGCAGCATTATGTGAATCCCCTATTTATTATATTGATGGCTGGACCATATATGACAGCATTTGTTACTATTACATTTTGTATCTCCCCTATTGCCTCATAGATTGTTAGCATGCGAGCAGGGTCCTCACTCCTAATGGGCTCAGTGATGTACTTACGGTATGTATTTTTTTGTCTCATATGGTCTGTATTGTATTATATTTGTATTGTCTCATGTTGTATTGCATTTTATCTTATTATTGTATTGTATTGTATTGTATTATATATTATTGTATTGTATCGTATCGTATACCCTCTGAACTGTAAAGTGCTGCGGAATATGTTGGTTACCGTACTGATAACCAATCAATATTTAGACAGAGAAGGTAGGCAGGGCTAAGTCTGCCTTTAACCAATCAAGGGAGGGGAAAGCAGTTAATATGTCTGAGGTTCATGAGCAGGGCCGGAAGCAGGATGACAGTGACGCTGAAGCTTGCTAAGTTATAGAGTAGGAAGATAATGTGTGTGCCAAAACAGGTGCTCAAGCAATGATTCTGGCTTACGCTGACTTTGACCAATAATTCCTGATAGACACAGAAGGTAGCATCTATGGACTGGGTGCAGTACTGTCCCAAATGCAAGATGGACAGGAGAGTCCTCATGTACACCAGTAGCTCCTTGCAGGACAGCGAAAGGAACCCCCACAACTAACAAAAACTACTCAAAAAATGACAGCAATAGAAAAAACTCACCAGTTGCAGCCAAAAGCAAATCCAACACAGCACTTACACAAGATTCAGTCAGACCCCAATAAAAAGCAAATACAGGTGCACAGAGATGATGAAAATCACCATCAACCTGCCAAGACATGGGGGGAGGGGTGATTTGGTGATTTGCCATGCACAGCTCAAGCTTTGCATGCATAGGATGTCATTCACATTGATACAAATGATGCAGGCATGATAAAAAAGTGCAAGAATTTTTTTATGATAAAGAAAAAAATTCTTTAATGTGGTATTGGTTAGATGTGCTGGGCTGCCCATTTAGTCTGGTGGCAGGACTGGTGGGTAGCTTTCAGACACTCTCCAACATTTGTATCAATTTGAATGATGTCCTATGCATGCAAACCTTGTACTGTGCATATCAAATCACCTCCCCCATGTCTTGGCAGGTTGATGATAATTTTTATCGGTTCTGTTTAGGGTGCTTTCACACCACGATTTTGAGGGAGCCGATGCTGTCCGATATAAATCGGACAGCATCGGCTCCCTTCTGATGCCTGGAATCGGGCGCCAAATAGGCACCCGATTCCGGCATAAAATCGGCGCCGGGCTGCAAAAAAAGAAAAAAAAAAAAAAGTTTATTCTCACCTCTCCCCGAGCCCCCGCCGTCAACCGCCATCTTCTTCTAGGCTCCCGGTGGCTCCCGCAGGCTGCCGGTGTCAGCAGAGGTGTACCTCTGCTGTACACAGGACCTGCAGTGATGTCACAGTCACATGACCGCGGGTTCACCATGGTGAACCCGCGTTCACATGACTGTGACATCACCGCAGGTCCTGAACAGCAGAGGTACACCTCTGCTGACACCGGCAGCCTGCGGGAGCCACCGGGAACCTAGAAGAAGATGGCGGTTGACGGCGGGGGCTCGGGGAGAGGTGAGAATAAACTTTTTTTTTTTTTCTTTTTAACCCTTGTGCTCCCAGGAGCAGTTTTACTGTACTGAGCATGCTCAGTACAGTAAAATGGGGTCCGAGGAGACATCACATGTTTCCTCGGACCCTTCTCCATAGGGCCCCATGTTAGGGATCGGGTCAGATCGGATGTGCACTAAATGCCATCCGATTTGGTCCGATCCGAGTCTGTCAGATTTTGTAATCGGATGAAAAAATCGTTGCAGGCAACGATTTTTTTCTCCTGAAAAAAATCGGACAAAATCGGGCAGAATCGGATCGGACCAAATCGGATGGCATTTAGTGCACATCCGATTCGGTCCGATCCCCATAGGGATGCATGGGGTCCGAAAATCGGTCCGATGCTGTCCGATTTTTTTCGGACAGCATCGGAAATGCAAAAATCGTAGTGTGAAAGCACCCTTACCTGTGTTTGCTTTTTATTGGGGTCTGACTGCATCCTCTGTAAGTGCTGTATTCGATTTGTGTTTGGATGCAACTGGTGAGTTTTTTCTGTTGCTGCAATTTTTTAAGTAATTTTTGTGAGTATTTTGTTAGGACCCGTAAGCATGTTGTGTATCATAAAAACATTCTTGCACTTTTTTATCATTTTTGCAGGAAGTAGCAGGGCCCCATGGGGCATCATTCATTCAGTGGTGCAGAAGCATCATGCTGGGCTGCCTATTATGATAAAGATAAAAAATCTTTAATGTGGTATTGGTTAGATGTGCTGGGCTGCCCATTTGGTCTGGTGGCAGGACTGGTGGGTAGCTTTCAGACACTGCATCATTTGTATCAATGTGAATGGCATCCTATGCATGCAAACCTTGAGCTGTGCATAGCAAATCACCTCCCCCATGTCTCGGCAGGTTAATGGTGATTTTTATCGGTTCTGTGGACCTGTGTTTGCTTTTTATTGGGGTCTGACTGCATCCTGTGGTAAATGCTGTGTTGGATTTGTTTTTTGGCTGCAACTGGTGAGAACCCCCACAACTAAAACTCTTTCTGGTTACAGCTCCTGGCCCTAGCATAAGCCATGGCAGAAACATTTGCAGGCTTTCTGACATGGACCAAGATCTAGGTCCAGACAGATAATAACTCCCTAACCCTCCTCAAGAATGCTGAACTTGGAGCTTGGAACAACGGTGAGTGGCTCTTGTACCAAAGGTTCACTTTACTATTCATTATTGCTCTCCTACCAAAAATGCAAATGCTGATGGGCTGTCAAGAATGACTGTGGAGACTATAGTGGGGAACTTTGATGAACAGCTTGAAGAAACCCCCCAGTGGCTGCAGCACAGTCAAAAATGTAGGCCTGCACATTACCCTGGTCCATGGGACGAACCAATGAAGATTGGGGAACGCATCCAAGACAAAGATGGGGGGGCTATGGTAGATGAAAAGTTGGGTAACCCAGCCACAGATGCCCAGCAAAGAAGAAAGGGATAACCTCGACGATGAGATAAAGAATGTCCTGCACCAGTGTGATAGACTGGTAGTTCGAGAAACAATACTGTACCACAGAAGAAAACAGCCTAGAGATACTGTGGTGAGGTGGAAAGTGGTAATTTCTGGACGTGTGACCCATGAAGTAGGCAAGGAAGGTCACAAGTTTTGGGCCCACTTCGGACCAGCAAAAACCTATCAATGGCTGCAACAGTGTGTGTACTGCCCCTGGTTGGAGTCTGTGGGGAAAGAAGTCTGCTGGCAATGTCGAGTGTGTGATCTCATTAGGAGCACTGAACACAAGGCACCAGTCCAGACTATATGGGCCAAAGAGCCTCTAGAGCTTGATGATTGACTATCTCCTCTGGGGACATTCGACTCAGGGATTGTCTGGTTATAACTGATTACGTCTCCAAGTTTGCTGGGGTCACCCCAACTAGAGATCAGATGCTGAGACAGTGGCATGAGCCATCTGTCAAGATTTCATCTTGTGTATGGGTGCCCAAAGTGGATCAATTCTGACTAAGGTGCATGTTTCCACGGCAAGATGATAGAAGAACTATACCACATGTTTGGCATTGAGTGGTGCCAGTTATCACCTCCATGGCAATGGAGCATTTGAACGCTTTAACCAGACTCTATACAAGATGCTGAAGACATTGGAGGTAGATAAGGCACGTTGACCGAATTGCCTTCAAGAACTGGTCTGGGCTTTCAACAACTGGGTCAACTCCAGTATGGGTTACACCATATATCACTGTTTGGAAGAGCTGGGTAAGAAATCATTGAGCTGAATTTAAAGTTGTTAGAGGATCTGATGGACTAAACTGTCACCTCATGGATCAAAGAGCATTGTTAACGATTTGAAAGTTGGATGGTCAACAGCAAAAAAGAAAGAACATACGAAATGCAACCCAATTCAATAGATACTGCTTCAACCTGGGGACTGAGTGTTAGTCCAAGAGAAGAACCCCAAGGGAAACCTAAGTGAGAGATGAGAAATGCAATACTACAGAGTAATTGAGCGAGTATATGCTGACTGTCTTGTCTATAAGGTACAAATAGAGAGTGGGACACCTCATCCTGGGGTGCTACACCAAAATATGTTGCAGCTATGCCGGTCCAAAGTTCTTTCTGCTCCATTGCCATCCAAAGTTTTTGCTACACTCTTCGAGTCCATGTCACCCAGGTTCAAAGTTGATAATGACTAGTGGATGGTTCCTAATACATTGGGAGATCCTCAGCCTACTGACAAAAGTAATCCCACAGGCAAGTCACTACCGCCACATGAAGAAGAGACATGACTAGAACCCTACATAATCCCTGCAGCAAGTCTTCCTTTGAAAGTCAGCCCAGTCTTGCTCAAAATGTTGGGACCTTCAAAGGTCCCAAAGTTCTACTGCAGGGGATTCACCAGTCAGATATATAACAGTGTACTTTGTCTCTTCTGCCTATGTTGTTGTTCCCCTCTGCAGGTGCTGTGCATATGCTGAGCACTCCTTTGCTACATTTTGGGACATGGAGAGACAAAGAGAGAGATGATGAGGGAGCTATATGCTCTTCATAATGGACCCTGATCCAGGGCTTATGAAGCTACAAGGAGTGCACTTGATTTGTTGACTTTGGGAACCCTGATGTTGTTATGACCAAGGACAACCATCATTAAGTTGGGAGGTGAGTAGGGGTTTCACTCCTATGAACAGTTGAATCACACTTTGACTTTCTAAGACAGTGCTTCCCTGCGTGCTGAGTGTTCTGGACTATTCGTCATCCCTCCCTCAACAGTGCAGATGGACTGTTCCAGGTCAGAAAGTAAAGGATTCATACAAGCTGAAAGTGAAAGTAAAACTGAGCAGAGGGAAAAAGACAACAGAAAGCTGCCAGTTTGATTGTGTGTGGGAGATCACATGGTGCTTAAAAGTGTCTGGGTACTTAGACTTTGAGAAGGCATGGTACCAGCTGTGAAGTGTCTGCGGGCCAGCACTGCTGACTGCCAAGAAGTACCAGACTTAAAAGTTCCAGAGGATAGTGATTCTGAACAGGTCTCAAAGACGTGATCCACAGGACCTAAGGGATCCCACGTCCATGAAGGCAAAAGAGTAGTTTTCCCCACAAACCTTCAAAGAGTGTTCACCGCCGAGCAGCTCAGCAACTCAGGTCCTGGGACTGGACTTGTGTCCTCAACAGCATTGTGAGTCTTTACCAGTGTTTGCACATGTTAGGGCATAGCATACGCCTCAGTAGTTAGTGCATGTAGCCATGTGGCCTGATTAGCAGAGGCCAGTGAGGTTGTAAGTTTAGTGTAGTTTAGTATGTTTCCTGTTTTGCAAATGTGACTGTTGAATAACTACTTGTAATAGCTGGGGTGACATGCTGCTGAGCCACTCAGCTAGAAACTGCAGTAACTGTTCTACACTGTAATTTTGCCAGAGTTTACCACCTGTAAACTTGCTTTAACCTTTCCCGCCCGTTAATAAACTGTCATTCTTGTTTTTTGCAGACTCATCTTGTGTACTGTAACTTATTCTGCACGGCAATGGTCCCTCTCCTATCACTTCATCATCAGAGAGAGGATGTTAGTCTTGGTGATGAAGTGCATAGCTGTTGTCAAGCTACAACACCTTCTGGGGTAGACCTTTTTTTCTGCATTCAGCATGAAAGCAGGTGATGCCACACATCCTGTTGGTGGAGGACACGCTTAAGCTATGTTCACATGTAGCGGTCTTTTGTGGTTTTTTGTGCGCACGCTTTTTGCTGCACCTTTTAGTGCCGTAAAAAAAAAGTGGTGCAGTCACACATCACCTTTTTTTATGGCCTCACTTCTCCCCCAAAAGTGCAGGGGGGAAGTGATGTCACACAGGGGTGGAAGAATCCTGTGTTTCTCCAGTATGTGACATATGTGACAGCCTTTTTGGGTTTCACAGTGTATTAATATACATTGCAAAACCTAAATAAAAGTCATCCAAATGGTGTTAAAAATAATAAAAATTGAATACTTACCCTCCGCCTGCTGTTTGGGTTACCAGGAACCGAGACACCCACATCTACTGTGCTTCCAAGACCTTGCAAGATCTGTGATTGGCCACTTACGATCATGTGATATGTGATGTCAATATCACATGATCGCCACTGGCCAATCACAGATCACAGGTCTTGAACGCACAGTAAATGTTGATGTGTTTGGTGCCGGTAACTGTGAACAGCCCGGCAGACGGGTAAGTATTCAATATTTATTATTTTTAATACCATTAGGATGACTTTTATTTATGTTTCACAGTGTATATTAATACACTGCGAAACCCAAATGAGCTGTCATACATGTAACATAGGGAATTCCTCCCCTGTGTGACATCACTTCCTGCAGCGCCGACATTATATGCGCTGGAATTGCGCATCGTCTGAACGGTGATGCGTTATTCCAGTGGGTATAAAGGCTCCTATCGGAGAAAGGGCTGGCACACTTGCATACAGAATTGACATGGTCATTCTCTTTACGTGCATGCTTTCTCCCACAAAAGCATAGGATATATTTACGCAGCATTTGCACGGCAAAAGTGAAAGTCCATTCACTTTGCCGGCAGACGCAGACACAGGTGCGCTTTAGGAGAAAAGTGCGCACAAAAAGCACGCAAAAAGCGCAATGTGTGAAAGTAGCCTAAAGCACTTGAAACGTCTGGTTATGTTGGTGGTGATTGTATGACTTTGGCTATTTCTCCTTCTGCAGCATGTACTCACAGTCATTTGCTTGGGTACAAGCTCAACTCTCATCTGGTTAAGTTGCTAGTGGTGCTATTGCAGTGATACCACCTACAATGTGTACTACTTACAAAATGTATACTATTGCTCTGTAACTATTCAAACATGTGGTGCATTGGCCTTTTTCTGGCACACAGTTCTGTTTCCATTTTGTGAAAAATGTATTTTGTGAGTAACTCTAATGTTAGCTTGCATGGAATTGTATAATTTTCTATGCAACACATCTTGTAGTCTTACTGGTACATCTCCCTTTTTCCATATGTTTTTACAGTTGTGGCCAAAAGTATTGACACCCCTGCAATTCTGTCAGATAATACTCAGTTTCTTCCTGAAAATGATCGCAATCACAAATTCTTTGGTATTATTATCTTCATTTAATTTGTCTTCAATGAAAAAACACAAAAGAGAATGAAGCAAAAAGCAAAACATTGATTATTTCACACAAAACTCCAAAAATGAGCCAGACAAAAGTATTGGCACCCTCAGCCTAATACTTGGTTGCACAACCTTTAGCCAAAATAACTGCGATCAACCGCTCCGGTAACCATCAATGAGTTTCTTACAATGCTCTGCTGGAATTTTAGACCATTCTTTGGCAAACTGAAATCATAATGCCATGCACACGGTCAAGCAATCCAGTGCCAGAGGCAGCAAAGCAATCCTAAAACATCAGGGAACCTCCGCCATGTTTGACTGTAGGGACTGTGATCTTTTCTTTGAATGCCTCTTTTTTTCTCCTGTAAACTCTATGTTGATGCCTTTGCCCAAAAAGCTCTACTTTTGTCTCATCTGACCAGAGAACATTCTTCCAAAATGTTTTAGGCTTTCTCAGGCAAGTTTTGGCAAACTCCAGCCTGGCTTTTTTATGTCTCGGGGTAAGAAGTGGGGTCCTCCTGGGTCTCCTACCATACAGTCCCTTTTCATTCAGACGCCGATAGATAGTACAGGTTGACACTGTTGCACCCTCGGACTGCAGGGCAGCTTGAACTTGTTTGGATGTTAGTCGAGGTTCTTTATCCACCATCCGCACAATCTTGCATTGAAATCTGTTGTCAATTTTTCTTTTCCGTCCACATCTAGGGAGGTTAGCCACATTGTCATGGGCTTTAAACTCCTTGATGACACTGCGCACGGTAGACACAGGAACATTCAGGTCTTTGGAGATGGACTTGTAGCCTTGAGATTGCTCATGCTTCCTCACAATTTGTTTTCTCAAGTCCTCAGACAGTTCTTTGGTCTTCTTTCTTTTCTCCATGCTCAATGTGGTACACACAAGGACACAGGACAGAGGTTGAGTCAACTTTAATCCATGTCAACTGGCTGCAAGTGTGATTTAGTTATTGCCAACACCTGTTAGGTGCCACAGGTAAGTTACAGGTGCTGTTAATTACACAAATTAGAGAAGCATCACATGATATTTATAACAGTGACAATACTTTTGTCCACCCCCTTTTTTATGTTTGGTGTGGAAGTATATCCAATTTGGCTTTAGGACAATTCTTTTTGCGTTTTTTTCATTGAAGACAAATTAAATGAAGATAATAATACCAAAGAATTTGTGATTGCAATAATTTTCAGGAAGAAACTGAGTATTATCTGACAGAATTGCAGGGGTGTTATTTCTTTTGGCCACAACTGTAATAAGATCGACAACGCCCGACCACAGGCCAGATGAGAATTGAAAGTGACTCCATCTGCCTCATTACAGTGATTTTTCTGTTGGCAATTTTGTCTGAATCATGTTTTCAAGAGATTTATATGTAAACCCCGATGTAACCACTCAGTATATAGCTCAGTATAAATATGTACTGAGATTTTTTGGGGGCAGAATAATCAAATAAACAGAGATTGAAGATTTGATTTTATTTATGTATGTTTTACACCTTTCACTCGACGGTATAAGTGGTAAGCCTGCTTTATTTCTCTAGTCAGTATGCTTAATGCATTACTAGATTTATAGTTTTTTTTTTTAAATTTAGCTCTAATCACATATTAAAAAACAATTTTTTTCAAAATTAAAGTTTTTTAATCATCATATTTAGAAGGTTCTAGTTAATTTTGTTTCTTGTTGGATGAATTGGAGTTTTTATTGGTACGTCATTCACCATGTCTAACTAATGATAATAATTGGACAAATTGAAAGTTATCAATATGTGTCATTTATATCAAGTATTGCTCTACAGGTACTATCTTAAAGTAAGACTAAATTCCCAAATCCATGTGACTGGAATTATTTTATTTTTTTATTATTTTTTTTCTCCCGTGTCATCTTAACTTTGTCCTAGTTACATTTTTTCTCTATATATTTTTCTAAGGGACAAGTTTATTTCTTTGTTGAAAATGACAAACCTAATCCTCTGCTAATTAAAATATGAAAATTGTCTCTTTAGAGAGGAAGAACACTTAAACTCTTGTGTCACCTATTGGAAGTAGCAATCCTAAGGCCGGCTTCACACAACGGTGTGATCAGGTCCGGGGCTGTGGGGTGTGAACATGACAGCCCCGGACCCGATTTTGTGGTAATGCAGCCCTATGGTACCGGACAGGACCGGATGGCAGTATTTGCCATCCGGTTTTGTCCCTGTCTGGCATCATCAATGTCATGGTGTAGTGAGAATGCTGATAAGGGAATGGCAGTTATGGGCAGGGTGACAAGGGAAGACTAGTCTGACCCTTGTCTAGGAACCCTGAATGACCCTGATCCCGAAGATATCTCTGAAGGTGAGAAGGTTCGGGCCCCCAGCCTCTTCCTAAAACTCCTCCACCAACCCTGCGGTATTCCCCCCTCACCTCCCTCCACAGAACCGGGATACAGCAACTCCAACAGAAAGGACATCAGCCACACAAACACACAGGTCTGCACAGCACGTCTTACAGGCATAGAGTGAAACTCTATCAGCAGCACCACCTGGTGGAAGGAGAGGCTACTTAAAGGCCAGGGCAGGGGAGCCCAGGTGAGTCACACATTAACCCCTCAACCAGCAGCCAAACCTCATAGTGAATGCAGTTCTGGAGCACAACACAGGAGGCCCAGGACCTTCACAGCTATCAACCATGCAGCTTGTAAAGACAAACATATACACAGCAGCATCGAGCAAGGTCAGCGCCAACTAAGTGCGTGACAATCAGGCTGCATTCGATTTTTGTCCCGAACACAAAAAAGTTGCTTGCAGCGTTTTTGTGTCTGGGGCAAAAATCGTTACAAATTGGAACCTCCCAGATCCGGTGCGATCCGACGCCCCATAAGATGGGTGTCTATGGTGCCGGATCATGCCGGATCGGACATAAAATCGGAAACGGCTCCCGGATGGCGGCTGCTGAAGTATAGCAGTGAGCGCTGCTATACTTCAGCACCTGGAGTTGTCCCCTGCAGAGATTTCAGGACAGTGGCTAGCTCCCCGCATATTTGCCCTCCGGCTCTGTTTGTCTGCGGCAGTCAGGTTCTGTCCAATGCTTCCTGCAAAGCACTGGACAGAACCTGAAACACCAAAAACGTGGTGTGAAACTGGTCTAAAAGTTAAAAGTGACCCCTTAACGAGCCTTGTCATTTATGAAACACCATGTATGCAAATTGAGAGTCTGATCTGGTGTAATGAGGTGAACAATTCAGACTGTATCATAGAAATGGATATGGAAATGAACTGTGCACAGTCCGCTACTGCCCCCTTGTGGACAAGTGCTGAAACAAACGCAGAGAAGTGGGAAATTCCCTTTTCAGCAAAAGTGTTTACCCAGGAAGAGAAAGAGCGGGAAGTCAGTGCAGATCCAGAGCTGAGCCAGGGGAGACCTGCGTGTGGATGTCTGTTGAAAGAGGGCTACTTTGCTACACCTTGCCGGAAAAATCATCCCGGACGAGCCCCCGTGACTGATACTGGGCCACTGGACTTTGGTGCTGTGACTCTGGCCGCTCTGCAAAACCTTGCCCGCCGAGCACCCGGAGTGCATGTGCAGGGGCCGTGACCGACATAAGGGAGCCATTTGTACTGCCGTGATCTCCCTCCTGCTGCTCGGGGTGCCCCCGAGACTGAGAGAGACTTCTGTGCTGCTGTGGGCTCCCTTCTGCTGCTCGGTGTGCCCTGAGACTGGGAGAGACTAACAAAGAAAAATCCCGTTACCTGCGGAAGGAGACCAAAGAAGAAGACTGAGGAGTTTCCCCCTTCAGCGCTGCACCGGGACCCGTCATCGTGAGATCCCCAGGCCTGCTACGTGGGAGCGACATCTTCTTCTGTGATAGACTGGTACGTGATTTTAGGGAAAGTTAGGGAAAGATACCTTCATTGTTGTGTTTTTTTTTCTTGCTGCGTACCCGGAAGAAGTGAAGATCCAGAGACTCTAATATGTACAAGTGCGCATATAGTTCGGTTGACTGTGATATAAACATGTTTGACAGTAAAGAAACGTTATTACCGGTTAAACCTGAGTATGGAGATTCTGTTGAGAAAGATCATACACACACACCCGCGGCCTTGCCACCGGTCATTGCATCTGGAGTAGTCGGCAGGATGTGTGATCAACAGAATCTCCTCCCGGTAGTAGCTTATAACCAGACTTATACTACGGTCTGCAGGTCCATATTCGGTGCCAGCACTCCGAACAGTGACACGGAAGAATTGAACCAGATAGTAGCAGAGTTACAGAAACAGATACTACAGCTACAGCTCATGCTAGACCAACAGGCGGACAGGCAAGCGAGACAGCAACCCAGCCGGCCTATGGGAAGGTGCTGGACATGCGGCGACCCCCGCCATAGGGCAAACCGTTGTCCGCATCCTCCACCCGTGGTCCGATATACCAGAACCAGCAAGTCATGCCCCACAACAGCAGCCACCTTTAAACTAGACGCCCCAGCCAAAGCAGCTCGCTCGGCAGGGGAGATCAGGGAAAAGGGTGTGAAGAGACAGAGCCAGACCGATAAGCAAGTACTGGCCACTCGGGTCCAGGGGACGGTGAAGTGGTTTAATGTCCGCGATGGGTATGGCTTCATCAACAGGAATGACACAAAGGATGACGTGTTTGTACATCAGACTGCCATAAAGCGTAACAATCCTCGTAAGTGCCTCCGCAGCGTTGGTGATGGGGAGATGGTACAGTTTGATGTTGTGAAGGGAGAGAAGGGTACAGAGGCTGCCGATGTCACCGGTCCTGGGGGTGTTCCCATTAAAGGAAGCAGATTTGCCCCCAACCGGCGCCGCTACCGCCGGCGATCCTACTCTCCCCGGTAGAAAACGTGACCGAGTTTATTGGAGATATTGTGAGCCCTGAACAAGGGAGCGAAGGTGAACAGTGGGATGACGGTTTCCCCCAACAGAGGTCCCTACTCCGCCGGAGATCAATCCCTGTGATATCAACAGCCATCACTGCCTTGGAGCCGATGGTTGTTGACAGGGACTGTCAACCTTTAAGTGGGGGGGTATGTAATGAGGTGAACAATTCAGACTGTATCATAGAAATGGATATGGAAATGAACTGTGCACAGTCCGCTACTGCCCCCTTGTGGACAAGTGCTGAAACAAACGCAGAGAAGTGGGAAATTCCCTTTTCAGCAAAAGTGTTTACCCAGGAAGAGAAAGAGCGGGAAGTCAGTGCAGATCCAGAGCTGAGCCAGGGGAGACCTGCGTGTGGATGTCTGTTGAAAGAGGGCTACTTTGCTACACCTTGCCGGAAAAATCATCCCGGACGAGCCCCCGTGACTGATACTGGGCCACTGGACTTTGGTGCTGTGACTCTGGCCGCTCTGCAAAACCTTGCCCGCCGAGCACCCGGAGTGCATGTGCAGGGGCCATGACCGACATAAGGGAGCCATTTGTACTGCCGTGATCTCCCTCCTGCTGCTCGGGGTGCCCCCGAGACTGAGAGAGACTTCTGTGCTGCTGTGGGCTCCCTTCTGCTGCTCGGTGTGCCCTGAGACTGGGAGAGACTAACAAAGAAAAATCCTGTTACCTGCGGAAGGAGACCAAAGAAGAAGACTGAGGAGTTTCCCCCTTCAGCGCTGCACCGGGATCCGTCATCGTGAGATCCCCAGGCCTGCTACATGGGAGCGACATCTTCTTCTGTGATAGACTGGTACGTGATTTTAGGGAAAGTTAGGGAAAGATACCTTCATTGTTGTGTTTTTTTTTCTTGCTGCGTACCCGGAAGAAGTGAAGATCCAGAGACTCTAATATGTACAAGTGCGCATATAGTTCGGTTGACTGTGATATAAACATGTTTGACAGTAAAGAAACGTTATTACCGGTTAAACCTGAGTATGGGGATTCTGTTGAGAAAGATCATACACACACACCCGCGGCCTTGCCACCGGTCATTGCATCTGGCGTAGTCGGCAGGATGTGTGATCAACAGAATCTCCTCCCGGTAGTAGCTTATAACCAGACTTATACTACGGCCTGCAGGTCCATATCCGGTGCCAGCACTCCGAACAGTGACACGGAAGAATTGAAGCAGATAGTAGCAGAGTTGCAGAAACAGATACTACAGCTACAGCTCATGCTAGACCAACAGGCGGACAGGCAAGCGAGACAGCAACCCAGCCGGCCTATGGGAAGGTGCTGGACATGCGGCGACCCCCGTCATAGGGCAAACCGTTGTCCGCATCCTCCACCCGTGGTCCGATATACCAGAACCAGCAAGTCATGCCCCACAACAGCAGCCACCTTTAAACTAGACGCCCCAGCCAAAGCAGCTCGCTCGGCAGGGGAGATCAGGGAAAAGGGTGTGAAGAGACAGAGCCAGACCGATAAGCAAGTACTGGCCACTCGGGTCCAGGAAACGGTGAAGTGGTTTAATGTCTGCGATGGGTATGGCTTCATCAACAGGAATGACACAAAGGATGACGTGTTTGTACATCAGACTGCCATGAAGTGTAACAATCCTCGTAAGTGCCTCCGCAGCGTTGGTGATGGGGAGATGGTACAGTTTGATGTTGTGAAGGGAGAGAAGGGTACAGAGGCTGCCGACGTCACCGGTCCTGGGGGTGTTCCCGTTAAAGGAAGCAGATTTGCCCCCAACCGGCGCCGCTACCGCCGGCGATCCTACTCTCCCCGGGTAGAAAACGTGACCGAGTTTATTGGAGATATTGTGAGCCCTGAACAAGGGAGCGAAGGTGAACGGTGGGATGACGGTTTCCCCCAACAGAGGTCCCTACTCCGCCGGAGATCAATCCCTGTGACCGACATAAGGGAGCCATTTGTACTGCCGTGATCTCCCTCCTGCTGCTCGGGGTGCCCCCGAGACTGAGAGAGACTTCTGTGCTGTTGTGGGCTCCCTTCTGCTGCTCGGTGTGCCCTGAGACTGGGAGAGACTAACAAAGAAAAATCCCATTACCTGCGGAAGGAGACCAAAGTAGAAGACTGAGGAGTTTCCCCCTTCAGCGCTGCACCGGGATCCGTCATCGTGAGATCCCCAGGCCTGCTACATGGGAGCGGCATCTTCTTTTGTGATAGACTGGTACGTGATTTTAGGGAAAGTTAGGGAAAGATACCTTCATTGTTGTGTTTTTTTTTCTTGCTGCGTACCCGGAAGAAGTGAAGAGCCAGAGACTCTAATATGTACAAGTGCGCATATAGTTCGGTTGACTGTGATATAAACATGTTTGACAGTAAAGAAACGTTATTACCGGTTAAACCTGAGTATGGGGATTCTGTTGAGAAAGATCATACACACACACCCGTGGCCTTGCCACCGGTCATTACACTGGCATAAATCCTAAATCATATTAAAAGGCTCGTTAAAGGATCATTTTTGACTTTTAGGATTGCTACTTGCAGCAGGTGGCCCTGGAGCTCAAGTCTCCTTCCTCTGTGAAAGGACAATTTGCATCATTTTTTCTGTAACACAGATTGTCTGATCTGTTTTTATGCATTGACTGCTAGCAATGGATCAGATAAAAACAAATGAAATAAGATGGAATACTAAATTATAAATTATATCTTCTGGGTTTCAACCATTTTTTTATAGATCCCCATGGACTTTAATTGCTGATCCATAAAATAGATGAGAACATAACATGCTCTGAGTCTCACTGGTAGAAAACATGGATCCATTTTTTAAATGGATAAGTGTATGAATGAATGAAATTCAATTGTCAGTGTTCTGTCTTAGAATAAAACAAACAGTAGACAGATATTTATAATGTGTGAATGCATACCTTATGGTACCTTTACACGCCGCCACCACGGGTAGCACCAGGTAGACACTGCACGTGCACGCGCGCGGTTTCAACGGTTGCTAACGGTACCTGATGCCGCAATTACACGCCGCCACAAGGTGCTCCACAGAAGGTATTTTCGTTCCCCGGAAGTGCCGACGGGTGCCGCAGGATACCTTCTGTGGAGCACCTTCCCTGATTTACACGCCGCTACAACAAGGGAATCTGGGCGTACATATTGTGCGCCGTAACTACATAGGCGTGACAGAGTAGTATATTACACGACGCTCGTATGGTGATTGGACAATGCAATAACATCATGATTGGCCAGCCATCGCAGGGAGGCTGGCTAATACATGACGCTATAGCAAATGTGTATTGTGACTGGTCAGCTCGTTAAATATGCCGTCCTGTGCAGGGACAGCCAATGGGTACACAGTAGTCCCCACCAATGAAAGCTGATGGGGCGTGGTATACATGATGCTCTAGCACGCCCCAGGTAACTCAAATACCGTACCTGTGCCCCGATTACACGCCACCACCATAGGGGTTATACCTGCTTGTTTTTCAGCACGGCTGAAAGACAGGTATCCAAAGAGACAGGAAGGTACAACCTGAATTACACGCCGCCACGTCGCGGTGTTTTGAAGGTAAAAGGTACAATTGTCTCCGACACCTGCCGATTTCTACCTTTCGGTAGCCGCGTGTAAAGGTACCATAAGGTATGTTCTCAAGAATGTATTTTTGAACCAAGCACTGATAATGTAAACAAAAACTGACCTCACATGAACAGCACTTGTACAAACACTGTTTAATTGGGCCAGTGGTCCCCAACCTTTGTCTTGGGAGCCACATGTGGCTCATGTGCCTATGATGTGTGGCTCGCAGCTGTCTTCCAGCTTGGTGCATAAGTTTCAGGTCTAGCAAAAAGGTAAGATGACCAGGTATACAGATGATGAATTTTGTGACTAGTCATGCATGGAAGAACAAATATAAATGGAGGTAGGGCAGAAACCCCTTGAACTCAGTATAATACATCGGCGTGAATTTTGTGGAAAAGCTTTTGCTGTCATTATACCAGAAATAGGGGTTCTGGATGTCATCACTCTGGGGGTGGGGGGGGCAGAAGCTGGATATGGCTTGCGGCAATCTCAGATCTGAATGTGGCTCCCAACACTCTGTTAGCGATGAATGTTGCTCTTAGGGCTCGGACACACTCATCAGAGTTTGACTGTCGGCTGATTGTGTTTTTATGCAGCTCCAGACTCCCTGTCCAGAGAGGGAGAGGCCGTTCAGTGTCACTACTCCAGCCCTTTCAGAGTTTCCTCAGTCAAACTCGGATGTAGCTAGGAAAGTGTGTCCAAGCCCTTAAGGTCAGAAAGGTTGGGAATCTTTGAATTTGGTTATTTAGGTGGACATTTTTTCACATAGACCAAATATCCATGTGAAAAAAATCACAAAATGCCCAAGTCCATTTTTTCTGCATGAAAATTAGGCTATTTAAAAAAACCACAGATGATTTTACTGATACAACTTATATAGGATTGTCCATGGTTACCTACAACATTTCACATATAGATTTTCATTGTTGTTAGAATCGATCGGGTATTGTTACTATAAACAGCTATAGAGGAGAAATAAAAACTGCATGTTACAGTATATTGATGCTTTATTTCTTTACTCCATAACTGCATTTCCAAACACCGAGAATTAGTTGAGCAACAGCGATGACAGAAGCATGCATAAGTATCATAAACATCCTGGGAAAAAAAAATGCTTGGCCCGGAAAAGACCACTGGCACATTAACAAACATAATTAAAGAGCCAAATATGTGAGTCAGTCTTGGGCATAGGCCGATTTGTTAGCGCCATTCTGGATGATGATTTATGACTTTGCATTGAGTGGAAGATCTCTGAGACTTTACAATCTGCTACCTCAAAGCTAGAGTCTGTCTAATTAGCTATCTGGGTGGCTTTTTCAAGATGGTGCACCATCTGGTCTTACTAACTAGCAAAACAATCATCTATGGATAGAATATGGCAAAAATAAATAAAAATGAATCCTGTAGGCCAGTTGCTGAAACAGGTCAAAACAGTCAAGCTACGGGATGAGAATGATTGCAGCTGATATAAAGTAAGGCCATAGGTGTGACATATGGTAGAAAGGTTTGAAAGCTCTGGCATATTAACTATCTCTGGCAATCGATGAAGTTACAAAATCCTGATAAATATTGTGTAGTGTGTAATGAACCCAGACATCACACAAATGGCAGTCTTTTGCAGATTAAATACGACACATTGCTTAAACGTGTGAACAATTTTTGTCGAACTTCTGTAGTTTTATGTCTGAACTAGATCTTGTTTAATATTTACAGTGCTAGAAATGGCTTGGACTAAAAAGCAAACAGTAAATGTACGATTAGCTTGGAGCTCTGTCAATTAGATGGGAACTACGGTAATATGGCAAGAAATGAAATAAATGTGATTAATGTACCAAGATAATATAACATAAGATAATAGATCAATAAAATTAACAATGAAAGTATGTAAAGAATATATTAACAACATTTCACTTTGTTGCTTTCCACATTGTTTTAAAAAATATTTTTTTTTTTCAAATTTTTTTTTACTTTTACTGTAAATGCATACCGCATAAAATAATTTGTTTTCAGTTAATAAAATGTATTGGATATGTCAGGATATATAGTGTTATTCTTTGCATTATGTAGTCTTACCTCACAGTTGTGGGCCTTGCTTAACTTTCTTTTTTAATTTTGGAGGAGGAAAATTGAATTCTGGATTATAGAAATATGGGCATCCTACTCCTACTTGAGTACTTTAGCAAAGCAACAGGACCCCTCCATCCAGCCTACATGAAGTCTCCAATTTGTCTCTGCAGGCACCTTCTTCCTCTAAAGGCCGCTTCACACACTAGGATATCGTTAACGATATCGTTGAAACATCACGGATTTGTGATCGTTCAAACGATATCGTTAGTTCATCCTTGCGTGAAAACGAATGATGTAGGAAGGAAAAATCGTTAGAACGGTCATCAAAAATTTGAGATCCGGACCTCAAATCTATCGTTCATCGTCCAATTAACGTCATGGGAAGAAGAAACATCGTTCAGTGTGGCACCTTTATGAACGATGTCGTTCATATTTCTCCTATTCCTGAGCTTTGTAAAGTCGTTCAAATAATCTTCTCCAAATAGCTGGAGCGTTGCCAAATTTAAGATCACTAATGATATCCTTGAATGTGACAATGAACTAACGATGTCAGAAGGATCGCGGTCACGTGACATAGCTAACTATATCGTTCACCTGTATCCTAGCGTGTGAAGTGGCCTTAAGGCTGTTTTCACACTTCAGTTTTTTCCCTGATTGGGTTCGATCAGGTGTGTGTGTGTCAAAACCAGGAGTGTCTCCAAAACTCACAACAGGTGTCAATCTTTCAATTATAGTTTTTCTCTGCATGTTCCGCTCCTGGTTCCTCCCCTGGTTTTGGCACTCAAAACCTGATCGAACCTGATCAGGGAAAAAACTGCAGTGTGAAACCAGCTAAGGCTTTTGTTAGGCTGGTGGTACCCAAATATTGAAGTGCGCATTTATCCATTCTTTTCCCTCCTTTGACCTGTCTCCCCCTGTGCACTTTATCTTTCCATTCTGTGCTCACTGCTTTGACCTGTCTGCCCTCTGTCTACTCTGTCTCTTCCTCCTGTGCTGTCTTCTCCCCTCATGTGCTCTCTCCTTTGAGCCATTTCCCCATGTGTGCTCTCTCTCCCCCTGTGCACTTGCCCCATGTGTGCTCGCCCCTCTCCTTTTAGGCAGGCCGCTCCCACTGTGCACTTGCAGCTCTCCCTGTGTGCTTGTCCCTTCCCCTGTGTGCTCCCTTCCATTGTTAACTGTCTCTCCCCATGTGCACTCTTTTCCCCCTCTGTGCTCTCTATTTTCCTAAACACTCTTTTCTGCCTGAGCGCAGTTTCTGCCCCCTGTGCACTGTCTCTGCCCCAAGTGTGCTATCTCTGCATCATGTGTGCTGTCTCTGCTTCCATGTGTGCTGTCGCTGCTTTCCTGTGTGCTCTCTCTGACCCCTGTGTGCTCTCTCTTCCCCTTTCACTCTCTCTGCCCCTTGTGTACTCTTTCTCTTGTGTTCTATCTTCCTCTGTGTACTCCTCTTTGCTGTCTCTCTTCTCCTTGTGCACTGTCTCTTCCCCATTTGTGCTGTCTCTCTCACCCCTGTGTTGTGTCTCTCTCCCACTGTGCACTCTCCCCCTGTGCTGTCTCTCCCACTGCACTTTCTCTTCCCCCATGCTCTCTCTCCCCACTGTGCTTTGTGCTGTGTCTCCCTTTTTGCTGTCTCTCTCTCCCCTATGCTGTCTCTCTCCCTGTGATTTGTCTATTCCATGTGTGCTCTTTTCTCTTGCGCTATCTCTCTTTTACCCCTTTTCTGTCTCTGCCTCCCCCATAAATGGTCACTGCGGTAAGCACTGGTGTCCAAAGATGCTCACAGATGCAGTTACTTTGGCTGCCGCCATCTTTGGACACCCAGGTGTCCAAAGATGGTGGCGGCATGAGTAACTGGGCATGCATGCTGGGTACGCGCATGCCCAGTTATTGAAGTGATGTTTGTGGTGGTGAAGTTCGGTGGAAGGCGGCGTGGAGCGTCGGGAATCAGAGGCGACAAAGTGTCTCAACAGTTTTGGGTGGTGTCGGGTGTTGGCCTCTGTGGCACTACTGACAGTAGTGCGCTATGGTCCATTATCACTAATGGGTGCCATCAATTGGTGTGCAAATATGGCTGTGCAGCACGTGATATATCGGACATCATGATGCCGGAAGTGGATGATGGACTGGACTTCACAATTATGAAAGTAAATAGTGTATTAATTTAATGCTGAATGAACAGGTCATCAGCCAGTATCTGTACAAGTACAAATAAAGTGCTATTAAGTGCACAGAGGGTGCAGCCAGAGGATACGAGGGACCAGATTTGGGAAAGGGTAGAATGGGAATATTTCGATTTAATATTGTTTTTTTTTTCTGTTCAAATAAGTAGGGCATGTGCAATTTGTTTCAAACTTCTCACCTGAAGCTTGTATTCACAAAGATTCTCCTCTTCACCGTCTTAGCTAGTGCACCTCCTACACTGCATATACCATAGACTTAGCTGATTGGAAAAGACCTCTGCCATTTCACTCATGTAGAGATTAAAGGAGTTTATTTTATTATGTCATGTGCTATCTAGGAAATGGATGTTTATATGATTGAAGAATCAGAAAAGGTTATGAAAATTAGGAATTTAAAGATGTTTCAATAGCAATCTCTGCAGACACAAATGATGACTGGAAGAAGTAATCAAGGTGGGTTTGCCAAAATAAGATCAAATATTGAACAATAGGGATGAGCGAGTCTACTCGCTACCATTCGGCTACTCGCCAAATAGTAGTGGTATTCGGGTACTCGCTACTCGCCGAGTAAATTAGGGTTACTCGGGAGTAGCAAGTACTGAGTACTTTTGCAATGTATCAATAGATACACTGCAAAAGTCCTGTAAAAGAGAAAGAAAGTGGTTACAAAATAAAAAAATCGGATACTCACCTTAACCGACTGCTGCACCGGGACCGGCCGATGGACATCTATGCATGGAAAAAGACCTTTCACTCTCCCAGCCAATCAGATGGCTGGGAGAGATCTGGCCAATCAGATGCCGCCACGTCACAATCAAGTGATCGCTAGAGGCCACCTGATTGGCCAAATGGAAAGGTCCTCGGTGCATGCGCAATGCGGTGCTTGAAGCCTATAGAGTGGCTGTACATACGTCACCCGATGCCGGAAATTATGCGATTCGCATCATTACAGCCCTATTGCAGCCTCGCCAGCGCTGAGGAGAGCTGGGAGGCGCTAATTACAATAGGCATTGAAGATCATGCCTATTAAGGCGTGCTATTATGATGAACATGGCCCACCTTGGTGACTAAAGAATATAGCCCCTGCTCATTAACATCAATGATGAGTAAGTTATATAACGTTTTTCTACACTTTCAAAGGCTGCTTTTATGAGCAAAAAGAAGAGTGGGATTAGTGAAGGAATGCTGCAGGGACACGTTTTCATAGCTTAGGAGGCGTTTTGGGGGTGACAGGATCCCTTTAAAAAAACTCCTTTTCAGATCAGACAATGTGATTTTCAGGATTTGTTTTCTCATTTTATCTCTCATAGTTGAGGTCTATCTATGATGTCAATTGCAGGGCTCTTTCATCCTTTTAAGTGGGAGAACTTGCACTATTGGTGGCTGACTAAATAAGTTTTTTCGCCACTGTATCTAAAACTAACCCTAGTATTTCTTTTTTTTTTTTTTTTTACAAAAATGTGTTGCTTGTTGATAATCCATTTGATAACTCAACCTGTCAGTATTTCATGTACAGACAATAGGATGAAAGGTTTATTTTATTGTATAGCACTGTAACGGCTCCTCTTTTTCACCATACCATCTACACATCAGTTATTGTTTCTTGTTCCTCTGCAAGCCTTACTTGAAAAATCCATGGCATCTATATATTTCACTGGAGAGGGCTTTTAAGCTGCATATAGGTTGAAATAAATGGTTTTGTACATAAAGGCGCTATCTCTAGTAAAAGCCTGTAGGTCCGGATCGACAGCTGCCCACAGGGATGAAAGTAAATTATTTCCATGGAGCTGGAGAAAAGAAAAATGCTTAGGTATTAAAGTGTGCAGAAGTCATGATTAAATCATGAGAACAATTTGAAATACATTCAGAAATAATTTTGAGTAATTTATAATCCAAATACATTGAACTTGGAAGAAATTCAGATCACCTAGGGACAAGAGGAAGAAGATATGCAAGCTTTTGCCAAGTGATATCAATATTTAATTGTTTGTGAAATGCCGTTAGGATACATCTAAGTCAGAACGGATTATATTTAGGCAGGTCTGCTGATAAAAAATAAAAGGGCATATACAGGGTAAATGAAGTATATGGAAAAATGTAAAGCAAAAATTAGCTTTCAATCTACTATTACCAATATACAGGAGAGATTACCATGAAGCATTAAAGTCTAAAAATTCATGGAATAAAATGATACATTTTGGAACTTACCATCCACAACAAATTATTACTTGTAGAAGCTGATGAATATGCCATCTTGGATTGATTTTAACATTCATCATCTTTTTTCTAAACTTGAAGGAGTTGTATTGCATTTACAAGTTGAAAGCCCAAAAAAGAAATAAGCCTGTCTCTTTCAACAAATGTCAACAAATATATACAACTTATAAATTGAGGATATTTTTATGGAGAAATGAGCATTCTGAATAATGCCTTTCTCATAATAATTGGGCAGTCTGAGAAAGGCTACCGTTCACTCAAAAAGGAGCAAAACATTCTTTTGACAGTTAAAATAAATGATTTTAAGGAGTATTTAAAAATTATAGGTAGCACATTGTCCCGTGAAAAAAGGATATGTGTCGCCAAGAACAATGCCAGTCTGTCAGTACAGACAGACAAAAAATGGGAGCACCACAATATCAAGCCGATAACACCGGCTCACCGTGCCAGGTGGGGAATATACGTACAATATGGAGAAAAGACAAGGCACACAAGAAGGGACCAACACCAAACAAATTGGATGTGTATCAAACAAATGCTTTACTTATTGAACAGTGAAGGGAAAGTTAAAATCATTTAAAAACACATAGGGGCCCCCTGGTGACATGGCGGCAAGTTGTTATACAGAAATAACAATGGAAAATTGTGAAAAGCATATACAGAGCTGCTGTGTGAACAAGCTTGTAACAAGGAGCGACCAAAATTGGTAATTATTTCATGCGTGATATACATGCTGTCATAAAAGAGACGTGTTCATTGAGCACAGTAATGGTCAGTGGTGACTCGCTGGCTACAAAAATGGCAGGTACCCTGATCAATGGGTCAATAGAAATCTGACATACATCAATAGAGATTAACGTTGTAATATATACATAAATGAATAACGCAGCCAGGTGGTGGTCAAGCCCAGGATATGGTATCAAACCTATTTGTATCCAATGATATATATATAGCTAAGGTGGAGCCACCCTTAATTTATATCACATGAACAGGGGGTACTTCAGGTAGCAAGCCCACAAGAAGTGTATATACAATATGAGTGACACATATAATGGGTAAGAAATATGAAAAATATCTAATCGGAGGCTCCGATGTAACTTTCCCTGCACTGTTCAATAAATAAAGCATTTGTTTGATACACATCCAATTTGTTTGGTGTTGCTCCCTCCTTATGTGCCTCGTCTATTCTCCATATTGTATAGTCTGTCAGTACAGAACACTTTAATAGTGATCATTTTGTGTGCTTCCAAAATGTGGTCAGTCTAAATAAATAGGCTATTAAATGACCTCTGATCTTTCATGTATCCGATTAACGATCATTTAATGTCACAGGTAAGCCAGCATAAACGAGACTTGAAGCACTCCACCTCTATACTCGTAAATCTAGAAGCGTGATGGGAAGGGCGAGAAGGATGAGAAGGCTGTGGAGGGTAAAGATGACAAGGAACAGGAGGAGGTAGTAGAGGCAGAAGGCCCTGTTTCTAAGCCTAATGTAGCACCCTGCCAGAGGTCTTCGAACTGGGATGATGCCATGTAGCGATTCCTACCCCTCCAAGCAACTATCCGATACAGCATGAACACCCCATCTTGTCTGCTTAATTGAGGAGATTTGACTCATGGATGCCATCGCCCGAGATTGGTTACATGGGTCAAAGGCCAATGACTTCGATAACCAATATACCCAAGGCATAGTGGTGGTATTTATCCAGCAGAGGGAGTTTGGCTTCATTGCCAAAGAAAGTACTGATCATCAGTGCTACATCAACTGGTCCTTCATGAAGGTTGCTGGGCAGCAAGAGGTGGTTCACGGTTGGCTTAAGTCGGGTTGTCACCGCTAACGAATTTGTAAACTAGCAGTAGGTGGCCAACCAGGAGGGAATGTAGTATCAGGCCTCTCTTGGTTTAGCTAGCCAGCTGAACCCAAGCCCACAGGGGCCATCAATCCTAAAGGGCCTGATGGTGTTGCTCAAGTTGCTCCCATCTCTCATAGAGGTGGTCGTTTTCCCCTAATTCCTCTTCTCCAGTGGTTACCATGATGGGGTGTGCTGGGGGACAGGTGATGGAAGAGAATTGCCAAAGAGGAGTAGTCCCTGCAACCCTCCGAGACCGTCTGGCAGTGGAGTATCATGAGGAACGTTGACCCCCATTACCCCATTACCGGGCAGCGACGAGAAAGCTGCCAGAAAGTTTTCATCAAATAAAAGTGGACTTGCCTACAAAAGGCATGTGGTTGAGTCACTGACCATCCCTTAGTTGGCTTTTTGTTCAGATAAGGACATTGTAAATGGAGTTTGCTGATTCCTTTGGGATGTTCCTTACATATACTGTGTATATTGATATAAGATCTTTCAGACTTAATATTGTCAATGCTACAGTAAAGTTTTTTAGTTGTTTCTGCAAAAAGGTACTTTGATACTGCCGTATAGAGACTTGAGAAAAAGCCATAGGCCTCTGGACTGATGGTCTGAGGTATGGATATACAAGACACCACACACACTCCTGTAGAACATGGCTGTCCAAGTGCAGTCCTCAAGACTGCAAACAGTGCATGTATTGAGAATTTTCTTGGTATTGCACAGGGTGCTGGAATCATCACCTCTGCATGTGATGAATGTAGCATCTGTGCAATGCTGAGGAAATCCTGAAACCTTGCACTGTTTTCAAACCTTGAGAACTGTAGTTGGACACCCCTGATGTACAAGTCTTTGTGGAGGTAGTCACGGGGAAGAGGAATGTAGAGGATCTGCATCAAGATCTATATTTCTATCTTGAGGCCAGCAAAGTCTATCACAGGTCAGAAGTGCTGTGTCGAGGTTGCTTTTTTTCCTTGCATAAGTGGTTCATATTTCTTTTTTCTGCCCCAAAATCTGAACTAAATCTGCAAGAAAAAGATACATTGGCATAGCACTTCTGAACTCTCATAGACTTTGCTGCCTTCAGGATAGACATGCAGATTTTGATGCAGACTCTCAAAATATGCTTCAAAAGAAGCATCAAACAATGTACAATGGGCATGGGACCTTACAATAATATGGTGGGGTCACGTTCACAGAAAGCATCCCCCATATGCTGTGAGAGCAAGAACATGTGAGAGAGTGTCAAGTGGTGACATCACAAAAATTATTGCAATTTAGACTCGCTGCACTGCCTGATACCGTTTTGTCTCATAAGCGTGGTCTCATGATACCAGCGAGATGTATTCGCTACATCTCATGCGATATCATGGCTCTCACAAGACAGTCAGTGTTACAAGTGCTGAAGCCACTGAGGTTATCTTATGTCACACAGCTGGATTTCCTGCTGCATGATACCCACTGTGTAACCTGAGAAAACGGTTCATGAGCTGGTCCGGAAGCATGGAGACAGTGGCACTGAAGCTGCAAAGTAATAGTGTAGGAAGATAATGTCTGTGCCAAGAGAGCGGGACTCCACTATAAAACCGTTTGAGCTGTGTTTGGCAACTTTTGGGCCCCTTTAAAGGTGTTTTCTAGGCCCTTGATTTTGGCTCCCATTGATTTGCATCAGGTGCAGAGGTTTGGCGAACTGTTTGCCGATCTATTCAGCAAACATATGCCCATTTAGCCAACCGAGCCAAACCCAAACTTCAAAAGGTTTGCTCATCCTTACCTAAGACCACCTCCGAAAACAGGTTTTCAAGGACAAAAATGAAACGGATTCAAAATGTAAAGCTCAAAGAAGCAGGGACAACTTCTTAATGACATACAGTAATTCACCACACCCTTATAGGAAAACTTAATTTTATCTAAAGTAAACCAAAATCCTTTGCCACCAAAGCATCAACAAAATTAGCTACAGATATGAAATCAACAACACTGTGTTCACAAGTTTCACTCCAGTTCAAAAGTAACTGTGCATTGTTGTATTATTGTCTAACTTGGCCTATTTAGATAGTTACATTACCTATCATTTACTCGTATAGGTCGCTACCAATTATTCATTGAATATTTCTCTGATGGGACAGGTATTTCAATGTTATCTTTTGGCATGCATATCTTAGTTAAATTCGAGCAATTATTGATTTTGACGTGTGACTTTCATGTGTTATTTCTCCTTTTGTCATACAGTGGCACTACTTTCTAATAGATCATACATTTTACTACTCATAAGGTATGAATATTTAATCACAGCAAAATCATCTTTCTTACCTATTGAGACTTAATTTACATGTGACATATTAATTCTGTAAGTCTCCTTTTACCCTATGGACCATTATCTATACTATTAGTATTTTTGTGCTCCAAGATACATATGTCACGGGTGGCACGGATGACAGGGTGGAGGCCACGCGCAGACGATCCCAGCGGGTGGCCCACCAGCCATAATGGGGGAGGATGGTCCGTCTCTTTCAGGGGCATTTACCTTCTGTGTAGATGGAGAGAGGGTGTGATGGGATCTCGCTGTTATGGGGGACGGCTGTGGAGGTCTTGTGCTCGGTCTGGTTTTATCCACCAATATGGTGGGTCACTAGGACCCAGCAGATTCCTTCCACCTTTATAAGGAGGTTCATTACCCTTCCTCGGTGCAGGTGATAGTTCCTTGTGCACTCATTATCCTTGCTCCAGCAGACGCTGAGGTTGTGGAGGTTGCTGAGTTCTGCTGTCAGATAAGTGTTTCCTTTTCCCTAATGTCTGTCTTCCCTGGTGTTTGTCTTTAGTTGATAGTGGAGGGGTCTAGTGAACCTCTCCATCTGATCCTTAGATAAGATAGTGCTAGGATCAGAGAGGGACGAGGTTCGTGGTCGGCGACAGTTGAGGAGACTGTATAGGGACGTTAGGGCAGACAGGGTCAGCTCTAGGAAGTCTAGGGGTCACCGTCTCCTTCTTGTGCCCTTAACGTTAGGGACTCCTTATTCCCCCCCCCCCGTCGTTATCCTACGCTGGGTGTCTTCCCCACTCCCAGCGTGACAACATAGGTGTGTTTCCACTTAACCTCACATTCACCTTATATGTGATCCAAACACTTCACAAGGGATATAATGTCTTTTACCACATGTATATACACATAGTAGAATTGACACATGTTGACTGCTCCGCAGTCCATGTGAAATACTCTGCTGCTGTTTAAATCAGGGTTTATTTCCTTTGGCACATGCAATGTTAATGTGCAGATGATTCTGTGTTGCTGGTAGGTGGCTATACAGTTGTGGAGTTTTGGGTTTGTTAGGTGACCATGCCCCCGGCCTTTAAATATCCTCCCTTTCCACCAGCTAATGTCGCCGATAGAGTTTTAGTCTCTTTAAGACTGCAAACCGAGAAGACATGTGTGCATCGTTTGCTGGAGTTTCTTGGTGTTTTCCAGAGCTGTGAGAGCTGCTGACTATTCCTGTCCTTGGTGGTGAGGTAAGAGGGAGACAGCACGGGGCTCGTTGAGGAACAGAGGGCAAGAGTGGTGGCCCAGACCTTCTCACCATCAGGGGTACCTCTGGGTACAGGGTCACACTAGGGACCCCAGTCTATAGGGTCAGTCTAGGTACCCAGTTACCTTGCCCATTTATTTATATTCTGCTTCCTTTCCCTCATCCAGTATACCACTTGGGTGACATTATCAGCGACCCCTACTGCTTTTTCCCTGTGTCTTTATGACTCAGGCTGTCTAATTTAGGATGCCTTTACATGCCTGATGAAGACCATATCTGAAGAGGTTACTGGTCTGCTTACTTAGGTTGTGCAGCAGCTGCAGCAAATTGTGGGGTATCTGGCCACGGCTCACGTCCAGGCTGTGCCGAAACCCAAGATTTCTCTCCTTGAAATGTTTTCAGAAGGGAGAGATAAGATTTTGTATTTAGGAAAGCCTGTAAGTTGAATTTCAGGCTTTGCCCTCATTCCTCTAGGAGTGAGGTGCAACATTTGGGCATTACCTCCTATCTTAAGGGAGATCTCCAGACTAGGGCCTTTTCCCTCCCAACCAATTCAACATCTCTATGGTTGGTGAACAATTTTTTCACAGCGTTGTCTCAGATGTATGGTGAACCTGACAGTGTGTCACTGGCTGAGTCTAACCTCAACAAACTCAAGCAAGGGATGCGTCCTGTTGAGGAGTATTGCTCAGAGCTTCAGAGATGGGCTACTGACAACCAGTGGAATGACACTGCCCCCAGGAGTCAGTTCTGGTTGGGTCTGTCTGCTAGACTTCAGGACACCCTGGTTCCGCATGCTACCCCTGAGTCATTAGAGTGTGCAATGGCCCTTGCCATCAGGGTTGACAAACATCTTAGGGAGAGACCAATACCTAATTTGTCCCCTGTGGCCATCACTGTAGAGGAGGCTCCATGTGTTGGGCTTGATGAACCTATGCAGTTAGGGCAATTAACCTCTCGTGTTAAACCTCCTGCAGTTCATCAGCTTGGTTGTGTATGCTTCTATTGTGGACAAACAGATAATTTTATTAAGGTCTGTCCATATTACTCCAAAACCGTCACTCATTCTCAGACACCGTGCTCCTCGCCTTATCTGGAAGGAGATGACCAGAGGGTTTGCATTTGCTTCCATGCAAAGTCTCTGTTCACACTGTCTGCTAAGGTAGTGGTAGATGGTAAAACTGAGACTGTGCCAGTGCTGGTTCATAGTGGAGCAGGAGTCAACCTTATGGATTCTCGCTTTGCTCAGACCCATTCCCATCTCTGCCATTGATTCAGCTAATCTCAGTCAGAAGGTTCTTTCCCAGGTTGTGCATAATGTGAACTTGAGAATAGGAACTCTTCACCAGGAGTTCCTATCCTGTCACATCTTGGATAATTTACCCACCCCCATTGACTTGGGCCTTCCTTGGCTGAAAATAAACATTAACAAGTGATTGACTGATGGGCCATGGAAGTAGTTTGCTGGAAGCAATCCTGTGAGATTAATTGCCTGGGTATTTCTGTCTCTGCCGTGCTGGTTACATCTACTTCTACATCTCCAGCTGAAGTGGTTAGGAATTTGCCGGGGGTGGGGGTGGAGTTCACACTATGCCTCAGACTAATGGTGGGACTAGACATCATCCCAGGAAGAGAGGCCGGGGAAGGGCGGTTGTTCCTACTATGCACCACGAAGGAGGTAGTCGTGGGGTCCAGGGACACCTCTGCTTGATTTCCAAAGAATGTACCCTCTAAATGTAACCGGACATGTGAAAATAAACGTTCAGGTCCAGAACTGAGAATGACTGATTTTGTGTACATCAGGTGGGGATCTGCAGCTGGGGCTCCTAGTTCTGGAGTTATTGGTCCGTTTAGGATATCGGCCGTTTTCAATACTATGCTATACCAACTCGAACCACCCCCAGTGCTTAATATTCGTAACACTTTTCATTTCTCAACACTCACAAGATATTTACCCCTTGCTGATGTGCCTGACATAAAAGGGTGGTACTGTCACATGTGGACTGTTCTGCAGTCCATGGAAATGCTCTGCTGCAGTTTAAATCAGAGTTTATTTCCTTTGGCACATGCAGTGTTATTGTGCAGATGATGCTGTGTTGCTGGTAGGCAGCTCTCCAGGTGTGGAGTTGTAGGTTTGTCAGGTGACCATGCCCCTGACCTTTAAATAGCCTCCCCTTCCATCAGCTAATTTTGCTAATAGAGTTTTAGTCCCTTCAAGACCGCAAACTGAGAAGACGTACGTGCATTTTTTGCTAGAGTTTCTTGGTGTTTTCCAGAGATGTGGGAGTTGCTGTCTATTCCGGTCCATGGTGGTGAGTAGGGATGGGCGAATCTACTCGCTAGGACTCGTTACTTGGCGAGTAGTAAGGGACTCGCAGGACTCGGTACTCTGCGAGTTTCCCAGCGTTTACTCGCACGAGTCCAATGCAAATCAATGGCAAACGCTGACAAAACTAGGATTGCCATTGTCTTGCATTAGACTCGGCTACTGTGCCAGTGATAGCAGGGAAACTCGCAAAGTAACTGCTGTTACTTTGCGAGCCGAGTCCAGCTGTCATCTCTGTTCAGGCTGCCGCAGCTCCAGGGTCCTAGAGCCCGCCTGCTCACAGAGATGATGTAGCAGTGCTGAGATTGTTCTCAGTCTGCTCATTCCCTGTGCATAGACATCTATATCTATGCACAGGGGATGTAGCAGAGAGGACATCGCGTTTTGGACTGTGCCGGACAGAAGAGGATTTTTTTAATTAAAGATGGAGTCCCAAATGGCTTTTTTTTAATTTCAAATAAAAATTTTTCTCTGTGTTGTGTTTTTTTAACCCTTTATTGGAGATTCTTAGTGGCTGGGTCAAATGTGGCCTGACATTAGAATCTCGGGCTTAATACCAGCTTGTACAACAAAGCTGGTATTAACCCCTTTATTACCCAGCGTGCCACCGCCACCAGGGCCGCTGGAAGAGCGGGGTTCAGCGCCAGAGGATGGCGCTTCAATGAACGCGCCATCTTCTGGGGCGGCTGCGGGCTGCAATTTGCAGCGGGGGGTGCCCAGAAAGCTTGGGCCTCCCTGCACTGCGGATTCCAGCCCCCAGCTGCTTAGCTGTACCTGGCTAGACATAGAAATTGTGCGGAGCCCCACGCATTTTTTTTTAATTATTTCATGAAATTCATGAAATAATTAAAAAAAGGGCTCCCCTATATTCTTGTGTCCGGCCAGGTACAAATAGGCACCTGGGGGTTGGGGGCAGCCCGTCGCTGCCTGCTGGATCCGGCTGGTTCCAGAAATACGGCGAAGCCCACGTGAAATTTTTTTCTGACAAATCCATAAAATAATGTAAATAAAAGGGACTGCATCTTTATTAACCCCTGGACCATGGGCGAGGGGTTAATAAAGATGCAGTCCCTTTTTTAGGATTGTTTTATTGATTTTTCAGAAAAAAAATTACATGGGCTTCGCCGTATTTCTGGAACCAGCCGGATCCAGCAGGCAGCGACGGGCTGCCCCCAACCCCCAGGTGCCTATTTGTACCTGGCCAGACACAAGAACATAGGGGAGCCCTTTTTTTATTATTTCATGAATTCCATGAAATAATTAATAAAAATTGGGTGGGGCTCCGCGCAATTTCTATGTCTAGCCAGGTACAGCTAAGCAGCTTGGGGCTGGAATCCGCAGCGCAGGGAGGCCCAAGCTTTCTGGGCACCCCCCGCTGCAAATTGCAGCCCGCAGCCGCCCGAGAAGATGGCGCGTTCATTGAAGCGCCATCCTCTGGCGCTGAACCCCGCTCTTCCAGCGGCCCTGGTGGCGGTGGCACGCTGGGTAATAAAGAGGTTAGGGCCAGCTTTGTATTATCAGCTGGCCCTAAGCCCGAAATTTATGGCGGTCACGCCAATATTAGACATGACCGCCATGAATTTCTATTAAATTGTTTTAAAAAAAACACAACACAGAGAAAATTTTTTATTAGAAATAAAAAAAAAAGCCATTAGGGACTCCATCTTTAATTAAAAAAATCCTCTTCCGTCCGACGCAGTCCAAAACGCGATGTCCTCTCTGCTCATCCCTGTGCATAGATATAGATGTCTATGCACAGGGAATGAGCAGACTGAGAACAATCTCAGCTCTGCTACATCAGGCAGCAGGCGGGCTCTAGGACCCTGGAGCTGCGGCAGCCAGCACACAGAGCAGACAGGACTCTTATCTGTGCAAGTTTCCCAGCGATTACTTGCAAAGTAAACGAGTCCAATGCAAATCAATGGCAAAACTAGGATTGCTTCAGGCTGAAGCTTCCGAGACACATCTGTGATTTGTAAATCGCACACTACTCGCTATTACTCGCTTCCGCATTCATTAACATTGGACTCGCTAGACTCGCAACGAGTAGCGAGTCCTGGGCTCGGACTCGCTAGAGTCAAGCGATTCCGAGTAATTTAGGATTCGCCCATCACTAGTGGTGAGGTAAAAGGAAGTCAGCACAGGGCTTGTTGAGGAGTAAAGAGTAAAGATGATGGCCCAGACATTCTCACCATCAGAGATACCTTTCGGTACAGGGTCAGACTAGGGATCCCAGTTTATAGGGTCAGTCTACCTACCCAGTTTCCTTGCCAATTTATTTACATCTTGCTTCCATTCCCTCATCCACTATAATATTTGAGTGACAAGAATAATGCCTACTAGCATTACCTATTTCTTATTTACTTCACTACATCATTCTCGATCTTTCCCTTTTTCCTGTCTGTGAAAAAACCCTTTGCTTGTGGGAAAACCATTTTAATTTGAACTCAGTAAAAAACATGGGAGTGGATTCAAGATGCTGATTCTGCTTTGCAAGACCTTGGACTAAATAGGACAGGTCTTGCATTTGATTTCAAACTATTAGGAGGGGATACGTAATTTGAGGTAATATATTTGAACCTTAGGCTTAAAATGGTTATTTTAGACAAATTTGGCACAATCCACTAAATTTGACAGAATCCTGAGAAAGCTGAAAGTTTTAATAGGGTGTGGTGCTCTCTAATAGGCTGAAGCGAGGAGCTGATGACTTCATTTGGACAACACACACATCCACTCCATCAGAATGGAAAGTACTGCAGGTTCCATCCACTTTAACAATAGCAGATGGGCAGAGCCTATACTGATTAGAGTTTCTGGCTGTGACTTATCCTCTATCAGCAGCATCACCTACACTCTAAATACACCATTACCCGGTGTCAGAAGCAGATATCACAGAAGCAGGCCATAGTGATGATGTAACAGTTAGGGACTGTGGGGGCTCTCATATTGTCTAAGGTGCTGTGGGGGATACTATACTGTGTGTGGTATTGGGGCCCATTATATTACCTATGGAGCTAAAGGTACCGTAATACTCTATGTAAGACGACAGTGGGGGCCATAATACAGTATTGGGGCACACTTAAGGGGTCTCATGCTGTGGAAAGTATTTTACTGTGTTGGAGTTACTGCGGCTGAAACATAAGGGAAAGGAGGAGCCAATTAGGACTTGCCACTGCCTTAACCATTTCCTACATTATGCATTTGTATGCTGGGAAGGGGTTTGCATGTGTCATGGGGGCTCAGGAGATTAATTATTTTCACAGATGGAAGATTTAAGCTATATTACAAAGCCAGCATCTATCTTTAACAGATGGATATGACAGTAAACTAATGATGAGCGAGCACTAAAATGCTGAAGTGCTCAGTACTTGAATCTAGCATGTAGGATGCTCTGATGGAATTGAATGGAGCACTCAGTATTATGGAACTCAATGGGAAACTAAACAATTTTTCCAGAAGACCCTAACAGGAGGGCTGAGGAGGCAGCAAAATCGATTAAATAGATGGAAACAGTGCTCAAATAGAATGAGAACTACATAGGGAAGACAACTGGATGTATCTCTGAGGGTACGGTTACACGTCGCAACATTGCATGCAATTTCACTTGCAACTTACTGGTTACAGTGAAACCAGGGACACATTGTTACATTTGTACACGGCCACAAAATAGAACAATGTGTCCATGATTTCACTGCAACCAGTAAGTTGCAAGCGAAATTGCATGCAATGTTGCGTCTTGTAACGGTACACTAACTCCAAGGTCTCTGCTGGGAACATTGTTGTCAGAGTATTACTCAACCTTTACAAACTGACAATAAAACATACAAAACCGAACAAAAAATGAATTTTACAGGCAAAAATTTTAGGAAACATTTTTTGCTGTCTAATAACTTGTATATCCTCCATTCGTTAATAGCTGAGACATCGCTCACCATATTTCCCTGTCGCTTATGACTACAAAAGATGACCTAGTAAAGGGAAAAATTAAACTACACTCACAAATAGTTACTGGTAAATGTATTTTTAACATTTCTCTACCTTACCTAGGTTTGAGGCGTGTGTGTGTGATATGGTAAAAAAATTCCTGTTTAATTTATGAAGGAGGGACGCTGAAACACACAAAGCCTATGCAGAATATTCAAAGACTGACAAAACTTAGTAGGAAGAAGGACTCCGATACACCCTGTGTTAAATATATAGGAATGCCCCATACAGATTCTGTTAAAATTGTTAGGCCACGTGCACACGTTCAGTATTTGATGAGTTTTCTACCTCAGGATTTTTATACAAAACCAGAAGTGGAGCAATCAGAGGAAAGTCTAATAGAAACACCTGCACCACTTCTGTATTTAATTATCCACTCCTGGTTTTGGCTACAAATCCTGAGGTAAAAAAACTCATCAAATACTCAACGTGTGCACGTGGCCTTAGGCAGCGGGACTCTGAGACTCATAAAGCATGTGAACTAAGTCACAGTGCAAGGGTTGCAAAAATTCAAAGGAGCCACTGCAATACACCCTGAAATACATGTTTTGGAGGGCCTAAGAAAACAATTTTTTCACATGTTCAAGAAGTGGAACTCTTAGGGCCACGTCACACCAGGTGACGTCGCTGGAGATGTCAGCGGCTACGAGCGGGAGCGTGCACATTTTTTACAGGCGAAATCGCTGCTGGTGTGTCTAAAAACCCCAGCGGCGATGCCGTAACACGGGAGCCTATGGCTCCTGTCGCCTGTCAGATCGCCGTCGGCCGTTTACATATGCGCTGCTGTGAAACCAGACGAGCACTCAAATGCGTCGCCCTCGCCTATTTACATTAGGCAACGCATTGGCGATGTCGGCGGGGATAGGCCACGGCCCAGCATCGCCAAAAAAATCGCCACCGACGTCGCCAGGTGTGATGTGGCCCTTAGACTGGTAAAGCCTATTTACTAAGTGCAAGGTCTGAAAAACTTACCCTGAGGGTATACCTCTCTTTCTATAGATATACTGTATGGAAGAGGATTGTAAATGTAGGCATCATACACATACACATAAAATTATAAAGGAGGGCTTCACACACCTTGGAAAAATTAAGAGTGAGGATCACATAATGACCCTCTTAAAATTTGGAGTGAGCTTCATCTGTTTATGTTTACCCCTTAAAATTTAGATTAAGAATTGCCCATTTACCTTGTTAAACTTTGGAGCACGGGACAGCTTATGACGCTCTTAAAATTTGGAGAGGCCTGCCTACTTACTCTTTTCAAATATGGTTTAAAGGTCACTTGTTTACCCTTCTAAAATTTGAAGTATGGGATGCTTCATGATCCTTTTAAAATATGGGGAAAAGACCACCTGTTTACCCTCTTATATGTTTGAGCGAGGGCTGCTAGTTTACCTAATAAAATGTTGAAATGTTGAGCAAGGGCCACATGATAACCCTCTTAATATGGTGGAGGAAAAATAGGACTAGAAAAAAAAGAAACCATGAGGTGTATTACTTTTTTTGCATGTAAAGGTGTGCAAGGGAATGCACCAGGAAAACAGGAATATTCAAATTGGCTTTATATTTGACTACTCTCATCTGGTGGGTTTGAGAAGTCTGGGTCAATCCAGACCTTGCTCATTTTAATAAGAGTCAGCCTATCAGCATTTTCAGGCAGATTCCCCATCAGTTACTATGCCCTAGCACCAATAAAAGTTTGCTCTGACAAAATATTAGCTGCAGGCAGGCAAGGACAACTCATGCTACATGGTCAGCTTAGATACGCAATAGTTGTAAGGTAAAAAGGAATCATTGAGCATGCTGGTACACTCAGCTAGGTAATCCTTCATGATCTTCCAAAGCTTTTTCCTTCTTTGTAGACTACCCTATGCGCCATGGCCTGTTCACTGGGAGGGTCTAAAGTTCAGCTGGCTCTGTTGAAGCTGGTGTGTGTCTCTCCTCCTTAGTCGCCCAGAAAACTATGACTTTTGCCATTAGCTTCATCAGATGGTACTATTTTTACTAATCATTCAACTATGGCCTTCTGGTATTGCATCATTTTACTAGCCCTTTCCACAGCAGGATGGATGAAAGTAATTTCACCTTGTAGTGAGATTCAAGAAGGGTGCACAACCAGAAATGAGTGTTAGCCAAAATATGTAAAATGCAAGGGTCACAGGAAAGGTACCCAGACATAAAGGTAGCCATATATAGGTTGTACGTTCAATGATGAGAGCCACAGTTCTGTTTGGTCTGTTATAGATTTTTCACAGCTCTGCGGTGGTGTGCTATTTGTCACCTAAACAAATTAGATTCAGCAAAGCCTGTTGCTGCTGCTTCATCAAATCAGTGCTGCAGTGCTTCCAGCTTCCAACTGATAAGGACAACAGGCTCTGAGATGACAATTCATAGATGGAGGATGAGGATGAGGAGGTAAGCTACTGGTGTAGGAGGTGGAGGAAATCCTAATGGAACTAGCCTGCAATCCTTTGTATCAGTAGAACATGTGTGCTTCCAGGGCCCAACTTGGTCTCGGCCTCAAAAAGAATGACGAAGAGTGATGCCAGGGAAAAGTAGCATGCCTGGTCAAAAGCAATGGTCCACAAGTCATTATGCAGACCTTTCCAGTAGCTGTGTTGGTCAGGGCATGGTGATGTTTTGCAACACCTGCTGGTGTAACTCGGGGGCGACACATTGGAAAAAATAGGGGCAGCCTGGGACTGAGTACCAAGGGATAGTTGCCGCCATAAGATTGTGGAAAGCCTCAGTATACACAAGTCTAAAGATCAAAATTTCCAGGGCAAGAGGTCTGGAAATATGCCCATTTAATGTTTTGGCCATTGGTTGGGTTGCTGGGTGACTCACCATAGCCGGGGTCTTCACATCTCGGGCGTTGCTTCTCCTGTCACGGTTCCGCGGCCGAGGCTGTGGGGCCCAGTGGTCCAGATCAATAAGGGGTGATTGAACGGATAGGGGATAATTCTTACTTGTCATGATGCTACCTGCGGGAATTCCGGTGACTTCACCGACGCTGCTTGGGCCTCCGGG
This sequence comes from Allobates femoralis, assembly GCA_033576535.1. NCBI lineage: Eukaryota > Metazoa > Chordata > Amphibia > Anura > Aromobatidae > Allobates > Allobates femoralis. The sequence goes on from JARQOC010000003.1 coordinate 583,765,416, forward strand.
GGATGGATGGCAGCTAGATGGGACGCTCCCCACAGGATGAGTGGGAGTCCTCGGGGCCAGGAGCTGCACTTGATGGAGGTTGGCAGCTTGATGATGCTGTAAGTGTGGATTTAAACAGTTCTGAAGGAGACACGGACACCAAGTTCCACAGTAACGGGTGTTTACTGTAACCGGTTAGATGGTACAGGGTATACAGTCAACAGGTAACGGACTGGAGGGTCCCAGCAAGGAACGGTCTTGTCTCAGAGCTCCGCGGTGTTCCTCCTCCCTTAACCTGTTCTATTTGCCTTTGTCGCCTTAGTGCGCCAGGTCGGGTACAAGGGAGGCTACTTAAATTTCCCTGCCGGTCGCACACCCGGTGTGAGGGGAGCCTGATTACCTATTGTGGGTACTTCCGCTGGCAAGACGGCTTAGTTGTGATGGCAGTGAGGTGCTCCTGGAAAGCGGTCCCTTCACTTCTGGTTTGCTAAGCTGCGCTGGACGACTTGCTGGTCTCGAAACCAGTAATCCGGTGGTTGTTGTTGGGCACGGGTGTATTTTGACCCGTTTAGGTAATCGCCCAGGTTCCGGTTTATGGCACCGAATAATGGCGCCAACTGGTGGGTGGTCTTCAGGGTTGCACGGAACTGTGCAGAGCCCTCTTCTCCTACGTTTCCTCTCCGACCACTACTACTCCTCTCCTACTTTACTCCTACACCTACTGCTACACTCCGCCCACCAGGACCTGATTGGCCCTCTATTCTAGTGGTGCATGTAGAGTATGGAGCTCTGAGCATTAACCATGTCATCACCGAGACGGAGAATATTGCATCGTCAGTCAGGGATGCAATACCCTCCTGTGATGCACTCATTGCGGGGCGCCACACTGGGCATTTATGTTTGCATTTCAAGGGTTGGGATATGAACAGCTGAATGCTGGGACAAAAAATCAGATGTGGTTGCTGATGATGCCTGTGACTGTGCAATGATAAGTCTAGGGCAGGAGGCATCTGAGCCTGCTTCCTGGACATGTTATTGGCAAGCATGTAGCACATTGAAAAAAAGTGTTTTCACCCGCAGACAGTGATTGTTGACCCCAGGGTTCAGCCCATCTATTTGGGTCCTTTGATGACATACCTGAGCATTCTGGTGGTGGTCAGGTTGGAAGTGGTCAGGCCCTGCTGATCTTGATATGGCATATGTTGCAATCAACATTCTTTTATTGTTCACACTTCCTTTAAAAAAGTGCCAGACTGAGGACGTTTAACACTTGGCCTGGGAATGTGTCACATATGAGTGCTATGGGAAACGATTGCCCACCTTCTCCCTCTTGCCACTCCACTGCCTCTTCCTATATGTTGTGGTGCTGTGTATCGCTCTCCCCGCTGCTCTGCTGTCCTTGCTCTGCATCGCACCTACCTAGGTTGGGTCAGTAACTTCATATTCCATCACCTTGCCTTCCACTTCTGAAATCTGGTCCTCCTGATTTGTTGACTTTAGGCTGGGGTCATACACACAGATATCTGGGCAGATATTGTTGACAGATCTCTGGTTGCAGTGAAATCATGGACAGATTGCTCCATTTGTACACAGCCACAAAATGGAACCATGTGTCCATGATTTCACTGCAACCAGAGATCTGCGAACAATATCTGCACAAATATCTGTGTGTGTGACGTGGGCCTAACAATATCACTTGTTGGCAACTGTGTCTCATCATTATCTACTTCTTGAGACACTAATTGCCATTTACCACAGTAATATTCTGACTTTACCTACCCAATCTCCTTGTTTTCTTTTTAAAATGTGAAGGAATCAATAAATGGAACTGTAAAAAGCTCCTCAAAGTGTCTGAGTGTGGGATCACTACTTTCCTGGGATGTGCCATGGATGGAGAGTGGTTGTGGGAAACATACTAAGGCTGCCTTCACATTTGCGTATGGAGCGCAGCGTACCAAACGCAGCCAAACGCTTGCGCACATGCATTCCTATGTTTAACATGGGAATGCATGTGCCTGTGTATGGCTACGTTTGGCCGCATTTGCGTTCGGATGCGCATAATTTATGCGCCCTCCGACCGCGCCCCAAACGCAGCTTGCAGCATTTTTTTGTGCGTTCGCGGCGCTTGTTCTATCCGCAATCGGCCGCAAGCGCACAAAAAATGCATTAATCTCAATGGATCCGCAGTGTCCTCTGCATGACACCGCAGGAGGACGCTGCGGATCACATTGAGATCTCTCCCAGTGGCCGCCAGTGATGTCACAGGAGATCACCGACAGCCACTGGGAGATCAGCTGGAGCCTCTGATGATCTCCTTCTCACCGCCGCCGGTAATCTCCTAGAGGTGTCGGCGGAGAGAAACAGCTGATTTGACAGCTGCTTGAATCTTCCCGTGCCGACATCTCCTCTCGGTGTTGGCGCGGGAGATTCAAACAGCTGTCAAATCAGCTGTTTAACCCCACTGACACGTCCCGAAGCTTACCGGCGGTGGGGAGGAGGAGATCTCCGCCTCCGGCCCGGCCCCGAACACCGCCAATTGGCTGCCCGGGCTCCTTAGTGCTGTGTCCACAGGCGGACATTCTCCGCTGCGGACACAAAAAATGACCCTGCTTTTGACTGCGTTTGTGTCTGCATGCTATCAGCATGCAGACACAAACGCAAATGTGAAGCCAGCCTAAAAGCAATATCTGGCAGCCAACCGACCAACTGCTCGCATTGATAGCATGTCCATTTCTCCATCTCTTATGGTGGGTTTACACGCTTCAATATAGTTGCGATATCGCAACTCAATGGCGCGGGAGCGCACAATTAGTGCACGTTTCTCCCGCATCGCATTGGATGTTTACACACTGCGATATCGGAATACAACGTCCGTGCGATGTCTACGCCCCCCAACCCAGGATCGCACACTTAACATGGGAGTGAATGGGTGACGTTTCAAATCGCATCGTAGTTGTGCGTTTACACAGCACGATCCGACACCAATCTCCCTTCAATATCGGGGCATTGAATAGCACGCTCATTCAATCCCCGATATCGCATTGACATCGTTCCTGCATCGTATTGGACGTTCACACCATACAACGCAGGAACGATCTCGGGTCCAACGATTGAACCACGTGACTTTTCATTGAAATTGGACTACGATATCGCAACGTGTAAACCCGCCATTAGGCTGGCTTCACACTGCAGTTTTTCACTGATCAGTGTCCATCAGTGTTTGGGTGCCAAAACCAGGAGAGGAACCAGGAAAGGAACTTGCAGTGAAAAACTATAATTGAAAGATTGACACCTGTTCTGAGTTTTGGAGACAATCCTGGTTTTAGCACCCAAACACTGATGGACAATAATCAGTGAAAAACTGCAGTGTGAAGCCAGCCTTACCATATGCCATGCAAATTTTAAATTCAGTATATTATAAATGTCTGCAAAATTTCCTATTTTAATAAGTAAAATAAAATATGTAGCCCTGAAAAGGAATTTCTTATTTAGGTTGCAATAGCATTATACATATAAAATGACAATAAGGGTTTGTGCGCATGTTGAGTAATTGGTTGCAAAAATTGCTGTATCATTTCTGTATCTGTTGGCTGGAAAAAATGCAGAGGGCAAAATGCTATTCGTGGATCCCACAGGGCTATACGATCACTGGAAATAGGGATGAGAGAGAGAGAGAGTGAGAGAGAGAGATACAAGGGCGCAGATCTAAGTGTAGACGCAAATAATGCTCAATTAAAATCAGAGGGGAATCTCCTCACCTATTACAGGCCAAAATGCACATTTTCCCATGTTTTTGCCGTGTTTCTGAAGCATTTTTGTACATGTTTTTCACCTGTATTTTTCTAGTAAATTTAGACATCAATGAATGCTATTTAAATTATTGGTGACCAAAAATGCTAGATAAATGCAGGTGAAAATGCAGCAATGGGCACTTTTGCTGCTGCATTTTTCCTGCAAAGAGATGCAAAAATGGTGCAGTAAATTATACAAACAAATACTCAACAAGTGCAAATACCCAAAGGATATACATGCTGCAAATGATTTTCTGCACCAAATTTCCAAGTTAGAAATAAGCAATGTGTACTTGAAACTTCAGAATGCTCATTGACTTTACTGGCATCAGGATTCCCTTCAGCTATTGTAAAAAATCAGCACTTAAAAATGCATTGCATTGAAAAATGTGATAAATACACATGTGCACACAGCCTAATACTTTGACAACATTGTCCACAGCAGTGACCTGGGAGTCAAAGATACATGCAGGCATATTCCCCATGCTAGTCCCATTCCATTTGACCACTGTTTCCTTCCATTTCCTGGTTCCTCCAGTTCTCCTGTTATAGTCTTCCAGAAAAAAGCTTAAGTTTCCCATTGACTTCCATTATACTTTGTACTCAAGTCAAGAACATCCAAGCGTCCAACCTGCTTGAGTTGAGTTCCGAGCACTTGAACATTATAGTTTTACTATTTCCAAATTATTATTATTATTATTATTATTATTATTATTTATTTATATAGCACCATTACTGCAATGGGGCTGTACATGAGAAAGGGTTACATACAAAAATATAGATATGGTTTACAGTAAGCAAATTAACAATGACAGACTGGTACAGAGGAGAAAGGACCCTGCCCTTGCGGGCTTACATTCTACAGGGCAATGGGGAGGAAACAGTAGGTCAGTGGTGCAGCAAATCTGGTGGTGGAGAGGCGACAGCTCCGGTGGCGGTGGGGCAGCAGCTCCAGAGGCGGTAGGGCGGTGGCTCGGTCATTACAGGCTGTAAGCTTTCCTGAAGAGATATGTTTTCAACTTCCGTCTGAAGTATCCGAGCGTGGTGGATAATCTGACGTGTTGGGGCGCAGAATTCCAGAGGATGGGGGATATTCGGGAGAAATCTTGGAGGCGGTTGTGTGAGGAACGTGTGGAGGAGAGGAGGAGGTCTTGGGAGGATCGAAGATTACGTGAGGGAAGATAGTGTGAGATTAGTTCAGAGATATAGGGTGGAGACAGTTTATGGATGGCTTTGTAGGTCAGTGTTAGTAGCTTGGACTGGATTTGTTGGGAATTGGGAGCCAGTAGAGGGATTTGCAGAGGGGAAATACAGGGGAATAGTGTGGAGAGAGGTGGATTAGTCGGGCAGCAGAGTTGAGGACAGACTGGAGAGGTGCAAGAGTGTTAGCAGGGAGGCCGCAGAGGAGAATGTTGCAGTAGTCAAGGCGGGAGATGATGAGGGCATGTACAAGAATTTTAGTAGATTGAGGGCTAAGGAAAGGATGGATTCTGGAAATATTCTTGAGCTGGAGGCGACAGGAGGTGGCGAGAGTTTGGATGTGCGGTTTGAAGGACAGAGCAGAGTAGAGAGTTACTACAAGGCAGCGAATTTGAGGTGTAGGAAAGAGCATGATGCCATTTACCATAATAGATAGATCAGGTGGTGAAGATGAAAGATGGGATGGAGGAAAGATGATGAGTTCGATTTGTCTACATTGAGTTTTAGGTAGCGAGAAAAGAAGACGGAGGATATGGCTGACAGACACTCCGGGATTCTGGACAGCAGAGAGTTAATATCTGAGCCAGAGAGGTAGATCTGAGTGTCGTCAGTGTACAGGTGATACTGGAAGCCATGGGACTGTATGAGTTGTCCTAGGCCAAGGGTATAGATGGAGAAGAGTAGGGGCCCCTCGACAGAACCTTGTGTGACTCCAACAGAGAGAGGGCACGACGAGGAGGTAGTGTGGGAGTGGGAAATGCTAAATGTGCGGTTGGAAAGGTATGAGGCAACCCAGGACAGGGCATGATCTTTGATGCCAAGGGAAGAAAGAATCTGAAGTAGGAGGGAGTGGTCGACTGTGTCAAAGGCAGAGGACAGATTGAGAAGGAGGAGGATGGAGAATTGTCTGTTAGCTTTGGCTGTGAGTAAGTCGTTGGTAATTTTGGTTAGGGCAGTTTCGGTGGAGTGGTAGGGCCGGAAACCAGATTGTAGATTGTCAAGGAGAGAGTTAGATGAGAGGTGGGAAGAAAGTTGAGCATGGACATGTTGCTCAAGGGTTTGGAAGCAATCAGGAGCAGCGATATGGGGCGGTAGCTTGTCTTAGCAGTCGTGTCTAGGTTTGGCTTTTTGGGGATGGGCGTGATGGTGGCATGTTTAAAAGCCGAGGGGAAGGTCCCGGAAGATAGTGATGGATTGAAGAGGTGGGTTATGGCTGGGATGAGCATGTTAGTGAGGTTGGGGAGGAGGTGAGAAGGGATGGGGTCAAGTGCACAGGTGGTGAGGTGTGATTTGGGTAGGAGAGGACTAAGCTCTCCTTCAGTGATGTTGGAGAGGGAGATTATGAGGGAAGGGCAGAGGTCTGGTATATGGAGTGGTTGGGGTGGTGGAATAATAAAGGTTTGCCTTGTTTGATCAATTTTATTTTTGAAGTATGTAGCGAAATCCTCAGCAGAGATGAGTGAGATCGGAGGGGGAAGCGGTGGGCGGAGGAGAAAGTTAAAAGTGTTGAACAGTTGTTTGTGGTTGAAGGATAAGGAAGATATAAGGTTTGTAAAGTTGGTCTGTTTAGCAGAGGTGAGGGTTGATCTGAAGGCAAGTGTAGCTTGTTTGAAAGTTGTGAAGTCGTCTGTCAGGCACGTTTTCTTCCAATGCTGCTCCACAGCCCTGGACACTTGTCGAAGTTTTTTGGTGAGATTGTGGTGCCAGGGTTGTCTATTGCTTCGTCGCCTCTTGTAATGAACGAGAGGGGTGACTGAGTCTATGGCTGATGTGAGGGTGGCATTGTAGAAAACAGTGGCACTGTCTGTGTCATGGAGTGAAGATATAGAGGACAGAGGTAGAATAGAGTCTGAGAATCTGTGAATGTCTAGGTGTGCAAGATTTCTGCGAGGATGAGCTAGTGGCTGGATATGGGAGACCGGTGAGGAGGACAAGGAAAAGAATTTGAGTAGATGGTGGTCAGATAGGGGGAGGGGGAGGTTGTGAGATTAGATAGAGAAGAGAGGCGGGTGAAGATGAGGTCTAGTGTATGTCCCTCTGTGTGGGTGGCTGTGGAGGACCACTGAGTAAGTAAAAAGGATGAGGTAAAAGAAAGCAGTTTGGAGACCGCTGGCTGGCGGGTGTCAGTAGCAATATTAAAGTCACCCTTGATGATGGTGGGAATGTCAGCAGAGAGAAAGTGAAGAAGCCAGATGGAAAATTGGTCAATGAAGGTAGTGGCAGAGCCCGGAGGCTGGTATATGACGGCCATTTGAAGATTGGAGGGAGAGTAGATATGGACAGAGTGAACTTTGAAAGAAGGGTGGATAAGGGAGGGTGGGGGTTGGATTGGGTTGAAGGAGCAGTTTGCAGAGAGGAGGAAGCCCACTCCTCTGCCATGTCTGTTCCCAGGGTGAGGAGTGTGGGTAAAGTGAAGGCTGCCATAGCTCAGTGCAGCAGGGGAGGTTGTGTCAGAGGCTGTTAGCCACGTCTCAGTGAGGCCCAATAAGGAAAGGTTCTGGGAAGTAAAAAGGTTATGGATCATGTGGAGCTTGTTGCAAATGGAGTGGGCATTCCAAAGTGCTCCAGAGAGAGAAAGCAGGGAGGTGGGGGTGAGAGGCATGGGTTTTACATCTGAAGGATTGCGGTAGTTTATGTTACTTTGGTGGAGGTGAAGATAGGTGGGATGTATGGGGAGGGGGAGCAGGATTGGGAGATGTGTTGCCAGCAGTGAGATGTAGAAGAGAAAGGGAAAGCAGGTGGGAGAAGGAGAGTGGCCGGCTTGTTTTATATTTCAGTAGGAGAGGTCTGAGGTTAAGGAGTAGGTCTGTGGATGAGGTGAGGTGGGGGGTTAAGAGAGAGTGGGAGATAGTTATCTGGTTAGAGGGTGCAGGGGTTTGGTGGTAGCGAGGAGAGTGAGGATAAGTGGAGCAAAAATTGTGAGGGAAAATGTGAGCATAGTGAGAGCAAGATGAGAAAAGAAAGGCAGGTATAATTAGAAGAAAGTGGTATCTCTCACCTTCTGTCCAATTTCTGTACTATTTCTGGAAAATTTCTGCTGTACACTTTAAAAGATATCACTTCAGACCAAGGTCCTTCAGACCTGCCTCTCTACATTTATATAATTGAAATGGCCAAGAATTAGTCCATGTGTAGGCAGAGGGGAGGAGGGAGGAGGTAGCAGTAAAACACCACACAGCAGGGGGAAATTAGCAGATTGAAGTAATTAGGAACATTTGGACTGCTTCAAAGCAGAAGAATGGGAAACAACAGGATGGGAAGATAAGGCAATGCAAGAGAGATACAGATATGGCATATACATTCAGTAGGAATGGAATATCATACACAGGAATACCGCCATGTAGCTGTAATGTATTCATACTCGCATGTCTTAATCAATTTGTTAAAATCACTGATTTGTCTAAATTGCTTGCTTAACTTGTCCAAACTTATTACGAACTTAGTTACCCCAATAATTGCGAGCATAAATTATCTCCTTGCTCAGGCAGTGCATTAACTCTCACACCTGATTGTTTGAGAATCTGCTGACTTCATTCCTGCTCTTCAAATGCTGAAGTAGCATTATGTCAATTTAGCAAGATAAAAATAATTTATAATAATAATACATTTACAATTCTTGTATACTTTGCTATAATGTCACATGTTTGCAAGAACAGTAAGGCTGTGTAATTTTAAACTTCCTTGAATGGGGAAATATGAGGTTATAGAAATAGCCAATTTACTTTAATTTTACAGTTTTTTTTAAACCAGATCTGTCGCCAGATTTTTACAAAGCAGACTGAATACAACATGATACATACTGTATATATATATGTAGGATATATATATATATATATATATATATATATATATATATATATACGTATCAAACAAAGTTCCACTGCAGCACTCCTTACAGTAAAGTTCAGTAGTCCCTTATTTCTGGCTTCAGATGGACCAACAGACAGGAGATGGCCATCTCCTGTCTGTTGGTCCATCTGAAGCCAGAAATAAAGGACTACTGAACTTCACTTTAAGGAGTGCTGCAGTGGAACTTTGTTTGATACGTATGTATAAGGGCTGTGAAGTAAGCCAAGCTGCTCTGCACCCTGAAAACGTTTGCTGCTTGAAAGGTTTTCTTTTATATATATATATATATATATATATATATATATATATATATATACTAGATGGCGGCCCGATTCTAAAGAATCGGGTAGTCTAGAATCCATATATAGTTTATTTACTAATAGTTACGGGAGTGCGGTGAAATGAATTGTGTGTATACAGGCGGCTCAGTGGGTAGCAGAGTATACGGTGGCTCAGTGGTTAGCAGTGAGTGCGGTGGCTCAGTGGTTAGCAGTGAGTGCGGTGGCTCAGTGGTTAGCAGTGAGTGCGGTGGCTCAGTGGTTAGCAGTGAGTGCGGTGAGATTGGTCAGCGCAGCGACGTGGGCAGAGTGGTCAGCGCAGAGGACAGGGGGCAGAGGCGGCTGGGCAGAGGACAGGGGGCAGAGGCGGCTGGGCAGAGGACGCAGAGGACAGGGGGCAGAGGACGCAGAGGACAGGGGGCAGAGGACACAGAGGGGGCAGAGGAAGCAGAGGACAGGGGGCAGAGGACAGGGGGCAGAGGACACAGAGGGGGCAGAGGACACAGAGGGGGCAGAGGACGCAGAGGGGGCAGAGGACGCAGAGGGGGCAGAGGACGCAGAGGGGGCAGAGGACGCAGAGGGGGCAGAGGACGCAGAGGACAGGGGGCAGAGGACACAGAGGGGGCAGAGGACACAGAGGGGGCAGAGGACACAGAGGGGGCAGAGGACGCAGAGGGGGCAGAGGACGCAGAGGGGGCAGAGGACGCAGAGGGGGCAGAGGACGCAGAGGACGCAGAGGGGGCAGAGGACGCAGAGGGGGCAGAGGACGCAGAGGGGGCAGAGGACGCAGAGGGGGCAGAGGACGCAGAGGGGGCAGAGGACGCAGAGGGGGCAGAGGACGCAGAGGACAGGGGGCAGAGGACACAGAGGGGCAGAGGACACAGAGGGGGCAGAGGACACAGAGGACACAGAGGGGCAGAGGACGCAGAGGGGGCAGAGGACGCAGAGGGGGCAGAGGACGCAGAGGGGGCAGAGGGGGCAGAGGGGGCAGAGGACGCAGAGGGGGCAGAGGACGCAGAGGGGGCAGAGGACGCAGAGGGGGCAGAGGACGCAGAGGGGGCAGAGGACAGGGGGCAGAGGACACAGAGGACGCAGAGGGGGCAGAGGACGCAGAGGGGGCAGAGGACGCAGAGGGGGCAGAGGACACAGAGGGGGCAGAGGACAGGGGGCAGAGGACACAGAGGACGCAGAGGGGGCAGAGGGGTCAGAGGGGGCAGAGGACGCAGAGGACGCAGAGGACAGGGGGCAGAGGACGCAGAGGGGGCAGAGGACGCAGAGGACGCAGAAGGTCAGAGGACGCAGAGGGGGCAGAGGACGCAGAGGGGCAGAGGACGCAGAGGGGGCAGAGGGGGCAGAGGACGCAGAGGGGGCAGAGGACGCAGAGGGGGCAGAGGACGCAGAGGGGGCAGAGGACGCAGAGGGGGCAGAGGGGGCAGAGGACGCAGAGGACAGGGGGCAGAGGACGCAGAGGACAGGGGCAGAGGACGCAGAGGACAGGGGCAGAGGACGCAGAGGACAGGGGGCAGAGGACGCAGAGGACAGGGGGCAGAGGACGCAGAGGACAGGGGCAGAGGACGCAGAGGACAGGGGGCAGAGGACGCAGAGGACAGGGGGCAGAGGACGCAGAGGACAGGGGGCAGAGGACGCAGAGGACAGGGGGAAGAGGACCCAGAGGAGAGGGGGAGAGGGACACAGAGGGGGCAGAGGACGCAGAGGACAGGGGGAAGAGGACCCAGAGGAGAGGGGCAGAGGACGCAGAGGACAGGGGGAAGAGGACACAGAGGGGGCAGAGGACGCAGAGGACAGGGGGCAGAGGACGCAGAGGACAGGGGGCAGAGGACACAGAGGGGGCAGAGGACGCAGAGGACGCGGAGGGGGCAGAGGAGAGGGGGCAGAGGAGAGGGGGCAGAGGACGCAGAGAGAGGGGGCAGAGGACGCAGAGGAGAGGGGGCAGAGGAGAGGGGGCAGAGGAGAGGGGGCAGAGGACAGGGGGCAGAGGACAGGGGGCAGAGGACAGGGGCAGAGGACAGGGGCAGAGGACACAGAGGGGGCAGAGGACACAGAGGGGCAGAGGACGCAGGGGGCAGAGGACGCAGAGGACAGGGGGCAGAGGACAGGGGGCAGAGAACAGGGGCAGAGGACAGGGGCAGAGGACAGGGGCAGAGGACACAGAGGGGGCAGAGGACAGGGGGCAGAGGACAGGGGGCAGAGGACACAGAGGGGCAGAGGACGCAGAGGGGGCAGAGGATGCAGAGGGGGCAGAGGACGCAGAGGGGGCAGAGGAGAGGGGGCAGAGGAGAGGGGGCAGAGGAGAGGGGGCAGAGGACGCAGAGGAGAGGGGGCAGAGGACGCAGAGGACAGGGGGCAGAGGACAGGGGGCAGAGGACAGGGGGCAGAGGACAGGGGGCAGAGGACAGGGGGCAGAGGACGCAGAGGAGAGGGGGCAGAGGACGCAGAGGACGCAGAGGACAGGGGGCAGGGGGCAGAGGACAGGGGCAGAGGACAGGGGTCAGAGGATGCAGAGGAGAGGGGGCAGAGGACAGGGGGCAGAGGACAGGGGGCAGAGGACGCAGAGGAGAGGGGGCAGAGGACGCAGAGGACGCAGAGGACAGGGGGCAGAGGACAGGGGGCAGAGGACAGGGGGCAGAGGACAGGGGCAGAGGACGCGGCAGAGGACAGGGGCAGAGGACAGGGGGCAGAGGACAGGGGGCAGAGGACACAGAGGGGGCAGAGGACACAGAGGGGGCAGAGGACACAGAGGGGGCAGAGGACACAGAGGGGGCAGAGGACAGGGGGCAGAGGACAGGGGCAGAGGACAGGGGGCAGAGGACAGGGGGCAGAGGACGGGGCAGAGAGACAGGGGGCAGAGGACACAGAGGGGCAGAGGACACAGAGGGGGCAGAGGACACAGAGGGGCAGAGACACAGAGGGGGCAGAGGACAGGGGGCAGAGGACAGGGGGCAGAGGACAGGGGCAGAGGACAGGGGGCAGAGGACGCAGAGGACAGGGGGCAGAGGACGCAGAGGACGCAGAGGAGGGGGGGCAGAGGACAGGGGCAGATGACACAGAGGGGGCAGAGGACGCAGAGGACAGGGGCAGAGGACGCAGAGGGGGCAGAGGACGCAGAGGGGGCAGAGGACGCAGAGGGGCAGAGGACGCAGAAGGGCAGAGGACGCAGAGGGGGCAGAGGACAGGGGCAGAGGACAGGGGGCAGAGGACAGGGGGCAGAGGACAGGGGGCAGAGGACGCAGAGGACAGGGGGCAGAGGACGCAGAGGACGCAGAGGAGGGGGGCAGAGGACAGGGGGCAGAGGACACAGAGGGGGCAGAGGACGCAGAGGACAGGGGGCAGAGGACGCAGAGGGGGCAGAGGACGCAGAGGACAGGGGCAGAGGACGCAGAGGACAGGGGCAGAGGACGCAGAGGACAGGGGCAGAGGACGCAGAGGACAGGGGGCAGAGGACGCAGAGGACAGGGGGCAGAGGACGCAGAGGACAGGGGGCAGAGGACGCAGAGGACAGGGGGCAGAGGACGCAGAGGACAGGGGTCAGAGGACGCAGAGGACAGGGGGCAGAGGACGCAGAGGACAGGGGCAGAGGACGCAGAGGACAGGGGGCAGAGGACGCAGAGGAGAGGGGGCAGAGGACACAGAGGGGGCAGAGGACGCAGAGGACAGGGGGCAGAGGACGCAGAGGACAGGGGGCAGAGGACGCAGAGGACAGGGGGCAGAGGACGCAGAGGACAGGGGGCAGAGGACGCAGAGGACGCAGGGGGCAGAGGACGCAGAGGACAGGGGGCAGAGGACGCAGAGGACAGGGGGCAGAGGACGCAGAGGACAGGGGGCAGAGGACGCAGAGGACAGGGGGCAGAGGACGCAGAGGACAGGGGGCAGAGGACGCAGAGGACAGGGGGCAGAGGGGGCACACAGGCTGGAAGGGCAGAGCAGCGTGTATGGCTGCAGACTTACCGGTGGCCAGGTGTCGGGTGTAGGAGGAGAGGAGGGGCGGGCAGAGCTGCAGGAGAGGAAGTCCCGCCCTCCCTCCTCTCCAGGCACACGGCAGGGAGCACGGGTACCCCCAGGGTGTGTGTGGCCCTCCGAGGTGGCGGGCAATGGGCCCCCCTGCCCCCCCCCGGTATGTAGCTACTGGCTGGAGGGCAGAGGGTGGAGGGGAGTGGCAGGAGGGCACACGGAACTTCCGAGATCGGAACGTTCCGTGTGTCGGTGACTGTAGCAGGGGGGCAGCCTGGCTACAGTGCACTGGATGAGCCTGGGCGACGACCATCACGGAAGTGGGCGTGGCCTCCTCCGGAAGTGGCCTTCGGGTTTTATATAATAGATTGTAATATTTGACCTGAAAAAACTGTTGTATGTGCTTTTAAAAATCTATGTTAGGCCCACGTCACACACACAGATAATTGTGCAGATATTGTTCACAGATCTCTGGTTGCAGTGAAATTATGGACACATTAATCCATTTATATACAGCCACAAAATGGAACAATATGTCCATGATTTCACTGCAACCAGAGATCTGCGAACAATATCTGCACAAATATCTGTGTATGTGACTTGGGCCTTAGATTGACTGCTTACCAATTGTGAAAGTGTAAGCTAAGGCGGGCTTCACACCACGGTTTGAAGCCTACAGGTTCTGCCCTGTGTTTTGCAGGATGCACAGGACAGAACCTGACAGCCCCGGACGAGCAGAAACTGAGGGCAAATATGCCCTCCAATCCTGTGTTTTGCAGGATTAATTTCTGCTTGTTCCTGCTGCTGTCCACTGCTTAAATTTCAGCACCAGTTGTGCAGGGGAGCTGGCCGCTGCACTGAAATTTCATCTGTGAAACTCTCCATGATGCTAAACTTCAGCGTCGGCTCTGAAATGCTACTCTGTTCATGGTGCTGAATGAGCGCTGCTGCATTTCAGATCTGCCACTCTTCAGTAAAAAGCATCTTGGAAACGATCCGGTTTGTTTGCCGGATCCGGGGCGATCCGGTCCCTATAGACTCCTACGGTGCATTATCAAGAAGGAAATGGGGAAAAAAAAACAACAGCTGTTAGATCGTGTAGAGAGAGAATTGTAGGGAATTAACAAAGGAAGAATATTAGAAAATAGCTAGGATTATAGGGATATATTAGATAGGAAGATAGGAAATTAGTTGCTGGTCTTGGACAACCCCTTTAAATAAATCATATGACCTAATGAGGCTGGTGTACATAGTATAAGAAGGCATGATAAAATGGCTGTATAAGGCTAGGGTCACACTTGCACGATTCTAAGTTCTCTGCGTTGTTTGCAGAAAACTTAGAATTTTTTCCTCACTACGCAACCTGCACGCAGAATTCACGCAGGCTGCATAGCGGCGAATGAGGCCCCTAGCAACCCGCTGTGTTCCCTAGATTCCAGCTACACAGCGGGCTGCGGGAGTGCGATTTTCACCATGAGCGCACCATGCACAGGGGAATGCAGCATGAGGCGTTCCCCTGTGCGTGGTGCAAATCGCACTCCCCGCAGCCCGCTGTGTAGCTGGCATCCAGGGAATACGGCGGGTTGCTAGGGGCCACGTTCGCTGCTATGCAGCCTGCGTGTATTCTGCGTGCAGGCTGCGTAGTGAGGAAACAATTCTAAGTTTTCTGCAAACAGCAGGCTTTTACACAAGTAAAAACGCATGTCATTTTCTGCAGAATGCATGCGTTTTTGCAAAACGCAGCCCAAAATATGACTGAAAAAATGTATGCGTCCTGAATTTGCAGAAAATGACATGTGTTTTTTCTTGTGTTTGCAATGCATATTCCTATTGAAATCAATGGGTGCATTAACGCATGCATCTCACTGTGTTTTGCAGTAAAAACGGAATGAAAACACAATGCAGCCAAAAGCAACGGCCAGCATTGATGTGAAAAGTTAAACTGGACACATCATGGAATAGTGACTGCAGAGATGAATAAAATGACTTTTAGGCTAGAGTCACATTACCGTTTTGAGGCGCACTTAGGGGGTCACGCTAAAAAATAGGTTTTGGCAGCCCTGAAGCCTTGTTACCGTCATGGTAACGTGGCGTCAGCAGTACCAATGCTTACCTATGGAGTGGCGGCCCGTAGCGCAGCTCAAACGTCGGCATCTGATTGAAATCTTGTGTTATTTCCTAACGCGAGAAAAGATGTTGAAAGCGTCTTTTATCGCATTAGGAAATAATGCGAGATTTCAATCAGATGGCCGCGTTGGAGCTGCGCTATGGGCCACCTCTCCATAGGGTAACATTGGCAGCGTTAACACGGCGCTAACATGGCATTAGCACCGCGTTTATGCTGCCAAAGTGTACGTTTTTAACGCAACCCCTGATTACCATTAATGTGACCCTAGCTTTAGCCTAGGGTTACACTTGAGCCCTTGATCCATTAAAACCATCAGTTTTTCAACTTACAATTTGAGAAAATTGGATGGCTTTAATGGAGCCATAGGGTCCCATGCAAAAAACGCAGCTTTAAAATGCACTGTTAAAAAACGCTAACTATTTCTTTACTACACCCAAAAACACTGCTAGCAGCATTTTGGGTGCAGTAAAAAAATGCATAGTGTTTTCTTAACATGGGGCCCTATGGGAAATGCATCCGTTAACGCATGGTACATATAGGTACCATGCATTAACGCATAACGTTTTTGGGTTGTAAACATAGCAATCTCCAAAAACAGAATCAGGGTTTCAAAAGGCAGAAAAACGGACTGCCAAGTGTGACCCTAGCCTTATACTTACTAAATTTCTCCTCCCCATTGTGGAAATATTAGCTTGTAAATGTTAGGCCGTTTTCACATCTATGCTGCCTCTGCGCTTGCCTTCCCTTCCTACTCTGTGCTAGCGCAAATGCAAGCACAGGTGCATTTACAGGCAAGTGCAGGCAAGCGCATAGGCGCATGGATGCACTGTAGAGATGGGCGAATCTACTCGCTAGGATTCGTTACTCGGCGAGTAGTAAGGGACTTGCAGGACTCGGTACTCTGCGAGTTTCCCAGCGTTTACTCGCACGAGTCCAATGCAAATCAATGGCAAACGCTGACAAAACTAGGATTGCCATTGTCTTGCATTAGGCTCGGCTACTGTGCCAGTGATAGCAGGGAAACTCGCAAAGTAACTGCTGTTACTTTGCGAGCCGAGTCCAGCTGTCTTCTCTGTGCAGGCTGCCGCAGCTCCAGGGTCCTAGAGCCCGCCTGCTCACAGAGATGATGTAGCAGAGCTGAGATTGTTCTCAGTCTGCTCATTCCCTGTGCATAGACATCTATATCTATGCACAGGGGATGTAGCAGAGAGGACATCGCGTTTTGGACTGCGTCGGACGGAAGAGGATTTTTTTTAATTAAAGATGGAGTCCCTAATGGCTTTTTTTTTTATTTCAAATAAAAATTTTTCTCTGTGTTGTGTTTTTTTAACCCTTTATTGGAGATTCTTAGTGGCTGGGTCAAACGTGGCCTGACATTAAGAATCTCGGGCTTAAAACCAGCTTGTATAACAAAGCTGGTATTAACCCCTTTATTACCCAGCGTGCCACCGCCACCAGGGCCGCTGGAAGAGCGGGGTTCAGTGCCAGAGGATGGCGCTTCAATGAACGCGCCATCTTCTGGGGCGGCTGCGGGCTGCAATTTGCAGCGGGGGGTGCCCAGAAAGCTTCCAGCCCCCAGCTGCTTAGCTGTACCTGGCTAGACATAGAAATTGTGCGGAGCCCCACGCATTTTTTTTTATTATTTCATGAAATTCATGAAATAATTTAAAAAAAGGGCTCCCCTATATTCTTATATAGGCACCTGGGGGTTATTATTATTATTATTATTAATTTATATAGCGCCATTATATTCCATGGCGCTTTACATGTTAAAAAGGGCAGACTAGGACAAGTAACATAGTAACAATACAAGTAACAATAAATGTTGACAATTCAGTTGTACAGAAACAAGAGGGGAGAAATCCTGTCCACAAAGGCTCACAGTCTACGAGGGGCGGGTGGGGATACAGTAGGAGGGGGGGTTGGGGGCAGCCCGTCGCTGCCTGCTGGATCCGGCTGGTTCCAGAAATACGGCAAAGCCCACGTGAAATTTTTTTCTGACAAATCCATAAAACAATGTAAATAAAAGGGACTGCATCTTTATTAACCCCTGGACCATGGGCGAGGGGTTAATAAAGATGCAGTCCCTTTTTTAGGATTGTTTTATTGATTTTTCAGAAAAAAAATTACATGGGCTTCGCCGTATTTCTGGAACCAGCCGGATCCAGCAGGCAGCGACGGGCTGCCTCCAACCCCCAGGTGCCTATTTGTACCTGGCCAGACACAAGAATATAGGGGAGCCCTTTTTTTTTATTATTTCATGAATTTCATGAAATAATAAAAAAAAAATGCGTGGGGCTCCGCGCAATTTCTATGTCTGGCCAGGTACAGCTAAGCAGCTGGGGGCTGGAATCCGCAGCGCAGGGATGCCCAAGCTTTCTGGGCACCCCCCGCTGCAAATTGCAGCCCGCAGCCACCCCAGAAGATGGCGCGTTCATTGAAGCGCCATCCTCTGGCGCTGAATCCCGCTCTTCCAGCGGCCCTGGTGGCGGTGGCACGCTGGGTAATAAAGAGGTTAGGGCCAGCTTTGTATTATCAGCTGGCCCTAAGCCCGAAATTTATGGCGGTCACGCCAATATTAGACATGACCGCCATGAATTTCTATTAAATTGTTTTAAAAAAAACACAACACAGAGAAAATTTTTTATTAGAAATAAAAAAAAAGCCATTAAGGACTCCATCTTTAATTAAAAAAATCCTCTTCCATCCGACGCAGTCCAAAACGTGATGTCCTCTCTGCTCATCCCTGTGCATAGATATAGATGTCTATGCACAGGGAATGAGCAGACTGAGAACAATCTCAGCTCTGCTACATCAGGCAGCAGGCGGGCTCTAGGACCCTGGAGCTGCAGCAGCCAGCACACAGAGCAGACAGGACTCTTATCTGTGAGAGTTTCCCAGCGATTACTTGCACAGTAAAGGAGTCCAATGCAAATCAATGGCAAAGCTAGGATTGCTTCAGGCTGAAGCTTCCGAGACACATCTGTGATTTGTAAATCGCACACTACTCGCTATTACTCGCTTCCCCATTCATTAGCATTGGACTCGCTGGACTCGCAACGAGTAGCGAGTCCCGGGCTCGGACTCGCTAGAGTCAAGCGATTCCGAGTAATTTAGGATTCGCCCATCACTAATGCACTGCTCTTGTGCTCGCCTGCGCTTGGAGCCCCCATGACCTGCTATGCACGAGAGCAGCCGTGCGCAGGAGACAAAATCCCGGAAGCGCGAGTGAGAATAAGCTGTGCTTGACCAGACGCACACGGAAACGCGAATTTTTTCTGGGTGTGTCAGGACTAGCGCATGCGCTGTGACAGAGGAACTGTCACGCATGCGCTTCCGGGATGCGGTCTCCTGTGCTTGCCCACAGCATGTAATGCTGGCACAAGCACAAGCGAGTGCAAGGGCTCTGCATCTATGCACCGATGCGCTTGCCTGCGCTGGCCTGTGATAGCACTTGTACTTCTGTGGCGCCCTGCTCACACAGGTAACCACAGACTCACCTATAGCACGGATGGGTTTCCACAGTGGGTACACAGACTCGAACAACACCTTCCACCCTAGCACAGTAGGGGATCTAAACTTGCTGCTCTTAGGCAAGATCCCCTATAACTACTGGTGCTGGGGGCGGATTTAGTTAGAGTGTGCAGGCACTGCAAGAGCTGTGAAGACGTTCTGGTGGTTGGTGCCGCGCAAGGCTCGAGCAAGTGACCCTGAACAGCCTTCGAAGTAGTCCTGCAGGGCCCAAGAGTGGTGTCGGAAGGCGAGAATAGAAGAGAGAACAGAGTGTGAACTGAGGAGCCAGCGTTAGGTTCACCCTAACAGCACACCAGACACCGGAGTCCGAGTCTACTGGAGAGCACCTGGCCCAGTAGAGAACACCGGTCTATCATGGAGACTTCAGTCTCTCGGGCATCTGCACAGTCACTGACCAGGGAGCCAGGCACCATGGAGAGAGGAACAGCGGTGGTCCATCGAGGGTTTCCCGACGATATCACAGGTGATCAGAGAGCAGAAGGGGCCAGTCAAGTTTCACATGGGGCAGGGGCTTCACACACATGAGGAAAGTGACAAGGAGGACTCATACCCACTCACTGTGGAGACCCAGAAGTGCATTCTGAGCATCCAGCAGTGCCCTGGACGTTTACCTGCAATTATACCAGTAAAAGGTAAAGAAACAGCCAGTGGTGTTTGTGTCAGTTCCTTACCAGTGCACCTGACATCCACAGAGATTGTCCCATTATCCAACAGACCGGCCCTACTCCATCCCTCATAATCAACACCAAACTCCCCAGGGATCCAGCACCGCCTGTGGGGAGCTTCAACACCTAGCTGCTCATCCATCATCCCTGGAGGCCCCACACAGCACTGGTGCAGTCACCAGGTACCACAGGTGGCGTCCTGATAAACTTATAAACTTTTATTCCCATTCCAATTACCCCTTTTTAGTTGACCACCAGGGCCACGGGTCTGGGCAGGCCACCAGTGACATCCTTACAGCAGCAGAGGGCCCAGATACCCGAGTCTCCATACCCTGGGCTTGTCACTTCCACTTGTGCTAGCACAGTGAAGGCAAAAGCAGGGGCGCATAGATGTGAACTAGGCCTTCCGGATCAGGATTGCAAGTGCCTTCAGACACATTTTCACCAAAAATGTGTCCCTAACCCAGCATACGATAACCAGATTGCTCCTAATGTGTAATCCGGAGCAATACGGTTACCGTATGCTTTGTTCACCACTTCTGCTGCAGGGATGAACAAAGAGTTAATGTTACTAATAGATGTGGGCAACATGTCTCTAGGGAGTGCCCACCCTCCCTAGAGACATGATGTCCACAGAGATCAGCATGTCAAGGGTTAATTCTTTATTTTACATGATTGCCGCTATTGTCGGCTTTTCCTATACTTTACAATGACAGCCGCCGTCTCCTGGGTTTGGAGGAGTACACTACGTACTTTGCAAAGGCACCAGGGACAGGACAGCATCCATAAAGAGCTGTCTCTTGTGCTTACGCCATTTGCGAAGTCTAGAGGCTGCTGTCCTGGGTGCTGAATTCATTTGTAGTAGCACCGCCATAGAACTACTGTAAATGAATTCAGCACCCAGGACAGCAGCCTGTGGCAGCAGGGATGAACAAAGCATCTGGCTACCGCAGGCATTCACATGTGCCTTGTGGTAGCCGGATGAGCTCCCATAGGAGCCCATTATAGCAAGCCTGCTGCAGTTTGCAAACCTCTCCGAAAACTGCAGCCTGCATGATTTTTAATGCAGGCTGCAAATCTGGAAGTGGTAACCAGATTGCATGTAGTGCAATCCGGTTTTATAATGGGCTCCTACAGACTGCGGATACTGATCCGGTTTTGATCATGCTCAAAATCGGATCAAGATCTGCATTTGCTACCGCAAATGTGACCCTAGCCACTGTTAGCTTTCACCTCCCAGCACTCAGTGTGGGAGGATGATATTACAGCAAAGTCCATGTTAAATTCTACATATTAAGGACACGTAACAGCTGTCTACTCAAATGACAGTTCGGCTGGCAACTATCTCCTGTGGATGACCAGCCTTACAATGCATGCTCAAAAGTTTCAAGAATTCTAAGTTAATTTATTTCTCCATATTCATTTTAAAATATACACTTTATCACAACCACATCCCACAGTTTGTAAACAGGAGAAGTCGGCTTTTAAATTGCTTCTTGGCTTCAGGGCTCAAGACATTTATTTGCTGTTCTTTAATATTAAGGATGTCCTGATGAGCTTCTTGGAAAAGCTCTAGCCCTAGGGCTTCTTCAACTCTGTTTTTCCATGCTTCAAGCTTTGGTCTTTCTTCAAAAATGGGAACTCCACTTGCTATTACCTGCAGAATGGAACAGTGTAGTTAACTTTAAGGAAGATACAACATTTCAGTAGAGAACATTATAGCTAACACTGTAATGAGTTCATGAGGTTGAATAAGGCTGGGGTCACATTTGGGCTGGGACTAGTGATGGGCGAATCTACTCTTTAGGACTCGTTACTCTGCGAGTAGTAAGGAACTCGCAGGAGTCGGTACTCTGCGAGTTTCCAAGCGATTACTCGCACAGAAACAAGTCCAATGCAAATCAATGGCAATCCTAGTTTTGTCAGAGTTTGCATTCAGTATGTTTCTCAGTCGCTAAACTCGCTATCGCATCGCTGTCTATGTAGCTGGATTGTCTCCAAATCGTTTAAACACTAGCACCGGTTCATGGATACCCGCTGTCAGCAGCGAGTCTAGGGATGAGCGAGTCTACGACTCCTGTATACTGTATTCGGGACTCACTGAATACAGAATATGTTAATGTTCCGAGACAGCCTAGCATGCTAGCAGCCTAGCATGTTAGGTCAGAAAACTGTGAAGATGGACAAGCATGTTAGCCAATCATATTCAGTAATGCCGCAGCCATGTTGGTTGTGGCATTACTATGATTGGCTGCTGTCCATCGTGATGCCTATGTCATGTATGACAGGCAAGGCTGTATATAAGGCTTGCCCCCACCATTTTGGGCACATTCCTGTGACGATCTGAGCTAGTGCAGGGCGAGTAGGGAGACTTGGAGCAGATCAGAGATAGGGAGTGTCAGTGAGTGTAGGAAAATCACCTCAAAATTCCTCACATATAACCTAAGCCCGAAATTTATGGCGGTCACGCCAATATTACACATGACCGCCATGAATTTCTATTAAATTGTTTAAAAAAAAAACAAACCACACAGAAAATTTTTTTTTATTAGTAACTACAAAAAAAAACCATTAGGGACTCCATCTTTAATCAAAAAAATCCTCTTCCGTCCGACGTAGTCCCAAACGCGGTGTCAGCTCTGCTACATCCCTTTACATGGATTTTTTCTTTTTTTTAATATTCTTTAAAAGCCAGCGTCTTTTTGCGCTGGCTTTTAAAGAATAAAATGGGGAATTGCAGGTTTTTCCTCTGCTGCCAGACCCCTTATAGGGTCCAGCAGCAGAGGAATCGCTGTAATACTCACTTCCCCATTCATTAACATTGGACTCGCTAGACCCGCAACGAGCAGCGAGTTTCCGACTCGGACTCGTTAGAGTCTAGCGATTCCGAGTAATTTAGGATTCGCCCATCCCTAGCTGGGACCCATGTTTTCAGGCAGTGCTAAAATCGTAGCAAATTCTGCCGCAGCGGACAGCGTTAACAGCAAGCGCTGCCAGGTAACGGGGCCCCATAGAAACCCGTAGTTTACCTTAGTTGCAGCCGCACATAGAGCTCCAGGAGGGGCGCTTTGCTGCCCAATCCACGTGAGACATATAAGACAATGGTTTCCTGATTTCAGCCATATATGTTTTACTATGAAATGTTGCATTGCTTCAGAATAAAAGCATAGTTTAATACTAGTGATTGACAGGTCCCTCCTTATTAGCACATGCCGAGAGAGATCTGTCTCTCCAGGGTAGCGGTTGGGGAGAAGCCCTCCCTGTCTGACTAGTCTCCTGCAGACTTAGTCCTCAGTGGCTATTAAACTTTGTTTTTCTCTGCCACAAATTTCAGTGTTAAATGTGTATGGATAAAAATCAAGCAGCTAAGGTCTCATGCATGCTGCTCATGGATCGGCAGTAGGTATCAGCTGTAAGGATTGATTTATGATTGTCTTGCAAAGAACAATCCATAAAACAAATTGAATAAACTAGTTTTCTATTCATTTTAGTTATATTTTGTAACACTCTCAAGCTTTTGCTCTGCTGGACAATCTAAACCTCAAAAACCAAGCTTTACATCTTCACTTATAATATCTAATCTAGACAACTATCTGGAGGGATACCGATAAATCTAAAGAAAGAAATGTTACACAAGAAACTATAAGTTAATATATTAAAAAAAATATTCTGATATTCTGGGAGACTGTTCTCTCACCTGCATGATATCCTCAATGGCCATAAGATCTGCCAGTGTTATTTCATCTCCAGCGAGGAATGGTCGTTCCTGCAAGAATTTCTTCTCCAATTGTACCATGATGGCTTTAAAGTCAGCAAGGACATGCTCCAATTTTTCTGATGAAGCCTCTTGATCCATAACAACCGGAGTCATAAACTAATTTAAAATTACATTTACCTTATTTGAAAAGTTCCAAACCAAAAAGATTTAATTCTAAGTATTTAATGGTTTAAGTCAGGGGTGAGAAACCGCATGCAGCTCTTGATGACCTTTTCTGTGGCACCTGGGCAGATTCCTGGGGACTGCAGTGCTCGGGCCAGCATCCGTATTTTGCTGATAACCTGCCTTTAAATCCAGCCCCCCAGTGATGTCTATGCCCCAGTCTCAGCCTCCCCAGTGATGTATATGCCCCAGCCTCAGCTTCCTCAGTGATATATATGCCCCAGACTCAGCCTCCCCAGTGATGTATATGCCCCAGCCTCAGCCTCCTCAGTGATTTCTATGCCCCAACCACATCCTCCCCAGTGATCCCTATGCCCCAGCCTCAGCCTCCTCTGTGATCTCTATGCCCCAGCCTTAGCCTCCACAGTGATCTCTATGCCCCAGCCTCAGCCTCCCCAGTGATGTATATACTCTCAGCCTCTCCTGTGATGTCTATGGCTCTAGCATACCTGGAAAAGCAGTTAAGAACCAACATGATCAATATCACCAAACATCAAAGCCGCACCAAAGAGAAGTAGCCCCAGCCACCACAATAGGGTGGGATGATTGTTTAACCAAATATAACTGGGTAATTTTCAAGCTGATAATTACGTGAGGCCTCTGAAGAATGGTAGAGATTTCCAAATGGCCCCCATCAGTAAAAAGGTTCCCCACCCCTGGCGTAAGGCATGACCTTTTCTATCTCAATCAGGCTTACATTAACATTTAGTTCCAATTATTGTTACTATCATCTACCTTTACCAACACATTTTAGTCCACTTTTTGCCTGTATTACTGGGAGCAACCAAATTTAAAAAAAATATATATGTTTTTGTTTTTTTTTCCACATAAAACGTATTACGAATTGTGTCAAACTTGTCTTTGTGAACCTGACCCCAATGTTTTATTAATAGTTGACAAATTTGTAGTCCACATTTTATACTAAGAAGGTAATAAATGCCGGCAAACTTTATAGCTGAAGGGAAGCTGTCACCAAGAAAATACAATTCACTCTGCAGACATCATGTTATACAGCAGGGGAAGCTGATTAAACTGATATATAGTTTTGTTAGAATTTGTGTTTTAATCATTTAATCTCCTGTTCTTTCTGGGATTCTTGATCCAGTGGGCGGTTTTATCAGTGATTGACAGTTTTCTTTGTATAAGCATGCATACAAAGATAGTTGTTATTCATTGAATTTCTAGCAAAAGATCTAGCAGGGATGGTCCGTGAGCCAGCAAAAATCGCCAGAACACACAGGAAGTTAGCAACCACCAGTGTTGTGCAAAAAAGTAATAGGGCCCCATAGCAGAAGTTCTAATTTTGTCTCCCCAAAGAAAAAGAATAATCTGGGTAACAAAAGAGCATGTTGTGACGAAATGGACTCCTTCAATGTAGAACATATGATGATTTCTTATGTAACCCAGACAGTATTGTATTTTGGTTTGCAAACTTGTGATGGCCAACTCGATGTTCCTAGAGTCTTGTAGATGGCTGTATTTTGTATACCCATTGTTGACGTATGTAATGTAATTATCTTGCCTCTTTGTATTGTGATTTAATTCCTACCTTGTGAGGGGACACTCATTGTTTTTACCAGTCTTGAAGATGTTTGGAAATGTTGACCGTGTGTAATGTAATCATCTCAACTCTTTGTCTTAGGAAGGTTAGAAGAACAGAGGATTAGAAACTCTAATTATGCTAACTGCCCTTTGTATTACTATGTTATCTATTTGTATGGCTATGGCAATGAGTATGTGGCACTACCTTGTCAGGACTTAATCCTACTAACATTCCATTGTATTGTGCTAGTTGCTAGATCAATCAGTATGTGGCTCTCTCTCATGCCTGGACTGCAATATGACTAAAAATGGTTATATGAGGCTTGAGACCCAGTCAATGAAAAGACAGTATTATTCCACCAATCATGAAGTCCCCAATATCCTGCGATGAGGGGTGAGGGTATATAAGGAGAGCTGTTCATTAACCAGGGTTAGTTAGATTTTGTCTAGTGCCCTCAGCCTAGGGATTTTGGTTCCGGCTAGAGTGGCACTGGACTTGAAAAAGCCAGCTAATCTAGGATCTTCGGGTCCAATTGGCAAGCCATAATCCCAGGCCTAGGCATTTCAGTGCCGACCAAGGGGATCAGGACCTGGATTATAAAGCCACAAGGACTCCAGCATCAAATTATCGGATTCGGCTGTGATGACAAGGACTGCATAAGGATCACGCAGATTTGGCCAATCCAGTCACCTGGCTACAGACTTTACTGTGCTATATTCTAATCCCTGGTGAGCCAGCAGAAGGGTGAGACTCTGTTGCCTGTTACATTGTTGTGTTTTGCTGGTTATGTGTTATATGCTGTTAACTGTTTGGGGATCAAATAAAACCTTAACATAATGATTCCCTCACCCTGTGTTGTCTGAGTAGTGTTCCGCCCACTGTTAAGGAGCTTGGGCATTCAGTTTGGGGATTAGCCCTGGTCCACGTTGCCTTGCTAAAGGCGGCTGGGCCAGCAGACAAGAGCACCCACTGTCCCCCGGGTCTCCACAATTGGTGGCAGCAGTGGAATACTACTCAGCCTGTTGTATCCAGTGGGGCTGCAGGGGACTGGTGTTCGTGGACACTGTCCAAGGGCTCAACTACCAGGGAGGCAGATATGCATACTCAGCAGGCCATAGGTGAGGCATTCAAGTTTCAGACGTTGCCATGTCCAACCCCACCAGCTCAGCCATGGGACAAGGGCCGGAGAGGAGATATGGCCGCAGCAGTAAATGGATGCTACAGGATCTGTGCCAGAGGCAAAATATTGAATACAGGAACGCTGACACTCAGTCGGTTTTGATTCAGAAATTGGTCCATTGGGATACCCAGAATGATGGATGAGGATGATGAGGACCCCGCCGACGTTGTACCAGAGGATGTAAATTGTGTACCACATCATGGATTCAGTGAATATCGGGAAACTGCCAGGTCCAAAGCAGTACAAATCAAGGAGTGGTTGGCCACATTGGGGCCCCAAGCCTCAAGAGAAGAGAGGGCTTGAGTTCTGGTACATGTTATGGGAATTCCAGCTCACTAACTGCTACCACCAGCCGCTCGAGTGGGATTAATCTGCTACCCATTAGAAGCCCCACCAGGACAAACATATACAAACAGGATCCGTGACTTGCCCAATTCACTGCGCTGTTATACGTGTGGACGTCTTAGACATATAGACAAAGATTGTCAACAACACTAGGGCCCCATGCCTGAAGCTCATCTGCCAGCACAGCCAGTCCAGGTCAGTGACTGCCAAGCCCCGGGACTACAAGAAACTGATTCTGTCAACACCCTGGTAAGCCCAGCTATTATTTCTCCAGACCATGTACCATGTTCCCAATTAACCATCTCCCTGGTTGAGGGTCAGTACTCAGACATCCTTCTGGAAGGTGTGCAGCTGGCCGGGGCAAACGAGCAAAGAGAGGGCGAGTTGGAGCGTATGGACAGCATCCCCACCCCTGTTATTTTGGAGCCTGAGCAGGGAGAGGACAAGTTGGAGTTTATGGACAACATCCCTATCCCTGTTGCTTTGGGAACTAACCAAGAAGAGGTTGATGTGGAGCTTAAAGACAGCGTCCCCATGCCAGCTATTGTGGAGACTGCCCAGGAAGAGGTTGATGTGGGATTTGTGGACAGCCTTCCCACACCTGTTGTTTCAGGGACTAACTTTAAGGAGGTTGAATTGGGGCTCATGGATGGCCCCCCACATCTGTTGTTTTGCGTGCTGACCCAGGACAAAGACTATCCAGCCAGTTTGTCACAGCCATCACCCACATCCAGGAAGCCAAGCAGCACCCTGATGTAGATCTTACTACCCCACTTTCTGAGGATAAACCATGTTCCCAGCCCCCATCATTCTCTGAGCCATCAATAGTGAGTAAACCTGCACAAACTGTGGCCATTGACTGGGGGGAATTGATAGCAAGAAGTTTATGGGAGCCCAACTCCTGAATCCCATTTTAGTGCTTGTCCACAATATGTCTGCCCATCCTAGGGGAGGTAATCTGGGGGAGGTGTATAGATGCAAGCCTCGATTGCTGACTTCACCATTAAAAAAGACAATGCCGTCCAGAGGAGAAGGATGACCAGAGACTTATAACATTTGACTGCCCTGTCTGGTTACATAAGAAGGGGGAGGTATATGACGAAATGGACTCCTTCAATGTAGAACATATGATGATTTCTTATGCAACCCAGACAGTGTTGTATTTTGGTTTGCAAACTTGTGACAGCCAACTCGATGTTCCTAGAGTCTTGTAGATGACTGTATTTTGTATACCCATTGTTGACGTATGTAATGTAATTATCTTGCCTCTTTGTATTGTGATTTAATTCCTACCTTGTGAGGGGACACTCATTGTTTTTATCAGTCTTTAGGATGTTTGGAAATGTTGACCGTGTGTAATGTAATCATCTCAACTCTTTGTCTTCGGAAGGTCAGAAGAACAGAGGCTTAGAAACCCTAATTATGCTAACCGCCCTTTGTATTACTATGTTAGCTATCTTTATGGCTATGTCAATGAGTATGTGGCTCTACCTTGTCAGGACTTAATCCTACTAACATTCTATTGTATCGTGCTAATTGCTAGATCAATCAGTATATGGCTCTCTCATGCCTGGACTGCAATATGACTAAAAATGGTTATATGAGGCTTGAGACCCAGCCAATGAAAAGACAGTCTTATTCCACCAATCATGAAGTCCCCAATATCCTGCGATGAGGGCTGAGGGTATATAAGGAGAGCTGTTCATTAACCAGGGTTAGTTAGATTCTGTATAGTGCCCTCAGCCTAGGGATTTTACTTCGGGTCCAATTGGCAAGCCATAACCCCAGGCCTAGGCATTTCGGTGCAGACCAAGGGGATCAGGACCTGGATTATAAAGCCATAAGGACTCCAGCATCAAATTATCAGATTCGGCTGTGATGACAAGGACTGCATAAGGAAGCCACGCAGGTTGGGACATTCCAATCACCTGGCTACAGACTTTGCTGTGCTATATTCTAATCCCTGGTGAGCCAGCGGAAGGGTGAGACTCTGTTGCCTGTTACATTGTTGTGTTTTGCTAGTTATGTGTTATATGCTATTAACTGTTTGGGGATCCAATAAAGCCTTAATATTGTGATTCCCTCACCCTGTGTTGTCTGAGTAGTGTTCTATCCACAGTTAAAGAGCTCGGGCGTTCAGTTTGGTGATTAGCCCTGGTCCACATTGCCTTGCTAAAGGCGTTTGGGCCAGTGGACGAGAGCATCCACTGACCCCTGGGTCGACACACATGTCTCAAAACTTTGCAGCCCTTACAAAGTAATTTTCCTCTATTGAAGCCCCTGCAATTCCCTTTCATTGCAACTATAAAGTGTAATGCCAACAAAAGTGTCCCACAAATACTCTATGATACCACCACAGTGAATTCCTCCACAGTACCCTCCATACAAACAGCATGATTACTAGGGATGAGCGAGTACGTTAGCTGATACTCGGTGCTTGCCCGAGCACCACAGTACTCGAGATGCTCAGCAAGCACCGAGTACCAGTGAGATGCTCGGGCTCATGCTCGGGTCCACCTCCCTGCATGTTGGCACTCTTTACAGAGCCAGCCCATATGCAGGGATTTATATGTAAATAAACATTCCACCTGAGGAAGACTGCTGTGTCAGTGTAAACGCGTTGTGGCTGTGAAGGAGAATAATAAAAAGCTAAGTTTTATCTATAATTCACCCTGCCTGCCTTCCCTGAGCGCTCCACAGACTGCTTTGCATTAATCATACATATGCAGGGATTGGCTGCCACACACTGTAATGCCACAGCCATGTTAGTTGTGCCATTGCAGTGATTGGCTGGCTGCCCAGCGACATCAGGTCTATATAAGACCTGACCATGCTGTGCTCGTCACTCTGCTCCACATTGTTTGCTAGTGTAGAGAGAGGTGCTGCTGAGTGAGGGACAGATTTTTGGTCTTTTAGGTAGTGTAGGTGCTGGGATACAAAATCCATCAAAACAGTCCTTTTGAGGACTAATATAGCTGTATACAGGCAGGCAGACAGGCAGGGTATATAGCACACTTTCATGTACCACACAAGGCTGTATACCAATCAGCACATCTGGGGCTGGTGTACAGGCTTCTAATATCTATCTCCAACAAAACAACAGTCCTTCTAAGGATTAATTTAGCTGTATACAGGCAGGAGAGGTATATAGCACAATATACGGTGTACCACAAGAGGCTGTATACCAGTCAGCACATCTGGGCTGGTGTACAGGCTTCTAATATCTATCTATCTATCTATCTATCTATCTATCAAAACAACAGTCCTTCTAAGGATTAATTTAGCTATATACAGGCAGGCAGGGTATATGGCACACTATGGTGTACCACAAGTGGCTGTATACCAGTCAGCACATCTGGGGCTGCTGTACAGGCTTCTAATATCTATCTATCTATCTATCTATCTATCTATCTATCTATCTACAGTCTTCACTCGCCCCAATCTCCTCCCTCTCTTGTCTTGACTCTGCTCTAAAACTCTATAATGAAATACTTCAACACTTCAAAGTGCCCTGGAAGAAGCTGCACCTTCTACACTTAGAGCAACAGTGGCAACCCTGGCACACACTGCAAACACGGTTTCTCCAGCGGTGCTCCAGGTGCGCAGACCGTCTCTGGAGACAATCTAATCTGGCCGAAGATTTCATCCATTATAAATTTATGCTGAAAACATACAACACCGCCCTTCACCTCTCCAAACAAGCTTACTTCAACATCCTCATCACATCACTAACCAACAATCCTAAATGAAGAAAGTGAGAAAATTGAGAAAGACGCATACTGCATTGAAATGCATCGTGGTTAACGGATCCGCGTGTTGTACACATTTTTATTAAAGCCTAAAGGTAATTTACTACTGGCCGTGGAGCTGTAATTATTCCCTAGCGCTTACCACATACTCTATCCTTTCTTCATTACCTTACATATCCTCCCTGCGGGATGTGGAGCTGCTCTGGGCTATAGGACCTGGCTTACGTCATTTAGATAATCCTCCTGAGCTGTCACGTGATCCTGGGCAACCGAGGAAAACGCAGAGACGCCATTATTCACACCATACCAGAAGAGTGAAATTCATTATTTAAAAGACCTCGCAAGTGTGGAGGTTAATCCAGTTGTGCGGACGGCACAACTGGTTAAGGTGAACAATACAAAAATATACCGAGGGTAAATTATTGTAAACACAGTATGGCGCAAATTGGATTTTATTTTTTACAATTCTAAATGACTCTTTGACACATTCTATTCCCTCCTCAGTCTAAAAGTACAGGCCCCAACCACCAGCCTCAGTGCTGACGATCTGCCCAACTATTTTAAGGATGAAATTAACCATATACGACAGGAAATTTCCTTACAGCCTCAGAACTTCATGCATTTTCTTCACTCCTTCACTTTATCCAACTCACTTTTGGTCTTTGATTCAGGTCACATAGGAAGAAGTTACCTGGCTTCTTGCATCTTCTCGCTTCACTACCTGCACGAGCGACCCTATTCCCTCACATATCCTTCAATCCCTTTGCCCAGCTGTCACATCTCACCTAACTAAAATATTTAATCTTTCCCTCTCATCTGGTTTTTTCCCCTCCTCCTTCAAACATGCCAGCGTACATCCATTATTAAAAAAACATCCCTCGACGAGAACTCTGCTGCTAACTACAGACCTGTACAGACTATGTTAGCAAGTCGCTTTCTGTCCATATATAGGAGACATTTTTTGACACTAAGAGAGGCATTCAACAGGTTCAGACACAGTTGAAATATTCACCTTGACGTTGGGTATGGGGCACAAATATAATTGGCCTTTTTTATGTGCTACTCTAAGTAACTGAATTCTTTAAAAAGAAAAATGATGTCTTTCACTGTTTGCATCTAATCCAAACCTATCCCTCCTCCAGCAGCTATCCCTATAGTGAATGCAGCAGACAACAGTATTAATGGGAATTGAATAGATGTAGCCCTTACAAGGGACTTTTGATTTTAGGGTGCAGCAGCAAGTACAGTAAGGCTATAATTCCTACCTAGATGCCTCTAATCGAAACCTATCCATCCTAAAGCAGCTATTCCTACAGTGAATACTGCTAATAGCAATATGCATAGGAAATATTCTATATGTATTGAACAGGGACTATGCCATTACTGTGACTGGCAGGCAATCTCTGTAGGTTTAGTGGCTAAAAAAACAGTTGGGAAACATGCGGGACAGGGACTCAACTATGACGCTTGAGAATCCGTCATACTCATTTGAGTGAGCCTGAGCACCCCAATGCCTGATCGAGTTTCGATCAGTGTCAAGCATGTTCGCCCATCACTAGTTGTACTATTTGAGCTATTGCATCTTGGTGACTTAATCATTTCTGTGCACACTGCTTGTATGGAGAAAGCTCTGGAACTGAGACTGCTCTACACTGAGAATGTGCTGGATGTGTTATAAAGCAGATACCAAAGTCTAACTGCTGCGATTGGACATACCTCTGAGCACAGCAGTTTACCATGTCAGATACCTCTGACAAGCACATGAATCTGATTGCTGTCATGGTAAATGCCCCTGCCTAATGTGATAGCAAGATTAAAAAGGATTGACTAAGGATGGTATCACACTTGGGAGACAGTTTTATAGAAGACACCGTTACTGCTTGCCATTTTTTTTTCTGTTGTCATTTTGATGAAGCGTTAACGCACGCGTTTCCCATAGGAGCCCATGTTAAAAACACGCATGTGTTTTGGGAAAAGCCCCCAAAAGCAGTGCACTTTAATACTGCGTTTTTTTTGCATTGGAGCCTATGGATCCGTTAACAGATGCATTTTTCAACATGTTCAACTTTGAATAATCGTACCTTTTAACGGATCCAAGGCTCAAGTATGATCCCAGCCTAATGTTAATTAATGGATAAAACTGCAAATTGTTTATTGAAACAAGCATATTTGCAATTTGCAATCCTTTATTCTTTCAAATGAACTGATGTCTATTCTGTACAGTTTATTGACTAGATTACCGGCCACTCCTCATTCTTGGTGTGGCTAGTTATCTATAGAAGGAGTGTGTGCTATTTGCAAGAGCTATGCTTTAAAATATGAAAAATCTGTTCTGAAGCTGGTTGGCCAATCCGGTGCTGCTGACAGTGGAGAGACGATTGAAATTGCCTTACAAATAAATGTGAATTTCGCCTACCTTTCCACAGACAATAGAACAAGTAAGGACCTCGTTCTCGAGGAAATGCAAATCTCATTGGTAGGATTCACATAATTTATATATTAATGGAATAATCTGTTGATATGCCATAAAATTTAGAATTTCCCTTTAGTGATCAAATGCATGGCAAGGTAAAGCAAAGGCATAGCATAATAAAAGACATGACATAAGTGCACAATCTAAGCATAAAAGTCCAGATGTGCAGACATTTAAACAGAACCAACAGCTGAGACAATATTAAAATATGAAGAAGCAATGATTTATAGTTGGTAGTAAAAGCTAGCTGTAGGCAGATATATGCTCGTAGTTAATCAGTTTTGTATAGCAGAAGGACGAGACTGGGTCAAACACAATATGCGGTTGAATCCAACCAAACATATCTGTGCTATGTTTGGGAAGTTGTAAAATTTTTCACTAATCTATTAAGGAATGAGCTATTCTGACCTTTAAGGACCAAGAGAATAATTTAGTATTTTTATGGATGACAGTATTTTACTGCTGCATCTGCTATGGTAGGTCATAGCTACTGTACATGTAGGGTATTAGGCCCATAAATGTTCTTGGGTCAATCAAGAACTTCCATCACTATCACCCAAAGCCAATACGGGACATAAGCATGACATTATAAAATAATAATCTAAAATGCTAATGTTTAATAATATTGTCATACAAGGGCTGCTTTATTCAGTGAGATTACTTTGATTATAATAAAACCAAATTTATGTATTATTTTTATGTTTTGTCTTCTAGGGCAGGGTCTTTAACCTGTGGCTTGGGAACCACATGTGGCTGGGGGACCCATGATGTGTGGCTTGCAGCCATTTGATAGCTTGGAGCATCAGAACCAGGTTAGCAAATAGCTAAGAAGAGCATGTCTCCAGATAGTTACTTTTGTGAGTAGTTTGAACTGAAGACCAGATCTGGATGAACATTTACTGGGCTTGGGGTTGGAGAAAGTTGGAAAGAGAAATCAAGTAGTAAACTGGAGATAAGATGTTACTGCCAGATAGAGGAGATGATTGAAGCTGGATAGTGGTGGGAGTGCTTAATGCTAGAATACCCAATGATAGTAAAAAGGGAAAACCTGGATATTGCCTCTGTGTGATTTCTATTGGAAAGCTTTGGCTGTAATTATACCAATAATTTGTCTATGCATGTAACATTTGAAGCTAGAAGTCACTACCTGGATGCGAAAGAGGTCGGGGGTCTCTGGAAATGGCTTGTGATGCTTTCTCATCTGAATGTGGCTCTTAACATATGAATGTTTGGGGACCACTGTCCTAGGGATTAAAGCTCCTTGGCCTCAATGTAAAATGTTTAAAAGGATCCCCCTCTTACCATGTATGGTTTATTGCCTTGGTGTGACTGCTACCTCTGTCTCCTCTACAGCAATACTACTGATTCTAGAAGAAGTTATATAACCTATTGGACTGAAAAAACTTACCTTAACCCAGAAGACTCTACTGCCATGAGGACGTGTGTTGGTGTGCTGCCATACAAGATATTCATCAACACGTTCACGTGTTTTAATGTCCAATGGGTACCAGTGGTCCGGAGTTTTAAATTTTTGTATTAGGTAACACAAGATAGCAGTACTGGAAATGAGTACAATATACACTTAAAAAAAATAACAAACAGACTTAGAGTGCAGGAAAATAAACCATAGAATTAATATAAAAAGTTTATATCTACCCTTCAACTAGTGTGAATTCTCCATCTCTTAGGACTGGAACTTTCTGTAATGGATTTATTTTTTTAAACTCTTCAGTGAGATTATCACCTATATGTAAAAATAGAGAAAATTATATTAAAGTGAATAAAACATTAGGTCGTACAGACCTCAAACTCTCCAACAGGTCAGTTTGTATACATATACAATCAGTATGAACACCACTGTAGATACATACCTCATACTGCATTCAGGATCAGAATCATAGGCTACTTTTTAAGTTAGCCATTGATTCGTGCTTTAAATGGAAGTGCAAGCACTCAGGTAGCAGATGCTTAGTGTGATTGCTACCTCTTCTGTCACTGGATTTCACAAAATAAACTGTATACATTTTTAAATAGATTTCTTGTTCAAAGATATTTTTATTAAGGTATTTTAAGGTACAACTATAAAAACCATTGAGGTAAAGCAAGGTACAATGGGGGAGGGGGGAACAAGAAAGGTAAGGAAAGAAGAAAAAAGGTTAGGGAGAACAAAGAAGCAGTTACAGCTAAGGTCATAAAATGGGGAACAAAATACAGTCATAAGAGAGTATATATAAGTCCTAAAGCAAATAGTAACTTAAACATATTAATTGACTATTACAATACTTACAGTTGTGGCAAAAAGTATTGACACCCTTGCAATTCTGTCAGACAATGCTCAGTTTCTTCCCGAAAATGATTGCAATCACAAATTCTTTGGTATTATTATCTTCATTTAATTTGTCTTCAATGAAAAAACACAAAAAGAATTGTCCTTAAGCTAAATTGGATATAATTCCACATCAAACATAAAAAAGGGGGTAGAGAAAAGTAATGGCACTGTTAGAAAAATCATGTGATGCTTCTCTAATTTGTGTAATTAACAGCACCTGTAACTTACCTGTGGCACCTAACAGGTGTTGGCAATAACTAAATCACACTTGCAGCCAGTTGACATGGATTACAGTTGACTCAAACTCTGTCCTGTGTCCTTGTGTGTACTACATTGAGCATGGAGAAAAGAAATAAGACCAAAGAACTGTCTGAGAACTTGAGAAACCAAATTGTGAGAAAGCATGAGCAATCTCAAGGTTACAAGTCCATCTCCAAAGACCTGAATGTTCCTGTGTCTACCGTGCGCAGTATCATCAAGTAGTTTAAAGCCCATGGCACTGTGGCTAACCTCCCTAGATGGGGATGGAAAAGAAAAATTGACGAGAGATTTCAACGCAAGATTGTGCGGATGGTGGATAAAGAACCTCGACTGACATCCAAACAAGTTCAAGCTGCCCTGCGTCCAAGGGTATGACAGTGTCAACCGTACTATCCGTCGGCATCTGAATGAAAAGGGACTGTATGGTAGGATACCCAAGAAGACCCCACTTCTTACCCCGAGACATAAAAAAGCCAGGCTGGAGTTTGCCAAAACTTACCTGAGAAAGCCTAAAATGTTTTGGAAGAATGTTCTCTGGTCAGATGAGACAAAAGTAGAGCTTTTTGGGCAAAGGCATCAACATAGAGTTTACAGGAGAAAAAAAGAGACATTCAAAGAAAAGAAGATGGTCCCTACAGTCAAACATGGCAGAGGTTCCCTGATGTTTTGGGGTTGCTTTGCTGCCTCTGGCTCTTGACTGCTTGACTGTGTGCATGGCATTATGAAGTCTGAAGACTACCAACAAATTTTGCAGCATAATGTAGGGCCCAGTGTGAGAAAGCTGGGTCTCCCTCAGAGGTCATGGGTTTTCCAGCAGGACAATGACCCAAAACACACTTCAAAAAGCACTAGAAAATGGTTTGAGAGAAAGCACTGGAGACTTCTAAGGTGGCCAGCAATGAGTCCAGACCTGAATCCCATAGAACATCTGTGGAGAGATCTAAAAGTGGCAGTTTGGAGAAGGCCCCCTTCAAATATCAGGGACCTGGAGCAGTTTGCCAAAGAAGAATGGTCTAAATTTCCAGCAGAGCATTGTAAGAAACTCATTGATGGTTACCGGAAGCGGTTGATCACAGTTATTTTGGCTAAAGGTTGTGAAACCAAGTATTAGGCTGAGGGTGCCAATACTTTTGTCTGGCCCATTTTTGGAGTTTTGTGTGAAATGATCAATGTTTTGCTTTTTGCTTCATTCTCTTTTGTGTTTTTTCATTGAAGACAAATTAAATGAAGATAATAATACCAAAGAATTTGTGATTGCAATCATTTTCAGGAAGAAACTGATTATTATCTGACAGAATTGCAAGGGTGTCAATACTTTTGGCCACAACTGTATGAACCCTAATCAACAAACTTTAAAAAATATATAAATTAGAAGGAATCCTGTTGGGGTAAATATCAAAAAGCAAACATATGATATCAATCAGGTTCAATTAGTCGTAGGTTCAGTGTAAAGATGTCAGTCCACGGGTCCCAATGCAGTTTATATTTTTTATGCTCTTTATTCCTTAAAACAAAATTATATTCAAATGTATTATGGGAGGATACTCTGTCAATTACGTCCGACACGTTAGGAGGTGTTATTTGTCTACACTTGGAGGCAATCAGTAGCTTTGAAGTGAGAAGGATTTGGCAAATTATTGTTTGAATTTTGTAGGAATATCTTCAAGTTCTATGATAAATAGAACCATTTGTGGAGATAGATCTATTTTAAATTTAGTTACTTTTTGAATTATAGATTCGATTTCTGTCTAGAAACTATTAAGAACTGGACACTTCCAAAAAATGTGGGAAAGCTTACCCAATCCGCCACAATTCCTCCATCAGAGAGGGGACTAGGATGAAGAAATTATGTTTAATCTCTGGGGTGATAGACACCATCTAGCTAGAAGTTTGAAATATGTTTCCTGTAAAGTTATACAGTAAGTGTTTGAGAATGAAGCAATTAGGGCTCTTGAGAGTTGTTTCTTATCTATCCTTATTTGCAGTTCTCATTCCCATGAGGTTATATTTGTCCCGAACTGTATATCCAGGTCCAAATTGAAAACCTGATAAATAATACTAGTCTTCCATAAATTCAAATTAAAAGGATCATTTAGAACAGAGGTCCCCAACTCCAGTCCTCAAGGCCCACCAACGGTCCAGGTTTTCATTATTTCCTTAGAAATTTGACAGTTGGTAATTCAAACTCCTGCACAGGTGGTGATTCCAATTGTCAAATACCAAGGAAATCCTGAAAACATGCAATGTTAGTAGGCCTTGAGGCCTGGAGTTGGGGACCTCTGATTTAGAAGATTAGAGACATTCTGAGGAAAGAAAAAAGAGATAATACTATCTATCAGGTAATCATTGATTAGTGACCAGCGTCTATATCTTTATTCAATAGTTTAAATTTAAACTGGATAGATTGAAATGGGAGAATACGGTCTTCCCTCAAAAAAAATCCCTTAGATTAGTAATGCCTTGGGAAATCCAGTTAGATAAATTTAAATTGGGGATGAGAATTTCCATTACTTCCAAGGGGATATGTTTTGGTCTGGTAGGAATGAAGAATTGTTTTGATTTATTAAAAAGTTATCTCCAGGCCATGATTGTCGCCTTAAGTACAGGAGATTTTGGCGTTGGCTTTGACAAATTACATAAAAAAGCGATAATTGTGGAGGTGAGGTACTTGTTTTTATTTAGGTTTCTTTCTATGGTAACCCGTGGGAGTGTGTCGGAACTCAAAAGCCCTTCCTGACTAAGTTTTACTAGAAAAGCGGGTGGTAACAGTATAAGTTAGGGAGCCCCAGGCCTCCTCTTTTTTTATGCTTCTTAAAAATGGATCTAGCAACTCTAATTTTCCCTCTGTTCCAAATAATGGTAGCCAATTGTTTTTGAAACTTTTGAAACCATGATTTAAGGATGGATAAAGGAATGGAGCAAATGACGTATAAAAATTTAGGGAGACACATCATCTTAAATGCTGTGATTTTACCAATCCAAGAAAGTTCTATTTTAGAGAGATTTGAAAGGTCAAATTGGTATGTCTTGTGTAGTGTTGAGAAACTTTCATGCACTATATTGGAAAGGGGCTTAATTAAGAAAATGCCTTAATAGGAGATTTGGTTGGGTTGACGGGTGAAGTTAAACTCATTAACGATAATATCTTGTGTTGGTTTATCCAAGTTGAAGTCCATTAGCTGAGATTTACTATGATTGATTTTGTATAAGGAAAGGTTTGAGAATGAGTTTAATGTTGCAATTAATTGTATAATCAAGTTAACAGGATCTATAACTGAAATCAAGATATCATCTGCAAATAATGAGATTTTATACTGTTTATGGTTCATGGGGATACCCCTAATACTTCCTTTCAACCTTATTCACTCCTCCAATGGTTCGATAGAAAAAGGCAAATAACGTCGGGGACAAGGGACAACGCTACCTCATACCGTTCGAGAGGGGAAATTTATTGGAAAAGTAATTATTAATGTGTATTTTAGCGGATAGGGTTGTATATAGGGCACTAATGGAGTTAAAAATGTTCCCTTTTAGGCCACATTTTTTGAGGACTTTAAACAGGAAGCCCCAGTGGACTCTATCAAATGCTTTTTCAGCATCTAGAGCCACTAGGGCCGCTGGGATGTTGTTATTTTCGATCATTGATATTAGATTTATTGTCCTCCTTGTGGCTTCTGAAGTATTTCTTCTGGGGATAAACCCAACTTGATCCTGGTTTATTAAGATAGAAATATAAATTTGTAATGTATTGGCATATAATTTGGCTAAAATTTTAGTATCTGTATTCAATAAAGAAATGTTCTGTAATTTTTAATATCTTCCAAGTTTCCTTTCCCTTTGGGACGGACCATAATCGTTGCTTCTAACATCTCTTCTTGCAAATAGCTGTCTTGGGCTGATTGGTTTGCTAATTTTGTTAGGTATGGAGTTAACGAGATATCAAAGTCAGGCTCTGGAGCTTTTTTTAAGGTTTTAGTTACTTTTAAAACTTCAAAATCTGTATAAGGGCAATGTAAATTATCCAAATCTGTTTTAGAAAGTGATGGTGATTGAAGAAAGTCTAAAAAAGTGTTAATAGACTTTTCGTCTGGTTCTGATGTACTTCAGTCGTCTTTTAAATTGTATAATTTGGTACAATACATGGCAAATGCCTTCGAAATATTTCTCGGGTGTCTACATATGTGACCTAAATAGTTTTTTATTTGTGAGATAGTTGTTTTGGATCTTTGTTGTTTGAGTCTTTTAGCAAACACTTTAGAAGGTTTGTTGTTAGAATGGTAATAATTAGTTTTAACTCTTTGAATGATTTTGTCAAATTCTTCTGCAAGAAGGGATCATAATTTTTAAATGTAATGTTTGAGAAGGGTTTTGTTGTTGAAGAAGCTCTAGTTGATCTATATGTTTAATAATATTTTCTGTTTTCTTTCTGTTGAGCCTTTTAAGTATGTGGTTGAGTTGTATGAGGCGCCCTCTCAAGACGGCCTTAAAAGCAAGACACAAGGTTTATATATAGAGATGCCATTAATGTCATTTTCTGAAAAACAGTTGTTGACGGTATCATCTATATCTTTTTTTATATATCGG
This sequence comes from Allobates femoralis, assembly GCA_033576535.1. NCBI lineage: Eukaryota > Metazoa > Chordata > Amphibia > Anura > Aromobatidae > Allobates > Allobates femoralis. Next base: position 583,805,213 of record JARQOC010000003.1, read on the forward strand.
GTGAAGTTATAGATAACTATTATTTCTCCAAATTTTATCTGGAAGATCAAAAGGCCTAATTATAAAAATGAACATTTAAATAGATTTCTTAGCCCTTTTGAGACTGTTTAACTTATGTTAAGAGTCAATTAATATCTGTATAATTTTTATGAACATTTCCCAGCTGTAGCTGGGTTCATAAAACATTTATTTTAATTTAAGAAGTATGATTCATTTTGATATTGATTTTAGAGGTTTTCCAGCCTCCTTGGGTCTTTGATTTCTAAATAATAATGAATGATATTGTTCGCACTGTGAAATCTGCTTTAACCTTTTGGTTATAACCCCATAAGTCAGTGAGTTTTCTCTTCCATTCATTTATCCATATTTGTTATGAGTAGTGTTTTATGACACCTCTATTGTCTGCTCTTATATTAAATATTAGCAAACTAGGATATAGGGAAACTTCTCTCAGCATTGCAGGAAATCATAAATTGTTTTCCATTGGTTGGTTAGCTAATTGCTGTGGGCTTTCTACTCTCAGCACCAGCTCAAATTGGCTGATTGAAGTGGCTTTGGGTGGACCAGCAGGTGCCATGTTCTATTCATTGTTTATTAGTCATCATTGGACAAACCATCAGTAGATTTGGTTTTCAGTACCATCTTTATGCTGACGACACCCAGTTATACAGCTTTTTTCCTGACATCACCTCCACATTACTACAAAATACCAGTGATTGTCTGCTGTTTCTAACATCATATCTTCTCATTACCTTAAATTGAATCTGTCAAAAACTGAACTTCTCGTGTTTCCTCCCTCTCCTAATCTTCCGAAACCTAATATTGCCATTTTTTGTATGTGGTTCTACCATTACTCCTCAGCAATACACCCGCTGTCTTGGCGTTATATTTGACTCGGATCTCTCCTTCTCTCCCCAAATCCGGTCTCTCACTTGCTCATGTCACCTACACCTCAAAAACATCTCTAGAATTCAACCTTTTCTTACTGTTGACTCTGCAAAAACTCTAACTGTTGCCTTTATTCATTCACGCCTGGATTACTGAAATTCTCTATTAATTGGTCTCCCTCTTACAAAACGCTCTCCTCTCCAATCCATCCTGAATGCAGCAGCCATGATCATTTTCCTCTTCAACTGCTATACCGATGCCTCTATCCTGGGGCAGTCATTGCAATGGTTGCCAATCTGCTATAGAGTACAATATAAAATTATCACTCTCACCCACAAAGCCCTCCACAGATCTGCTCCACCCAACATCTCCTCTCTCATCTCTGTCTATCGCCCTACACGTGCCCTCCACTCCGCAAGTGACCTAAGACTGACATCAGCTACAATCTGAACCTTCCACTCCCTTCTCCAGGACTTCTCACGAGCTGCACCTATTCTTTGGAATGGGTTACTAAAAACAATTCAATTAATTCCCAATACCAATAGTTTTAAGCGAGCCTTAAAAACACATCTCTTTAGACTGGCCTATCACCTCACCTCACTTATCTAACTATTCCTATCTTCCCTTTTCCAAATATGGCCTCTTGTGTCATCCGTTTGCACCTGCAGACTGTCTGTCTGTCCCCCATGCATAATATAGCACTTTATCTGTACTTATACAGATCCCGACCGATGACCGGTTCATGCAGCGTTACGTGAATCCCCTAATTATTATATTGGTGGCTGGATCATATATGACATCATTTGTTACTGTTAACTTTTGTGCCTCCCCTATTTCCTCTAGATTGTAAGCTTTCGAGCAGGGACCTCATTCCTCATGGTTTTGAATTTTTGTTACTCTGTATTGTCTCATATTGTGTGTACATGTCCCCTCCGAATTGTAAAGTGCTGCGTAATATGTTGGCGCTATATAAATAAAATTATTATTATTATTATTATTATTATTAGTCACAACTCTGTTCTTTTAGTAGTGACTGTGCTCATCGTTGCTGCTAAGTCCTATTCAATTGATTGAATTGCTTTGATCTACAACATTTTGCACAATTTGCTAGCATGGATATGGATGTGCTGTTTGCTGAAACATCAAGGCCCCTTTATTCAACTGATTGGGGGGTGCTTAGAGTCTGATTCCCACTGATCTGATTTTAATGGCTTCTCCTAAGAATAGGCAGTCCTTTTTCTAGAACCACAACTATAGAACTTCATTTTGCAAGCGTTTTCTACAGTTTGACTGACCAAGAATGCAGGAACCAAATTGATAGTGGATAAAATCCGCTCTACTGTCCACTTGGTGGATTTCCTGATGAAGAAGTGGGGACACACTTTGAAATTTAGAACATACCAATATTTCTTTATTTCAATTGTTCTGGATCTCTTCAATCGACATCAATGCTGATTTTACCCAGCACTTAGTAGGAAGCTACTAAGGATGAGCTACATATTTAATTATTATTGTGTGTGTGGCAGCAGGGGGTGTATACTGTGATGAGTGGCCATATCCAGAATGTTGGGGGTGGCTCTATCTAGGATGGGGGGCTATGTACCAGCGTGATGTGGGGCTATATACTAGCAGGATGGGTTTTTTTTTTACCAGCAGTATGGGGTGCTATGTACCAGCAGGATGGGGAACATTTACCAGCAGGATGACAGGCTATGTACCAGCTGGATGGAGTGCTATATATCAGCAGGATGGGGGCATATATCAGCAGGATGGGGAGCAATGATCGAGCAGGATGGAGGGCTATGTACTAGCAGGATGGTGGGAGCTATGTACCAGCAGGATGTTGGGTGCTATGTCCCAGCAGGATGGCGGGCTATATACCAGCAGAATGGAAGGCCATATACCAGCAGAATGGGAGGCTATGTACCAGTAGGATGGGGGGGCTACATACTAGCAGGATGGGAAGCTATTTACCAGCAGGATAACATTAAAAATTATTTTTATTCTTTTCCTTCACCAAATTCGTGGGTCTTATAATCTGGTGCATCTTATGAAGCGAAAAAAGCTGTCTATTTTTTTTTTATTATATTTTACTTGTTTACTTTCTTAAGCAATTAAGAAGGGGTTGTCCAACAGTAAACAATGCATTTAACAACTATACAATGACCTCCTGACAAAACCGCAGTAGCAGTGAAATGTGTTGATGTGTGCAGGCTGTGTGGGGACACAATGTAACCAGCACCATATGACTGCATCAAGTAATTGCTATCTATCTATTCTTAGCATTATTACGAGCTTAGGCAGTCTCTCTATAGGTGACTTATTTAACAAAAATAACCTGCTCAGTTTTACTGTATAATCATAAAACCGTAGATCTAGAATAATAGAGATCATCTATGTCATCTGTAGGGGTTGTACACATAGGCTGTTATTTAGCAGCTGTATGAAGTCCTTAAATATTTTCTTCTAGAGCTAGAATTATTATTGGGACCCTGCTTGCATGTACACCAGAGAGTGGATGTTCTTTATATATAAATGCACTGGTTTATCTTTTCCATGTCAGTTTTATATAATAGGCTAGTTTCCTTCTGATTGTGCAGACTATTGGTACCTTTACACGCCGCTACTGGATGGTGGCAACAACCGGGTACATGAGAGAAATGTATCTTGCACCGCCAATTCAACCCGTGGTAGCGGCGTGTGAAGACGGTTGTAGCCACCCGCCAGTAGCGGCACCTGTTTCCGAGCACTGCCCTAAAACAGGTGGTTACCCAGCCGACGGTAGCGACCTGTATCGGCGTGTAAAGAAGGAACAGAAGGGTTGTTTCTACACCATGCTATGTACCTGGTATGTAGCTGGGGCGTGACACAGCCTCCGGGTTACCGCGGCCCATCAGCGATCATTGGTGGAAGCTCCTGCGTTACGATTGGTAGTCGCTGCATAGGGAGGCATATTTAAGGAGCTGACCAGTCACACTACACAATTGCTCGAGCGTCATGTATTAGTCAGCCTCCTGCGCTGGCTGCCCAATCATGATGTTATTGCTTTGTCCTATCAGCGTATGGAATTCTCGTAATCCACAATTGTGGCATGCCTATGTGTTGTCCCTGCTGCCCCAGGTCTGCCCATATTAGCTTGTTGTAACGGTGTGTAAATGAGGTAAGGTGCTCTGCAGAAGGTAACTTGAGACACCCGGCGGTGTATCCAGAGATAGATGTAACCTACTGTAGCGCACCTTATTGCGGCGTGCAAAGGTGGTGCGATTACCGTTTGCAACCGTTTGTGCGTGCTCGTGCACGTGAAGTACCCGGTTGTTGCCACCATCCAGTAGCGGCGTGTAAAGATACCATATCAAGTAACAGGTTTAGATGTTAGGTGTTAACACTGTGTTAGATAAACCTTCTGCCAATGTCACATTTATATATACTTGGTACATATATATATATATATATATTGTATTTTTTGCACTTTTTTGATATTATAAATCTTGTCTTACAATAAAAATCAATTTATATTCACCTAGTAGTATTCCCTAATTTTTGAAGTTTAGAATTATGTTATTAATGGATACTTTATGAAGAAATATATAGACTTTATAACCCCTATAACAAACCTACTATAGATTATTGACTTTACTCTTGGTTACTCTTGACATAGATCTGCCTGATCTCGCTGATCCTCTTGAAATCCAGATCCCCTTGAAATCAATACAGAACCATAAATTCTCTATTATACATACTGTCGGATATATATTGCTTCAGGAAAAGTAAAAACAAATGTAAAAAGTAAACTCATTACTATAGCACTTTAGACGCATGGGAAAGACTCTACCACTTGAAGCTTACACAGCATTCTATTGTATATTGCCTCTGGGTCTGTTTTAACCTGTTGCAACAGAAATACAATGAATAGACACAGCCTAACTGCTCCAACTAAACATTAACCCACAAAAAGGCAGTCTTTACATGATCTTTCTTTTTTTTTTAACATAACACTGTACAATCTGTATTAATTTTTGTTGTTATAAATTGTGCATATCGTCCATTCTTTTTAATAATGGACATTAATTAAGCTGTAAGAGCAATGGTTTATATAACAAATGCAGTCTTGATATTCTTCTGGGTCCAGAATACTCTACAGTAAATTTCTATAAAAAGAATTCTATTTTTATAGATACATCTTTTTAAACAATAATGAGTTTGACTGATTAAACTAAATTGTTTTTGTTATTTTAACAGGAAGTTGTAAAAATGATATATTGCTTTTTCTACATATTTCAATAGCGCCGAAGATTACTGAGCAATATGTTTAATACAAAACTATGCCATTCATAAAAAAATATTGTCATTGAATGTATCATTTCTATATGTAAACCCATACTAAGGAACTAATTAGTTTATAAAATACAGTATGTTAGATGCTGATACACAAGTGATCAATTGATCTTGCAATAGTAGAAGTAAAATGCAATTTCCAGTGTAAATATATATAAAACAGTACAAACAGTCTTATTTTATTTTATGCTACAGTCTCCCTTATCCTGATGTCTATACGGAATAAGTATCCGACTAGTAATGAATTAGAAGGAAATGCCCAGCTAACCTTGGAAGAGCTTCACTTCATGGTGCTCAAATGGAATCTTGTTGGCCTTGGCAAAAAGATAGACAAATCTGCAGGGCTGGGACCGCAAGTCCAAGTACAGCTCCAGTTCAGACATACTGACAGCAGCCAAGCTTCTGATGATCCCAGTAGAGAATATGAAGAAAGCTTTTCTCAAGCACCACCCAGAAAATTAAACCTTTCTAAACCTTCCCACTCCCATCATCACTTTGTCCTTTATCCTTATGACAACAGTCTGTGCTGGCCCTCAATTTTGCTATTACTCAGTACATGTAATATATGGAAACAGACATATATATGTATATTGATTTTCTAAAGGAAGTGCTGCCGTCCATTTTTGTCCAGTATATGTATATATATATATATAAATATATATATATATATATATATATACAGTCATGGCCAAAAGTATTGACACCCCTGCAATTCTGTCAGATAATACTCAGTTTCTTCCTGAAAATTATTACAATCACAAATTCTTTGGTATTATTATCTTCAGGAAGAAACTGAGTATTATCTGACAGAATTGCAGGGTGTCAATACTTTTGGCCATGACTGTATGTACTGAACAAAAATGGATGGCAGCACATCCTCCCCCACCCCACCGCTTTGTCCTCCGTCCTCCTCCTCCCACCGCTCTGTCCTCCATCCTCCCCTTGCCTGTGCTGCTCCATCCTCCTCCACTGCTTTCTCCTCCTTCCTTTGTCCTCCTCCTCTTCGCCACTCCATCCTCCCCCTGCCTGTGCTGCTCCATCCTCCCCCCACCCCACCGCTTCGTCCTCTGTCCTCCTCCCCCGCCGCTCTGTACTCTGTCCTCCCCCTGCTGCTCTGTCCTCCCACTTTCTGTGCCGCTCCATCCTCCCCCACCCCACCGCTTCCTCCTCCTTCCTTTATCCTTTTCCATCCTCCATCCTCCCCCTGCCTGTGCTGCTCTGGCTTCCCACACCCCGCCGCTTCGTCCTCCATCCTCCTCCCCCCCGCCGCTCTGTGCTCCATCCTCCCCCTGTCTGTGCCACTCCATCCTCCCCCACCCCACCGCTTCCTCCTCCTTCCTTTGTCCTCCTCTCCTCCGCCATTCCATCCTCCGTCCTCCCCCTGCCTGTGCTGCTCCATCCTCCCCCACCCGCCGCTTTGTCCTCTGTTCTCCTTCCCCCTGCCGCTCTGTGCTCAGTCCTCCTCTTGCCTGTGCCGCTCCATCCTCCCCCACCTCACCACTTCCTCCTCCTTCCTTTGTTCTCCTCTCCTCCGCCACTCCATCCTCCGTCCTCCCCCTGCCTGTGTTGCTCCATCCTCCCCCACCTGCTGCTTTGTCCTCTGTCCTCCTCCCCCCTGCCGCTCTGTGCTCCATTCTCCCCCTGCCGCTCCTTCCTCCCCCTGCCTGTGCTGCTACATCCTCCCACACCCCGCCGCTACCTCCTCTGTCCTACATCCTCCTCTCCCTTGCTGCTCTGTCCTCCCTCCTCCCCCCTGCCACGCCGTCCTTTCCCCGCCGCTCCTTCTTCAAAGTTCCTCCCAATTCAGCCCTCACCACCTTCCCCATGCAATGTCTATTTCTATATTCTAGAATACCCGATGCGTTAGAATCGAGCCACCATCTAGTAAAATATATTCTCATAAATTCATCCAGCAGACCGGTTGCCTAGAGACCAAAAAGCACTCCCTCTACATAGCTCACTACAAACTATCCACCAAGCACAAAGTGATAGCTTTAGGCAAATAAAGCTATCGTGACGGGGGCTGCGAGCTTAAGCTATTTTGGTCCAAAATATCAAACTAACACCTCACAGTCATCTATAGTGTTATATTGCATTTTTTTATCCATCTGCAGTCTACAGCTGGGGCGTCAGTCACTTGTGTTGCATATTTTGTTGCAGAGCAGCCCACCTTGTCTAACAGTTAGGCGTCATTAATAGGCTGCTTTCTGACACTATACTCCACTTTGGAGTGGCTGCCGCCCTGTGGTGATCTCGTGTCCTGTGATGCCACCTGTCTCCTCCTTGTGGCATGGCTGGTCGCAGATGCCACAATCGCCCCCGTGTCAGGGTTGTAGGGGATGGAGCATCGGTGTTGAGAGATATGGGTTGCCTCTGAGGTGGCTGATAGCATCCTGCTAAATGCAATGATATTTCTAAGCGGCCAAATTTGGTGAGTTTTTTTCACTACAAACTATCCACCAAACACAAAGCGATAGCTTTAGGCAAATAAAGCTACTTATATATGTTGAGAATCAATAAAATAAATGTAGGTTATCTTTAACTATTTGTATTGTCTAATTGTAGTATTTTAATAACTATTAAATCTATTTTATACGCTAACTGTCTGAGAGGCAGCAGTGAAAGATTCCTGTAATAGTAACAAACATGTATACACTACTACCCTGACTGTGATCACTTAGTTAGATACATACATATACTCATTAATCCCCTTTTGATGATAAGTGCTGATGTACTCGTATGTGATCTACATACATTCACAGCATGTACTAAGAACAACAGGTTGCTTGATCAGTCCAGGGGCAAGAAGGAATGCAGAAAGGCACAGCATGCAAAGGACCAGGGTCTGTGAGGCTGGAGAGTGCCGGGGACTCGCCTATCCCACTTGCTAGAAGATCTCACTGCTCCTGCAGTCCGAGGCCAAGAGCTGACCCATCATTGCTCGTGGGTACAGCAGACCTGTCAGGCCGTGTCAGCTGTCACACTCCACAGGCTCTAGCAATTGCCGTCACGGGATGACGTCATCGCTGCAGTAAAGCTACTTGTACAGAGGGATATCACTCCGCCAAGTAGCGCTGGCCGGTACCACACAAAAGAAAGTAGTCCCTATTACTAAATTGTCAGCAGTACTGAAGCCAATTTGAGGGAATTTATAATGCCTATGGAAAGGTCCTTAATGATAAAAGTTGAATATGGCAGTGTTGTATGTTAAAGCCGGTCTATCCCACAATCTATGTGGCAAACAACGTAGGACAGTCACAACAGCGCAAACCAGTAAAATTGCCAAGGTCCCAAAATGGATACTCAAGAACACAGGCTGTGTGCATGACATACATTACATACATGACAATGGCTGTATAGAAGAAGAAGCGCAGAACTATCTATCTATCTATCTATCTATCTAATTTGAAAAAAAATTCTTGCAGCACACAGCTACTACCAATGATGTACAAATGCTATAAGCTATATGTATATGTGGAAAAAGTTAAAACTTACGTTTTTTTTCAAAAAACTCACAAATTCTAATTTTTTATTTCTGAAGTTCTTGGTACACACATTGGCCAATGTCTGCTTGCTCATCAACTGCGATAAAGTGACTTCAGGTCTGATGAGTCCTATCGCTGACATCCCTGTCTTCCTTGTCCACCCCCCCCACTCTTCAGTGGGCAGACACCATTTAGACCCTCGATCACCTGTAGGTAATGAGGGTGCAAATTGCAGCATGGAGCCTGCAACTCCATATGATAAATAACTCAAAAATTCTAATTTTTTATTTCTGAAGTTCTTGATACACACATTGGCCAATGTCTGCTTGCTCATCAACCTACAGGTGATCGAGGGTCTAGATGGTGTCTGCCCACTGAAAAGTGGGGGGGTGGACAAGGAAGACAGGGATGTCAGCGATAGGACTCATCAGACCTGAAGTCACTTTCTCGCAGTTGATGAGCAAACAGACATTGGCCAATGTATGTACCAAGAACTTCAGAAATAAAAAATTAGAATTTTTGAGTATTTTGATAAAGAACTTAAGTTTTTAACTTTTCCCTCATATACATATAGCTTATAGCACTTGTACATCATTGGTAGTAGCTGTGTGCTGCAAGAATTTTTTTCAAATTATTTGACCCAGCGTCGTTGCTAGCACCAGTTCACATTAGTCTGTGAGTGCTGTGCAGTTTTTTTTCTTGTTATCTATCTATATACATATATGCATACTATATAGTATGGTGATAAATCAGGCTTTTCTGACTGAATAAAGATTAAATTAAATGTTCATACAATAAAATGTACTTGAACAGGTATTGTCATCAGCTTCACAGGGATAAGCTTATTAGTATGATGCGATCAGTTATTTCAAAATGGCACCTCCACCACTCCCCTGGAGGGGCCAAATCCTCAGACGGTATTCTGAGGTGAAATTTTCACCAATTTTGACTCTAAATGGCTTAAATAAAGCCCAATATTTTATTCTTTCTGGTCTTGTCGCTTTGATGAGACAATTTGCCTTTAAAAGGGCAAAAAGTCTCAATAGGTTGTCTGTGTGCACAGGAGCTCTGGGATTTGAGTCATTCACATCTGGCTGAAGACACCGACCCCCCCCTCCTGTTCTACCTATTTTGTTACCCCTGTTTCCTTATGGATTGTAAAACAGCATGCAGGTAACTGTAAAACTATGTGTTATTTTGCAATGTCTTTATTGCCTATATATATATCCCCACTAAGTGTAAAGTGGTTCTGAATATGTTGATGTTATATAAATAAAATTATTATTAGAAATTGCAATTATGCACATGTATGACCAAAGCACGTTCATCTGAGGTACACAGGTACACAGAGCTTGTCTCCTTCCTTAACAGTATCATGTCTGGACATTTCCATCTTGTTTGTACTACATATAATTGTATGTAGAGATGAATGAGGCACCTTCAGGTATCTTTAAATAGCACCCAAAGATGAACCAGACTTATGCAAGCTTAAAATCCTCTTTCTGATATTTTGGCTGATTTCTTTCCCATGATGCCACACAACGAAGCAGTGTGTTTCAGGTGTACATTAAAATACATCCATAGGTGTGTCTCTAATCAACTCAGATGTTGCCAACAAACCTATCAGAAGCTTCCAAACACATGACATCATCATGTGGGCTAGCCCTAGTTGTTTACTTATTCACCTCCGGGCGATCTTCCATTTTCCGTTTATCCCTCCCCTTCTTCCAAGGGCCATAACTTTTTTATTTTTCCATTAATATAGACATATGAGGGCTTGTTTTTTGCGAGACAAATTATACTTTTGAATGACATAATTTATTTTACCATTAAGTGTACAGGAAAATATGAACAAAATTCCAAGTGGGGTGAAATATCAAAAGGAGTGCAATTACATGTTTGTTTTTTGAGTTTTTTATTCACCATGTTCACTATATGGTAAAACTGACTTGTGGGTATAATGCATCGGGTCTGTATGAGTGCATAGATACCAAATACCGTATGTATATTTTTACTGTTATCTAACTGGTGAAAAAAAAATGCTGAAGTTTTTAAAGAAAAAGGATTGCACTTTTGTGCCAATTTCCTTGAAATGTTCTCATTTTTCATGATCTGGGGATGTGTGATAGCTTATATTTTGCATCTTTAGCTGATGTTTATAGTGATACTATTTTTGGGTAGATGAACTGTTTTTATCACCCATTACGTAGTTACAGATCTGATTAATTGATTTTATGTTTTGATGCATTAGCATTTCTGAGTGCAACGGTGCCAAATGTGTGTAAATGTTTAAATTTTTAATAGTTTTATTTTCAATGGGGCAAAAAGGGGTAGATTTGAAATTTTACTTTTTTTTCATATTTTTACGAACTTTATTTTTATTTTTTCATTATTTTAGTTGGCCCACTAGAAGGCCTCAGCAATCCACTGTCTAATCATTCGCCTGTTTTCAGATGGGCTACAGCACATCCGAACATAGGGGAAATGATCACTCTCTGCCGGTGACATCACTGGGTCATCGCCAATAGGAAATGATTCAGGACTGGTTCTGGGGTCAATAGATGACCCCGAACTGTCCAAGTAACAGCGGAGGTGCTGTGATCACTTCGCAGGACTTCCAATCATGGTGGGGAACAGAGAGATCCCCGCTACCGTGCTGTCGATCACGCTGTCAGTCACTGACTGCGTGATCCATAGAATTAACACCACTGATCGGATCAGCGTGTATGTAAACTTTTGACTTGCAGAAAGTAATGAAAATACCATAAAGCATTGTCTCTCATTTTGATGGCATTTGGCAAATATAAATAATTATGACAATCCTAATTGACCTAACATGAGAAATGTTTATTCAGACTCCCTATCAGACAGTGAACAAAACATGTATATGTGTCTTTTTATAAACCGTATGTAAACCTCTGAACTTCTGGTTTCAACTGTATATATATGGTTATATACATATATATATATGCTAGCTGTAGTACCCGGCTACGCCCGGGTTAATTAATAACTGATGTTAGCTATAACAAAATAGAATTTGAATATGTCATGTTAATGACCTGTTAGAAAATAGAAGCTGAGCTGTGATTGATTGCTATAGGCAGCCTAATCAATCTCCAGCCAACAGTAAATCCTCCCCCTGGCCGGGCAGTATATGTTACCTCACACATACACATAATAGACAGCTCATGTGACTGACATCTGCCTTAGTTCCCTATATGGCACATGTGTTGCACATTGGCTGTTTTTAATCAGATGTTTATATTTGGAAATTAAAGATAGCACACGTATGAGGCGAGTTGTGTGAGGTGCTTTGTGCACATCTGTGTCTGTGTGGTGTGTGTCTCCCTGGGGGGTGTGTGTGTGTGTGTCCCTGTGGGGTGAGTGCATGTGTCCCTATAGGGTGTGTATGTGTGAGTGTCCCTGTGGGGGGGGTCTGTGTGGTGTGTGTCTCTGTTGTGTGTGTCCCTTTGTGGTGTGTGTGTGTCCCTGTGGGGTGAGTGCATATGTCCCTATAGGGTGTGTATTCGTGTGTGTGTCCCTGTGGGGGGGAGTCTGTGTGGTGTGTGTGTGTCTCTTTGTGGTGTGTGTGTGTCCCTGTGGCGTGAGTGCATGTGTCCCTATAGGGTGGCTATGTGTGTGTGTCCCTGTGGGGGGTCTGTGTGGTGTGTGTCTGTATTGTGTGTGTATCTTTGTGGTGTGTGTGTGTGTCCCTGTGAGGTGAGTGCATGTGTCATTATAGGGTGTGTGTGTCCCCTTCGGGGTGTGTGTGTGTGTCTCTGTGTTGTGTGTGTCTCTTTGTGGTATGTGTGTGTTTGTTCGGGTGTGTGGTGAGTATCCAATGTTGGGGCTGCACCTTAGCGACTATACACTTGCTGTTACTCTTTGTGTGCATGTGGTGTGTATACATGTCCCCGTGCGTGGTGAATATCTTATGTTGGGGCCCCACCTTAGTGACTATATGCTGGTATGTGCTGTTAGTCTTTGGCACTATCATTAAGCCCCTCTCATTCACAACTGTCAACTGGTAACTGTCACTTTTTCCCCATTATGTAGATAGGGGCAAAATTGTTTGGTGAATTGGAATGCGCGGGGTTAAAATTTTGCCTCACAACATAGCTTATGACGCCCCCGGGGTCCAGACGTGTGACTGTGCATAATTTTGTGGCTATAGCTGACAGCTGTCGATTTTCCTCCAACACTTTTCCATTCACTTTTTCCCATTATGTAGATAGGGGCAAAATTGTTTGGTGAACTGGAATGCGCAGGGTTAAAATTTCGCCTCACAACATAGCCTATGACGCTCTCAGGGTCCAGATGTGTGATTGTGCAAAATTTTGTGGCTGTAGTTGCGACGGTGTAGATGCCAATCCCGGATATACACACACACACATACATACACACACACATTCAGCTTTATATATTACTAGCTGTGAGCCCGATTCTAAAGAATCGGGAGTCTAGAATCTGTATATAATTTTATTAAGAGTTTTAAATAATAGACTTAAGCACCAGATATATGACTAAGTAGGCGATGTAGGCAGAACTGTGAGGGTAGCAATATAGTGGAGGTGTAGAAAGAGTTAATGTCTGACTAACAGGACTATAACAGAGTAGGAACTTATAATGATATCAAAAATGTTATTGAAGGAGTTAATGTCCCACAGGCACTCCCACAACAGACTTAGCGCTGTAAATTATAACCAAAATGGTGTTCAAGGGGTTAATGTACCAGTGGCAGGAGTTATAAACACTACCAAATATGCAGTTAATGCTTAACTGGTATATAATGGGTTAATTTCGCAGTGTCATTACAACTATACACTGTGTAATAGAAATAACAACAATAATGGAATATAAGGGGTTAATGTTCCTACTGGCAGTAGTAATAGAGACTACAAAGTATGGAGTTAAGGCAGAAATGGTATATAAGGGGTTAACTTCGCAGTGGCAGTACAATGTAAGGGGTTAATGTTGCTATTGTCATGAGTACAATGAGAGAAGCGCCTCACTGGCCATTGAGATACAATGGGAAGTGAGGCGCTATTCTCATTGGTCGCTGTGTGCTGGCGCTGACCAATGAGAATAGCGCCTCACTTACAGCAGTAAATTTGAAACTCAAAGTCCTCCATTATATCTCAATGGGAAGTGAGGCGTTATTCTCATTGGTCGCTGTGTGCTGGCGCCGACCAATGAGAATAGCGCCTCACTTACAGCAGTAAATTTGAAACTCAAAGTCCTCCTTTATATCTCAATGGGAAGTGAGGCGCTATTCTCATTGGTCGCTGTGTGCTGGCGCCGACCAATGAGAATAGCACCTCACTTACAGCGGTAAATTTGAAACTCAAAGTCCTCCATTATATCTCAATGGGAAGTGAGGCACTATTCTCATTGGTCACTGTGTGCTGGCGCCGACCAATGAAAATAGCGCCTCACTTACAGTGGTAAATTTGAAACTCAAAGTCCTCCATTATATCTCAATGGGAAGTGAGGCGCTATTCTCATTGGTCGCTGTGTGCTGGCGCCGACCAATGAGAATAGCGCCTCACTTATAGCGGTAAATTTGAAACTCAAAGTCCTCCATAATATCTCAATGGGAAGTGAGGCGCTATTCTCATTGGTCACTGTGTGCTGGCGCCGACCAATGAGAATAGCAACTCACTTACAGCGCTAAATTTGAAACTCAAAGTCCTCCATTATATCTCAATGGGAAGTGAGGCGCTATTCTCATTGGTCGCTGTGTGCTGGCGCCGACCAATGAGAATAGCGCCTTACTTACAGCGGTAAATTTGAAACTCAAGGTCCTCCTTTATATCTCAATGGAAAGTGAGGCGCTATTCTCATTGGTCGCTGTGTGCTGGCGCCGACCAATGAGAATAGCGCCTTACTTACAGCGGTAAATTTGAAACTCAAAGTCCTCCATTATATCTCAATGGGAAGTGAGGCGCTATGCTCATTGGTCGGCGCCAGCACACAGCGACCAATGAGAATAGCGCCTCACTTCCCATTGAGATATAATGGAGGACTTTGAGTTTCAAATTTACCGCTGTAAGTGAGGCACTATGCTCATTGGTTGCTGTGTGCTGGCGCCGACCAATGAGCATAGCGCCTCACTTCCCATTGAGATACATGGAGGACTTTGAGTTTGAAATTGAGCGCTGTAAGTGAGGCGCTATTCTTATTGGTCGGCGGCAGCACACAGCGACCAATGAGAATAGCGCCTCACTTCCCATTGAGATACATGGAGGACTTTGAGTTTCAAATTTACCGCTGTAAGTGAGGCGCTATGCTCATTGGTCGCTGTGTGCTGGCGCCGACCAATGAGCATAGCGCCTCACTTCCCATTGAGATACATGGAGGACTTTGAGTTTGAAATTGAGCGCTGTAAGTGAGGCGCTATTCTTATTGGTCGGCGGCAGCACACAGCGACCAATGAGAATAGCGCCTCACTTCCCATTGAGATACATGGAGGACTTTGAGTTTCAAATTTACCGCTGTAAGTGAGGCGCTATGCTCATTGGTCGCTGTGTGCTGGCGCCGACCAATGAGCATAGCGCCTCACTTCCCATTTTCCCATTGAGATACATGGAGGACTTTGCATTTCAAATTGAGCGCTGTAAGTGAGGCGCTATTCTCATTGGTCGGCGTCAGCACACAGCGACCAATGAGAATAGCGCCTCACTTCCTATTGAGGTACATGGAGGACTTTGAGAATAGCGCCTCAGTTACAGCGGTAAATTTGAAACTCAAAGTCCTCCATTATTTGTCAATGGGAAGTGAGGCGCTATTCTCATTGGTCGGCGCCAGCACACAGCGACCAATGAGAATAGTGCCTCACTTCCCATTGAGATATAATGGAGGACTTTGAGTTTCAAATTTACCGCTGTAAGTGAGGCGCTATGCTCATTGGTCGCTGTGTGCTGGCACCGACCAATGAGCATAGCGCCTCACTTCCCATTGAGATACATGGAGGACTTTGAGTTTCAAATTGAGCGCTGTAAGTGAGGCGCTATTCTCATTGGTCGGCGCCAGCACACAGCGACCAATGAGAATAGCGCCTCACTTCCTATTGAGGTACATGGAGGACTTTGAGAATAGCGCCTCACTTACAGCGGTAAATTTGAAACTCAAAGTCCTCCATTATTTGTCAATGGGAAGTGAGGCGCTATTCTCATTGGTCGGCGCCAGCAGACAGCGACCAATGAGCATAGTGCCTCACTTCCCATTGAGATATAATGGAGGACTTTGAGTTTCAAATTTACCGCTGTAAGTGAGGCGCTATGCTCATTGGTCGCTGTGTGCTGGCGCCGACCAATGAGCATAGCGCCTCACTTCCCATTGAGATATAATGGAGGACTTTGAGTTTCAAATTTACCGCTGTAAGTGAGGCGCTATTCTCATTGGTCGGCGCCAGCACACAGCGACCAATGAGAATAGCGCCTCACTTCCCATTCAGATATAATGGAGGACTTTGAGTTTCAAATTTACCGCTGTAAGTGAGGCGCTATTCTCATTGGTCGGCGCCAGCACACAGCGACCAATGAGAATAGCGCCTCACTTCCCATTGAGATACACAGCGGTCTTTAGAGCTGTGCATGGCCGGGCCCTTGGTTCTATTTTCGGTCACGGCGCTCGGCTCTCGTCGGTCGTCGCCGGGGCGGGAGACTCGCAATGGACCTACGTGCCGGAGTTACCGCAGCTGCAACGACTCGCCACCGGGGAGACGACCGGCTAACGCGCTCGCCGCGATCCTCCCACAAAGAGCGGCCATCTTGGTCCACCCTGTGCAGGTGGAGCTGGCCGAATATCCGACCACAACACTACGGAAGTGGCTTCGGGTTTGGCCGGAAATGGCTTCGGGCTTTATATAATAGATATAGCTATATATATATATATATATATATATATATTCCAAAAAAGGAAAAAGCAGCACCTCCGGTCCGAAACGTCGCCACGCCATTGGCAATAAAGGTTCACTTGACATCTATTTGGTGCTGCTTTTTCCTTTTTTGGATTGTTTACATGGACACTTGACCGGTGTTGAAAAAGCGCTGCACAAGTCTGGTAATATCTGGTGCTGTTCCGTTTTTTTCATATATATATATATATATATATATATATATATATATCTATTATATAATTGCCGTAGCGACTTCCGTCGGAGCGGCGCTGCTTCCGGTCGCTTGGTTAGCGAGTCCGAGCTGCTTCTCCTGGACTCTCCCCGTGGCCGCGTAGCGGCCAAGGCGACTGACGAAGCAATGCCCGCAAAGCGGGCATTGCGAGTCGTTGCAGCCTAGCGAAGCAATGCCCGCGAAGCGGGCATTGCGAGTCGCTACACCGCTAACCAAGCCACCGAAGCCCATACTCCTGTAGTGTACACCGCTATACTATACTACAGTCCCATGCCCATAAGCGCCATGGGACTGTAGTATACCATCGCGCTGTACACTACAGACCCCTGCCGCGACTCGCTACACCGCTAACCAAGCCACCGAAGCCCATACTCCTGTAGTGTACACCGCTATAGTATACTACAGTCCCATGCCCATAAGCGCCATGGGACTGTAGTATACCATCGCGCTGTACACTACAGCCCCCTGCCGCTCTAAGCCACTACGCGCTTCTGTACTGTACACCGCTATAGTATACTACAGTCCCATGCCCATAAGCGCCATGGGACTGTAGTATACCATCGCGCTGTACACTACAGCCCCCTGCCGCTCTAAGCCTACCCCCTAAGGCACCGCCGCCCCTAACCCCCTACCCCCTAAGCCCCGCAGCAGCCCCGACCACCTAACCCCCGACCCGCACCATCCAAAGCCGCCGCCGATACCCCCTAAGCCCCGCCGTCTACCTCCTAAGCCATCGCCGCCCCTACCTAAGCCCCTACCCCCTAAGCACCCTACCCCCTAAGCCCCGCAGCAGCCCCGACCACCTAACCCCCGACCCGCACCATCCAAAGCCGCCGCCGATACCCCCTAAGCCCCGCCGTCTACCCCCTAAGCCATCGCCGCCCCTACCTAAGCCCCTACCCCCTAAGCACCGCAGCAGCCCCGACCACCTAACCCCCGACCCGCAGCATCCAAACCCGCCCCCGATACCCCCTAAGCCCCGCCGTCTACCCCCTAAGCCATCGCCGCCCCTACCCCTAGGCCCCCGCCGATACCCCCTAAGCCATGCCGCCTACCCCCTAAGGCACCGCCGCCCCTAACCCCCTACCCCCTAGACCCCCGACGATACCCCCTAAGCCATGCCGCCTACCCCCTAAGGCACCGCCGCCCCTAACCCCCTAAACCCCGCAGCAGCCCCGACCACCTAACCCCCGACTCGCACCATCCAAACCCGCCGCCGATACCCCCTAAGCCCCGACTACCTAACCCCCGACTCGCACCATCCAAAGCCGCCGCCGATACCCCCTAAGCCCCGCCGTCTACCCCCTAAGCCATCGCCGCCCCTACCTAAGCTCCTACCCCTAGGCCCCCGCCGATACCCCCTAAGCTCCCGCCGCTGTCCCCTGCCCCTGTCGCTAAAGCCCTACACCCTAACCCCCCGCCGTCCCCTAACCTAACGCCGCTCTCACCTAAGGCCCTACACCCGAAGCCCCCGTCCATCACTTACATGCCTTCAAGTCATCTGATCGTCCGTCCGATCGTCCGTCCGATCCTCCGTCCGGCCAGGCGTCCTCTTCCTCCGGCCCCGGGGGTCTTCTCTCTTCTTTCCGCCATCTCCGCCTCTTCGTCCGGCCCCGGGGATCTTCTGTCTTCTTTTCCGAAAATTCCGCCTCCGACGTCCTCTTCCTTCTCATTAAGATAGAATGGAGGAAAAATCCCCCATTCTACCTCAATGAAATCTCACGCCGTCTTCTGATTGGTCGATGGATAATGCCCTCAGCCAATCAGAAGAGCTCCTCATTCAGTTTTCATTCAGGTCCGCCTTTTTTCCCCATTGACATACATTACCGGTGTGTCGGCGATTTTATGGCCGCCCCCCTGGTTCTATTTGTCGGCCCTAAAATCGCGGACACACCGCTAATGCATCTCTATGGGCAGTCAGCTCGACTTCTGATTGGTTGCCGTTCAATCCGAAATCGGGCTGACTGCCCATAGAGATGCATTAGCGGTGTGTCCGCGATTTTAGGGCCGACAAATAGAACCAGGTGGGCGGCCATAAAATCGCTGACACACCGGTAATGTATGTCAATGGGCAAAAAAAAGGCGGACCTGAATGAGAACTGCGTCTCAGTCAAACTTAAAAAAATAAATAAATTAAATAATAAAAAAAATAATTAAAAAAGAATTAAAAAATAATAAAAATATTAATTAAAAATAATAAACAATTCAATAAAAATAATAATAAAAAAATAAAATATATGCTAATAAGATCAGCCCTTTGCGGACCTCAATGAGAACTGCGTCTCAGCCTAAATAATAAATTAAATAATAGAAAAAAAAATTAAAAAATAATTAAAAAATAATAAAAAAAAATAATTAAAAATAATAAAAAATTCAATAAAAATAATAATAAAAAAATAAAATATATGCTAATAAGATCAGCCCTTTGCGGACCTGAATGAGAACTGCGTCTCAGCCTAAATAATAAATTAAATAATAAAAAAAATAATTAAAAAAGAATTAAAAATAAAAAAAAAAAAATAATTAAAAATAATAAAAAATTCAATAAAAATAATAATAAAAAAATAAAATATATGCTAATAAGATCAGCCCTTTGCGGACCTGAATGAGAACTGCGTCTCAGCCTAAATAATAAATTAAATAATAAAAAAAATAATTAAAAAAGAGTTAAAAAATAATAAAAAAAAATAATTAAAAATAATAAAAAATTCAATAAAAATAATAATATAAAAATAAAATATATGCTAATAAGATCAGCCCTTTGCGGACCTGAATGAGAACTGCGTCTCAGCCTAAATAATAAATTAAATAATAAAAAAAATATTTAAAAAAGAATTAAAAAATAATAAAAAAAATAATTAAAAATAATAAAAAATTCAATAAAAATAATAATAAAAAAATAAAATATATGCTAATAAGATCAGCCCTTTGCGGACCTGAATGAGAACTGCGTCTCAGCCTAAATAATAAATTAAATAATAAAAAAAATAATTAAAAAAGAATTAAAAAATAATAAAAAAATAATAATTAAAAATAATAAAAAATTCAATAAAAATAATAATAAAAAAATAAAATATATGCTAATAAGATCAGCCCTTTGCGGACCTGAATGAGAACTGCTCTCAGCCTAAATAATAATTAAATATATAAAAAAATAATTAAAAAGAATTAAAAAATAATAAAAAATAATTAAAAATAATAAATTCAATAAAAATAATTAAAAAATAAAATATATGCTAATAAGATCACCTTTAGCGACTGAATGAAACTGCTCTCAGCCTAATAATAAATTAATAATAAAAATAATAATTAAAAAAAATTAAAAATAATAAAAAATAATTAAAAATAATTAAAATCAATAAAATATAATATAATTATAATAATGCTAATAAAAGCTATTAATGCTATAATAATTTATTAAATGCTAATTAAATTAATGCTAATAATCTATATATAATGCTAATTAATGCTAATAATAATGTAATAAAATTAATGCTATTAATAATTTATTAATGCTATAATAAATGCTAATAATGCTATTATTAATGCTATTAATGTAATAATAATGTATTAAATGCATATAATAATGTATTAATGCTATATAATAATGCTAATAATGCTATTATTAATGCTATTAATGCTATAATAATAAATCCTATTATAATGTATATTAATAATGCTATTAATGCTATTAATTATAATACTATTAATATGCTATTAATGCTAATTATTAATGCTATTAATGCTATTATATTTAATGTATTAATGCTATTAATTAATGCTAATAATGCTATTAATTAATATCTATTAATGTTAATAATAATGCTATTAATGCTATTAATAATGTATTAATGCTATTATTAATGCTAATAATGCTATTAATGTATAATGCTATTAATATTATAATGCTATTAATATGCTATTAATGCTATATTAATAAATGCTATTATTAATGCTATTTTATGCTATTAAATGCTATTAAATGCTATATTAATAATGTTATTAATGCTATTATATAATGCTAATAATGCTATTAATTTAATGCTATTAATGCTAATAATAATGCTATTAATGCTATTAATAATGTTTATTAATGCTATTATTAATGCTAATAATGCTATTATTAATCTATTAATGCTAATAATAATGCTATTAATGCTATTAATAATGTTATTAATGCTATTAATAATGCTAATAATGCTATTATTAAATGCTATTAATGTCAATATTTATCCTATTAATGCTATTATTAATGCTATTAATGCTAATAATAATGCTATTAATGCTATTAATAATGTATTAATGCTATTATTAATGCTAATAATCTATTATTAATGCTATTTAATGCTAATAATAAATGCTATTAATGCTATTAATAATGCTATTAATGCTATTAATATGCTATTAATCTATTATTTATGCTATTAATGCTATTAATGCTAATATTTATCTATTAATGGTATTATTAATGCTGTTAATGCTAATAATAATGCTATTAATGCTAATAATAATGCTATTAATGCTATTAATAATGTTATTAATGCTATTATTAATGCTAATAATGCTATTATTAATTCTATTAATGCTAATAATAATGCTATTAATGCTATTAATAATGTTTTTAATGCTATTATTAATGCTAATAATCCTATTATTAATGCTATTTATGCTAATAATAATGCTATTTATGCTATTAATAATGTTATTAATGCTATTAATAATGCTAATATGCTATTATTAATGCTATTAATGCTAATAATAATGCTATTAATGCTATTAATAATGTTATTAATGCTATTAATAATGCTAATAATGCTATTATTAATGCTATTAATGCTAATAATAATCCTATTAATGGTATTAATAATGCTATTCATGCTATTAATAATACTATTAATGCTATTAATGCTAATAATAATGCTATTAATGCTATTAATAATGTTATTAATGCTATTATTTATGCTAATAATGCTATTATTAATTCTATTAATTTTAATAATAATGCTATTAATGCTATTAATAATGTTATTAATGCTATTATTAATGCTAATAATGCTATTTATGCTAATAATAATGCTATTAATGCTATTAATAATGCTATTAATGCTCTTATTTATGCTATTAATGCTATTAATGCTAATATTTATCCTATTAATGGTATTATTAATGCTAATAATAATGCTATTAATGCTATTAATGCTAATAATAATGCTATTAATGCTATTAATAATGTTATTAATGCTATTATTAATGCTAATAATGCTATTATTAATCCTATTAATGCTAATAATAATGCTATTAATGCTATTAATAATGCTATTAATGCTATTAATAATGTTATTAATGCTATTATTAATACTAATAATGCTATTATTAATGCTATTAATGCTAATAATAATGCTATTAATGCTATTAATAATGCTATTAATGCTATTAATTATGCTATTAATGCTATTAATGCTAATATTTATCCTATTAATGCTATTAATGCTAATAATAATTCTATTAATGCTAATAATAATGCTATTAATGCTATTAATGCTATTAATTATGCTATTAATGCTATTAATGCTAATAATAATGTTATTAATGCTATTAATAATGTTATTAATGCTATTATTAATGCTAATAATGCCAATAATAATGCTAATAATAATGCTATTAATGCTATTAATGCTAATATTTATCCTATTAATGCTAATAATAATGCTATTAATGCTATTAATAATGCTATTAATGCTATTAATTATGCTATTAATGCTATCAATGCTAATATTTATCCTATTAATGGCATTATTAATGCTATTAATGCTAATAATGCTATTAATAATGCTATTAATGCTAATAATAATGCTATTAATGCTATTAATACTGTTATTAATGCTCATAATACTGCTAATAATGCTATTAATACTGCTATTACTGCTAATAATAATGCTATGGCTTATATTATTGCTATTGATGATGCGATTATTATTTAAAAATCTTTAAAAAAACAATAAACATATTTTAGATACCCGATGCATTTGCATCAGGCTAACAGCTATAACTACTATAATCAAATTAATGCACGTTCTAGAATCCCGATGCATTTGCATCGGGCTCACAGCTAGTATATATATATATATACAGTACAGACTAAAAGTTTGGACACACCTTCTTATTCAAAGTGTTTTCTTTATTTTCTTGACTATGAAAATTGTAGATTCACACTTAAGGCATCAAAACTATGGATTAACACATGTGGAATTATATGCCTAACAAAAAAGTGTGAAACAACTGAGAATATGTCTTATATTCTAGACTCTTCAAAGTAGCCACCTTCTGCTTTGAGTACTGCTTTGCACCCTCTCACTGTGTTTCCCCAAAAATAAGACACTGTCCCGTCTTATATTCGTTTTTTGTCCAAAAGTTGCACCATGTCTTATTTCCGGGGGTGGGGGGCCACCTTATATTAAGCATCATCCACTATCCCTCTGTAGCCCCCATCATCCTCCACTATCCCTCTGTAGCTCCCATCATCCTCCACTATCCCTCTGTAGCCCCTCATCCTCCACTATCCCACTGTAGCCCCCATCATCCTCCACTATCCCTCTGTAGACCCCATCATCCGCCACTGTCCTTCTGTAGCCCCCCATCATCCTCCAACATCCCTCTAGCCACACACACACACAGTCAAACACACACACAGCCACACACACACAATCAAACACACACACAGCCACACACAGACAGAGCCACACACACACAGTCAGACACATCACTGGAGCCTGCCGGAGCTTACCGCCACCACCGCCGCCGCCACTTGATGTCCCCCGGTGCGTACATAGCCGGGCGCCGTAGATGTACGATGGTAAGCCATCAGCCAATCAGGCGGCTGCTAGGGTCTGATTGGCCGCAGCATTACCGTACATCTACCCTGAGCGGCGCAGATGACCTCTGTACAGGAGATGTACGGTAATGCCGCGGCCAATCAGATGCCAGCAACCGCCTGATTGGCTAATGGCTTACCATTATAGATCTGTGGCGCCCGGCTATGTACACACATCAGGTGACATCAAGCAGCGGCAGTGGCGGCGGCAAGCTTCGGAGGAACAATGGCGGTGGCAGAGGCAGCTGAGTAGGTGAGTATGATTTATTTTTTTTGCCTCCATGCCACGTCCTATTTTCTGGGGATGCCTTATATTAGGCACCCTGGCCAAATCCCCGGGGCGCCTTATTTTCGGGGGCGCCCTATTTTCGGGGAAACACGGTAGCATTCTTCCCCCATACTCTGAAACTCTCTACTCCAACACATCAGAGTCTCGTCCACTGTGGAAACTTTCAAAAGAAACCTTAAGACCCACCTCTTGCGACAAATCTACAACCTGCAAAGATCCTCAGTCTACTGAACTGCTGCAAAACCAGCTCTACCCTCTCCTTGTTTATCTTCACCAATCCCTTGAAGACCGTGAGCCCTTGCGGGCAGGGTCTCCTCTCCTTCTGTACTTGCGTGTACCTTGTATTTCTCATGTTTATTGTAACTGTCTATCTATTCCCCTTTTCACATGTAAAGCACCATAAATGACACTATAATAATGAATTTTATATATATATATATATATATATATATATATATATGTATATATATATATATATATATATATATATATATAAATACTTGATGTGGGTAGGAGGGCATTGACATGATGATGGGGTGGGCTCTGTGGTGCTGAGGGCGACTACATTTATTTTTAGTTAGAAACCTGTTTCTGTGTTTCTTTACAATAAAGTGTTTAATTTCCTTGTAAAAAATGTGTAGGGCTTCATTTTTTTTTCGTAGCCAGAGCGGGTGAACCAGGCAGCTACTGACTGCCAACCTCTGTTGCCTGGTGTTACCTTTTTATCAATGAAAAATACAGGGGAAAACTATTTTTTTAGTTATTTAAATAAATAACTAAAAAATTGGTGTGAGCTTCTTTGTATTTTCTATTGCCATCCAATTTAAGTATGTGCTGACAATGATGCACCCTGAGCCTGTAGCACTGCTTGAATTTCTTTAGAACTTGATTGGGACTGATTATCCATCATCCGGGCTATCCTGCATTCCAACTTTTCATCAATTATTCTCCATTATCGTCCAGGGAGATTACCTTCAGGGCCACGTAAACTTCTTGATAATGATGAGCACAATTAACAAAGAAACATCTATGGAGATAGACTTTAACCCTGAGATTGTTGATATTTTCAATATTTTTGTTCTCAAGTCCTCAGACAGTTCTCTTTGACTATTTCTGTACTCCATGGTTAAGGTACCACACAGAAAGAACACAGTGCACTGCAAAGATAATCAACTTCCCCCTTTTAATTGGTTTCAGGTGTGATTTTTATATTGTCACATCTGTTACTTGCCAGCGGTAAGTTTGAAGAAGCATCACAAGCTTAAAACACAATTACCCACAATTTAGGAAACACGCCATCAATTTTGTCCAGACTATTTAATGTTTCTTTTTGTAACATTATGTCCAATTTGTATTTTTTATGTTTACCTTTTGTGTTTTTACAATATGTCAAAGGAAATAAACATATGGATAACAAAACACATGAAATTGCAATAACTTTCTGGGAGAAATATTTTTTTTTCTGGAACAATTTCAATGGTGCCAACACTTCAACACTTTTGCCCACAACTGTGTGTATATATATATATATATATATATATAATATATATATAATATGCACTTTTATTGATTATAGGTGTAGAATGTTCATTTAAATTATATCTGTACTGTCCATACATATATTTGTCCATTGTACTAAGCTCACCTTTATTTTTCCAACTTTAATAATACCAAGCTTGATAACCTGTCTCCTTGACCCTTGTTCACCCATTCCTTTATTAAGTTTGGTTCTTGTCTGGTACCTGCTCAATTTTAGCTATGTCTGTAAGGATCCAAATCTGGATTGTAGTTTTATTATTGCAACCACTAAAGGCAGCAGAGGCAAACAGTGTAGTCAATGGGAAACCAGAGATCAGTACACAGTAACAGCACCATAGAAGAGCAGCAGGTAGCATTGTCGGTGGAAGTCAAATGTCTGTACACAGGAACAGCAGTATAGAGTGGCTGTAGGTAGTGATTTCTGTGGGAAGCCAAAGTTCAGTACACAGGAACAGCATCATAGAGGAGCAGGAGGTAGCAAAGTCTGGGGGAAACAAAAGGTTAATACAAGTACACAGGAACAGCAGTATAGAGGAGCAGCAGGTAGTAATATCACTGTGAAGCCAAAAGGTGGTACACAGGAACAGAAGTATAGTGGAGCAGCAGGTAGTAATATCACTGTGAAGCCAAAAGGTGGTACACAGGAGCAGAAGTATAGTGGAGCAGCAGGTAGTGTTGCCAGAGGAAATCAAGAGGTTTGTGCTAGGTATGAGCAGTATAAGGAGTAACAGCAGGCAGAGGTGTAGCTAAACTAAAGGTTTAACAGCTTAGTGGAAGACCTGTTGCCTGGTGCACAGGAATTGCTAGGTTCTCCTGAAAATGCTCTCCCTACATACTGGAACCCAAAGCTGTACACAGTATTTTAATGACTTCTAGCGAGTCAAAAGTAGGTTCTTGTCATGAGCATCTCCAGTGGGGTAACTTGAAACTTATGGGCCCCAATGGTAAAGCTGCAATACGGTCCCTAATTATTGCAAATATGTAACAGCAATAGTCTTTTTCTATAGACCAAAGCTACTTTCGGGACACCCTGGACTCCAGGGCCCAGGTGTGATTGCAACTCCTGCAACTGTTTTAGTGATACCCCTGATTTATTTGCCTTGGCAAGAGATGCCTGGCACTGGCCACTAAAGTTGAGTTTGCAGTCCACCCATATGCCCAAGCCTTTTTTTGTGACAATATTTCCCAGTGTTTTACAATTTAGAACATAAATGTTCATTTTATTTCCTCAGCCCAAGTGTGTGGCCTCACATTTTTCCATACTAAACCATAATTGCCATTTCTAATAATAATCAAAATGGTCTTGGAGAAACTGTGCTACCATGAACATTCGTGGCTGATATGTGTTGATTTAAAAATGGTCAACTTTTTACTTGGACAGCAAAGTGGATACACAAAGTATCCTTGCTTCATCTGCATGTGGGATAGTAGAGCAAAACATCAGCACTGGGAGAAACTGAATTGGCCTCCAAGGGACACCTTGACAGTAGGAGCATCAAACATAGTGAACGAACCTTTGGTGGACAGGGAAAAAATCATTCTACCACCACTTCACATAAAGTTAGGATTAATGAAGCAGTTCGTCAAGGCATTAGACAAAGATGGTAATTGCTTCATGTACATCTGCAGATCTTTCCCTGGTCTTAGTAGCGAAAAATTGAAGGCAGGAATCTTTGATGGTCCTCAAATTCGGAAACTCATTAAAGATTCAAATTTTCCTAAGGAAATGAATGACATTGAAGCTGCTGCATGGTGTAGTTTTGTGTTGGTAGTGAAGAACTTCTTGGGAAATCAAAAGGCAGACAATTATGAAGAACTGGTACAAAACATGCTATTGAGATTTAGAAATCTGGGTGTACACATGAGCATTAAATTGCATTATCTTCACAGTCACTTGGACAGATTTCCAGAAAACCTTGGAGATTTTAGCGAAGAACAAGGGGAGAGATTTTATCAGGATATTATGGTGATGGAGGAAAGGTACCAAGGCAGATGGGACAGACATATGATGGCTGATTACTGCTGGAATCTACAGCGTGACTGCCCCAATAGCTCACATAGAAGGAAATCATATAAAAAGCACTTTTCCAGCAATTAAATGTCTATCTTTCATGTCTTGTTCATTTTTGAAGATTACTTTCTAAAACTAGTTAAAATAAACTAAAATCAACATTTACTTTGTTAAATTTATTGTATTCATGACAATATCAATAAAGTTAATGCGCGTGTAGCAAAAAACGTCTTTTTTTTTACACATTTTATGAAAAATCTCAAAAACTTGAGCCAATCTGGCAAAACTGATGACATATTCAGAATCAGCACCCCAAAGTTACCCTAAATTCAATGAAATATCTTTGGCACCAAAAATGCTGTTGACCAGTGTTATTAATAATAATTGTATTTATAAAGCGTCAACATTTCTCCTATAGTCTAAATATATTAATGGAAACCTGTCATGTACTTTCTTGTTTTTAAAGCACTCCAATATTATTTAGATCATACACTGTGCATCACTAATATTGTTTTAAAAAAAAAATCCATGTACCGGTATTTATCATAAAACAGCACTTTAGATGCTTAGATGTTTGCATTAGGTACCTGCACAAACAGTCATTGGTGGATACTTCAGCTGATATCAGTTACATCAGTCATTCAGTTCTTTAATCACAGGTGTTCAAGGAGCTGTGGTGATGTCACGATGGAACATACAGTAGTTGAGAAATTCTTCTGTAACCAATGTCATCAGTACACTCCCTGACAGAAGTTATGTTGCTTATCCATGTTATGTAAATAAAAGCTTATAACCTGACGTTAAATTCATCCATTGGTTTTATAAATTACTCTTCTGAAAGCTGAAACCCTCCGAAATGTGGTTTAGGTTAAGAAAATAAATTGGCATCAATGCTGAAACATTGATCATTTAATGAACACAGAATGGTCAGATTTTGGCAAGACAAAGGTTTCGTCGCCTACAGCGCCGTTAATGTGATATTCAAACAAATAAGTAACTTAAAATATAAATATATGTTGCATAACATTGGTGAATGAAGTTGTGGTGCTATTAGAGTCATAGTTAATATTTTGTGTGTCTTCCATGAGCTTGAAGGACTGCACCCATGAGGTTCAACAATGATTCATAAAATGTATTAATGAAGTCATCAGGAATAGCAAAGAACACAGTTTTACATGCCTCCCAGAGTTCATCTAGATTCTTTGATTTTGTCTTCCAAGCTTCCTCTTTCATCCTATCCCAAACATGCTCAATGATGTTCATGTCTGGTGACTGGGCTGGCCAGTCCTTGAGCACCTTGATCTTTTTTACCTGGTGGAACTTTGTTGTAGAGATGGATGTATGAGATGGAGCACCATCCTGCTGCAGAATTTGACCCCTTTTATGATTTGGAATGTAAGAGGTATCTAATAATTCTTGATATTTTAGGCTATTGTTGTTTCGCACACCCCGCTACTGAATGTAACCCCAGGCCATTTTCTTTCTACCACCAAATTTAACTGTTTTCTAGGTGTATTTTGGATACATATAGGCTCCCGTAGGTCTGCAGTATTTACGGCGGCTGTGGTGTAATTCTACTGAAAATTCATCAGAGAAATCCACCTTCTGCTACTTTTCCAGCGTTTAGCAGGCTATGGGACTTTGCAAATGCCACACGGCTTTTATTTGCTTTTTGTTTAGTGCTGGCTTCTAGGCACTGATTCGACCATGGAGGCCATTTCGAGACAGAATCCTACAAACTGTTCTAGTTGACACAGGGACTTGAGGTGACCAGGCCTGTTGGAGCTCTGCTGTAGTTGAAGAGGGGCTTGCTTTGGATTTTCTAACCAACAAATGTTCCTCATGAGCAGTTGTCTTGCAGGGTCTGCTGGACCTGGGCTTGTCAAAAACTTCTCCAGTCTCTTCAAATCTTTTTTTAATTCTTTGTACTTGAGACTGAGACACATTAAATGTGGCAGCCACCTCTGCAGTGGATCTGGTCTTCAGTTTCTTGATAATCAAGGCTTTGGTCGTAGGGTGGATTTGTGGCATGTTGTTAGAGCTCAAGTTGCAGTTCAAGTGAAGGTCTGGGGTGCTGGGTTTCTTTTTATACATACCCACTAATTAACCGATCATTTACTGAGCACAGGTGAGGATGTAAACTAGGATTGGGTGCATTATATGACCAGGCGACAAAACCTTTGTCTTGCCAAAATCTGACCATTCTTTGTTCATTAAATGATCAATATTTCAACATTGATGACAATTTATTTTCTTAACCTATACCATATTTGGGAGGATTTTAGCATACAAAAGAGTAATTTATAAAACCAATGGATGAATTTAACGTCAGATTATAAGCTTTTATTTACATAACATGGATAAGTGACATAACTTTTATCAGGGAATGTATGTTTGCAACATTTAAGTTGTGAAAGCCTTGAGACAATTCAACCATTCTACCCATCATGAGATGTTTCTTGCATGACTTATTATTAATGAGACACCTTTTTTATAGGCCATCAGTTGAACCTGCTAGTATTAGTTCTCACTAAGTCGCAGGATTGATTTTTAATTACTGCTACATTTTAGCTGATATCATGACTTTACAAGGCTTTTTGCAACTGTTTCTTTAGATGTTTAACACTTTGTCTTTTTGTCACTTAATCACAATCCCTCTGTGCAGTTTATCTAGGACACTATATAGATTTTACTGTGACTGGTACTTGGGTGTTTAGAGTTGTTAATAAACAGACTTCCAGCAAAGTTCTCCATTCTGGTTCTGGGAGGTACTGGGTTGTTTTGGTGTTCCAACTCTCCAGTGATTGCTCAGCTACTTTACTGAGCAGCCTCTCCCAGAACTCTGACAGTCATGTATTCTATGAGTTGTGCTGTTGGCCATCATACTGTGTATGTCTAGTTCTTTTAATGTTCTTTTTATTGAAAGAAAATATTAACATACAAACAGATGACATTTACATACAATAAGATGCGAAAATACATAATAGTAAGAAAACCAATACAAAATACAGTAATGTATATAAAGCAGATAGAAAATAGAAGATCTGGATCATAGATTCATGAATAATAATACTTGTCTTATCAAAAATAGAAGTTTTCCTGGTCCAGAACGGTAAATACTGTATAAAGATATATTACATTAGAGGAAATTAAGGGGGGAAGTCAGAAGGGACAAAGAGGGGTTAAAGAAGTGGATATAAGAGGGGAAGTCTGAATGATTTCTATTGCTCCGAGTTAAGTGGGGTGCTAATACAAGGGCATATTTCGAGGGATCTAGATCCAAAGCTGGGTGTGTATAGCATTAATTTAGGTATTTATTTATCATTGTGAAAGAGTGAGCATTTTGGCAAAGGATGGTGTAGATCTGTACCATAGCCAGGGGGTCCATGTCTTCTCGAAGAGAGGGAACGATCCATAGGAAAGGGCCGCCAATTCAGCTGTTCTATATACCAGGTCAATTTCTCTTAAGAGTCGGGTCTTGGAAGGGATAAGCGAGGTGTTCCAGTGTAGTGGTGTCAGGGCCTTGGCGGCTGCCAAGATATTGTTGGCCAATCTAGTGGCCGTGGGATCCCCCGGCCATAGTTGCAGGTTTAGCAAAACTGTTTGCGGTGTCAGATCTACGTCTCTCTCCAATACCTCATAGATCACCTTTGATACCAATCCCCAGTATTTTTGAATCACAGGGCAACTTCACCAAAGGTGTAGATATGTGCCCTTTTCCTTGTTGCACCTCCAGCATGCGTCCGATACCGAGGGGTTCCAGGTGTGTATTTGAAGTCCGGGTGATCACCTTAAGCGAGTTTTCTTGTAACTTCACACATGGTGAAGGGCCGTGTGATCTCTTATAGATCTGAGCTATCTGCGGCTCTGTGAATGAAATAGCTAAATCTTTTCCCCATTGGCCCAGGTAGACTCGCTTAACGTGAGCAGTTTCCTGTATCAAAAGCTGGTAAAATTTAGATAATGTTTGTGTGGGTGGATGGGTTTGTGTACACATTTGTTCAAAGTAAGTGAGGGATCTAGATAGGTCCGAGGTCCGCATATGTTTGGTGAGATAGCTTTTCAGGCTATTGTATTGCATAAATGAGATATTCATTAGAGGGTCTTTAGACTTAATTTCAGTAAGAGTTAGTAAGGCTCCATCCAAAAATAATTTATGAATTGATTTAGGTCGTGATGTCTAAGAATCTGTGGTATTGCCTAGCTGTGTCCTGGGTGGGGGAAGTACATATCCAATAATGTCTTGCACCGTGAGAATAGGTGATAATGAGGGAGTCATTTTATGATAGACTTTCTTCCATGTATATAGTACTGCTTGTATCAATTCGTTTCGTGGAGTACGGGACCTATCCACTAGATCCGGCAGTAAGGCCATAGTTCTCAAAGTGAGTCGAGATAGTTAATTTTCAATCCGCAACCACAGTTTGTTAGGTGGGTCTCTGATCCAATTCACTACTCTGGAGAGCATGGTGGCTTCACAGTATTTAAAGACATCTGGAGCTCCCATGCCTCCTTTATGTCTTGGGAGGGAAAGAGTGGATGTGTTGATTTGCGCTCGTTTATTGCTCCAGATAAAGTTAAAGAAAAAGGTGCGGATTTTAGTAAGTATCCATATGGGGATTCTAATTGGGAGCATTTGGAATATATAGAGGAATTTGGGTAAGATTAAACTGTTCAGCAAATTTTTCCTCCCCAACCAAGACAAATAGGGCGCTCGCCAAGTTTTCACTTCTGCTATCGCTCTATTTAGTAAGGGTAATACATTCAGATCTAAAAGGTCTTTAGCTGTTCGTCCTATCTACACTCCCAGATAAGTGATAAACTTCGGGGGCCAATTAAATGGGTGCCTGACTACCCCTCTGCTTGCTCCCTTTACTTGATGTGATCTCCTAGTATTTTGACCTCAGACTGTTACCTTACTACATTTCAGTTGATCCCCTTTACTTCCTACAAGCCTTCCTGGAAACATAATCTGGGATTGTTACCTGACTGCATCTCAGTTGAATTTTTTCACTCTTTACGTGCTTTCTTGAAACCAGACCCTGGACTGCTATGTGACTACGCCTCTGTAAACTCCTTGAATCCGCTATGAGTTCTCCTAATACCTGTCCTTGGCTTAACTGACTATCCTGCCTTCTGAATTACCTGTAAGTAGTGACTAGTATTACACATTTGTCATTGTTACGAATAACGTAAAGAGGTCAGCTGTTCTTGGTACTGGTGGTAGCAGCAGGTAGCTGAAAATACTTCGTTTCAGAGCAGCTTAGTCTTCTGATAGTGGTCGTGGATGGGTACTGCACATGTGCTCCCTATTCAAATCAATAGGAAGTCTATGTGCAGTACTTGGCAGCAGCCACATCAGAGGATGCAGCAGCACTGCAACTGAGCATTTCCATCTGTTGCCGCCATCAGCATCAAGAGCTGATCAGCTGATGTTCTACGTATCAGTCCCTGGCTGATCAAACATTGATGATCTACCGTGTTTCCCCGAAAGTAAGGCCCCCCCGATTGTAAGGCTGCCTAGGGGTAAAGGGGGGGCCTGCTAATGTAAGGCCTCCCCCGATTATAAGGCCTTACAACCGGGGGGGCCAATGTAAGGCCCCTAGCGGAGTGGGGGAAGGGGGGAGCGGGAGCGGGTCGCACGTCACGTGCGCCCGCTCATTACATATGCACTGCATCCCCCTGTCAATCAGCAACAGGGGAAGCAGTGCATTATACTGTATATATGGGCCCCCTCCTGCTGGCACACTACCCCCCTGTTCTGAGGCCCCCACCACTGCTGCTGCTGCAGACATCTTACCCTCCAGGGTCTTCTTGCAGCAGCCAGCGCGTCCGTCCTCTGTCCTCCGCTGTCTCCCGAATCCTGTGACCGGCCGGTCGCAGTCGCGATGACGTCATGCGCTGCGATGGGTCACATGATCCGGGAGACAGCCGAGCACAGAGGACGGATGCGCTGGCTGCTGCAAGAAGACCCTGGAGGGTAAGATGTCTGCAGCAGCAGCAGCGGTGGGGGCCTCAGAACAGGGGGGTAGTGTGCCAGCAGGAGGGGGCACATATATACAGTATAATGCACTGCTCCCCCTGTTGCTGATTGACAGGGGGATGCAGTGCATATGTAATGAGCGGGCGCACGTGACGTGCGACCCGCTCCCGCAGTGTCCCAGCAGGAGGGGGCCTGTAGGCCACACTGCTGGGGCACCCAATGTAAGACCCCCCCCGAAAGTAAGACCGGGGGCCACTTTTGGCCCCCAAAAAAATGTAAGACAGGGTCTTACTTTCGGGGAAACACGGTATTTCAAGGATAGACCATTATTGTTAAAGTAGTGGACAACCTTTTTAATTTATAGACCCCTTTGGTTTGATTTCTGTACTTTGTGTGCATTGAAGGGGTTGCTAATGACATCTGGTGAGAATTTCGTGTTAATAGCACCTTTAGAAATATATTTACCGTACTTAATATATATAGACTATTGAGAGTATAAAGACTGATGCCTTTTCTGCATAGATTTTTTTCAATGCATGTGATTTGGATAGGAGATACAAGGCCATAATATAGCTTAGTTGCAGTGGCACTTGCTTCCAGGCTGATGGGCCTTTTATGGTACTTACTGCCTCTATGGGGTGTTAAGTTAAATTGGTGGTAAATTATCTGACGTTTCTTGCAATTAAATCTAACATGCATCTCTGAGGAATTCAAATGTTTTAATACAGACTTGTCCTTTAATAAATCTTAAACTGATGGTTTTACTGCAAAATAGAACACCTGAAAGTGAGAATTGAAGGTGAAATAAGGTATAATTCTATGTATTTTTTCTATGTCTGTTTAGTCAATTCCCTTGACTTCATGTGTGTGGGCATCAAGTGACATATTCATTATCATCATTACACATTAGAACGAAGACTCAAACATGTTATGTGCATAATGGCTCTGCAAAAGTTAAAGAAGGAATTAGAGTCATTCATTTTGCCAATTCCAAAGCAGTTAGAACTTTTTGTATTTCATTGGTCGCTAAGAGAGCTTTGAAAATATTAAGTGTAAAACTATCATTTTGTAAAGAAAAGTGATATAATTACAAGCAATTTAGCGTTACAGTAATGTTAAGATATTTAGGATAAATTTTTTTTTTTCCAAATAGCACAAGGGTTATAACTGCTATTGATATATTATATCCTTATAGATTTTTAGATAAATGTGATTTTTTTCTGATATTGTCTTTTGTCATATCTTTTATGCATTGAGATGATTTAAATATAATAACAATTTTAATAATTTTATTTATATAGCACCAACGTATTCCACACCAATTTAAAATTAAGTGGGCAGATGTCCAGACATTTTTTAGACAATACAAAGTAACACAGAGTTCAAGAAAAAGGGGTGAGAGCGGTAAAATAGGTATAACATTCTTGTCATGTATGGTCCAGCCATCCTTATAATAAAACTAGATTGCTACCCAATGGTATCGCATTGGGAGGGTGGTAACGTCACAATGTGGGTGGGCTCTGTAGTGCTGGGGGTGGCGCTCTCCCCCCCTACCTGTGTGCGGTCACTCTCCCCACTGTGCTTTTTTCCCCCTCGGTGCTCTCACCTTTGACCTGACTCCCACTGTGCGCTCTCTCTCCCTGTGCGCTTTTCCCTCAGTATTTTGTAATTTCCCACTGTGTGCTGTCTTCTCCCCTCATGTACTCTCTCCTTTGAGCTGTCTTCTCCCTGTGCACTCTCTCCACCCTGTGTGGTCTCACTCTCCCCCCATGCACTAACTCTCCTTTTGTGCTGTCTCTTCCACTGTGCGCTCTCTCCCCCTGTGTGTTGTCACTCTCTCCACTGTGCTTTCTTAAGCCCTCTGTGTTCTCACCTTTGTCCTGTCTCCCCCGTCTGTGTGCTCTCCCCCTGTAAGTTGTCTTTTCCTCCTGTGTGCTGTCTTCTCACCTCATGTGCTCTCTCCTTTGAACTGTTTCCTCTTCGTGTGCTGTCTTTCTCCCCTTGTGCTGTCTTCTCCCCTCGTGTGCTCTCTTCTTTTAGTTGTCTCCCCCTGTGCACTCTCTCTCTCCATGTGCACTTATCTCCTGTGGGCTCTCTCGACCCCCTGAGTGCTGTCTCATTCTTGTGTGCTCTATTCCCTGTGTGCTCTCTCTCCCCTTGTGCTGTGTCTTATCCTGCTCACTCTCTCTCCAGGTGAGGGGAACATCCACGGTGTCTCGAGTAGCATGCTCCTATGCAAACTTATTTATGGGAACCTTTGAGGAGATTTATGTGAAAAATAACACTCCAAAAATTGTATATTTCTTTATAAAAGATTCATAGATGATATCTTCGGCATCTGGGACAATCAAGACAGTAACCAACTTGTTTTTGGAAGAAATATCTGCTAATATGAGGGGATTAAAATTTAATTAAAAAAATGATCAAATTTCTTGATTTAACAATATATTTAAAGAACAGCGTGGTCCAACCCAAGACATACTTCAAAGCAATAGAGAGAAACAGTTATGTTCATTATTATAGTGGGCACTATAACAAATGGTTCAATAACATACCAATAAATCAATTTTTTTTTTGAGAATACAAAAAATTGTTCTTTAAATGAAGATTTTCATGATCAATCAGCAGTACTTATTGAAAGATTTCTGGCACAGAAATATCCTCATAGTCTCATCAATAGAGCCTTTGATAAGTGTATTGTTATGTAACAACAGTATATCTTTTAAAAAAATGCAAACAGTGGGAAAAATGAAAATAAATCCAAATACAACAATAATAAATGGATGTTTAATTTTGTGAGAACATATAATAATTGTTACAAAAACATCAAGAAAGTTCTTTGTGAACATTAGCATATTTTGCTCAGTGATCCTATACTGAGCCAAGTACCAAAGCATCCAGCTATTACATTCTGCAGGGCCCCAATCATCAGGAATATCATAGCCCCTTGTCGGCTCAGGAGTACAGTTAACATGTCCATTAACCTTTAAATATTTGTCCAAAGGGGGTGCCTAAATGTTATATAGCTAAATGTTTATGCTGTCGATCAAAAATTTTTTAATCAAACATAATATGAATTTTATGTCAATCTTTGTGATTTATATGCTCGAGTGTCCCTGTAAGCTCCAATATGCAACCTCTACACTTACACCTCAAGAAACATAGGTCATATATTAAGAATAGGTTTTTTCAACATGGAGTATCGTGCCATTTTAATTAAGTCCATAATAATGATTACAGGTTATTGAAAATCACACCAATCATGATTACATGATTACATGACATGCAATCAATATTTGCACTATTTTTACAGTAACTAAAACATCACCATTTTTCTTATTATGTCACATTTTTTTCACTACATTTTCAGTTGTATAATTATTTGATCACAATTGAATATACTGTAGGATATTAACGCACCAACCTCATAGAATACACTGAGACGCTTTGGAGTAGAGGTAGTAATAATCTCTAGCCCTCCTAATGGGTGTTCACATCCATCCAGGTTGAAAAGCCCGCAATTTCAACAATTAATATGTCTCTTTTTTGTTTTTCTTTACATGCAAATCAATTCAACATCATACCATACCACATTAAATTTTATATTTTTTTTTCATATAACCCATATCAATCCTTTGCAAATTCTCATACATTATTCTATATTTGATTTTTTTCATGTATTCTTCCACTTTTTTCTGCACTATATCATCTTTCTATTTTTCTTCTATATTATTCCCCTTTTTTTTCCATTTTTTTCCAATTAGATTTTTTAGAGAAACTTATCAATCAATCTCTTATTTGTTAAGGGAACAGACGACTCCCTGCTTCCATACCCCAACTGTCTGTAAGTTAGAGTAGGTTGTGGCACAGGTGTCTCATGCTACCCAATGGTGAATATGTGGTATTTTTATTTTTTTTATCCTTTTCTTATATTTTACATGTTTATGTTATATACCGTATGTGCTTTTTTTAACCATATTTTTGTATATTGTAAAATGCAGCGTTCTTTTTTATCTCTCTGTTATTTCTCACATTAGTTTATACTCTGTGTGTTTCAGGACCAGATTACAACTTGACGTCAGTTGTTTATCCCACGTCAGATGCACGTCATAATCATATGCTTAATTGATTGGTTCGGATTTGAAATTGGTGAACATATTCGGACAAAGTTCTCTCATCTCTATTGGATTGGTTAATTGGACTTAGAATATATCTTCAGTTTTAGTCTTCAAACTTTTCTTCACTTGCTTCCTCACTGTAATCTAGTCTCCAGGCTTTAGTTTTCTAGTCTTTCTGCATCTGATATAAACAAGAAAATTTGATGATATATTTATGGCAGTTTTTGCCATGTCGCAACGCCATGCCATGTGAGTGCTGTAATTGTTAAAGTAAATAACAGCATGTTGTAGCAGGATCCTCAAAAATAATCTTATAGTGAGAGGGTCATGTCTTCATACTAGGAGTAATTCTGACTGAGTATAAATCTATTGAAAGACATACAGTCCTCAGCTTCCAAAGTTGTACAACCATTTCCTGAGTCTTTAACCTCAGTGTCTAATTCAGCTTCTCAACTTTCCATTGCACTAAGGATTCTATGGGGTAAGATGCCGGCTGTGTCCTTTAAACTTTTCAACATTACTCTCTATGACTTTCTATCACCTCTGGAACCGCTTATCATTGTATCATGTCTGACATCAGCTATCAGCTTCTTGACTACTCTTTTTGTTTTTGGTGCTTTCACACTAGACCAGACCTCAAAATTTATGGAAAGAGGGACTTCCGGTTCCGGTCCTGGAGATGGCCGCGCGGTGAAAGAGCAGCTCCCGACACCCACCGCTCAATACCCGCAATCCACCCGCCGGAGAGCCCCGATCTTGATAGCGGAGGAGAGGAGAGACCCCGCGGCACAAGTCGGGACCTCATGGACCCGTGGCTACGCAGCTCGGGCACCGCAAACACCGCGAGACGCCACAACACTGCATCAGGAGGAAGCGGTAAAATGGCGGCAGGCGGGAAAACAAAGGACATAGGTAATGCTAATGCTAATGCTGGGCAACAAACAGGCACGAGACAGCAGAGAGGAGAAGAGTCCTCATTAAGCCCACAGAAACGCCAGGCAGCACCAGCACCGGCCATAAGACAGGAGACTGACAATTTAATGGAACCCCAGTTACAATCTGCACTAGTGACAGAACTGAAAGCCCATCTTACAGCTGAACTTAGTAGGGCAGTCAGGGACACAGTGCAGTCGGCACTGACAGAGCTGCAAACCACCACACAGCAGCACGAAACTAGATTAACAGAAGCTGAGCAGAGGATATCTGACTATGAAGATAGAGTGCTAGCTCTTGAACAGCAACTAGAGACTGTCTGCAAGGAATCAATGTGGATGAAAGCTAAATTAGACGATTTAGAAAACAGATCCAGGTGCAACAACCTGAGGATTGTAGGGTTGCCTGAATCTATACCTCATAACCAATTAAATGACATCTGCGAAGTTGATCTGCCCCAAGCCCTGGGATTCGAGAGACGGTGCAGGGTGGAAAGGGCGCATCGGGTGGGACCCCCCCCGACAGCAAGGGAGGCAAACGGCAGAAATGGCCTGCGAAATTCAGAAATGATAAAACCCAGACAGATCATAATGAGGTATCTGGACTACAAAGACAAGGAAAAACTACTAATAGCTTTCAGAAAAAGGCGCCAACCATTGATGTTAAGGGGCCATAAAGTGTTTATATATGGCGACCATTCCCCTGAAGTAGTCAGAAAGAGGAGGGCGTTCAACGACGTGTGTAGCATGCTATTCAAAAGAGGTACCCCATTCCAAATGCTGTACCCAGCCACACTTAAGGTGACAGGACGAGATGGTAAACCACGATTCTACACGGATGCGAGGGAAGCATGGCGTAACCTGACGATGAGAGAGGAGGGAGACATCCGCAACAGGAGACACACGGACGACAACTCAGGGCCCAACTCACCCAACATCGCGGAGCAGGAAGACTCGAGATCTAGTCGTCCCCAAGCAGCAGATACAAAGCCGTACAGAAAGACACCAGACGAGCACACGGCTCAGGACTCATCTGTCAACACTGATGGACACGACTAGTGGCTTACACAAACATCGATAAACATTTGGCCACACTGAACCAGTTACAAGTGGCGTACCTGGAACACCAAACTAGGTGGTCCTTGCTCCACGCAATAGCATGGAGAACAATTACCAGCACAACCTAGTACGCCCTTACTACAGACCTATGTGGGCACATTTTGTTCCCCCCTTTTTTTTTTTTTTTTTTCTTCTCTATCATTACACTATGTAATCTGTATTGGCATTACTAACACCTTGGCCAGACCGAGGTGTAGACTTTTGCAACAAATTGCTCAAAGATAAGGGGATAACCGACGAGAGGGCGGGCATTGTATTTTATATGTTATCGTGTTTTAGAGCCGGGAGGGTAGGAGCTAAGAAGGAGAGAAATGGCACTCAGAATGTCGGAAGATGTAACTAATCTTGAGAAAAAAGAGGGATATGGGAGGAGGGAGGGGGGGAAACTAATGGGCTTTCTTATGTTGAAAGTTATAAGTTGGGATTGTTATGTGTTGATGTTATCGAATGGGATTTATGGGGCAGAACAAGGCAGACAAGTATTTTTAGGGATAAGAGAGGTTTTCAACCTGGCGACGATCAGCCAAACTCACTATTTCAACACACAATGGTACAGATTCTATCATGGAACGTGAAGGTTTTACGCTCCCCGGGTAAACGTTCAATGATCCTTCGACATCTTAAAAAACTACGAGGGGACATTGTTCTTTTACAAGAAACCCACCTAAGGGAAGAGGATTTCTTTAGACTCAAAAAATTATGGGTGGGCGAAGTAATTGGCTCAGGTGCGCTAGATCGAAAAGCGGGAGTGATCATTTTGATTAACAAAACGCTAGCACATAGACTCATCTCACACGATAGCCTGGTAGAAGGACGCCACATACACATATTGGTAGAATATTCGGGCATGACCCTAAGCATCCACAATATTTATGCCCCTAACACGGCCCAGGGCACGTTCCTGGAGTCCCTCATACCAGCCATCCTACAAGACACGGAAAAAAACATAGTAGTCGGGGGTGACTTCAATCTAGTCATGAACAACAGCGAGGACAGAAAAATGAATACACCGAGAGTCGGAGATACTAGGAGGAGTAGGGACAAAGATAGTCAAGGGAACGCTTCCCCGCTAGCAAGATTTGTATCTGACTTGCACCTCTGGGATATATGGAGATTGAGAAACCCTCAAGAGAGGGAATTTACCCATTTCTCCCACCGCCATGATTCATGGTCCAGGATAGATACATTGCTGGTCAGCCATCACCTCCTGTCAAAAACAGACAATGCGACGATTGGCAATCTGGTGATATCTGACCAAAGCCCAGTGAGTTTGTCCCTGTCGGATGTCTACCCTAGGGAAAACGATATAGTCTGGCGCTTCCCCACGTCATTTCAGGACAGCCCTGACTTTAAAAAACTACTAGGAGAATGGTGGGGGACATTTAAGACGGATAACGCACAACACGAGGGGGATAGTGCGTTGTTCTGGGAAACCGCCAAAGCAGTATTAAGGGGAAGAATTATAGCCTATACAAGAGGTAGACGCAGAATGGTGGAACGGGCCTTCGTAGAAAGTAGTGATGCAGTGAGATCCACCTACAGAGACTTCCTTGACAACCCATCAACTGAAAATAAGCTTGCTTGGCAGCATCGGAGGGATATTTTCAATGAATGGTCGAGACAAAAAGAAAACATGTTTAGGCAACGATGGGAGGCTAAATTATATCACTATGGCAATAAAGCGGGCAAGTTGCTGGCCAACCTGGCAAGGGGAAAAAGACAATACACGACAATCACCACAATTAAAAATCGGGAAGGTGAGATAAAGAAGGACCCGAAACAAATAGTAGAAATACTTGGAAAATATTATGCTAAACTGTATGACACACCATCAGAGGGGGAAGGGGGAGACGACTGGCTACAAACATACCCCATGACACGACTTGACGAATCGGCACTATTATAAACCTCAATAGACCAGTTACAGCTGAAGAAGTTACGGGGGTGATAAAGGAACTGAATACATACAAAGCACCTGGTCCAGACGGATTTAGTGGGGGATTTTATAAAGCGATTCACCCCATGATTGTACCTACCCTGACATCCCTCTACAACTCAATCTTACAGGGATTGGCAGCATATCTCCCGGGTTTGGTCGGTGGTCACCAGGCAGGCTTCGTAAAAGGAAGATCAGCAACGGGTAACATACGGAGGGCGTTACTGACGATTGATTCAGTCACATGGGTCAGACGGGCAAAATCAGAAAGAAACCCAGCCATGGTCACGTTGGATGCAGAAAAAGCCTTTGATAATGTCCGGTGGCCATGGCTGGGCAAGGTACTAGATGCGGTGGGCTTGAGGGGCCCTTTCAGGTCATATATAGAGGCTCTTTATGCAAACCCCAAAGCCAGGGTGCGCACGCCGGGGTTTATGTCCAATGTATTTACTTTACACAAAGGGACTCGACAGGGATGCCCGCTGTCACCACTCCTCTTCAATCTGACAATTGAGCCACTAGCTAGGTACCTAACGAGTGGGGAAGACTTTGAAGGGATAGCTATCGGATCTCGAAGGATACGGTCCAATTTCTTTGCAGATGATATAATTTTATATTTAGAGAACCCATCTGTAGAATTACCAGTAATATTACAACGGATAGAGAAATTCGGATCCTTTTCGGGGTTTAAATTAAATAAGAAAAAATGTGAGTTACTTTTTCTGACAACGAACGGGAGACGTGGAGAAGGGGAGACAGATAAATCTGATAAAATCTCTGACATTCCAGTGGCCAAAAAATCAATTAGATACCTGGGGATACAGCTAGCACGAAATACTGACCTGGTCTATAGACTAAACTACGAACCACTGCTAGTCAAGATGGAATCAGACCTTAGTAAATGGACAGCACTACCGCTCCCCTTGCTGGGTCGTGGACACCTTCTTAAAATGATGAGCTTCTCTAGGTTCCTCTACCCACTTCAAGTACTGCCCATGTTGATACGTAGCAGGGATATAAATAGAATAAACAGGGCGTTTACCAGATTCCTGTGGCAGAACAGACGCCCTAGAATCCGCCTGAAAACTCTGGTGCTGCCAAAAGAGCAAGGAGGTCTAGCCCTACCTGACATACGAAATTACAATTTGATTTGCCTAGTCCGCCATATCTTAGACTGGTTGGGAGGCTCAAGTAAGTTTTCAGACTGGGAACTGGAATCTGAACTTTGTAGACCGTGGAACTTGGCCTCGATACTACACACATCGAGAGCTAATCTCCCGGATAAGACGAAACACTCAATAGTAACAAGAGACACCATAACGGCATGGAAGATAATTAGAAAAAAACAGGGTCTTTCTTGGCGAATGTCCAAATTTGTTTCACTGTGGGCACACCCTGAGTTCACGCTGGGAAGAGAAAACAGGCTTTTCCAAAGTTGGAGGGAAAGGGGAATAGAAAGAGCGGGAGACCTGCTCTGTAGCACAGAATCCAGATGGTTGACAGGTCCAGAGCTATTACGCTTGCTAACACTACCAGAACACCACATGCTACAGTTCAAACAACTGGAACACTTTATCATGAACAAATTGGTTAACGTCCAGTCAGAATGTGTGACGAACACTTGGGATGACCTACTCTCTAGGGGAATAGTCAACACAAGTGTGTCTACCCTTTACAAAGATCTGGGGCCCCATCTAAATCAAACCCTAACTCAGAATACACAACCGCGAATCTTCAAGGGGTGGGAAAACAGGCTGAAAGAGGCGGCACTGGGAACAAAAATACTGGATGGTTGGAAGCTGTTCAGAGAAAATATAGTCAATGAACAATGGCGAGACTCCCAGTTCCGCCTGATACACAGGGCAATATACGGATTCACAGCATATCAGAATAGGACAAATGCAGACAGGCTACAGGCATGCCCAAAATGCCACATACCAAACACTGATCTCTTTCATGGTATTTGGGAATGCAAACTGATACGCCCTCTCTGGTCATTCTCTGAAGATATGGCGGGAAAGATAGTGGGGGGTAGGAATGAACTAGGAAGGAATGGATGGTTATTCCATTATATTGACAACTCCCATGGTACCAGAAATGACAGACGCATGCTACACACATTGGCAATTTTAACCAAACGCGCCATATTGAGACATTGGTTGGAAGCCAAGCCACCCTCACACGAATCAGTAATAAAAGACATTAAGACAGCAATGAGATCTGAACGAATTGAGGCAGAAACTAATAAAGATGACCTAACAAGAAAATTTTTCAACAAATGGAAGGGTTTTATCTTGAACTATCTCTCAGACGAGGAGATTAAATCAGTGGTTTGGCCTTTTAAAGATTCTACCTGGTACTCGTTAGAACAGCTACAGGGTAATCTGGGGAGGCTGGAGGTCCATTAATACAATATTGCACACGTTGCTAGACACATGTTAAGAAGGCTGTACAGGAAAAAAGAATAGCTACTAACCGTTGTAAATACCATGATCGACGAATATTTGAAAAGAAGAGTTGTTCTGCAGGGGAAGGAGGGGGGAATTTACTACTGTAATCTTTGTATTTCTATATGTCGAATAACTTGTGAAAATGTTTGGAAAATCAAATAAAAAGATTTGGAAAAAAAAAAAAAAAAATTATGGAAAGAGCAGAACCAAATAATTGAGCTGGAGCATAAGTTGGTATTGGTATGTTTGTACCAAGTACATGAAACTACAACAATACTATAGAATAG
Organism: Allobates femoralis; assembly: GCA_033576535.1. Classification (NCBI taxonomy): domain Eukaryota; kingdom Metazoa; phylum Chordata; class Amphibia; order Anura; family Aromobatidae; genus Allobates; species Allobates femoralis. The sequence continues at coordinate 583,849,588 of JARQOC010000003.1, forward strand.
AGATGGAGCATAAGTTGGTGTACGTGCATAGGAGCATGTTCAGATTGTGACAAGTGATTCGCACTTGCTATACTTGTATCAAGTAATTTGTAATACTTGCATATTCATCTAAATAGTGAACATAATATTAGTTAGTTGGTGATAGTCTCAGCCCACACACATCTGGCTGTAAAACGATGCTTTCCAGGACAGGGCATAAGGGTGTTTTTTTTGTACAATTTAAATGTCTTAGACACCTTGCTGTTACCTCAGAGAGACCCTAATGCTGGAGGCACACTGTCAGGCATCAAACACGAAGCGTGTTTGATGCACGACAGTGATACTAGTGTAATGCGTGTTTGTGGGTGGGTGTGGTGTGAGTGTGGTGCGTGTGGTGAGTGTGCCTGCATGTATTCATGTGAGTGTGCTGCGAGTGTGAGGTGTGAGTGTGTGTGTGGTGCGTGTATTTGTGATGCTTTCCATAGCCCTGAGTGCTGAAGTAATCAGCACAGTAGTTTGCCCATGCTGATTACTTCATCACTCAGGACCATGGACAGCGTACATTACCGCTGTTCACTGACAGAAGCCGCAGGAGTTTAGAAAAGCCGACAATTACCGGCTTTGCAGATTTTTATTCATAAAACACACATTTGGCCAGTTATGACCTCAGCAAGTGTTCAGGGAGCTTGGACAGTCTCAGGACACATGCTGACATGAGTGTTAAAATACATTATAATAATCATCTTGCACCGCTGCTGTCACAGCGTGGCAGGATGATTCACAGGTCAACAAAAAAATTTTTTTTTTCTGGTGCCCAAAATATTTTAATGAATTTGGGGTATTTTTGGGGTGCTGATTCTGAATATGCTATCAGTTTTGCCAGATTGGCTCAAGTTTTTGAGATTTTTGGTATCTTATTTATAGCACTTGTTGGTAAATGCGACGCATCATCTCATTAATTTCTTTGGATTAGTACTTGAACTGAGCAGTTCTCAATATAGTTTTGTGTTAATTAGTGTTCTAAAAGTTTGTTCATAGCTTGGTTTTTGGCACTAACTTTATGTTGTTGTCTGTTGTCCAGTGAAAAGCATGAACTCATCAAGAAGAAGTTGTCTTAACGATCCAGACTCATTCTGTTACATTTGTGGTGAATATACACTGACAAAACATAGAAGAAACATAACAGACTTCGTTAAAAAAGTAGCAAAAAACGTCTTTTTTGTTACACATTTTACGAAAAATCTCAAAAACTTGAGCCAATCTGGCAAAACTGATGACATATTCAGAATCAGCACCCCAAAGTTACCCTAAATTCAATGAAATATCTTTGGCACCAAAAATGCTGTTGACCAGTGGTACTGTATGCGCATGGTGGGACATTCAAACTTGCCGGCTTTTGACAGCCGGCGAGTTTGAAGCGATTTGCGCAGCACACTAATGCGAATATCGTACCATGTGCTGTATGGGGGTGAGATTTTCACGCCCCCATAGACTTCCATTGCGCTCACACGCGTCAGAATCGCGTTCAGTCGCAGCATGCTGCGACTGCACTCGCTTCTGACTTGCAATGCGAGTTTTTCCACTGAAGGGAGCTGTCAATTTGGGTGAGATCGATCACGATCAACACATCACTCACGAGCACCAGCGATATTCACTGAGTAACGAGTATTGCGAATGCCGTATTATCTTTGCGAGTACTGAATAGTAACGATTACATTTGCTTATCACTAATTGTGACCATTTAACAGACAAAACTTAAAGGTAAAAATAAAATGAACATATACGCCGCATAATGTAAGTAAATATTATTAGAACATATAAATAACATAGGGCATTTACTTAACGCTGTTTTGATCAAAAAAAGTGTAAAGGATATCCCACAGCAACAAGGTATAGCCAATTGGGTTGATTCTATCTTGTGGTATTACAATTTGTGGCAGCCAACCTCAATATAGATGAGGCAGAGCAGGATTGAGACCTGACTTTTTAGACACCTGCCCATGAGAAATTATATAGATGCAATGCCTAGCCCAAAAAGGGGGAGCCATGCCTCTGTACAAAGTACCATAAACTACAGCAAAAACAAAGAAAAGATCCAGAGCATACATTTATAAACATGCAACATTTAAGAGCACAAAGCTAAATATCAATTAAATAAAGCATCTATGGATTAAGCACACCAGACAGTTCTCATATGTTACAGATATTGACATATAACACAAAGAAAAGAGAGGACAGGGGGCGCTCATAAGGTTAAACCTGATGGTCTATTGGTGTGTAAGCTGTGGTGATGCACTCACCTATACGGGTTGTGCACCCTTGCCAAACCTTGGAGAGTTTGTGTTCAAAGCTGAAACAGCTGCTGGTCTGCGGGGCGTGGAAACCAAGCGGTCATGTGACTGGTAGACACGTGACCAAAGATCCTGCAGTCACTCATTCACTGTGCCTGTGCTGCTCTGTCCGCAACCCTCAATGAGGGGATATGATTGATAGAAAAATGTTGCAGTCAGGGGAGAGTGCTTGGCATATAAGAGAGGGACTGGAAATTATTATTACAGACATAAGTACAGACCTTTATTTCACTTGGTGCTTCACAATGCGTTTTGGCATCCGGATGCTGCCTTTATATACCTGATGAAGGCAGCATCTGGCCGCTGAAATTGTGAAGCAAAAATTTAAATAAAGGTCTGTACTTTTAATAATAATTTTCATTTCCTCTCTTATATGCCCAGCAGTTCACCATGACCGCATCATTTTTCTATCTAAAAATGTTGACATAGCCATCCTCTCTTTGAGGTACCTACCTTCTATTCACTGTAACTATAGCTGCATCACTGAAAGAACTTCTTTTTGGATACAAGCAAAAAATATTAATTTAAGTTGCCACATAATTAATAGTAACAATAAAAATGTAATCGGAAACATATTTTTATCATTCTCAAGTCACGGCATAATGAAAAAGAAAGTCTTACTGAAAAGATCAAATGTATCGCTTGTTAAAATCTAACTTTGTAAATTCATTTTGATAGCTGTTTTGGTTTACATAAAAAAGGTGTAAGGGGAATTATAATTGTAAAAAATAATGATTTCCCTTTTTAAACATTGCAGGGTACAATACTATAGATGGTTAATTAGCAAACATAATAAGTAATTATTTATCTTTGTTAGTCCCTAGTCTGGTTTATCTTTTCACAGAGACTCAGACTAATTACTCAAATCACTGTATCTTTAAAGGATTGCTTCCACTGACAGCTTACTGTATGTTACAAAAATGTAGCATGTTCACGTTAATTAAATTTATTTTACAGATAATTATTATACTTTCAGTCTATAATCCTTATCCTAAACTTTGATCTTGCTAGTGTTAAAATCAATTAACCTTACACCACAGTAGTCTAAAAGTTAATATTAAATTAGATAACATAGCTGGTGTAAAATGCTTTTAGTTTTGGAAACTATTGTAATTTCTAAGATTAAATTATTTAGCAATTCTTACTGCAAATGTTGATAACAATTATGAATTGTGTATTTCTAATAAAGAAAAACTTTGGATCTCAGCTTCATTCCTTTGTATGGGTCATTTCTGTTGTATATTGGGAATGGATGGTTAAAGAAGTACACCCGTAAAAATTGTTATATTGTTAATATGTTGCATTCTTCATATTATATGTCACTATGTACTTAAAACTGCTAATTTTGACCTTCTACCCAGATAATTCTTCTATTTCTAATTAGGTTTTTGATATAACATGATTATAAATAGGCTAGCTGAATTCTTCTAAGATCTATATTGAATCAAGATGTCTCTTTTCCCTACATGAATCATAGCTTCAAAGTCCCTGGAGGGGGAAAGAAGCAGAGCAGCTGTATTATGAATAAAGATGAGAAAATATTCGGTAGTTCGTATTTGGTTCAGTTCGCCAAACAGGCGATATTCGTCGAATGATTTTGACGAACAGTTCGCCGAACATCCAAATCCCATTGAAATCATTGGGAGGCAAAATCAAGTTCCTACAAAATAAACCCATAAAAGGTGCTCAAAAGCTGCCAAACATGACTCAAACCATTTTACAGTGAAACCCTGCACATGGCACATACATTATCTTCCTACACTATTACTTAGCAAGCTTCAGCACTGCTGTCACAATCAGCATACTTGTGAGCCCGCTAATAAACCATAGACATCATCATCATTACTTCTCTGAGGTTGTCTCAGGTTACACAGCAGGTATCACGAAGCAGGGAATCCCACTGTGCCCACAGTACGTTGTTTAATGCTTTTTTCTTTGCAGATTTGGTACAGATTTTAGGGCAGAAAAATAGAAATCTGAACCACATGTGCAAGTTAAAAATAAGTAACGTGGTCACAGCACTTCGGACCAGTACTAGCCTTTGCTGACCTCAGGATAGACATGCAGATTGTGATGCAGATTGTCAAAATCTGCATTAAAAAAAGCATTAATCAATGCACTGTTTGCACAGGGCCAAAGATGGTCCAGGGAGAGCTGCAGTTGTGGCAAAGGGCTGGAGGATTCCTCTTACCCCTGGCAACTTTCACAGAGAGTTCCCGGACAGGGGTAGACAACTACAGTCCTCACGTTGTGAAAACAATGCAAGTGTTCAGGATTTAATTAGCATTGCGCAGGTGCTAATTTACTCACCTGCAGAGGTAATAATTCCAGAGCTTTGTGCAATGCTAAGGAAATCCTGAAAACATGCATCTTTGTGGCCCTTGATAACTGCACTGGGTCAACCCTGTTTGGACTGTGTGTAGTGTCTTGCATTTCCATACCTCAGACTTTGAAGCCAAATGCTTGTTCACCAGTCACTGTAGGTCAGTATCAAAGCACCTGTTTGCAGACAGAGTCCAGTACACAAAGAATGAACTAAAAAAAAAAACATAGTATATAAATATAACAAAAGTCCCACTGGGATCAGCAGCGCACAGACTGTTAAAGTGGTGGAATGTCCATGAAGGTCAGAGCTCACTAAGGTTTTCTAGATGGACCCAAATGGCTGTATGCATGCTCAGTAGGTTGAAGCGCAAATGGCACAAAACATGGGAAGGGGAAAAACACAGGCCTGAATCAAGGAAGAACTGAAAAAATACTCAAAAAAGTCCCTCTCTAGGCACAATGCCAACTAGGGGATGGGTCATTAACGAAACAAGATGCCTTTTTTAAGGAATGTTCAGTCTACTTTTTGTACAAACTCTCTTTAATCATTCTCAGCCTTTCCTGGTCAGAAGGTCGGCATTAGTAATGGTCTGCGGTGGTTCACAGGTGATACTCCTGCTGGGGAATTGTACGTTACCACCTGCCCCCCAGTACACTCCATCATGGCCACCGGTGGAGAAGACGATGGAGGAACTAGAGGATAATCACGCCCTATAGGAAAGACAGGACCAGCTTGGAGAACAAGGGACAGGCTCTCCGAGTTTGGGTGCAAATGACTGGCCAATAAAGAGAGACCTGGGCTGCACCTGACACCATATTCTCTCATGGTCAGCCTCCTCCTGCCACTTTGCAAAGTGTTTGGCCAAGCCAACCTTACTCATGCCAACTGTAAACCACCCCTTTCTGCCCCACACCTTCATGAAAGTGACCTCCACCTCAACAAAGGTGGTACGTAGTTTTTATGGAAGATTTTCATGCAGCAGGGTGGACTGGTTGAAATAGCGTCAATGCCCAGCAATTTGCTCCACTATAAAACCAAACCCGTTATCCTTTATGGCCACTTTACACGAGGCAACAGGAAGATAGAAAACGGCAGGTGTCGGAGACAATTGTACCTTTTACCTTCAAAACACCTTGCAGATACCTGAATTACACGCAGCCACTTCAAGGTGTTGTGAAGGTAAAAGGTACAATTGTCACCGACACCTGCTGTTTTCTATCTTCCTGTTACCGCGTGTAAAGTGGCCATTAAGAATACCACCATCTTGCCTTGGGTCATAGAAGTCATTAGTCTTAGGCCCATGCAACCAGTCCCAGGCAATGGCATCCACCAGTCGAATCTCCTCAATAAAGGACACAGGATGGGTGGTTCATGCCTTGTTGGGTAGTTGCTTGGAGGTGGTAGGTGTCCCCAAATTGCATTGTCCCTGTTGAAGGCCTCTGGTGGGGGTCCTTCACAAGGCTGGGAAACAGGGCCCTATACCCCCTTCTCTTCCTACTTGGCCTCCTCCTCATACTCCTGATCCTGATGGTATTGGGGTATGGGATCCTGTAAATGCGGCACCTGCTGCAGGTGAAATCCATGCAGGCATGCTGCAAGATCATGTGCAATCTCTGCATGCTGCTCCGGATCGGGTTCTGCTGACCCACCCTCTGACTCTGGGGTGGTTAGGGTGATGACCTCCTTCAGATCAGTCATGCATTGCAGAGGATCCATCACTGAACTACTGCATAATGCCGTCACAGTAGCAAGTTCAAGTGCACTACCAGAAAATGTACCTGCGTTGTACTGTAGTGCTAAGATGGCGGTGAGATGCTAACTGAGCTGCACGACATTTTGATTGTTTGCTTTGACCGAGGAACCCACCTCTTCCACTGACAGGATTCAGACCCAAGCAATCATTACTGGATTTTAGTGTTTTATCTTGTTGCCTGGGCTACCTCCTAGGGTTCCCTATCAAGGTTTTGATATAATTGGTTTTAACTGTTTTATATTTCTTTTTCTGTTTTTAGTTTTTGGTCCTGATTGATATCTATTGTAAAACAGCTTGATTGTAGGAGGATGATGAAGCAGTATAATTGGAATTCTTATATCTGCAGTGGAGAGAAAAGAGGAGAATCATATGTGTTTCTTAAGATCTATGTACTTTGTAACTGTATATGGGGTTTTGTGATAATGGATATTTTATTAAAAAAGAGATGGAGATTCTTTTGGGATATGCTTTTCTACTTTCCCCATATATGTAATTACGGTAATAAAGGGGTAAGACATTGGGACAATTCGCCATCGCTGAGATATGGGTAAGCTTGCCCTGTTTCAAGATGGTGCTCGCGGTCATCACATTCATCAGCGGTAGAAGGCTTCTAATACAGCTGGAAATGGTGTCAAATGACGCATTTCCGGTCTGAGAATGCCAGAAACCGATGGTGATGGGCGGTGCGGCCACGCACGTGCGGCACAGTGCAGGGGGACGGACCACTGCTTTGGGGGATATAAAGGGCTGGAGACAAACAAGAGAGCATGCCCCCTGAGGGAAACGCGTTGGGGTGTCCCTACAGCCATCTCTACCCAGCGAAGTACAACATGGGTAAGCAAAGAAACTCCAGGGATGGGATGGTGGGTATATAGGAGGTAAAGGACTATACTGGTTTATGCACTTTAGGATACCCGGGCCCCACTATATGGCAAATTGTAGAGGGCTTAGATATTATGCAGCAGTATAGATCATGAGAGGTAATCCCCTTTAATCAGATGTCCGGACCAACACACTTTTATGGTTTCCCACTGTTTAATCATTGTGAGATAAATGGTGACAGGACAATTGTGTACAAGATAATTGTGTACGGACAATTGTGTACAGACAATTGTGTACAGGGCAATTGTGTCCAAGGACAATTGTGTACAAGGACAATTGTGTACAGGGCAATTGTGTACAAGGCAATTGTGTACAAGGCAATTGTGTACGGACAATTGTGTACAAGGCAATTGTGTACGGACAATTGTGTACAAGGCAATTGTGTACGGACAATTGTGTACAAGGCAATTGTGTACAAGGCAATTGTGTACGGACAATTGTGTACAAGGCAATTGTGTACGGACAATTGTGTACAAGGCAATTGTGTACGGACAATTGTGTACAAGGCAATTGTGTACAAGGCAATTGTGTACGGACAATTGTGTACAAGGCAATTGTGTACGGTTGTGTACAAGGCAATTGTGTACAGACAATTGTGTACAAGGCAATTGTGTACGGACAATTGTGTACAAGGCAATTGTGTACGGACAATTGTGTACAAGGCAATTGTGTACAAGGCAATTGTGTACGGACAATTGTGTACAAGGCAATTGTGTACGGACAATTGTGTACGGACGATTATTTACAGACAAGTATAGGGAAAACAAAAAATTAAACGTCCAAAAAAAGGAAATACTTTATTCATCATTGATTTTAACGTAAGATTGCTTATTGAATAACAGTTTCAAAGCTTCTTCTATTCTTATTCTACAAATATTGCTGGTCTTGTCTATCGTGCCTGCATGTTGCTGATCGCTCGTAGATACCGCAGCTTGTCTCCTTGATTGTGATAATCAGCCACTTTCACACGCAGTCGTTCAGCTAGCTGGACATACTTGCTTCGTGGATGCTCAACATTCAGTACCTCAGCATTCTGGGCTGTAAGTCTATGAATTGCCATGTCACTAATGAGTCCGTTGAACAGTTTCCACACGGTAGGATGAGCACAAAGAAAGAGTGCTTGTAAGGCATTATGAAACCCCTCGCAGCAATTCGTGGTCTTGGGGGCAGAGGCCAAAGCGTCAGCATAATGATTCCAGACCTCTGGAGTAAACCTTGCGTTTCGAAAGCGTCCACCTACTCCTGGCCCCCTAACGTAGGTATGCTCAAAGTAGGAGAGGAGCTGATTGGTAGCATCATCATCAGGGAAGATTTGGGCTAGTTCGTCATACCTTGCACTTACTTCGGCTGGTGGGACAAACGCCAAGGAGGCCAAAGATTTTACCTTGAGATTGAACTCTCCATCCTCAGCCTCAAATTCAGCCTTTAGGCCCAGCTCATTGACCTTTCGAATAATGGACTGGCTCAGATGAAAGAAGCAGCCAGAAATCGCTGCAGCTGGAAACTCATCTTGGAAAGCTGACATTGCTGCCATCTCAAAATCAAGAAGAATTTTCTGGGGATTTGCACCTGGCATCAACCCTTTGAGCGCCGTGATCATTCGACGATAGGTTGGACCAGTCTTGTTTGGCAGCAGGCAGTAGATCAGGGGAGGATAGGAGTTGCCGACTTTTGCATGGAGAGAATACAGCTGAAAGAACATGGTTGGCACCACCTTGAACGTTCCATCGCCAAACCATGTCTCTCCTCTTTCGAAATAAGGCAACAGTTCATTGCTACCAATGGCAAGAATCCTGTGGGGGTCATCTCTTGCAGAGTCATATAAAATGATGTCGCTGTATTCCTGGGGGATAGCAAAATTGATGCTTTGAGGAGGAGTCAGCATGGTGTTTGCTCGCTGCCTGACCCGACGTGTATTTCGCTCAACGTCACTTCGCTTGGGCATTCGAGACAACACGTCATCAGACCTGTCTCGAAGAACCTGTCCAACAATGCTTCTAGTAGATGCTTGAGAGCTGATTGCTTCTTGCCTCAGAGCAGCCATTGTAGCTCTGGCTTCAGCTTGAACTGGATCTGCAGAGTGACTGTGCTCAGTCGGCTGTTTAACAATCGCGGCTCCAGATGTGTGCATGCGTGCGGGACACTTGAATTTGTTGACTTGCCTGCACCGCCATTCTTTGATGCTGTCATCACGTGTCCTGTGCAGGATATACTCGTGTCCCCCAAGCCTAAGGACATCTTTGTCTTTTTCAGACTTGCTCATAGTAAAAGTCATGGTGAAAGTTGCAAGGGGTGAGTAATGAAACTGAAAGTAAGCGTCATTGTGAAAGTGGCCTGTACAAGTGGCCTGTACACAAATAATTGCCTTGTACACAATTGTCCGTACACAATTGCCTTGTACACAATTGCCTTGTACACAATTGTCTTGTACACAATTGTCCGTACACAATTGCCTTGTACACACTTCTACACAATTGTCTGTACACAATTGTCCGTACACAATTGTCCGTACACAATTGCCTTGTACACAATTGTCCGTACACAATTGCCTTGTACACAATTGTCCGTACACAATTGCCTTGTACACAATTGTCCGTACACAATTGCCTTGTACACACTTGTACACAATTGTCTGTACACAATTGTCCGTACACAATTGTCCGTACACAATTGCCTTGTACACAATTGTCCGTACACAATTGCCTTGTACACACTTGTACACAATTGTCTGTACACAATTGTCCGTACACAATTGTCCGTACACAATTGCCTTGTACACAATTGTCCGTACACAATTGCCTTGTACACAATTGTCCGTACACAATTGCCTTGTACACAATTGTCCGTACACAATTGCCTTGTACACAATTGTCCGTACACAATTGCCTTGTACACAATTGTCCGTACACAATTGCCTTGTACACACTTGTACACAATTGTCTGTACACAATTGTCCGTACACAATCGTCCGTACACAATTGCCTTGTACACAATTGTCCGTACACAATTGCCTTGTACACAATTGTCCGTACACAATTGCCTTGTACACAATTGCCTTGTACACAATTGTCTTGTACACAATTGTCCGTACACAATTGCCTTGTACACACTTCTACACAATTGTCTGTACACAATTGTCCGTACACAATTGTCCGTACACAATTGCCTTGTACACAATTGTCCGTACACAATTGCCTTGTACACAATTGTCCGTACACAATTGCCTTGTACACAATTGTCCGTACACAATTGCCTTGTACACAATTGTCCGTACACAATTGCCTTGTACACTATTGTCATGGAACCGAGATAAATGTATCCCATTGTGTCTACTGGGTAGTAGTATTTGGCTACTAACCTGTCTCTAGAAAACCTTGATTGTTTATAAGATTTTATTATTGTTGGTGCATTGTATAGCTTGCATTTTATCGTGTGCATAAATTAAAATAAAAAGCATTGAGATAGAGCAGGCTGGCTTGCAATTATTTAAGGTTAAAATTCTCCAGTTCCAAAAATTATGTTTAAAATTGTATATAGGATAATCTTATTACGAGATTTATACTATCCATGTCTAACTCAGTTTGTGATGGCATTTTGCAAGATTTTGTATTTTCAACGAAAATACCCTGGGGCAGTGGGCCATCCCTCAGGAATAAGACCACCAGGTCCACCAAGCTGGCATGACAGGTATGTGTGAGGATGCCTAGTCCTGCCTGTTGTGCTAGATGGGATCCCCATGAACGCTTTGCTTGACACCGGCTCTCAGGTGACATCAATACTATATATCCTTTACAAAGGTTATTGGGCAGACTTTGACATTTTACGTGTCCCAAATGACGATTTTACTATGTTAGCTAGTAACGGTAAACCTGTGCTACAAATTGGGTTTAAAGAGGTAACCAAAAAGGTGGGGCCAGGGATTGATAATTGTTGATGTTGATCGACAAGAACGTAATCCAATGATAACTTTAGGCACTAAATTAATAGGAAATTGTCTTGGAGAGATTATTGTCTTGTTACAGCAGATTGCCGAAACTGCCAATTTCAAGCAGCAACGCGTCCTGTAAAAAGAAATGAAGGCCCTGAAGCTGAGGCAACAGGCAGAGTTATCCGGAGGAGAAGTTGGCAGTGTAAGAGTAAGTGCCCATTGTAGTACCCCTAAGAAGCGAAAAATTAATCTGGTGTAGGGCAGCATTAGGCATTAGGGGGCAAGATTACCAAGCCCTGTAGAGCCTGTGTATTCAGACAGTAGGCCCGCTGTTCTTACAGCCAGATGGCTAGTTCATGTTCGCAAGGGGATGGTACCAGTACGTATCTTAAATAGTGGTGAAGAAGACGTCAAGCTGCTGAGGTATGCTACCATTGCTAAATTGTATACTGCTGATAACAACTCATTCAAGGCAGTAAAACCTTTGAACCTTTATGATCAGGTGGAAGGCAATGGCTCTAAGGGAAAGCTGGAGGATCGGTGCCAGAAATTGCATATAGGTACCGATTCTACACCCTCCCATCAAAAGCATGGAGTCTACTGGGTAGTGCGAGAATATGAAGAAGTCTTTAGTAAGCATCCTTTAGACTTTGGGCAGGTAAAAGGGGTTCAACATCATATCCCCTCAGGTGATCATCCACCCATTAAATAGAGATACAGTATAGGCCTGTACCGCAAGCTCACAATCAATGTGCCAAAGAAATGTTACGGGAGATGAAGGAGACTGGGGTGATAAGAGATAGCTGTAGTCCCTGGGCAGCTCCTCTAGTCCTCATGAAAAAGAAGGATGGTACAGTGAGAAATGTGTATAGATCACAGGCAGATTAACCGCGTTACACATAAGGACGCATGCCCACTACCCAGAATTAAGGAATCACTAGCTGCATTAAGAACTGCTAACTACTTTTCCACCTTAGATCTTACTAGTGGGTAATGGCAGGCTCCCGCAGCAGAGGCGGGCTGGGAGAAGAAAGCATTTGGCATGCCGATGGGCCTCTGTGAATTCAACTGTATGTCGCTTGGACTCTGCAATGCACCGGGAACATTCCAGAAGTTCATGAGGTGTTACCTGGGGCACAAGAACTTTGAAACCATCTTACTGTACCTGGATGATGTCATAGTCTACTCCAAGACGTATGAAGACCATGTGGAGCACTTGGCAGAAGTGTTTGAAGCATTATCCGGCTATGACATGAAAGTGAAGCCATCCAAGTGTCACTTGTTGAAACCAAAGTTAGAGAACCTTGGTCATGTTGTGAGCTCTGAGGGTGTAGCACCAGATCCTGGGAAAGCATCCGTCATTAGGGACTGGCCAAGACCCACCAATTTTAAAGAAGTTAGACAGTTCCTGGGGCTGGTAGGACACTAAAGGAGATTCATCTAGGGGTTTACAAGGATGGCAGCTACCCTGCAAGACTTCCTGGTGGGACAGTCCAAGAAAGCTAAGAACCCAAGTCCTCCATTTGAATGGGGCAGTAAAACAAAGGAGTCCTTCAAACTGCTGAAGTGGGCCCTGATGGGAGATGAGATCCTAGGCTATGCTGATTACAGTCAACCATTTGTCTTGTATACTGATGCTAGTAACATGGGATTAGGAGCAGTGTTGTCCCAGGTGCAAAGACGCAAAGAAAGATTGATAGCCTATGCAAGCAGGAAGCTCTGCCCTACAGAAAGGAACCCAGACAACTACAGTGTATTCAAATTAGAGTTTCTAGCCGTAGTGTGGGCAGTAACAGAACGTTTTAGGCATTACCTGGCTGCAGCCAAATTGACCATCTTCACGCACAATAACCCATTGACTCACCTGCAGACAGCGAAGCTAGGTGCACTGGAGCAGCGCTGGATAGCCCGGTTGTCAAATTACCACTTTACCATGAAATATAGGGTAGCCCACAAGAACGCCAACACTGATGCATTGTCCAGGATGCCTCACTTGCAGGATGTGGAAGAAGAACCGGAGGAGCTGGAATAGATAGAGTTACTGGCTTTTCACCACCCTTATATGATACAATATAAATACTACGTGAAAGACAAACGTCAAGAAGCCGCATTGAATCCGTTACCCCACCATGGATGGGCAGAAACGCAAGATAGTGATCCAGCTGTACACTTAGCCAAGGAACTATTGATGCAGGAAGGCTCATACCCTGGCCCAGATGCTCCACAAGAGGCACAACAGCTGTGGAAAGAGCGAAGTAAGCTGTTCATATATTGAGGTAAATTGTGCAGATGTCATACTAATCCCAGAACCCACAACTTTTCTGGCAAATTGTAATGCCTAAAAGGGATGTTCATATGGTTCTAGAAGCATACCACGATGGTGCAGGGCACTTTGGGTGGAAGAAGTTAGAAGTTCTGCTGAGGTAGAGGTTCTACTGGGTTGGCATGAGAAGAACCATTGAAACTTGGTGTAGAGACTGTGGTCCATGCAACCTGAGGAGAAAAGATCGAGACAGTCAGAGAGCCCCACTCCAGCCCATTTACCAAACAACTGCTTGAACTTGTGGCCTTGGATCACATGAAGCTGACCCTGAGTAGATCAGTTTATATCTATGCCCTCACCATAGTCGACCATTACTCTCGTTTTCTTGTAGTTGTACCAGTGAAGGATCTCACAGCCAAAACAGTGGCCAAAGCATTTAAGGCTCATTTCTGCAGAGCCCATGGTTAGCCTGAACAAGTATTGACAGACCAAGGACCAGCCTTCAAAGCAGAGATCTTTCAAGAGTTCTGTAATATGTATGGGTGTAAGAAGATAAGAACTAATCCGTACCACCCACAAATAAATGGAATGTGTGTGAACATGAAACAGGTAGTCATTGACCTGCTAAAGACATTACTGATGGAAGAAAGAAACATGTAGCCAGAGACATTTTTAGACCTAGAGGACTTATATAACCATGTCCCCATGAATTCCACTAACTGTACCACAGCCTACCTAATGAGAGCAAGACCTGGTAAGCTGCCTATTGACTTGGATATGGGAATTGTGAAGTCAGATGCAGAAACACCAGAAACAGATTGGGATACAGAATGTCAACAGAAGTATCGCCAGGTGCAAGAGTGCGTTGAAAAAAGTCTGTCACAAGCAAGAGAAAGAAAGGAGAGAGCATATAACTAGCATGCTCCTGCAACCCCTTTGAAACCAGGTACGCAAGTTCTTAAGAGAAAGAGACGTATCAACAGACTGGATGATCAGTGGGAAGAAGTGCCATACACTGTGTTGCTATCAAACTTTGTTAATACCAAGGTGTGCTTTGTGAGTACAGACGAAGGGAAGACATCAACAGCAGTGTCAAGAGACCATCTAAAAGTATGTCCTAAAGCATTGAAATTCCAGGAGAGAGAATCAGAAGTACTGTTGCCAGTGAAACCTAAAGAAGAAGTAATTCATACAGAGTTAGAAGACTTTCCAAAGGCATGGACACAGTACAATGGAACAATAGTTGTTCCCATTTTAGTGTTTCCCCAAACAGCGGTACCAGAACCAGCAAGACATGAAAAACTGCCAGCTGATGTATCAGAGGCGGCACCTGTAGAAGAACAGGAAATCCAACTCCCTGCTATCAGTGAACTTGTCAGTCCCATGGTAAGACTAAGAAGACACTCTAGTATACCAGAGTTACCTAGGCCTAGACCTAGCATAGAACCTAATGAACCCACAACACTAGTAAGAAAAACTAAAAGCCAGACCAGACCATCAGAAATACCTGTACTCCGTAGATCAAGCCATAGTAGAAGAGGGCTGATCCCAGCACGTTATAGGGATTACAATGCAGTTTAGAAGGTTTTAAATGTAAATATGTTTTTCTTGTTTGTACATAAAGATGTAAATACGCAACCAAGTAACCATCAAGCGTAAGCACCTACAGAGACTTTACTGCATGAACTTTTCAGCTTTCTTGAACTTTTAATATAATTAAAAATGGACCATTATGCCCCTGGACTGGTTGTGCTAAAGACTTAGTGTAAATTCAGCCAATTATGGAAGGACTAATCACCAGAATGACTGCTTTTAATTTTTTATTAGTTTTTGTATTTTTGAATTTTGAGACTCTGTGCACTTTGAATTGTTCTTCATATTTTCTCTTTTGAAAAAGGTGTTACCTCTGTACTGGAGTACTGAATTTCACTAGGTGGGAATGTAGCACCTCAGTGCCCAGATGCCGCTATGTCATTATCTCCCCCGGGGGTAATGTCATACATGAGAGCAACAGACGGTATTCACACCAGGCACAATCAAAGCACATAACACCTTTCTGCCTCAAGGCCTGAAGAAGGAGATCTAAAACTTGGGTTCAGGGCAGCTCCCCTATAAATTCTGGTCTGGGGCAGAGTTAGTTCAGTACAGAGCAGTACTGTGGTAGACATCCTGTGGGCTAGAGCAGTGCTAAGATCACCCCAGGAGAGCTAATCCTAGCTGAGAGACCTAAGGCAAGGATCTGAGAAAGGAGACGAGAGTCTAGGGGAGCAGAGCGGTGTCAAGCTCACCCCAGAAGAATCAGCTTCAGACAATGAACACCGGCATCCAAGACTGTGCAGGGCCTAACAACCTGGCAGCCAATACTGGAGGGTGAGGAATTCCAAGTTCCCCATCCACACCAAGTGCCCGGAGGCAAAGCAGCGTGAAGAGCCCTGGAGTAGCCGCCCGTGAACTGGGACTAATTAAGGACTCGAGCTGCCTGTCATACTGGCAAAAGCAGGACAGAGGGAGAGAGATGGCTGCAGCTCAGCTTCAAGCAGCAGCAGGGACCCACAGGAGGAAAGCGCAGCAGGGAGGCCTCAGAACTTGCCGGATGTGGAGGACCCTGAGTTGCTTTCTCGTTACACGGACTTGCAGAACAGCATCTATGTGGAACCGGTCTTACCAGTAAAGGATTTGAGGAACCAACAAAATGTGAGTCTGACTGTTAATGCGCACCCTCTATCCTGCACCCTACACCCTTCAACATCCACTGCCCTGGGGATCCGCTCCACCCGTGGGAAGCATCTCCATCCTACCTGCCCATCCATCATCCCCATTGGCTCTGCATCAGCGGTGGCTACACATAGCCACAAACCACGGTTGCCATCATGAATAACTTCCTTATAAATCACCCATTTTCCCTACAAATGCCAAGAACTGCCTTTACAACTGAACCCAGGGTCAGAACTGCTTAACAGTCTGGTTCTGAGTACCCCTCAGCCCTGGGGTGCATCACGAGAAAATCTCACATTTCACTCCTGGCCATGATTGACAATCAAGCTGCTAATATATGTGAGATTTTCCTCAGCCCTATAAGGGGTTTGGAAAAAATCTTGGCATAGTGCAATTGTCTGTGATTCTCAGATCACTCACTCTCATACAAGTCTATGGGTGTGAGTGAAATATCGCACTGCACTTGCATGCACTCCGCAGACATGCAAGTGCAGTGTGATATATACTGAGGCCGTCAATGGAGGAAATGGGGAGGTTAATGTCTCCTTCTCAATCTACAGGATTGTATCACAGTTGCATAACACTCAACTCACGCTTGCAGCAGAGCCTGAGCCAAGGGTCATTAGCATTAGCCAAATGCTCTCAAATCAGATACATACGCGAACATGACTTTAGCCTCGCTGATAAAATCCCTGAGCTGCAGGGCTGGAACTCCTTAGCAAAAATCCCCATAGAAATGTAGTCAGTAGAGAAGGCTAGAGAAAGGAGAGTGTAAATAACCTCATCCAGTAAGTGATAGGACAGAGACAAAATATTCAACTAAGAAAACCTGACTAACTGCAAATCACAGGAAGCAAAGATAAAGGAATCATCAGCATGTAGATAAAGACCTACCAGGTTGAGGCTCAGTGGGGAAGGAAACTAACCACACAGCAAGTGCTCACAGGATTGAGTCCCGAGACTGAGTCACGAGGAAGTACTTCACTCTGTGCTGTCATTTAGGCAGGAGGCAATGAAAGATCTAAAAGAATATATATATATATATATATATATATATATATATATATATTTTTTTTTTTTTATATATGTACAGTATATACAGTTGTGGCCAAAAGTATTGACACCCCTGCAATTATGTCAAATAATACTCAGCTCCTACCTGAAAATGATTGCAATCACAAATTCTTTGGTATTATTATCTTCATTTAATTTGTCTTAAATGAAAAAACACAAAAGAGAATGAAGCAAAAAGCAAAACGTTGATCATTTCACACTGAAAATGGGCCAGACAAAAGTATTGCCACCCTCAGCCTAATACTTGGTTGCACAACCTTTAGCCAACATAACTGCATAACTGCGATCAACTGCTTCCGGTAATCATCAATGAGTTTCTTACAATGCTCTTCTGGAATGTTAGACCAATCTTCCTTGGCAAACTGCTCCAGGTCCCTGATATTTGAAGGGTGCCTTCTCCAAACTGACATTTTTAGATCTATCCACAGGTGTTCTATGGGATTAAGGTCTGGACTCATTGCTGGCCATCTTAGAAGTCTCCAGTGCTTTCTCTCAAACCATTTTCTATTGCTTTTTGAAGTGTGTTTTGGGTCATTGTCCTGCTGGAAGACCCATGACCTCTGAGAGAGACCCAGCTTTCTCACAATGGGCCCTACATTATGTTGCAAAATTTTTTGGTAGTCTGCAGACTTCATAATGCCATGCACATGGTCAAGCAGTCCAGTGCCGGAGGCAGCAAAACAACCCCAAAACATCAGGGTACCTCCGCCATATTTGACTGTAGGGACCGTGTTCTTTTCTTTGAATGCCTCTTTTTTTCTCCTATAAATTCTATGTTGATGCCTTTGCCCAAAAAGCTCTACTTTTGTCTCATCTGACCAGAGAACATTCTTCCAAAACATTGTAGGCTTTCTCAGGTAAGTTTTGGCAAACTCCAGCCTGGCTTGTTTTATGTCTCGGGGTAAGAAGTGGGGTCTTCCTGGGTATCCTACCATACAGTCCCTTTTCATTCAGACGCTGACTAATAGTACGGGTTGACGCTGTTATACCCTCGGACTGCAGAGCAGCTTGAACCTGTTTGGATGTTAGTCGAGGTTCTTTATCCACCATCCACACAATCTTGCGTTGAAATCTCTCGTCAATTTTTCTTTTCCGTCCACATCTAGGGAGGTTAGCCACAGTGCCATGGGTTTTAAACCTCTTGATGACACTGCGCACAGTAGACACAGCAACATTCAGGTCTTTTGAGATTGACTTGTAGCCTTGAGATTGCTCATGCTTCCTTACAATTTGGTTTCTCAAGTCCTCAGATAGTTCTTTGGTCTTCTTTCTTTTCTCCATGATCAATGCGGTACACACAAAGACACAGGACAGAGGTTGAGTCAACTTTAATCCATGTCAACTGGCTGCAAGTGTGATTTAGTTATTGACAACACCTGTTAGGTGCCACAGTTAAGTTACAGGTGCTGTTAATTACACAAATTAGAGAAGCATCACATGATTTTTCTAACAGTGCCAATACTTTTGTTCACCCCCTTTTTATGTTTGGTGTGGAATTATATCCAACTAGATGGCGGCCCGATTCTAAAGAATCGGGTAGTCTAGAATCCATATATAGTTTATTTACTAATAGTTACGGGAGTGCGGTGAAATGAATTGTGTGTATACAGGCGGTTTTGTGGGTAGCAGAGTATACAGTCGGCTCTGTGGGTAGCAGAGTATACAGGCAGCTTTGTGGGTAGCAGAGTATACAGGCGGCTCTGTGGGTAGCAGAGTATACAGGCGGCTCTGTGGGTAGCAGAGTATACAGACGGCTCTGTGGGTAGCAGAGTATCCAGGTGGCTCTGTGGATAGCAGAGTATGATGTGGCCGGAGTTTGGAGGGGTGAGGAGAACGGAGGCAGGAGGGGTGAGGTGAGCAGAGGCAGGAGGGATGAGGAGAGCATAGGCTGAAGGGCTGAGGAAATTGAAGTGGGCGGAGGCTGGAGGGGTGAGGAGAGGTGAGTCTGGAGGGGTGAGGAGAGCGGAGGCAGGATGGATGAGGAGAGCGTAGGCAGGAGGGGTGAGGAGAGCGTAGGCAGGAGGGGTGAGGAGAGCGTAGGCAGGAGGGGTGAGGAGAGAAGAGGCAGGAGGGGTGAGGAGAGAAGAGGCAGGAGGGGTGAGGAGAGCGGAGGCAGGAGGGGTGAGGAGAGCAGAGGCAGGAGGGTGAGGATATTGATGTGGCGGAGGCTGGAGGGGTGAGGAGAGGTGAGGCTGGAGGGTGAGGAGAGCGTAGGCAGGAGGGGTGAAGAGAGCGGAGGCAGGAGGGGTGAGGATGGAGGGGTGAGGAGAGGTGAGACTGCAGGGGTGAGGAGAGGTGAGGCTGAAGCGGTGAGGAGAGATGAGGCTGGAGTGGTGAGGAGAGTGGAGGCAGGAGGGGTGAGGAGATTGATGTAAGTGGAGGCTGGAGGGGTGAGGAAAGGCGAGGCTGCAGGGGTGAGGTGAGGTGAGGCTGGAGGGTTGAGGAGAGGGTAGGCAGGAGGGGTGAGGAGAGCGTAGGCTGGCGGGGTGAGGAGAGGGTAGGCTGGAGGGGTGAGAAGAGGTGAGGCTGGGGGGGTGAGAGAGGTGAGGCAGGAGGGGTGAGGAGAGCATAGGCTGGAGGGGTGAGAAAAGGTGAGGCTGGAGGGGTGAGGAGAGCGGAGGCTGGAGGGTTGAGGAGAGCGGAGGCAGGAGGGGTGAGGAGAGCGGAGGCAGGAGGGGAGAGGAGAGGTAAGGCTGGAGGGTTGAAGAGAGGTAAGGCTGGAGGGGTGAGGAGAGTGGAGGCAGGAGGGCTGAGGAGAGTGGAGACTGGAGGGGTGAGGAGAGGTGAGGCTGAAGGGGTGAGGAGAGGTGGAGCTTGAGGTGTTAGGAGAGTGGAGGCTGGAGGGGTGAGGAGAGGTGAGACTGGAGGGGTGAGGAGAGGTGAGGCTGGAGGGGTGAGGAGAGGTGAGGGTGGAGGGGGTGAGGAGAGCGTAGGCAGGAGGGGTGAGGAGAGCGTAGGCAGGAGGGTGTGAGGAGAGCGTAGGCAGGAGGGGTGAGGAGAGCGGAGAAAAGAGGGGTGAGGAGAGCGTAGGCAGGAGGGGTGAGGATAGGTGAGGCTGGAGGGGTGAGGAGAGGTGAGGCTGAAGGGGTGAGAAGAGGTGAGGATGGAGGGGTGAGGAGAGCGGAGGCAGGAGGGGTAAGGAGAGAATAGGCTGGAGGGTTGAGGAGAGCGTAGGCTGGAGGGGTGAGGAAAGGTGAGGCTGGAGGGGTGAGAGAGGTGAGGCAGGAGGGGTGAGGTGGGATGAGGCTGGAGGGCTGAGGAGATTGATGTGGGCGGAGGCTGGAGGGGTGAGGAGGGGTGAGTCTGGAGGGCTGAGGAGAGCAGAGGCAGGATGGATGAGAAGAGCGGAGGCAGGATGGATGAGAAGAGCGTAGGCAGGAGAGTTGAGGAGAGCGTAGGAAGGAGGGGTGAGAAGAGCGTAGGCAGGAGGGGTGAGGAGAGCAGAGGCAGGAGGGGTGAGGAGAGCGGGGGCAGAGGGGTGAGGAGTGCAGAGGCAGGTGGGGTGAGGAGATTGATGTGGCGGAGGCTGGAGGGGTGAGGAGAGGTGAGGCTGGAGGGGTGAGGAGAGCGTAGGCAGTAGGGGTGAAGAGAGCGGAGGCAGGAGGGGTGAGGAGAAGTGAGGCTGGAGGGGTGAGGAGAGGTGAGACTGCTGGGGTGAGGAGAGGTGAGGTTGAAGAGGTGAGGAGAGGTGAGGCTGGAGGGGTGAGGAGAGGTGAGACTGCAGGGGTGAGGAGGAGAGTGAGGCTGAAGCGGTGAGGAGAGGTGAGGCTGGAGTGGTGAGGAGAGTGGAGGCAGGAGGGGTGAGGAGATTGATGTAAGTGGAAGCTGGAGGGGTGAGGAAAGGCAAGGCTGCAGGGGTGAGGTGAGGTGAGGCTGGAGGGGTGAGGAGAGCGTAGGCAGGAGGAGTGAGGAGAGCATAGGCTGGCGGGGTGAGGAGAGCGTAGGCTGGAGGAGGGAGAAGAGGTGAGGATGGAGGGGTGAGAGAGGTGAGGCTGGAGGGGTGAGGAGAGCGTAGGCTGGAGGGGTGAGAAAAGGTGAGGCTGGAGGGGTGAGGAGAGCGGAGGCTTGAGGGTTGAGGAGAGCGGAGGCAGGAGGGGTGAGGAGAGCGGAGGAAGGAGGGGTGAGGAGAGGTAAGGCTGGAGGGTTGAAGAGAGGTAAGGCTGAAGGGGTGAGGAGAGGTAAGGCTGGAGGGGTGAGGAGAGCGGAGGCAGGAGGGCTGAGGAGAGTGGAGACTGAAGGGGTGAGGAGAGGTGAGGCTGAAGCGGTGAGGAGAGGTGAGGCTTGAGGTGTTAGGAGAGTGGAGGCTGGAGGGGTGAGGAGAGGTGAGGCAGGAGGGATGAGGAGAGGTGAGGCTGGAGGGGTGAGGAGAGGTGAGGCTGGAGGGGTGAGGAGAGGTGAGGCTGGAGGGGTGAGGAGAGCGTAGGCAGGAGGGGTGAGGAGAGGTGAGGTGGAGGGGTGAGGAGAGGTGAGTCTGGAGGGGTGAGGAGAGCGTAGGCAGGAGGGGTGAGGAGAGCGGAGGCAGGAGGGGTGAGGAGAGGTGAGGATGGAGGGGTGAGGAGAGGTGAGGCTGAAGGGGTGAGGAGAGGTGAGGCTGGAGGGGTGAGGAGAGCGGAGGCAGGAGGGGTGAGGAGAGAATAGGCCGGAGGGTTGAGGAGAGCGTAGGCTGGAGGGGTGAGGAGAGGTGAGGCTGGAGGGGTGAGGAGAGGTGAGACTGCAGGGGTGAGGAGAGCGTAGGCAGAAGGGTGAAGAGAGCGGAGGCAGGAGGGGTGAGGCGAGGTGAGGCTGGAGGGGTGAGGAGAGGTGAGACTGCAGGGGTGAGGAGAGGTGAGGCTGAAGCGGTGAGGAGAGTGGAGGCAGGAGGGGTGAGGAGATTGATGTAAGTGGAGGCTGGAGGGGTGAGGAAAGGCAAGGCTGCAGGGGTGAGGTGAGGTGAGGCTGGAGGGTGAGGAGAGCGTAGGCAGGAGGGTGAGGAGAGAGTAGGCTGGCGGGGTGAGGAGAGCGTAGGCTGGAGGAGTGAGAAGAGGTGAGGATGGAGGGGTGAGAGAGGTGAGGCAGGAGGGGTGAGGAGGGTGAGGCTAGAGGGTGAGGAGAGCGTAGGCAGGAGGGGTGAGGAGAGCGGAGACAGGAGGGGTGAGGAGAGCGGAGACAGGAGGGGTGAGGAGAGCGTAGGCAGAGGGGTGAGGAGAGGTGAGGATGGAGGGTTGAGGAGAGGTGAGGCTGAAGGGGTGAGGAGAGGTGAGGCTGGAGGGTGAGGAGAGCGGAGGCAGGAGGGGTGAGGAGAGAATAGGCCGGAGGGTTGAGGAGAGCGTAGGCTGGAGGGGTGAGGAGAGGTGAGGCTGGAGGGGTGAGGAGAGGTGAGGCTAGAGGGGTGAGGAGAGGTGAGGCAGGAGGGTGAGGAGAGCGGAGGCAGGAGGGGTGAGGAGAACGGAGACAGGAGGGTGAGGAGAGCGTAGGCAGGAGGGGTGAGGAGAGGTAAGGCTGAGGGTTGAAGAGAGGTAAGGCTGGAGGGGTGAGGAGAGTGGAGGCAGGAGGGCGAGGAAGTGGAGACTGGAGGGTGAGGAGAGGTGAGGCTGAAGGGGTGAGGAGAGGTGGAGCTTGAGTGTTAGGAGAGTGGAGGCTGGAGGGGTGAGGAGAGGTGAGGCTGGAGGGGTGAGGAGAGGTGAATCTGGAGGGGTGAGGAGAGGTGAGGGTGGAGGGGGTGAGGAGAGCGTAGGCAGGAGGGGTGAGGAGAGCGTAGGCAGGAGGGGTGAGGAGAGCGTAGGCAGGAGGGTGAGGAGAGCGGAGAAAGGAGGGGTGAGGAGAGCGTAGGCAGGAGGGGTGAGGATAGGTGAGCTGGAGGGGTGAGGAGAGGTGAGGCTGAAGGGTGAGGAGAGGTGAGGATGGAGGGGTGAGGAGAGCGGAGGCAGGAGGGTAAGGAGAGAATAGGCTGGAGGGTTGAGGGAGCGTAGGCTGGAGGGGTGAGGAAAGGTGAGGCTGGAGGGGTGAGAGAGGTGAGGAAGGAGGGAGAGGTGAGATGAGGCTGGAGGGCTGAGGAGATTGATGTGGGCGGAGGCTGGAGGGGTGAGGAGGGGTGAGTCTGGAGGGCTGAGGAGAGCAGAGGCAGGATGGATGAGGAGAGCGGAGGCAGGATGGATGAGAAGAGCGTAGGCAGGAGGGGTGAGGAGAGCGTAGGAAGGAGGGGTGAGGAGAGCGTAGGCAGGAGGGGTGAGGAGAGCAGAGGCAGGAGGGTGAGGAGAGCGGAGGCAGGAGGGGTGAGGAGTGCAGAGGCAGGTGGGGTGAGGAGATTGATGGTCGGAGGCTGGAGGGGTGAGGAGAGGTGAGGCTGAGGGGTGAGGAAGCGTAGGCAGAGGGGTGAAGAGAGCGGAGGCAGGAGGGGTGAGGAGAAGTGAGGCTGGAGGGGTGAGGAGAGGTGAGACTGCAGGGGTGAGGAGAGGTGAGGTTGAAGCGGTGAGGAGAGGTGAGGCTGGAGGGGTGAGGAGAGGTGAGACTGCAGGGTGAGGAGAGGTGAGGCTGAAGCGGTGAGGAAGAGGTGAGGCTGGAGTGGTGAGGAGAGTGGAGGCAGGAGGGTGAGGAGATTGATGTAAGTGGAGGCTGGAGGGGTGAGGAAAGGCAAGGCTGCAGGGGTGAGGTGAGGTGAGGCTGGAGGGGTGAGGAGAGCAGAGGCAGGAGGGTGAGGAGAGCGGAGGCAGGAGGGGTGAGGAGTGCAGAGGCAGGTGGGGTGAGGAGATTGAGTGGCGGAGGCTGTAGGGGTGAGGAGAGGTGAGGCTGGAGGGTGAGGAGAGCGTAGGCAGGAGGGGTGAAGAGAGCGGAGGCAGGAGGGGTGAGGAGAAGTGAGGCTGGAGGGGTGAGGAGAGGTGAGACTGCAGGGGTGAGGAGAGGTGAGGTTGAAGCGGTGAGGAGAGGTGAGGCTGGAGGGGTGAGGAGAGGTGAGACTGCAGGGGTGAGGAGAGGTGAGGATGAAGCGGTGAGGAGAGGTGAGGCTGGAGTGGTGAGGAGAGTGGAGGCAGGAGGGTGTGAGGAGATTGATGTAAGTGGAGGCTGGAGGGGTGAGGAAAGGCAAGGCTGCAGGGGTGAGGTGAGGTGAGGCAGGAGGGGTGAGGGAGCGTAGGCTGGCGGGGTGAGGAGAGCGTAGGCTGGAGGAGTGAGAAGAGGTGAGGATGGAGGGGTGAGAGAGGTGAGGCAGGAGGGGTGAGGAGAGCGTAGGCTGGAGGGGTGAGAAAAGGTGAGGCTGGAGGGGTGAGGAGAGCGGAGGCTGGAGGGTTGAGGAGAGCGGAGGCAGGAGGGGTGAGGAGAGCGGAGGCAGGAGGGGTGAGGAGAGGTAAGGCTGGAGGGTTGAAGAGAGGTAAGGCTGGAGGGGTGAGGAAAGGTAAGGCTGGAGGGGTGAGGAGAGCGGAGGCAGGAGGGCTGAGGAGAGTGGAGACTGGAGGGGTGAGGAGAGGTGAGGCTGAAGGGGTGAGGAGAGGTGAGGCTTGAGGTGTTAGGAGAGTGGAGGCAGGAGGGGTGAGGAGATTGATGTGGCGGAGGCAGGAGGGGTGAGGAGAGGTGAGACTGGAGGGGTGAGGAGAGGTGAGACTGCATTGGTGAGGAGAGGTGAGGCTGAAGCGGTGAGGAGAGATGAGGCTGGAGTGGTGAGGAGAGTGGAGGCAGGAGGGGTGAGGAGATTGATGTAAGTGGAGGCTGGAGGGGTGAGGAAAGGCAAGGCTGCAGGGGTGAGGTGAGGTGAGGCTGGAGGGGTGAGGAGAGCGTAGGCAGGAGGGGTAAGGAGAGCGTAGGCTGGCGGGGTGAGGAGAGCGTAGGCTGGAGGAGTGAGAAGAGGTGAGGATGGAGGGGTGAGAGAGGTGAGGCTGGAGGGGTGAGGAGAGCGTAGGCTGGAGGGGTGAGAAAAGGTGAGGCTGGAGGGTTGAGGAGAGCGGAGGCAGGAGGGGTGAGGAGAGCGGAGGCAGGAGGGGTGAGGAGAGGTAAGGCTGGAGGGTTGAAGAGAGGTAAGGCTGGAGGGGTGAGGAGAGGTAAGGCTGGAGGGGTGAGAGAGAGCGGAGGCAGGAGGGCTGAGGAGAGTGGAGACTGGAGGGGTAAGGAGAGGTGAGGCTGAAGGGGTGAGGAGAGGTGAGGCTTGAGGTGTTAGGAGAGTGGAGGCTGGAGGGGTGAGGAGAGGTGAGGCTGGAGGGATGAGGAGAGGTGAGGCTGGAGGGGTAAGGAGAGCGGAGGCTGGAGGGGTGAGGAGAGCGTAGGCAGGAGGGGTGAGGAGAGCGAAGGCAGGAGGGGTGAGGAGAGCGGAGACAGGAGGGGTGAGGAGAGCGTAGGCAGGAGGGGTGAGGAGAGGTGAGACTGGAGGGGTGAGGAGAGGTGAGGATGAAGGGGTGAGGAGAGGTGAGGCTGGAGGGGTGAGGAGAGCGGAGGCAGGAGGGGTGAGGAGAGAATAGGCTGGAGGGTTGAGGAGAGCGTAGGCTGGAGGGGTGAGGAGAGGTGAGGCTGGAGGGTGAGAGGTGAGGCAGGAGGGGTGAGGTGAGGTGAGGCTGGAGGGGTGAGGAGAGCGGAGGCAGGAGGGGTGAGGAGAGCATAGGCTGGAGGGTTGAGGAGAGCGTAGGCTGGAGGGGTGAGGAGAGGTGAGGCTGGAGGGGTGAGAGTGGTGAGGCTGGAGGGGTGAGGAGAGCGTAGGCTGGAGGGGTGAGGAGAGGTGAGGCTGGAGGGGTGAGGAGAGCGGATGCTGGAGGGGTGAAAAGAGCGGAGGCAGGAGGGCTGAGGAGAGATAAGGCTGGAGGGTTGAAGAGAGGTAAGGCTGAGGGGTGAGGAGAGCGGAGGCAGGAGGGCTGAGGAGAGTGGAGACTGGAGAGGTAAGGAGAGGTGAGGCTGAAGGGGTGAGGAGAGCGGAGGCTGGAGGGGTGAGGAGAGCCGTGGCTGGAGGGGTGAGGACAGGTGAGGCTTGAGGTGTGAGTAGAGTGGTGGCTGGAGGGGTGAGGAGAGGTGAGGATGGAGGGATGAGGAGAGGTGAGGCTGGAGGGTTGAGGAGAGGTGAGGCTGGAGGAGTGAGGAGAGGTGAGGCTGGAGGGGTGAGGAGAGTGGAGGCAGGAGGGGTGAGGAGAGTGGAGGCAGGAGGGGTGAGGAGAGCGGAGGCTGGAGTGGTAAGGAGATGAATGTGGCCAGTCTGCGGGGGTGCTGGCGGTGCAGGTGATGCCGGAGGCCGCACACCGGAGTGTGGGCCTGTCCGGCTTCCAGATGTTGGGGAAGGAGGCACACCGGGCTGTGGGCGGCGTAGTGCCGGTTTTCGGTACTTGCGTACACCCTCCTCACCCCTCCTGTGTGTGTGCGGGGGTGATGATTGAGGAGTGGATGCAGAGCTGCGAAAGTGTAGCGAGAGTGTGTGTGTGTGTTTGTGTGTGTGTCCGGGTGTGTGAGTGTGTATGTATGATGTTGTTCGGATGGTGTGTGTTTCGGGGCACTGTAGGGGCAGCCGTAAGCGTAGCGGGCTGTATGAGTCCCACTCCCGCTTACAGCCGCCATCTTGGCTCACCCTGAACCGGTGTAGGGCTCCGGTGACGTCACGTAGCTCCAGACAAAGTGACGGAAGTGCCATTGGCTTCTACATATAGCTCCAGACAAAGTGACGGAAGTGCCTTCGGCTTTTCTATATTAGATTTGGCTTTAGGACAATTCTTTTTGTGTTTTTTCATTGAAGACAAATTAAATGAAGATAATAATACCAAAGAATTTGTGATTGCAATCATTTTCAGGAAGAACCTGAGTATTATCTGACAAAATTGCAGGGGTGTCAATACTTTTGGCCACAACTGTATATATATATATATTAGCTGTAGCACCCGCCATTATCTGGGTTGGTAACAGACTGTTCTTAGCTGTAACAAATTAGATAGGTTTATAAAAAATTATTTTGCACATAAAAGTCACAGTAAATAAGCCTCCTGCTGTATGCTGACAGCTGTGTGCAGTCTCCTGCTGTATGCTTGGGATTGTGTGACATCCAGCTGTATACTGAGAGCTGTGTGCGACCTCCTGCTGTATACTGGGATCTGTGTGTGACCTCCTGCTTTATACTGAGGACTGTGTGCGGCGTCCTGCTGTACAGTCATGGCCAAAAGTTTTGAGAATGATACAAATATTAATTTTAACAAAGTCTACTGCTTCAGTTTTTCTAATGGCAATTTGCATACACTTCAGAATGTCATAAAGAGTGATCAGCTTAACAGCAATTACTTGCTAAGACAATATTTGCCTAGAAAATGAACTTTAACCCCCAAAACACATTTCAACATCATTGCAGTCCAGCCTTAAAAGGAGCAGCTAACATCGTTTTAGTGATTGTTCCATTAACACAGGTGTGGGTGTTGATGAGGACAGGGCTGGTGAACAATCAGTCATGATTAAGTAAGAATGACACCACTGGACACTTTAAAAGGAGGCAGATGCTTGGTATCATTGTTTCTCTTCAGATAACCATGGTTATCTCTAAAGAAACACGTGCAGCCATCATTGCACTGCACAAAAATGGCCTAACAGGGAAGAGTATCGCAGCTAGAAAGATTGCACCTCAGTCAACAATCTATCACATCATCAAGAACTTCAAGGAGAGAGCTTCCATTGTTGTCAAAAAGGCTCCAGGGCGCCCAAGAAAGACCAGCAAGCGCCAGGACCGTATCTTAAAACTGTTTCAGCTGCGGGATCGGACTGACAGCAGTGCAGAGCTTGCTCAGGAATGGCAGCAGGCTGGTGTGAGTGCTTCTGCACGCACTGTGAGGCGGAGAATCTTTGAGCAAAGCCTGGTTTCAAGGAGGGCAGCAAAGAAGCCACTTCTCTCCAGAAAAAACATCAGTGACCGACTGATATTCTGCAAAAGGTACAGGGAGTGGACTGCTGAGGACTGGGGTAAAGTCATTTTCTCTGATGAATCCCCTTTTCGATTGTTTGAGAAATCTGGAAAACAGCTTATTCGGAGAAGAAGAGGTGAGCGCTACCACCAGTCTTGTCTCATGCCAACTGTAAAGCATCCTGAAACCATTCATGTGTGGGGTTGCTTCTCACCTCACTCACAGTGTTTCCTAAAAACACAGCCATGAATAAAGAATGGTACCAGAATGTCCTCCAAGAGCAACTTCTCCCAACCGTCCAAGAGCAGTTTGGCGCCCAACAATGCCTTTTCCAGCATGATGGAGCACCTTGCCATAAAGCAAAGGTGATAACTAAATGGCTCAGGGAACAAAACATAGAGATTTTGGGTCCATGGCCTGGAAATTCCCCAGATCTTAATCCCATTGAGAACTTGTGGTCAATCATCAAGAGACGGGTAGACAAACAAAAACCAACAAATTCTGCCAAAATGCAAGCATTGATTATGCAAGAATGGACTGCTATCAGTCAGGATTTGGTCCAGAAGTTGATTGAGAGCATGCCAGGGAGAATTGCAGAGGTCCTGAAGAAGAAGGGTCAACACTGCAAATATTGACTTGCTGCATTAACTCATTCTAACTGTCAATATAACCTTTTGGTACTCATAATATGATTGCAATTATATTTCTGTATGTGATATAAACATCAGACAAACACAAATAAAAACCAGAGGGCAGCAGATCATGTGAAAATATAATTTTGGTGTCATTCTCAAAACTT
Source organism: Allobates femoralis (assembly GCA_033576535.1). Lineage (NCBI taxonomy): Eukaryota > Metazoa > Chordata > Amphibia > Anura > Aromobatidae > Allobates > Allobates femoralis. The sequence goes on from JARQOC010000003.1 coordinate 583,878,478, forward strand.
TTGGCCATGACTGTATACTGGGGGAAAGGTGGCTACTATTACTACATCACTACTATTGTTCTTTGTTTGCCTCTACGGATCTGTCCCTGTGTGCTAATCACGTGCCTTATCACATGATCTTTCAAAAGTTGATCATGGGAAATGTCACATAATACTTGGGCTTGGAGGGCCCTCGTCTTCTAAACAGCCCTGGCTACTCTTAATCTGTTCCTGGTCTTCACTGAGATAAGTTTTGTACTTCTCCCAAATCTCCAGGGGATTTGAAATGTTACAGGTTGCTAGAAGAATAGCAAAGATGTGTCTTAGTTGATTTGGGGTTTGTGTTGCTGCTTTTTCACTAAAAACCCAGTTACACACACAGATAATTGTGAGGAGATTGTTCACAGATGTCTGGTTGCAGTGAAATCATGGACACATTGTTACATTTGTACACCGCCACAAAATGGAGCAATGTGTCCATGATTTCACTGCAACCAGAGATCTGCGAACAATCTCTGCACAATTATCTATGTGTGTAACTGGGCCTTAATAGTCATTTGCGTGTGTGTGCCATTTTCAAGAAGTCCTCGTCTTTGGCAAGCTTTGCTGAATGTTTCACAGACCTGCAAAAGCTGTGTTATACTACGAATGTCCTTTGTAGCCTATATCAACCACTCAGAATCTGAGCTGTGATTAATTGCTCCAGGCCACCTGCTAAATATCCAGGCTAACTGTCAAAACAGCCAATGCAGTATCTATTGCCTAACACATACAAATAGTAAATAGGCGTTTTGTTTTTAAAAATGACTGTAAGCGTGATGTTAACCCTCCGTCACATGCAATAGGCCTGACAGACACATCTCCTTTACTTTCATTTCTCCTTCCTCACCAGATTGTGAGGAAATCCCCTCCCTCCAGGTTGTCTCCTGTCTCTAGCAGCTCTGTGAAACCTCATACCACTGTTGGATTGCAGAGCTTCAGGAGGACAGATATAACTGCGCTAATCTCTCAGGCTCATTGTATGTGAACACGTCACACTCAATAAGGTTGTTTATTTAGCTTGTTTTATGCTCTTTGCTCTGCAAGTGTAATTTTTCTGGGGAAACTTCAGGATGTAATTCTGATTGAATATGTGTTTAATAGTACTTAAGGTACCTTAAAATTAAGTTTGTTTCCATAAATTTTCTTTGTAGAGATTTTTGACAGAGTCGAACTGGGGACTATTTGGCGGGAGTTTTGAAATGTTTGTATTTCAGAGTTATTAGTTTTATGTTAAGTAAATAGGTTTTTTTTGCACCTGATTATGTGTAGTCTCTTTTATTACATCCCTATGAAGGTCACTGATCACTTTTAGAGCACTGAAATTGCAAACATCAGATCTTATAGGTATTTTTCTAGCCTGCGCCTGACAGTCACATTGTATGTGAACTCGTTAGAGCCGATATTGTATGTGACGGAGGATTAAAGTTTCCACTCAAAACATAGGCATTGTCCACACACCTGCGCTTCAGTATTTAGCGCTTCTTGCGCTAAATACTTCGTTTTTGGTGCGTGTATGCGGCCGCTTCCAGCAGACGCTGTCCCTGGTTACCCGATGTGTATCATGGTAACCAGTTCAGACAGCAGCCTGCATAGTCACCGCTTATCCAGGGCGCACAGGGAAACGCTGCAAGTTCAAAAGTAAAAAAAAGTACATTTTTAATTATTACAATACAATGACATAAAAACTATTTAGTATAAGAAGCGATTACTCTGCACCAGCGGAAAGGCCACATTTACTAGATTTATTATGCATTAATTTTACAATATTTATTGACATTGTACATATATTTATTTAAGTGTATGTTTCTATAATAACTGCTTTTTGATACATTGTGCCTGGAATGGTTAATTACTTAGCTTCCTAATTCTAATTAATGTAATTTATTTTGGAAATGTCATCATACATATATACAGATATCCGAGAAAGAAAAAGTCATGCGGCACTCATTGAATTTCTGAGATCCTTTCATTCGTCCATTGATTATGTCTTGTGAATAACTGGATGAATAGTAGGATCTCAGAAATTCGGTGAGTGCCGCCTGGCTTTTTCTTGCTCGGATATTTGGATTTCTTCCATAATGGCGTGCAACACCATGCTCCAAGAGGCACCCTGACCCAGGATTACTTTCCTCAAAGTCAAGGAAGACATCTAAGCCTGAACCCGGTAGGTGCCCGGTATTTTCTTCTCTATTCCGTCATACATATATACAAATTTATCTATTGATAGACATATTGCATCTTAAAAAAAAATGTGATTTTTTTACAATGTTAGCGTGGTTTCACACTTGTGTTTGCAAGTGCTGCGGATGCTGCGGATAAAATTTCTCAAAAACGCAAGCGTAATGCGCACCTATATTTCACATGGAGTGCACATTCATGTGCAGAGACATTTTTTGGCATGCGTATGGCTGCGTATGCGTATCGGCGCGTCGAATTTCCGCGGCCGGGAGACGCAACATGTTGCATTTTTTGGGTGTTCAAAAAAGCGCAAGCTTCTACATGCGTACGAATGCGCATAAACAAAGCATTATACTCTATGGATATGCAATCGTATGCAAGGCTTTGCGGATGCCTGCATTTGATACAAATGCGTATAAGCCAATGTGCATGCCCAGAAAGAGATTTGCAGTACCTCCCATCGCCTACGCATATCTCAGCCCACCAAACAAGCTGTATGAAGAGTGTTTCTGGCCTTCTCATGGTAAATTGCTGGATGTCTGTCTCCTGGATTGCCACCTGAATCTGTGTGTGCTGGACTTCTCCCTGTTGGATGTCTGCCTGCTGGATTCCTTTCTGGATCTGGAAGGGTCTACTTATACATCCCCCTTAAGCCACTCACTATGGGCGGGATCTGTCAAAAAAACCTACCAAAACAATGCAGAGAAGAATTATTGAACGCATGGGCTGAAAAAAAGCGTGTGCATGCAAAAACGCATAGAAACGCATGCATACGCATCATTTTTAGTAATGTTTGCGGATGATAATGCATTAAAAAAACACTGCGTTTGCATGCGTATGCATGTGTTTTGACATGCGTATGCGCATGCGCAACATACGCTGCGTTCAAAAACGCAAATGTGAAACCAGCCTTAATGATTTGTCGTTAACAAAAATGTAAATATCTGACTCTTCTATGTAGAGAGATATAGACTATTTGGACAGTGTAAATAATAGGCTCTAAATAAATAATTTTCATTGGAGTTTTTATTTCAGTTGACCCATATTCATTACTTAACTAACCATATTGTGCCAACTGGGCGTCTGTTGCATCCATTATACTGTAGTGTTCTACCTTTACCTAAAAGTGATAAAAGATAGAGATGAAAATATTATTACCCATATTTTTATGATAGTATTATACATATAAAAATCATCCTAATGTGTCATACATATTACATGTAGCAAATAGTTTGTATAATTCTTATGTAATGTTCTTTATGATAATGTGTCGTCCTCTGAATAACCTTAGTATTTCATCATTTATAATGCAATATGAGGTAATGCATCACTAAATATTGAAAGCATCTTCTCCTGTTCATATCTAAAATATGAGCCTGCGGCATGAGTATTGCTTAGATCATGAATTGAACAAGCTGTTTTGCAAAGAATGTCTGATGGTTGGTGGAAGGATTCAGGCAGAAGTGAAGTCAATATATGCTCATTCTCAATTAAAAGGACCTACCAAGCCAAATGTCTTTTTTATATATTACCTGGGAACAGTGTAATAAAAAATGAGGTGTGATTGAAAAAAAACTATCTCCATTAATAGCCAAAAGTGCTATGGCCACTTTACATGTCCCGATATCGGCGTCCAACTCCGACCAAAAGTCACGTGGTAAAATTGTGGGTATACAACTTTGTTTCAAGTACCATAAGTGATGCTCATTCATACTCACCTGTGGTAAGTAACAATTAGAAAGTCACACCTGAGAACAAATACAAAAGAGTTAACAATCTTTGCACTGAGGGTTTGTGTATGTCACACTAAGGGCCGCTTCACACTGCGGCGTGATCCGGTCCACATCTGTCCGGGAGGACCCTGACAGCTGCGGAAGTGATCAGCACACAGGACTGGGGGGCTATTATGCCCTCCGGTCCGGTGTGCAGCGCACGCAGCTGCTGACAGGTCAGGACCGCGGCACCCGCGATCCTGACTTATCAGCAGCGGGAACTGCGTGCGCTGCACACTGGACCGGAGGGCATAATAGCCCCCGAGTCCTGTGTGCTGATCCCGTCCGCGGCTGTCAGGGTCCTCCCGGACAGCCCCAGACTTGATCGTGACGCAGTGTGAAGGGGAACTAAGCATGGAGAGTAGAAAGAAAAGAAAATTGTCTTGAGAACCAAAATTGTTGAAAAATATCATCAATCTCGAGGAATCTTTTTGTTTATAAATAGACAAACCCAAATCTATTTGGGTTCAATGAATTAAGATGGACATAAACATAACCCAAACTTTAGTGCTCTAAAATGGTAATAGTAAGGGCTAGGGGGTTGCAGAAAGAACCAAATTGTGGATTAAAGTAGTTAAATTCTACTTACTGGCTTCGTCGCTGCTGTCATACTATTCCAGGTGGGCCCACCCTCTGTGATTGGTTACCCTACACACTAGTGTAAAAATAAATATATTACCCAGATTGCCACAGCAACAGAGCAATTGGGATGAGACAGGGAAAGTGCCAGGATTGGTGCATCTAATGGAAGCATCAAGTTTGGGGTGGCTACGGGCTGCTAGCCTGGGGAGGAACCAATAACCATGGGTCTTCCAGGCTGAGAATACCAGCCCCCAACTGACTGCTTTAGTAGGGCTGGGTATCAAAATCAGCAGAACCCCATGCTTTTTTAAATTCTTTATTTAAATAATTTTAAAAAATGCATGGCATCCCCCGTATTTTAATACACAGATAAGATAAAGCGCATGCCTTGGGGCTGCAGCTAAGAGCTGTCTGTTTTATATACCCTGGAAATCAAATACAGGGAAACGCCGATACTGAGGGGGGATTACTGAGATTGTGACCATGGTCTGTGAGTGCAGGAGGAGATGGGGATCGGGTGCATCTGGCACCTGGCACCGTGCACGCAGCCCCCTGCCTCCCCACCACTGATTAACAGAGAGATGCAGGACCTGTGATGATGTCACAGTCATGTGACCTGCCACATGACCGTCACATCACAGCTCCTGTAGTAAGTGCTGCACAGCAGCCAGGGACTGCAGCCAAGGGCGGTGGCACAGAATGTGTAGGGGGGCAGAGGGAGGCTCAGAATGTGGAGGGGGAAGAGAGGGGGACACACAATGTCAAGGGGGGCACAGTGCAGGAGGGGGACACAGAACATGGAGGGGATGGCAGAGGGGGCACACAATGTCGAGGTGGGCACAGAACGTGGAGGGGGCAGAGGGGGCACACAATGTTGAGGGGGGCAGAATGCAGGAGGGAGGCACAGAGCCTGGAGGGGGGCAGAGGGGCCCACAAATTGAGGAGGGGGCACAGAACATGGAGGAGATGGCAGAGGGGGCACAGAACATGGAGGAGAAGGCGGGGGGCACAGAATGTGGAGGGGATGGCAGAGGGGGGCACAGAATGTGGAGAGGTTAGCGAGTGTGGAAGGGGGCAGAGGATGAGCACAGAACGTGGGGGTGGCACAAAATGTGGAGGGTATAGCAGAGTGTGGAGGAGAGACAGAGGGTGAGCACAGAACATGGAGGGGAGTGCAGATGGGGAGCACAGAATATGGAGGGGAGGGCACAGTGCAGAGGGGGCGCACACAATGAGGTCCGAGATGGTGAAGCGCCCACCCAGTGCCCCCCTCTGCACTCTGCCCCCCCTCCGTGCTCTACCCCTCCCTCCACTCTCTGCTCGCTCTCGCACCCCCTGCTCTGCCAGCACCCGCATGCTGCTCCCGTACCTTGCCCTCTGCCTGCTCTCATGCCCCTCACTCTGCCCACTCCTGCACCCCCTGCTCTCACACCCTGCACTCTGCTCGCTCTCATGCCCCTCATTTGCCGACTCCTGCACCCCCGATCTCACTTCCCGCGCTCTGCACGCTCCCGCACCCCGCGCTCTGCCCGCTCTCACACGCTGCACTCTGCCCGCTCTCACGCCCCTCGCTCTGCCCCCTCCCGCACGCCCCGCTCTCACACCCTGTGCTCTGTCTGCTCCCACACCCTGCGCTCTGCCCGCTCTCATGCACCCCGCTCTACCCACATTGCCCATCACTAGCCTTTCTGCCCCCTCTCATGCCCCTGCGCTGCCCACTCCTGCACTTCGCACTCTGCCCACTCTCACACCCTCCCTCTTGCACGCTGCCCTCTGCCCGCTCTTGCACTCTACGCTCTTCACACTCTTGCACCCCGTGCTCTGCCTCTTCTTACACCCCCGCTCTCACACCCCCCACTCTCACTCCCCATGCTCTGCCTACTTTCACGCCCCTGCTCTGTCCGTTCTTGCATGCTGTGCTCTGCCTGCTCTCACACCCCCTTGCTCTGCCTGCTCTCACACCTTGCGCTCTGCCTGCACTTACGCCCCTGCTCTGCCCACTCACACCCCCTACGCTCTGCCTGCTCTCTCACCCTGCGCTCTGCCTGCTCTCGCACCTTGCGCTCTGCCCACTCTTGCACTCTACGCTCTTCCTGCTCTCGCACCCCGTGCTCTGCCCGCTCTCACCTGCCCACTCGCTCTGCCTGCTTTCACGCTCCTGCTCTGCCCGCTCTTGCATGCTGTGCTCTGCCTGATCTCACACCCCCTTGCTCTGCCTGCTCTCACACCATGCGCATGCGCAGTGCGGGACTTGAAGCTGACAGCGCGGCGCGGCTGCAAATACGTCATCTGGCGCCGGGAATGACGCGAATCGCGTCATACAGCTTACAGTGAAGCCCGGACGCTATGAGAGAGAGGGGAGGCGCGCAGGGAGGCGCGATTTTGAACATAGACTGACGAGCACGCCTGAATAGGCGTGATATGAAGAAGAGGGGCTGCCTTGATGAGTGACTATGAATAGCATAGTCACTCATTATCATGACTAATCAGGTACTTATAAAACGTTTATATTCACTTTGACTAATGCCATTTAGGAGCTAAAAGGAGTGTAGGGACAGTGTTAATATGCTCTAGGGACAGGTTTTAATAGGTTTAGAGGTGATTTGGGGGTGACAGGATCCCTTTAAACAATCACTCAGCTGATGCACGCTTGCCCGCCATCTCCCAGCTTGATCATAACCTGTTCCCCTCTGTTCCTCTTCCCAAAACTCCATGCCTGCTCCCATTCCTGGATGTGAGCCGCTGGCTATTTGAAATGAACTGCTGATACATCAGCTGTTCATTTCATATAGCCAGCGGGAAAGCTTTGGGAATCAGCTAATCGCCGGTGGTGAAGTCTTTTCACTGCCGTCTTTCCCGCTGGCTATTTCAAACGAACAGCTGATGTATCAGCTGTTTATTTGAAATGTTTGGTGTCTTGCTTCTAGGAATGGGTGCGGGCATGGAGTTGGGGAAAGAGAAGCAGAGGGGAACAGGTTAGAATCGGGCTGGGAGGCTGCAGGGGAGCGTGCATCAGATGAGTAATTGTTTAAAAGCCTGCGGCTTTTTACCTCGGGCTTTTAAACAATTGTGCACCCATTTCAGCCTTTTCCTCAGCTCCCAGACCGCTTTTTTGGGTCCAGCAGACAATTTCTCGCATTTTCCATTGACTTAAATTGGACTCGCTACTAGTAACGAATACCCGAGTATTAGGACCTACTTTTAAGAGTATAGTAAATTTGAATATTTCACTACTCGCTCATCCCTAGTTACAATAACTTGTTTTTATTTTTTCAATGTCAGAAAATAACACGGAAAATAGAAGGTAAAGTCAGTTCACCGTTCACCTCTCACTCCAAGGGTCCTTCCTTCAGTCTGGGTCGCGGCTCGGCAACCGCAACAGTAGAATTCAGAAGCAAGTAAGAGACCCGGCAATGGAGACCCCAGTGCACTTCAGAGGTCTTTTTAGCAGAAAACTTCCATTATATAGAAAATATTAAAAATGTGTAAAAGACAGTTACAAGCAGTCAGATCAACTAATGAACATCTAGAGCGACGCTTTTCGGCCTAAACCAAAGCCTTAGTCATGATCTTAAGGCTCAAGGAGAGATCATGACTAAGGATTCGCTATAGGCTGAAACGCGTCACTCTAAATGTTCATTAGTTGATTTAACTGCTTTTAACTGTGTATTACATGTTTTTTAATATTTTTCAATAAAATGGAAGTTTTATGCAAAAAAGATCTCTGAAGTGCACTGGGCTCTCCATCGCTGGATCTCATACTTGATTTTGTCAGAAAATGTTCACACTTGTGAGCACCATGGTGGTCTTGAAGTATTCGGGCCCTGGTCTCAAATCCCACCAAAGAGAACATCTACAAGGTGTTTGAATGTTCTCCCTATGTTTACATGGTCTTCGTCTGGGTACTTAGGATTCCTTCCACACTCCAAAGATAAACTGAAGGGTAATTTAGATTATAAGCCCCAATGGGGACAATAATGACAATGTCTATAAGACACTTGGCACGTGCAGTCTGCTCCGCATTCTCTCCAAACTGCTCTGCAGTAGTTTAAATGTGTTTATTTCAGTTGGCGCCTTAAGAGTTAATATCAGTAGCGGTAGCAGCATTCGATGTCCATGGTACTATCTGGCTATGACTCTCCAGGTGAGCTGCTTCTGTGTGTGTCAGGTGACATGGTTGTCTACTTACAAAGCCTTCAAGTAATCCCATTAAGTACCATCTGGTGTCATTGAACGAGTTTAGTCTTTACTCTGACCTTGAGCTGTTTGGACACTGGGCAGTTTTGCTGAAGGCTTCCAGAATCATATACCTTTGAGAGAGCCCTCTTGTGGAGTCGCTGTTTCTATCGTTGAGTGGATGTGACGAGGTGTTAGCCCAGGGCTGGTTAGGAGCAAAGTAAGCCCATACATCATCACTTTTAGGGTAGGGTCACATTGACAACCTAAATTGCATTCACCGCATCCGGATCCGGATGCGGTGAACGCAATGGCGGGCACACACATTTTTTTACAAAAATGTGTGCTGAATCCCGCACTGCGGTCACCGGATGGCTCAGGATGTGTAATCCTGAGCCATCCGGTAACTGCAGAGTTTGCGGATCCCGGCTATTGCCGGGATCAGCAAACCTAGTAAAGAGTTAAATTGATTGCTAAATGACTGTTAGAGGTCTGTAGGGGGGCTTAGACCCCCCTACAGACCGGCCGCCCACTTCGGTGGCCTCCTACTACAATATCCCCGATGGCACGGGCTCATCCGAGCCCGTGCAAGTCCCCACACCCCCAGCCCCCCGAATTACTATACCGGGGTGCCTGCACCCCTCTGGTATAGTTATTCCTGTATGTGTGGTCAATGATATATTAAAGTAATGTAGTTCATATTTACGTGTCTTCTCCTGGCTCCTGCAGTGTGTAGCGAAATCCATGGGCGGGGCTGTTTGCGGAAGCCTCCGCCCCCTCATTTCTCATGGCCGCCCCCTCTTTGCCTCATCCATTGATGTGAGGCCGGACGCGTCATGAAAGGGGCGGGGCGCACGGTGTGACGCGATTCGCCCCGCCCCTTTCATGACGCGTCCGGCCTCACATCAATGGATGAGGCAAAGAGGGGGCGGCCATGAGAAATGAGGGGGCGGAGGCTGCCGCAAACAGCCCCGCCCATGGATTTCGCTACACACTGCAGGAGCCAGGAGAAGACACGTAAATATGAACTACATTACTTTAATATATCATTGACCACACATACAGGAATAACTATACCAGAGGGGTGCAGGCACCCCGGTATAGTAATTCGGGGGGCTGGGGGTGTGGGGACTTGCACGGGCTCGGATGAGCCCGTGCCATCGGGGATATTGTAGTAGGAGGCCACCGAAGTGGGCGGCCGGTCTGTAGGGGGGTCTAAGCCCCCCTACAGACCTCTAACAGTCATTTAGCAATCAATTTAACTCTTTACTAGGTTTGCTGATCCCGGCAATAGCCGGGATCCGCAAACTCTGCAGTTACCGGATGGCTCAGGATTACACATCCTGAGCCATCCGGTAACCGCAGTGCGGCCCGGTAAACGCTGCGAAAACTGCTGCCTGCATGATTTTAAACGCAGGCAGCAGTGCCGGATCCGGCCACCGGATGGCTTGTGAAGCCATCCGGTGTTTTGCATAGGCTTCCATCAGGAGCCTTTCCTGGTCCGGTTTTGAGCTTTTTTAAAGCTCAAAACCGGATCAGGATTTAAAACAAAAAACGCCAATGTGACCCTACCCTTAGAGATAATTCTGAGAACAGAGTCAGCTAATGAACCCCAGTTTACAGGGTCAGACTAGTTTCTCAGATTTCTTTAACACATCACTGCCATCCTGCTACAACTCCGCTCGTCCGCTATTGCCACCTATGACAACACTGTCAAAATTAATAGAACTATACAACTGAGTCACATAAATAAATTCACATTCATTTTCTGATCTTTAGTTGATGAGCTCTTAGGAAGTTCCATATGAAAATAAATCCAGCAATTGCTTATGTAATATTTCTGAATCAGACTGGAATGCTGAATTATTCAGAAATTTAGACGTGTGACTGATTATCGACATTTACGGTATTTCATTTTCAAAATGTTTATTTCCTTTGCATATTGTATGAAGTAACACTTTCTTCTTGAAGTATCAAACATTGTTTGTGTAAGACTTAATGCAACATCAGGATAATATGATGATATTCAAACATGCAGCTTCTATACATAATCCCGGGCCAGATGTGCAAATATATACACTCAGGTTCTCTGTTATCAATTCAAATCCAGTGCAAGGGCAGCCAGGGGAAATCATAGAATACATTATATTTACAAATAAGTAGTAGGGAAAAGAATATTTTCAGAGATGATTATGCCGAATTTTGAAACCTTTTCTCTCAGTAGAGTTGAAATATCTGCATGAGGCGAAGAAAGTAGTAAGGAAAAAAATACGTTACTTATCAAATGTCTTATTCACATTACAATAATTGCTTCTTTTTGCATGTATTAAAAGAAATGTTAAAACCATTGCTATTTAGTTTAAATAGAAAGCACTCCAAAATACACTCCAAAAATAATCCTGCTACATCTGTCAAATTGATCATGGTATAATGTATGTAAAATATACCTAAGATGTATAATTATTGGGAAAGCTTTTAGTCACCTTTTTTTTTTATACCTGCTCCAAAGATTACATTCACCCAGCGCACAGAGTACATTAAAAAAGAAACACCATTAAATGTTACTCAAGTTGCTGGTGAGTTTACTTTGTATTAGTAACTGGACAACTTATTCCCTTAGCAAATACCTACTTTTATCATTTAATGATTGCATGACCAATAAAATTCTGGGCCATTATATACTTTTCATGCGGAAGCACTCTAGAAGAAATCTGATATTAACATGATGTTCACTCAAATGAGTAGGGGCTCTGCGATGTCTACATATCTAAAATACCATAATTTTAAAGGAGCACTCCCAGTATTTTTTTTTATTCACTAAATGTGTGTGTACATGAGTTTAAAGTAGTGTAAGTGTAAGCAGAGGATAACAATAGGGGTCTAAGAGGCCGCGACTGTAACAAGGCACAAAGGCACAGGGGCCTACGCCCGCCAACCACAGCACCCACTTTACAAAGTTGTGTGTCCCCAAGGATGCACATCCGTGTCACTGCATTGCAGAGCACATGATCGCTATGGGGCTCATGTGTCAGTGACCCCCCTGCATCCTAAGGGCGGCCCATTTGTCCATCGCCACCGCTTACACCCATCGCTTTCCCTCACCTCCTGTGTTCCACTGTAGAAATGCATATGGAAGGCTGGTGCCGCCTCCTCCACACTAGGAGTAGGTGGCACTTCCTGCTATATGTGTTCCACAGTGGGATGCACACTGGCACTGCCTCCTCATGTCTTCTCAGTTTTTGCAGGGAGCCTGGAGCAATGGGGTAACTGGGAGAGTTGAGAACAGATTTATTTATTTTTTATAAGTTCGTACACAGAGGCCAGAGGATTATGTGGGGAGGAGGAGGGATGACCATTATAATATATGGAGAGTTATGAGGCATTATACTATATGGAGGCCTATGGTGGTGCATTATGCTATATGGAGGACTATGAGGGTGCATTAAACTGCTGGCAGGACTATGGGGGGTGCATTACACTGTTTGGAGGGCTATGGGGGGTGCATTATACTGTATGGAGGACTATGGGGGTTCATATTACTACATAGAGGACTATGAGACTGCTTTATACTGTATTGAGGACTATGAAGGTGCATTATGCTATATTGAGGGTTATGAGGCTGAATTATACTGTATGGAGGACTATGAGGCTGAATTTTACTGTACAGAGGATAATGGGGTTGCATTATAATAATTAGATAATGATAGGGATGGGATTAGGACCATATAAACAAGGATGGAGACATATATACAAGGACAAGGGAAAATTCCAGGAGGAGGACTATATATAGCATGATGAGGGATATTAATACGTAATGAAGGGGGAGAGTCCATTTGTGAGTCCATATTGGATGTAGAACGTTACATGGGACTCATTCATCTTACCAATGTGTGCTCGCAGGGGTTGCAGGTCTAAATTTACACCACTGAGTGTAAGAATATACTCACCTACGTAGAGACACGCTAGGGGCATAGTTACTATATGGAGGCACAAAGCAGGCACTACTAAGTATGTGAAGTAATAGGGGCTTTAATATTACATGAGGGCATTGAATGTGACTATAACTCTCAAGAGATAAAATTAAATTACAATTACTAAATAAAGGCACAGTGGAGGCACTACTACTTTGTTAAGTCACTATGGGATCAATACTGTTACATGGAACCACAATGTGAGATTTCTACTTTTTGATGAACTTGGTAATTTTAAAGAAAATGTGAGGAGGTACAGGAAAAGTAATGAGCCAAAGAAGTATGTGCATCACATTCTTCAGAGACAAGTTGTGGAAGGAAGAAGACTCCATATTACTGTGCGTAAAATGTAAAAGAAATGGAGTGGAAAGGAGTGCCATCAAACATAAATGTCACCACTGGATCACTGCATTCAACTCCACTGTATTTACTAACTATATATGGTTTGCAGAGCATCTGTGTATGGCTGCTGTATAGAAGTAATATTAGTCTTAGTCAAGTGATTTTTGTTAATGGTCAGTTATATATAATATTTTTCTGCCATGATGGTATTATGGGGTTATTCGTGGTTACCTATCCTCAGCACTACCTCCCTTCCCTGCTTGTCCGTGATGAATCGCATGGAATAAAAATCATGAAGAGCCTTCCGTGGTGAGTTGCCGTGTTATTTCTATTGATGCAGTACTTGACTTGTCTTAACTCGCACACGTGCACCACCAGAGACGGGAGTCGCACACTCTGTGGGTTAAATCAAGCGACACAGTGCGATTGTGCCCGACCTTTCTACTCGCAGCTGTTATTCGTGGTTTAATTTGTCCCTTAAATATTGTCATTATTGTTGATATTGGCCTTGGTATACTGGGTTTTGTTCAGTAACAATCCAACTATAAAATATGATGCTACTACAGTCATGGCTAAAAGTGTGAGCACCTTGAAATTGTTCCAGAAAAAGAAAAAAAGAACTATTTCTCCCAGGAAATTATTACAATTACAAATGTTTCATCATACACACGTTTATTTCCTTTGTATGGGAAAATACAAGAAAACAAAAAGAGAAAAAATGGCAAATAGAACAAAATTGCACAAAAAAAGTTCTAAAAAATAGGCTGAGCAAAATTGTTGGCACCTTTCCAAAATTGTGGGCGATCAACTTTGTTTCAAACATGTATATAAGTAGGAAATATGGCAATCACAGCAAATTATAAAGAGGGAGACTTTTGACTCAATTTTTGCATTGTGTGCCACACCATGCATGGAGAACAGAAAGCAAAGGAGAGCTGTCTGAGGGTTTGAGAAGTAAAATTGTTCAAAAATATCAACAATCTCAGTTACAAGTCCATCTCCTGAGATCATGATGTTTATTTGTCCACAGTAGAGATGAGCGAACACCTTAGGGTTCGGATTCGTTTCAATTCACCGAATGCCGGATGGTGGTTGCCGAATTGTTCAATGAACAGTTCACTGAACCCCCTAAATCCCACTGAAATCAATGACAGACAACTGAAACACATAGAAAACATCTCCAAATGTGTCCAAAAGCTGACAAACAGCTTATATTAGTACCAGACACTAGGAGAAGGGATAACAATCTGCCTACAGTAAAAATAGTGTCATGGCATAGCATGGGTGCACACGATACGGTCTGTGCCAGCCTGCACACTCTTTAAAATCAGTTAAAAATAGGAGGTGGCTCACATTCACTTAAATTTCAGAGGTGGGTGAAACTCAGTTAAAATAGACAGATGGATGAGTCACGAGAACAGTGGCAGCAGTTTTCTACAAAAAGTAAAAGGAGGATCAGTAAAAGGAAAATGAGTGTCAGGTGTAGGCATATCTCTCAGAGAGCCATGCTGAAGCAATACACCACTCAGCATAGATACCCTAACCAGAGTCCCCACTTTTCCAAAAATTTGTGTCACACCACAGCAAAGTGGTATGCATTCACATATTATGTATTGGGACACAATAGCAGCAAGGTAGGAGGCTTAGGGTTAGCATGTTAAGGTTTAGTATTTAGGAAATGGTGGACAAGTGTCAAGAACAGGTATTGTGCTCAGAGAGCTCTGCTCAAGTAATGCACCACATAGTAAAGAGACCCTAACAAGAGTCCCAGCTTTTCCAAAAATTAGCGTCACACCACAGCAAAGTGGTATCCATTAAAATATTATGTATTGGGACACAGTACCCTGTTTTTCAAAAATAATATGCTATCTTGTTTTCTTTTGACCTCCATAAAAAGGGCTAGGGCTTTCTTTTAAGTTAGGACTTATTTTGGGCAGGGAAAAATCATTCACACAAATTAGAGTCATATATTCTAGGATCACTGCCAAATATATCAGGATAAGGGCCAAAATATCAGGATTGCGGCTATATTACAGGATGGGCAAATACACTGGGGGCTAAACACTGGGGGTATATATATATATATATATGATCTTCCATTCTGTTTGTATATATGAACTCTCCCTTCCTGTTGGTATATATGATCCCCCATCATCATGGTATATATGAGCCCCAAACCTTATGGTATATATGATCCCCATCCTCATGATATCTATCCCCTATCCTTTAAATATATAAAATTAGGGTCACACCACAGTAAAGTGATATGCACCCATTAAAACATTTTGTATTAGGCCACAATAGCAGTAAGGCTGGAGGTGTCGAGCCCCAGGCCCTGGGGTACTCGGGTATCAGACTCTGAGGGGTTTTCATGGGAATGTCAAGCGTGGCAGCACCTGAGCCCGTGGCCTGGGTGACACTTCAATAAGGGGGTTATGTACAGGGGATAAGAGTTATTGTCACATGAAACCACCTGTAGTACCTGGTGATGGGTCACCAGCACCGCCACAGTCCTCCAGAGGGTGATGGTATCGCGTCAAGGATGGCAAAGCTCCCTACAGATGGAGCTTGTCCTCCGGGGCAGCGTTCCTGTAAGCAAACAGGTTGAATTCTGCAGCACAAAGACACGGAGGTAAAGTCACTCTCCCGGGTACTTTACTGTAAACAGTCATAAGCATACAAGTCCACAGTTCAGTAAAAGTTGTTAAAGAAACAGGTATCTCTACGGGTGGCTGCAAGTGGATGCCAGGTGGTATGGTGGTACCCTTGGTATGCTTTAGTTGACGAACCCGTGTCCTTTCTTCCCCGCCTAGGATGAGCCTATACCCAATGGCTCCTTAAAGGTAGACTTGGGGCTCCCCTCCTTCATGGTGAGGAAGTAGGCAGACCGCTCCGTCTGGCAGGGTGCCGCAGCCGGTGAGCAGACCGCAGCAGCCGGTTGATGACTTCAGAGGTAGACTCTGACTGTTTCCTCAGGTCTGGCGTTCCTGTGGTGGACTGGGGAATTCCCTGGAGTATGGCCGCTCCACGCTGGGGTTCCCCCTTTCTCCTTAGGGCCCAGACTCCCGCGTCAGGCACCCTCTCTCAGGATCCCCTCAGGATCCTCTCTCATCTTCCCTCCGGATCAGCGTAGAGTAGGGATGGGCGAATCTACTCGCTAGGACTCGTTACTCGGCGAGTAGTAAGGGACTCGGTACTCTGCGAGTTTCCCAGCGATTACTCGCACAGCAACGAGTCCACTGCAAATCAATGGCAATCCTAGTTTTGTCAGAGACTCTGACAAAACTAGGATTGCCATTGACTTGCATTGGTCTCATTACTGTGCAAGTAATCGCAGGGAAACTCGCAAAGTAACTGCTGTTACTTTGCGAGCTGAGTCCGGCTGTCTGCTCTGTGCAGGCTGCCGCAGCTCCAGGGTCCTAGAGCCTGCCTGCTCACAGAGATGATGTAGCAGAGCTGCGATTGTTCTCAGTCTGCTCATTTCCTGTGCATAGACATCTATATCTATGCACAGGGGATGTAGCAGAGAGGACATCGCGTTTTGGACTATGTCAGACGGAAGAGGATTTTTTTAATTAAAGATGGAGTCCCTAATGGCTTTTTTTTATTATTTCTAATAAAAAATTTCTCTGTGTTGTGTTTTTTTAACCCTTTATTGGAGATTCTTAGTGGCTGGGTCAAACGCGGCCTGACATTAAGAATCTCGGGCTTAATACCAGCTTGTATAACAAAGCTGGTATTAACCCCTTTATTACCCAGCGTGCCACCGCCACCAGGGCCGCTGGAAGAGCGGGGTTCAGCGCCAGAGGATGGCGCTTCAATGAACGCGCCATCTTCTGGGGCGGCTGCGCGCTGCAATTTGCAGCGGGGGGTGCCCAGAAAGCTTGGGCATCCCTGCGCTGCGGATTCCAGCCCCCAGCTGCTTAGCTGTACCTGGCTAGACATAGAAATTGCGCGGATCCCCACGCATTTTTTTTTTATTATTTCATGAAATTCATGAAATAATTAAAAAAAAGGGCTCCCCTATATTCTTGTGTCCGGCCAGGTACAAATAGGCACCTGGGGGTTGGGGGCAGCCCGTCGCTGCCTGCTGGATCCGGCTGGTTCCAGAAATACGGCGAAGCCCACGTGAAATTTTTTTCTGACAAATCCATAAAACAATGTAAATAAAAGGGACTGCATCTTTATTAACCCCTGGACCATGGGCGAGGGGTTAATAAAGATGCAGTCCCTTTTTTAGGATTGTTTTATTGATTTTTCAGAAAAAAAATTACATGGGCTTCGCCGTATTTCTGGAACCAGCCGGATCCAGCAGGCAGCGACGGGCTGCCCCCAACCCCCAGGTGCCTATTTGTACCTGGCCAGACATAAGAATATAGGGGAGCCCTTTTTTTTAATTATTTCATGAATTTCATTAAATCATTAAAAAAAATGCGTGGGGCTCCGCGCAATTTCTATGTCTAGCCAGGTACAGCTAAGCAGCTGGGGGCTGGAATCCGCAGCGCAGGGATGCCCAAGCTTTCTGGGCACCCCCCCCCGCTGCAAACTGCAGCCCGCAGCTGCCCCAGAAGATGGCACGTTCATTGAAGCTCCATCCTCTGGCGCTGAACCCCGCTCTTCCAGCGGCCCTGGTGGCAGTGGCACGCTGGGTAATAAAGAGGTTAGGGCCAGCTTTCTATTATCAGCTGGCCCTAAACCCGAAATTTATGGCGGTCACGCCAATATTAGACATGACCGCCATGAATTTCTATTAAATTGTTTTAAAAAAAACACAACACAGAGAAAATTTTTTATTAGAAATAAAAAAAAAAAGCCATTAGGGACTCCATCTTTAATTAAAAAAATCCTCTTCCGTCCGACGCAGTCCAAAACGCGATGTCCTCTCTGCTACATCCCTTTGCATAGATATAGATGTCTATGCACAGGGAGTGAGCAGACTGAGAACAATCTCAGCTCTGCTACATCAGGCAGCAGGCGGGCTCTAGGACCCTGGAGCTGCGGCAGCCAGCACAGAGCAGACAGCCTGACTCCTTACTGTGCAAGTTTCCCAGCGATTACTTGCACAGTAAACGAGTCCATTGCAAGTCAATGGCAATTCTAGTTTTGTCAGAGTCTCTGACAAAACTAGGATTGCTTCAGGCTGAAGCTTCCGAGACACATCTGTGATTTGTAAATCGCACACTACTCGCTATTACTCGCTTCCCCATTCATTAACATTGGACTCGCTAGACTCGCAACGAGTAGCGAGTCCCGGGCCCGGACTCGCTAGAGTCAAGCGATTCCGAGTAATTTAGGACTCGCCCATCACTAGCGTAGAGCTGTCCGGGTTAACCTTCCCCCTCGCTCCACACTCCTCCTCGACTCCTCTCCAACTTCCTTGTCCTCCACTCTCTCTGTTCCAACTCTCTACTCCACCCAGAGGTGAATATATCTCCCTCCCAGGAGTAACCTCCCACTTCTATTTTAATGTGGGATTGCAGGAATGGGTCCCACCCACCAGCCTAAGATCCACTTGCAGTTGGGGAAAATTACACCACTTTTACGGGTGCAATACCCCACTGTGACACTTGACCGTGTGGGGCGTCACATACCCCCCTGATAAAACATACTCGTCCTTGAGTATAGACTCCTGTTAACCAGGGAGTGAAAAGCATTTTTATTAGTGATGGGCGAATCCTAAATTACTCGGAATCGCTTGACTCTAGCGAGTCCGAGCACAGGACTCGCTACTCGTTGCGAGTCTAGCGAGTCCAATGTTAATGAATGGGGAAGCGAGTAATAGCGAGTAGTGTGAGATTTACAAATCGCAGATGTGTCTCGGAAGCTTCAGCCTGAAGCAATCCTAGTTTTGTCATTTATTTGCATTGCTCGTTTACTTTGTAAGTAATCGCTGACTCGCACAGATAAGATCCTGTCTCCTCTGTACAGGCTGCCAGCTCCAGGGTCCTAGAGCCCGCCTGCTGCCTGATGTAGCAGTGCTGAGATTGTTCTCAGTCTGCTCATTCCCTGTGTACAGACATGAATGTCTGTGCACAGAGATGATGTAGCAGAGCTGAGATTGTTCTCAGTCTGCTCATTCCCTGTGTACAGACATGAATGTCTGTGCACAGAGATGATGTAGCAGAGCTGAGATTGTTCTCAGTCTGCTCATTCCCTGTGTACAGACATGAATGTCTGTGCACAGAGATGATGTAGTAGAGCTGAGATTGTTCTCAGTCTGCTTATTCCCTGTGCATAGACATCTATATTTATGCACAGGGGATGTAGCAGAGAGGACATCGCGTTTTGGACTGCGTCGGACGGAAGAGGATTTTTTTAATTAAAGATGGAGTCCCTAATGGCTTTTTTTTATTTCTAATAAAAAATTTTCCTTGTGTTGTGTTTTTTTTAAAACAATTTAATAGAAATTCATGGCGGTCATGTCTAATATTGGCGTGACCGCCATAAATTTCGGGCTTAGGGTCAGCTGATAATACAAAGCTGGCCCTAACCTCTATTACCCAGCGTGCCACCGCTACCAGGGCCGCTGGAAGAGCGGGGTTCAGCGCCAGAGGATGGCGCTTCAATGAACGCGCCATCTTCTGGGGCGGCTGCGGGCTGCAATTTGCAGCGGGGGGTGCCCAGAAAGCTTGGGCATCCCTGCGCTTCGGATTCCAGCCCCCAGCTGCTTAGCTGTACCTGGCTAGACATAGAAATTGCGCGGAGCCCCACGCATTTTTTTTTAATTATTTCATGAAATTCTGAGATTCTGACTCTGACTCTGAAATTCATGAAATAATAAAAAAAAAATGCGTGGGGCTCCGCGCAATTTCTATGTCTAGCCAGGTACAGCTAAGCAGCTGGGGGCTGGAATCCGCAGCGCAGGGATGCCCAAGCTTTCTGGGCATCCCCCGCTGCAAATTGCAGCCCGCAGCCGCCCCAGAAGATGGCGTGTTCATTGAAGCGCCATCCTCTGGCGCTGAACCCCGCTCTTCCAGCGGCCCTGGTAGCGGTGGCACGCTGGGTAATAAAGAGGTTAGGGCCAGCTTTGTATTATCAGCTGGCCCTAAGCTCGAAATTTATGGCGGTCACGCCAATATTAGACATGACCGCCATGAATTTCTATTAAATTGTTTTAAAAAAAACACAACACAAGGAAAATTTTTTATTAGAAATAAAAAAAAAAGCCATTAGGGACTCCATCTTTAATTAAAAAAATCCTCTTCCGTCCGACGCAGTCCAAAACGCGATGTCCTCTCTGCTACATCCCCTGTGCATAAATATAGATGTCTATGCACAGGGAATAAGCAGACTGAGAACAATCTCAGCACTGCTACATCATCTCTGTGCACAGACATTCATGTCTGTACACAGGGAATGAGCAGACTGAGAACAATCTCAGCTCTGCTACATCATCTCTGTGCACAGACATTCATGTCTGTACACAGGGAATGAGCAGACTGAGAACAATCTCAGCACTGCTACATCATCTCTGTGCACAGACATTCATGTCTGTACACAGGGAATGAGCAGACTGAGAACAATCTCAGCTCTGCTACATCATCTCTGTGCACAGACATTCATGTCTGTACACAGGGAATGAGCAGACTGAGAACAATCTCAGCACTGCTACATCATCTCTGTGCACAGACATTCATGTCTGTACACAGGGAATGAGCAGACTGAGAACAATCTCAGCACTGCTACATCATCTCTGTGCACAGACATTCATGTCTGTACACAGGGAATGAGCAGACTGAGAACAATCTCAGCACTGCTACATCATCTCTGTGCACAGACATTCATGTCTGTACACAGGGAATGAGCAGACTGAGAACAATCTCAGCACTGCTACATAATGTCTGTGAGCAGGCGGGCTCTAGGACCCTGGAGCTGCACAGAGAAGACAGCTGGACTCGGCTCGCAAAGAAACAGCAGTTATCTGCGAGTTTCCCTGCTATCACTGGCACAGTAGCCAGTGATTACTCGCACGAGTCTAATGCAAACAATGGCAATCCTAGTTTTGTCAGCGTTTCTGACAAAACTAGGATTGATATTGATTTGCATTGGACTCGTGCGAGTAATCACTGGGAAACTCGCAGAGTACCGAGTCCTGCGAGTCCCTTGCTACTCGCCGAGTAACGAGTCCTAGCGAGTAGATTCGCCCATCCCTAATTTTTATATTTTCGGTAACAATATCAACGGGTAAACTATATACATTTAAGCATACCTCAGTTTCTTCCTATTTCTAGGAGGCACATTTTCTTATAACGTTACACATTTGCAGCAGTTATTACAGACCTCACGGTCCTCGGGTCACCACTGGCCAAGATATTACTTTCTGGTTGTTACAATCTGCATAAAGCATAATAAATTTTTGAGTCTACCTCGGCCCAACCAGGACTAGTACTAACTGTGTAGGTCTGGCGGTAACATATTGTCCAGCACAATCCACTGTGAGTTATCACCGCCGGACCGCTGCATATTTATCACACATCATCAACAAAGGGGCAAAGTTCCAAACAAAAGTCTATGTGTCTTCATGGTTCAAAACACACAGGGGCACTGCTCATTATTCAGGGATGCAAAAAGGGGAAAAATAAATGGGAAAGATGGCTGAAAAAGGGGCTATATATAGTTCAAGTCTCTGCAATGGGAGTCTATTGTTGGCGGGATATGCGTATAGCGAACCAGCCTAAGAGGCCTGGATGCCTTTCAAAGGAAACCTGTTCACCTCGATACAGATCATGATCCGGGTGTCAACGCTGCAGGTATGATTCAATGTCTCCTCTGGCGAAGAAAATGTCTTCCTGAAGTCCGCGTTCATGTAGGAATCCCCATCCTTCATCATGGTAAACGGAAACAACAGTTCCTTGGTGGCGCAACTTCAATGGAAGCAGGGGCTGTGCTTTGGTTTCATCTCGAAGTCGCGGGGTAACCTGTTCTTTCTGGAACCATTCTTTTCTCTTTTTCTGTCTTGCTAGTTGGTCTCGCTGGTTCAGGGATGACTGGTATTCAGGTGGTGGTGAGTTGCTGGTTGGGACTCTGGGCGACGCTCTGGTCTCTGCTGTGCTCACAATGATGGAGGTACTTTGCCGCTGACATGCGTACCACCATGCAGCTTCTGGGGTGCTCCCTCCTGAGTCTCCTTCTACGTCCTCCAGCTCCTCAAAGTCTGTTTCGTCTCCCTCTTCCTCAGCTTCTACAATTACGTCTGGTTCTGCTGGGGTTGGTCGCACTTGCTCTATCAGAAGATAGCTGTGGGTACGGGACAGTGGTTCTACAGGGGCTCGGGAATGGACGGGTGGCGATGGGTGGTAAAAAGGCTCCACAACTGCTTGTACTGCTACCGCTGCCTCTCGCGCTTCTCGGCCTTCTCTCATCATTCTTAGTTCACAGGCCCTCTCTGCACTCCACTGCCGGCACACCCACTCCAGGGCTTCCTCCATGTCCAGGCGGAGCCGTCCAAAATTGTCTCTCCAGTAGTCGGCATCCCCCTCCAGTGTTAAGAGGGACACCACTGCCGGGTCTCCTTGTGCGGCTCTGGCCTGTTCTTCGACCTCGCGCATGATGTCTCTCCAGCGGGTGCCGCCATGCTGCCGAATATAAAGGATCCTAGCTCGTTCTGTCCTTCTCTTCCAGTTAGTCTCTTTATCGGCAGCCACTCCCAGAGTACTTCCTGTGGGCCACCCCCCTGATTGATTGATGGCAATCGGGGCTGCCACACTTTTTTGCGCCTCCGTCTTGGCCCTCCTTCTTCTAGGGGCTGAGGCACATCCCTGGGCCTACACATGGTGTTTAGTACATCGCTACAGCACCCTCTTGGGATAACCTGCAGTGATGGCGGGAACCCATTTTTGGCGCCAAGCAAAGACGGGAAAAGTTGATTTCAATGCAGTTCAAAAGTCCAAGGTACACAATACCCAGTAACACAAGGCACGAGATGCTGTTCGTGAGCGCCAGAAATATATGTCGAGCCCCATGCCCTGGGGTACTCGGGTATCAGGCTCTGGAGGGTTTTCTCGGCGATGTCACAGGTGGCAGCACCTGAGCCCATGGCCTGGGTGACACTTCAATAAGGGTGTTATGTACAGGGGATAAAAGTTATTGTCACGTAACACCACCTGTAGTACCTGGTGATGGGTCACCAGCGTCGCCACAGTCCTCCGGAGGGCGATGGTATTGTGGCAAGGATGGCAAAGCTCCCTACAGGTGGATCTGGTCCTCCGGGGCAGCGTTCCTGTAAGCAAATAGGTTGAATTCTGCAGCACAAAGACACGGAGGCAAAGCCACTCTCCCGAGTACTTTACTGTAAACAGTCATCAGCATACAAGTCCACAGTTCAGCAAAAGTTGTTAAAGAAACAGGTAGCTCTACGGGTGGCTGCAAGTGGACGCCAGGTAGTATGGTGGTACCCTTGGTAAGCCTTAGTTGACAAACCCGTGTCCTTTCCTCCCCGCCTAGGATAAGTCTATACCCAATGGCTCCTTAAAGGTAGACTTGGGGCTCCCCTCCCTTGTGGTGATGAAGTAGGCAGACCACTCCATCTGGCATGGTGCCGTAGCCGGTGAACAGACTGCAGCAGCCGGTTGACGTCTTCAGAGGTAGACTCTGGCCGTTTCCTTGGGTCCGGCGTTCCCGTGGTGGACTAGGGAATTCCCAGAAGTATAGTCGCTACACTCTGGGGTTCCCCCTTTCTCTCTAGGGCCCAGACTCCCGCGTCAGGCACCCTCTCTCAGGATCCCCTCAGGATCCTCTCTCATCTTCCCTCCGAATCAGAGTAGAGCCATGTGACCATGTGGGGCGCCACAGAGGCCTGGGCCCAGCATTTCAATGTTGATTATTTAGGAAGTGATTAGAGATGAGTGATCTTCGATTCGAAATGTTCGCCAGTCTCAAATACGAGCTATTTTGGGCGGTGTTCGAGTCAATTGATGAATGCGAACAATTAGCTTCAAATTCGGCATTTCAAGATTATGTTCGATAACGCTTCGATCACCAAAAGGACCCTATAAATTGGTCTGGGGGCAGAGGAAAATGCTGAAATGGGGGCATGATTGATTAAAAGCCTGCCCCCGCAGCCTCCCCGACCGATTCTTTGCTCCCCCCGCCGCCTCCCATCCCGATCCTGAGTTAGGACTGGGCGGGGAGCGCAGCACCAGGGAGCGGGGAGTGAAGGACCAGGACGGGGAAGCCGGCGGCAGTGAGAAGACTTCACCGCCGGCTTTCCTGCTCTGTGCTGCGCTTCCCACACCCTGATACCCCCTCCTCGCTCCTTGGAGCTGCTCCCCCTGCCCAGTCCTAACTTAGGATCAGGCGGGGAGGCATCAGGGAGCAGGGAGCGCAGCACAGAGCAGGAAAGCCAGCGGTGAAGTCTTCTCACCGCTTGCTTTCCCGACGGTTATTTCAAATGATCAGCTGATGCAGATCAGCAGATGCAGATCAGATGCAGCATGAACTCACATGAACTTTCCCACAGCCACCCAGCGCACAGCACAACTACATCTCTGGTAGAGGTTCTGAGCTAAAGGAGAAAACTGGTTTGGACTACGTCGAACGGAAGATACATTTTTAATAAAGATGAATGTGCTGTGTTTTTTTTTAAAACATTTACTAGAAATTCATGGCGGTCATGTCTAATATTGGCGTGACCCCATGAATTTCGGGCTTAGGGCCAGCTGATAATACAAATCTGGCCCTAACCGCTTTATTACCCAGTGAACCACTGCACCAGGGCCCTGTATGAGCTGGAAACAGTGCCTGAAGATGGTTATTCTATGACTTTGTGTAACATGTGTCCTTTCTTCTGGAGTTGCAAATGATGGTTTAAAAATGGTCAACTTACTCCCATAATTTGCTGTGTAACAGGTGTTTTGGGGAAAAGCAGTACTCAGAATGTCAAAAAACTTAATTTGATACTCCTGCATGCGTGCATCCCTTTCCAAGGCAGGAAGCATTTGGCCTAATTTACTTTTGTACTGAGGATCTGGTATTGCTTCGAATCCTAACAATGTGTTGGTCATTTTGCAGATAGTGCAGCAAAAAGGCACTCGTCCAGGTCGGGAAGGCATTTCGCCAGATTTACACTTGCACTGTGTGGCAACCCAGTAGTCAGCATAACTTCAAATTCTAACAATCCGGATATCATATTGCACTTAGTGCAGCAAGAAGGCAGTCATGTGTCTTGCGCATCCATGAGGCACAAATCCTTGTAGTGTTTTTGGTGGCGGGGTAACATTCCTGCTTGCTTTTTCCGCCCTTTACTGCCAACCTCACACAACAGAAACGTGAACAAAATCTCCCTCATCTGCTGAGTCTTTTGTAAACATCGCTTCTTCCTCCTACATTTCTTCCTTAGCTCTTGCACCTTCATCAACTGTTTGGCTGCTACCATTAGCCCTCGTCGATCCCTCTCATCCACCCTTCTATACCATTGGCCTCTGTGCTGATGACAGTCTGGACTTTTAAGACCTTGTTATCGATTCTGCTTACGCATCCTCCTCACTTCATCCTCTTCCTCTTGGACCACCACTTGACTCCACACAGTGGACAAAGTGCGCTCCAGCATGTAGATGATCGGAATAGTCATGCTGATAATGGCATCATTAATGCTAAACATCTTAGTTGCCATTTCATAACTGTGCAGAAAGGTCAGAGGTCCTTGATCTGTGACCACTCCAGCTGCGTGATTTACCCCATCTCACGATTGGGTTAGGCCAGGCTATACATCATGACATACTGCACTAGGGCTCTTCATTGCTGCCACAGTCATTGAAAGAGCAGAATTTTATTGTGTCGGTATTTCATATATTAGGCGGTTAACCAGCAGGCAGAAATATTTCTGTAGAGATGCAAGCCATTGAGCCATGGGGTGCAAATGACAGAAGTGAGCACACAGCGACCATCCCCTTTGCAGCAGATTATCTAGGCCAGATTAGTTGGCTAGGAATTGATGAACGATAAGGTTCAGGATTTGAGCCATTCAAGGCGCGTTTGTCACCTTTCCCTAGGATAGGGTCACACCCAGGTTCGTAGCATTGTTTCATACCACCAGCCTTCCCTGGTTGCAGGTTTACTCGAGACAGCCATTGATGAAACTTGGTCTCAAAAGCTGACCGCAACTTCTCAGCTGATGGCCTATGAATCACACTGGTTGTTGTGGGTAAATAGGTGAACATTGTGCTGCCAAAAGTCTGTGTGACACCATTCCCACCAGTCACGAAGGATGAAGATGCCACAGATGCATTTGATGGGATGGTCGGTGGTTGGCCATGCCTGCTAAGCCGCATTATAGCACAGTGAGCTTCCCACTGCAACTTATGCTGCATGCCCATATGACAGTTCATGCATGAAGTAGTTAAATTATTGATTTGTTTACCTCTACTGAGATTTTGCTTACATATTTGACAGAAACCATGAGTTGGGATCTGGGAAAAGGCCCAGGCTAGGCAAGTCCAGACTGCCAGGCTAGGCAAGGCTTAGCGCCATGCGAACTGCAGAGCCACCAAAGCTCATCAACTGCGTGCCTGTAAGTTGTTTTTAAGTGGGATCTGTAACCTCACCATCACCCTTTGTGTTGTCACTCCTTGCCCTCAAAGCCAACCTCTTATTGCCCTGAGTGCAAATTCAAGTAGACGTTTGACTTAGGTATCTGAGTGTCATCATTATCAGCCTCATTGTCTTCACCAACAAGCGTTAAAATTTGGTAATTAGGGTCTAGATTAAGCTCAGACCCATCTTCGTCCAGCCCTGAATCGGACTCACAAAGATTGTGTGCATTGGTGCAGATCAGTTCCTCCTCTTGACTCAGTGAAGCTTTGGAGCAGACCTCTGATTCTCAGGCTATAGTATGCATGAACACCTCTACAGACTTGGCCATCTGTATTGACCCACAGTCAGAACGGCAGCAGGAGATTATGACACGTGAGGAAACAAGTGTGATTGGGATGACACCAATGAAGACTGCATTGTGTGTGCTGTTCAAGTTGAAGTGGAGAAGAGCCCACTTCATGTAGTGCTTGATATCCATTGTAGCACCTGCTCTTTGTGGGCCTTATCTACAAGTCGTAGTGATGTGCTGCTACCTAAGAAAGGGATGATACCAGACTGTCCACTAAAAGAAGTTGTAAGAGAAGATTAGAGAATTACATACATAAAAAGGACCCTGTGGTCTAGTGGGGGTAATTGAAAGGTGGAGGGTAGCCTCGCACCTGTGTGGGTGCGCAATCCTGTATAACCACGGTGAGCCGCAGAATGGTGGAAATGCCATGAGCCCTAGGGAACCGCTCCCTGGCTTTACTTCCTTATATATTTTATATTGTTTTATATTAACGTTCAGTATATATGCATATACAAACTTTATTACCGTATATACTCGTGTATAAGCCGACCCGTGTATAAGCCGACCCCCCTACTTTTGCCCCCAAAACCTGGGAAAATCTATTGACTCGCGTATAAGCCGAGGGTGGACCCCAGCACAGGTATACAGCCCCCAGCAGTATGATATACAGCAGCCCCCAGTGGTATATACAGCAGCTCCCAGTGGTATATACAGCAGCCACAGTGGTATATACAGCAGCCTCATTGGTATATACAGCAGCCCCCAGTGGTATATACAGCAGCCCCAGTGGTATTGCAGCCCCTATATACAGCAGCCCCAGTGGTATTGCAGCCCCAGTGGTGTATACAGCAGCCCCTATATACAGCAGCCCCAGTGGTATTGCAGCCCAGTGGAATTGCAGCCCCAGTGGTATTGCAGCTCCTATATACAGCAGCCCCAGTGGTATTGCATCCCCAGTGGTGTATACAGCAGCCCCTATATACAGCAGCCCCAGTGGTATTGCAGCCCCTATATACAGCAGCCCCAGTGGTATTGCAGCCCCAGTGGTATTGCAGCCCTTATATACAGCAGCCCCAGTGGTATTGCAGCCCAGTGAAGTATACAGCAGCCCCTATATACAGCAGCCCGAGTAGTATTGCAGCCCCAGTGGTATTGCAGCCCCTATATACAGCAGCCCCAGTGGTATTGCAGCCCCAGTGGTGTATACAGCAGCCCCTATATACAGCAGCCCCAGTGGTATTGCAGCCCCAGTGGTATTGCAGCCCCTATATACAGCAGCCCCAGTGGTATTGCAGCCCCAGTGGTGTATACAGCAGCCCCTATATACAGCAGCCCCAGTAGTATTGCAGCCCCAGTGGTATTGCAGCCCCTATATACAGCAGCCCCAGTGGTATTGCAGCCCCAGTGGTGTATACAGCAGCCCCTATATACAGCAGCCCCAGTGGTATTGCAGCCCCAGTGGTATTGCAGCCCCTATATACAGCAGCCCCAGTGGTATTGCAGCCCCAGTGGTATTGCAGCCCCTATATACAGCAGCCCCAGTGGTATTGCAGCCCCAGTGATGTATACAGCAGCCCCTATATACAGCAGCCCCAGTAGTATTGCAGCCCCAGTGGTATTGCAGCCCCTATATACAGCAGCCCCAGTGGTATTGCAGCCCCAGTGGTGTATACAGCAGCCCCTATATACAGCAGCCCCAGTGGTATTGCAGCCCCAGTGGTATTGCAGCCCCTATATACAGCAGCCCCAGTGGTATTGCAGCCCCAGTGATGTATGCAGCAGCCCCTATATACAGCAGCCCCAGTAGTATTGCAGCCCCAGTGGTATTGCAGCCCCTATATACAGCAGCCCCACACAAATGCTGGCACACGTCCCCCCTGTTGTAAGGCCCCCCCTGCTGAATACTTACCATCCCTGGTCTTCAGCAGCACCTCGGCGCCGGTCCTCTCTGCTCCGGTCCTCCGTGGTCCCGTCATCTGTGCTCCGTTCCCCGGCTGCATCCGGGGTCCCCGCGCGTCGCAGACGCGATGACGTCATCGCGTCTGTGACCCGGCTGATCACATGATACAGCCGGGGAACGGAGCACAGATGACGGGACCACGGAGGACCGGAGCAGAGAGGACCGGCGCGGAGGTGCTGCTGAAGACCAGGGATGGTAAGTATTCAGCAGGGGGGGCCTTACAACAGGGGGGACGTGTGCCAGCAGTTTGGGGGGCTTTATGCACAGATATGCACTGCTCCCCCTGGCGCTGATTGACAGGGGGATGCAGTGCATATGTAATGAGCGGCCCCACGTTACGGGGCCGCTCAGTATACAGTATCCCCACCGCCTCCTCCTGCCTCCCCAGCCCGACACAGCCCCCACCCCACTCACCCCTGTATATTGACTCGTATATAAGCCGAGGGGGGACTTTTCAGCCCAATTTTTGGGCTGAAAAACTCGGCTTATACACGAGTATATACGGTAGTTTATTATCAATGATTATAGTTTTATTAGCATTTTAGAAAACCTTTTTAACACATTTCTAAACTTCATTATTGTCTTATGCATTGTTTTAATATGGTAGTCTAAGGGTGTGTGCCCACATAGTGGTTTAGTGACGTTCAAATCGTCAGTAAACCACTGGAAAATTCAAGGAGCCTAGACTCCTGAGCTCAGAAGTCACCAGCGGTTTTCCAGCGGTTTCTCAGCGGTTTCCCAGCGGATTTTTCAGTGTGTGCACAGCGTTTTACAGTCGGTTTTTCCAGCGGTTTTTCCGGCGGTTTTCTATGGAGGATTTTGTCCATGGAAACGCTCAAAAACCGCTGAGAAGAATTGACATGCTGTATGCTGCTAAACCACTGGGAAACCGCCCAACCGCTGGCAGATCTGCTCACATAAACCCACTATGTGTGCACAGCGTTTTCTAAATTACATAGGGTTACTTGTAAGTCCTAAAGCTGCTAATGATTTACATAAATTTAAATAAAACCTATGCTAAACCGCCGGCGGTTTTCGCTGCTAAACCGACACTAAACCACTATGTGGGCACACACCCTAAGGGTATGTGCCCACAGGA
Source organism: Allobates femoralis (assembly GCA_033576535.1). Classification (NCBI taxonomy): domain Eukaryota; kingdom Metazoa; phylum Chordata; class Amphibia; order Anura; family Aromobatidae; genus Allobates; species Allobates femoralis. The sequence goes on from JARQOC010000003.1 coordinate 583,908,398, forward strand.
AGGTTTAGTGGCGTTCAAACCGTCAGTAAACCGCTGGAAATTATCAGTTCTGAGCTCTGAAGTCTCCAGCTGTTTTCCGGCGGTTTTCCGGCGGTTTTTTTCAGCGTGTGCACAGCGTTTTTCAGTCGGTTTTTCCAGCGGTTTTTCCGGCGGTTTTCTATGGAGGATTTTGTTCATGGAACCGATCAAAAACCGCTGAGAAGAATTGACATGCTGTATGCTGCTAAACCGCTGGGAAACCGCTCAACCGCGGGCAGATCCGCTCACAAAAACCGACTATGTGTGCACAGCGGTTTCTAAATTACATAGGGTTACTTGTAAGTCCTAACACTGCTTAGGATTTACATAAATTGAAATAAAACCTATGCTAAACCGCCGGCGGTTTTCGCTGCTAAACCGACGTTAAACCTTCCTGTGGGCACATACCCTTAGTATTATGCATTGAGTTTCTTTCAGCAGACCGCGAGTAGATTTAGGGTTAAGTTACATCATTAATTGTATATACCTTATTTGGCCATTTCCCTTATATAATGTGCCTTTCATCCCACCACATTGTAAATCCGACTGAGGAAGACAGGGGGCCGCTGGTAAATGCGTAGTGGTATAATAAAGGTTTGTATTGCCACCAAATTTGCCCTTTATGTCTTACGTGCCCTAGCGCTCCGTAATTGACCACATATTTTATTTGAAAAATCACTAAAAGAAGTTGACACTTATTTTTGCCTAGAAGCTGGTATTTGTTGAGCAGAGCTTTCGGTTACTTTACCACCTACCCCATGGACATCAAGTATTATCCCCTTACAACCACGCCTATTTCCCTTTCCACCCTGTCCACAGCTTTCACCACTCATATTTAATGGTAACAGATTTGCAAGTCAGTTTTTGTAGGTCGAAAAACTCTGAGATTGAGAATCCAGCAGACCAGATTTGGCAAACAATGGTACTAGGCAAAAACATTTGGGTGCCTGGATGTTGTCAGATGTGGCACAAAATGCTTTTCAGTATAGGATTTGTGGAAATGTTATCACACAGACCACTGTACGACAACTGATTTGCCAAACACTGGTACTAAAGAAAAATGTGTGGGTGCCTGAATGCTGTCAGATGTGAAACAAAATGCTTTTCAGTGCAGGATTTATGGAGATTTTTACACACAGACCACTATACCAGAACTGATTTGCAAAACACTGCTAGTAGGAAAGAAAGTGTGTGTGCCTGGATGTGGGCAGATGTACCACAAAATGCCTTTCAGCACAGGATTGGTGCAGATGATTACACACAGACTATTGTACTACAACTGACTTAACAAACACTGGTACTAGCCAAAAATGTTTGGGTGTCTGGATGTTGGCAGATGTGGCACAAAATGCTTTTCAGCACAGGATTGGTGCAGATGATCTCACACAGACCGCCGTACCACAGCTGATTTGCCAATCCCTGGTACTAAGCCCTAAAAAGGGCTGTTTTAGGAATGAGTTACTGAATCTGATATCTATCTCTCTATCTATAAAGAAAAATTATCGCTAGCTAGCTATCTAAATAGCGCACACCGTAGCAATAGCATTGGCACTGCAGCAGTAGGACTGTCACTGAGCTCTAACACTGGGAAAATGTTGACGAGGGGAAATGGCTAGTTCTTATATGCCAAGGGCATGGGACATACCCAGCCAATGACACAAGCCCTTGTGTGCACAATGTGCAATTAACTTTATGGGTGCTGATTGGCTCTTAGACCAGACCACCCATAGTAAGTGCAGGAAACAAAACAAATGGAGTCCTGCACTTATCTCAGATAAGTTATCAGACCTGAGACCCAGGAACTGTCAAATGTCCTCTTTGGTCACCGGGACCCATTTCCTGTTACGGGAAAACTGGGTGTGCGCAGTAGCGGACTGCTGCTGGTACCGATTTGTCTCGGCGACAATTTTGGCAATGACATCGTCCGTCAAAAATAATTTGAAGTACGCCAAGGGGTCACTGGGGTCAACGTCCACCTTCATACCTGGTGATCCGGTAAAGGGGAATCTTGGCGGCGGTACCTCATCAATGGCGCAGTCAATAGGGCACCAAGTGCAGACATCACTGAGGTCAGGTGCACCATGTTCGCTGTCGCTGTCAGACGATTCCTGCCACGAGTCGCTGCCGCTGTCGCTGACGTCCGCAAAGGGCTCTATGTCGCTGCCGCTGTCTTCCATCACATCCACAGCCGCTTTGGAGATGCGACGCTTTGATGCCATGACAGCAAAATGGGCAGGCAGGGCAGTGAGGACAGAAAAATGTCAGATCTCAGTGGATACAATGTCACATCTGAGTCTGACAGGAATTCTGACAGGATTTCACTTTTTTTCTTTTTTTTATTTATATACAGTGTGTGTGTCACTTTTATTTATTGAATCTGGTGCCTGGCTCCGCCTCCCATAAGCCTCTGCGGCTCAGAGAGACGGACACAGGAAGCAAGATGGCGGCGCCCACCGGAGGAACAGAGGGATCACAGCGGGGACACCTCTAGACCACCAGGATGGGGTAAGGGGACACCGAGGACAGTTCTCCCATTCACCCCGAGCGTTACTCGGGGTTACCGCTTCTGGACGCGAAATTTAACCCCGAGTGACGCTCGGGAATACCGGCAGGGAGGTTAAAGTTAACCTACCCTTAAAAGTATAGACTGTTCATATCTTTGTCAGTGGGCAAACTTACAAACTCAGCAAGGGATCAAATAATTATTTTCTTCACTGCATAACAATTGGTTGTGTTTACTTATTTGCAGTCATTATTGAACCGTGACATCTTTGTAGGAAACATAATTGTGAAATTAAGTTTATTCAGGTCACCATTCACCATCAATTGATCTGGAATTTAGAATAAGGCTACTGGACACTGGGCACTGCAGGAATTCCAGGATAAATGTAATTTGAATTAAACATGAAATGTGAGCTCCAATAGGGACAGTGTTACAAATGTACGTAAAGCACTATGAAATTAATAGTGCTATATAAATGAATACATAATATTAGTAGTGATTACACATTTTTAAGAAGCAATATCCATAATATGCAGTTTCATCAGTGTGAACAGACCTATAAGATCATGGATGTGAAGCATATGATGACCTTATGCTATTTTTATATGAATTGCTATCACATAAGTGTAGAACAGATGGCCTCATATGCTGGTGACCCTCTGTAATAATAAAGGTTTGCTCTCCAATTACAAAAGAAATTCACAAAAAATCCCTTAAAAATATAAAGCTCTCCTAAACTGATGTTTTGAGGACATTGTAAGCTTCCTGGGCCTTGCACTGTTTCCAAAATTCTGAATCTACAGGTGTCAAAAAATTCCCAAAAATTCTACAGCTTAACACAAGTCGGTAGACACATTGACTGGAGACACTCCTAACCATAGGTTAGGTGTACTCCCCAGCCAACTGGCCTTCTAACAAGCGTTTTGACCCCAAATAAACAGGTAAAGTTTTAGGGCCAGTTTAAATTTTTGGACTTTTCACGAACTTAGCCGGGTTCGCTCACTTTTGGGAAAAGTGTTCGAGGTTCTGATTACCGAATCGAATCAGCCCTATTCTTGCCAAATTTGAAAATGGCGAATGTGTTTGAACAAAGTTCTCTCATCAATAATCTTATGCCTCTTCCCTGCTCCAGTGTCCATGACTATAAGTTCTCACTCTTTCCCTGTGTGTTAGGAAGAATCCCCCAATCTATGGTAGCAGGGTAGTTAGAATATAGAACTGGCTTTGGACTAGTCAAAGTGGCACATAGTTCCTGACCAACTTTTAAAACAAATTTTTCTCTGAAATGCTACATTATTTAAAAAAATAATATACAGTATATCACTATAGTAATTATTGAGCCCCAGGCCCTGGGGTACTCGGGTATCAGGCACCAGGGGTAGCGTTGCTGTGTCACAAGCAGTGGTGGCCGCACCTGGGTAACACTTCAAAAAGGGTGTATTTACAGGGGAAATATATATACAGTTCTCGTGACGCCACATGTAGTTTTCTAAAGATAGGTCACCAGCGCCGCCACAGTCAGCCGGAGGTAGCTGGTAATGCAGCTAAGGTGAGTAAGCCCCCTAAAGGTAGGGCTGTTCCTCCGGGGCAGCGTTCCTGGAAGGCGAACAGGTTGCAGTAGAGAAATACACGCAGAAGCAAAGTCACTTTACTGTCAACTCGTAGCAGCATCAGTTACAGTTCACAGTTCAGCACTTTAGATGTTACAAGAACAGGTAGCTTAACAGGTGGCTGCAAGTGGATCCCAGGTGGTATGGTGGAACCCTTGTTGTACCTTCGTTAACTAACCCGTGTCCATTCTTCCCCGTTTTGGATTGATCTATACCCAGTAGCTCTGTGTAGGTAGTACCGGGAGTCCCCTCCCTCGTTGGTGAGGAAGCTGGCAGACTGCTCCGATGGCAGGGTGCTGAGGCTGATAGACAAGCCACAGCATCTGGTTGCCGACTGCAAAGCTGAACTCTGGCCAGTTCCCCGGGTCCGGCGTTCCCTTGATGGACTGAAGTATCCCCTATATGGGCGCTCCACTCTGAGGATCTCCCTTTCTCTCTAGGGCCCGGACTTCTCTCGTTGGGCGCCCTCTTTCAGGACTTCCTCAAGGTCCCTTCTTCCCTCCGGGTTCGACTTGAAACCGATCCGGTTTGACCTTCTGCCTCGTTCCACTAAGCTCAATCTTCCTAAAACCTTTCCTCTTCCTCCATCTCCTCCTGGTCCCTTAGCCGAGAGACATAAGGCCCAAAGACCTCAGAGCAAAGACCTCCTTGATCCCCCTAGAGGTGATTATATACCCTCCTGGGTAACCTCCCACCCTAAACTAATGTGGGAGTGTTGGAATGGGTCCCACCCACCATCGTAGGGTCCACCTGCAGCTGGAGTGTCTACACCTCTTTTACAGGTGTAGTGCCCCTCTGTGATGCCTGCATTTGTGGGGCGCCACATAATACAGTGTCTGATTCATGTTGCCAGTGTTTTGATTTCCCTTTAAAGTGGCCACAAATCTATAATAGCTGCTAGCCAATTTCACACTTGGCTAATAGCTATAATTCCCATAAAGCTAACTTGTAGGGGATAAGGGTGTGCCCATAGTAGCTCAACGGTAGGTCGTCCACCAATTCCAATGTTTTTACCTCTCAAAGTTCATGGCACCTAAAAGATTATGTAGGGCGCAACGCAAAACATTTGTATTGATGACATGTTCTGTGATCCACATAACTGCAAAGATAATTCTGAAGAATGTTTTAACAAAGTTAAGCTAACAGAAGGATACCTTGTATCTAAAAAAAGACCAGTTTATATGTATCCTGCTAGAATCATGGATTGTTGACTGCATACTGAAATTATACCAGATCAAATAAAAAAGAAAAAAAACTGTATATATTGCAATAAAATCCAAAATTTTATTAGAAATTCAACTATAAAAATTGTGCACAAGACATAAAAAAATACAAATTACTACATACATGGGAAGCCGATAAATAAACGATATGTGATACATTTACAAGGGTAGGTACTCATACTCTAACATACTATGTGGTGAAAATGTGCCTAGTGCTAAGATAATCACCAAATAAATGCTTCCCTGCATAGATCCATATAAAAGGGGATCTGGGAAAAAACCTTTTCTTCCCACTTAAAAATCATCAAGGCACGCGTGCTTAAGAAAAAACCCTTTACTCCAACAGTCACCAACACAGCATAGCTTAGATGATTATATTATGCCATTACCTGATATGTACACAGACTGTCCGGAATTGCCAATACTTGCATGTTTCGGCCTTGAGCCTTCTTCCGAGGGAGTGTCTAGAATACTCTGTGACTTACTAATTAGAAAGTGTTTTTTTTTTATTTTTGCCTCTTTTTTTATGTATTTTTCCTTTAATATCTTTGAGATTTGATTGTTGTCAAGAAACTAAAGTAAACTCTAACTAAACCTCATACAAAGCTGATAAGACGACATAGTATACCATACAGTTTGCAGCGTAGCCAAATATATCATGTAAAAAATTAGAATATTATTAATTAAAGCAGCTATGAAAGTTTATAACAGAATTTAGACAAGCTGTCATGCTATTAATAAACTCTCTAGTCACCCGTACTGATGTGAAATGGTGTTTGTTTCTTTGTCTAGCAGCATTTGTCTTTAATGTCTTTATGTGCAGATTAATTCATGTTGAGTTGGTGCCATCCCTTCTCACAAAAATAAATGTATCTCCGCAAGACAGGAATAAACATCCAACTGGTTTTGGAACGGCATTAATATACAAGGTACAGCTTGCCTTTTACTTGGTGAATAAAATCCCTTATTGAACCACACATGAAAAGCCCTTTACATAAATCATACAAGACATAGAAGATTACTGGCAGTAAAGGATTATCCCAACTCGTAAAACATTCAAGAGTCTTTGGCACTATGTTATCCTTTGCTTTGATTTGCAGGCCACGGGAGATTTAAGATGGAAGTTGCAAAAGTCCCAATGCAAATAATCTTATTTTAGGTCATTTTCAATTTTGAAGCTGTAACATTTCTTGAGGTTTCATAAAAGCAAAGCAAATTGATATCTTGCTAGGGTTACTACTTGGGTTTCCAAAACAGAGCATCTATTTATAATGGTCAAGTCACATTATGTGACAGATTCTTATAAAGCAGATACTGGCACTGTTATTTTTACAATTATAAGAGAAGAAAAAAAATATTGATTTAGTTATTCAGTGCTTATTAAAATTATACAAAACTGTCAACAGGCATATACAGGAGGGTGAAAATTTGTTATGTAGGAAAAAAATAAAAATGAGTTATCTGTAATGTCTTTAAAAAAACTTTATTTTGATTGTGTTTAAAAGGCGGTTCAATTTCAACCCTTGAACACTTAATAGCAGTTGAAATAGGATTTGGGTAGTTTTAATATAAAAGCAGCAATAAGGAACCCGTCTCTTCTTGAAACTCTCTCCAATATACTTATTTGTATAAAGTATATTTAATATTATTAATATTAGTTTATATTCCTTTTGTCAAAGTAAACTTTCCAGATTAAAGACAACATTCAGTATTATTCACAGTTTTTGGTAAATCCAATCTTTAAATATTTGCGCAGTAAGGTGAAAAGTCTTTTGGATTGATGAAAGAGTGTCAAGAAGTATGTTAAATGGTAGTACACAGCACAGAATGTTAGCACAGGACCCGATAAGATGAGAGCACTTTGGCGTAGTTACCGGGCTCTTCACAGTGGCGCCAGTGTAGAAGCCAAGTCTCTCATTCCTTTTTCTAGTACAGTATTTACTGTGATGCTATTTCATATACACCTTTAGCTGCACACATTGTCCTGTCTTTCACTTTTTTTTCCATTACTCATTAGCCATTAGCTTTTCCATTTTCATGTCATGTTTAAGTGTTGCAGCAATTCTCTTTTTTATTAATATATGGGACAATTTAAACGCTGGGGGAGTGGTCAAACCACATGACAAGTTACACACAGCAACACCAACTAACATTCCAGAGCACAGAAAGTGATGTTAGCCCTATAAAGCGTGCTCCCTGTGTGACTGCTACTTAGGTAAAAAGCGGGTTGCTATGGGGCTCCGTTTCACTGGCAGAGAATAGCATTAACGCTATGCACTGCGGCTGCTTTTCAAAGATTTTAGCAGCTCCGTCACCCTCAAGAGTGACCCTAGCCTAAGAAATGCAAGTTGATAAGACTGCTTATGACTCAGGAAGTTGTTGCAGCTCCAGACAAAACTAATACCAGTGAAAGTAAAGTGACTTACCTGCTTACTACTGCTTCTCACTCTCTTGACATGATCTAGACAGTCTAACGTTGAACAAGGAATCTATCAAATAGGATTGTCGTTGTCATTGTGAAAGATTGCAGCAAATGGTTTCAAACCTTCGTTTGATAGCAGGGGTCTACTGACTGTACACTGGTAATGTAAAAGTTTTGCAAGCCAGATCTGCAGTGAAACTGCTGAGTGACTGAAAATGTTAGTCAGGAGGAGGAACTGAGAATTTGTCGGTTCCAGAGTTACCTAACAGCGCAGGAGCAGCACAAGAAAAGGCAGTATTCGAGGTTCAGCAGGATTGGCAGCTCTTGGATATAGTGAAGAATATGTCATACAACATGACCAGTAGTAATGTGGAGCCCACTGGGACGGGGTACTTGGTACCGGACCGGGGTACTGCTGGAGAGATTACGGCGGTCTTGGTCCGGACCGTGTTCCGGGTTCTCACAAGTAAAAGGGGTATTTACAGGGATAGTTTGTCGTGACGCCACCCACGGGTTGTGGTCAGTGATGGGACCACCGCTGCAGCGCAGCTCTGCCAGGAGGATGGAGGGATGGATGAGCTGCAGCTGGATGGATGAACCCGCCGCGGGTCGGGCTGCTCCTGGCAGGGTAAGAAGTACAGTAACAGTTCTGTATACCTGGAATCAGACACGGAAACTGAAGCAGGGTTTACTTTCAAGTTCTTCAAAGTCACACAATTCACGGTACAGTTCTCAACACAGTTCACAGTTCAGTTAACTCTGGTAACACAACCCTTTGCAGCCAGGCTGTCGCTCTGAGACCCCTCACTCCTTCTATTAAGCTTTCAGGCTTCTTTGTTCTCTTTCCATTCTTCCTGGGGGTTGTATGGCAGCAGCTCGGCCCCTTGTCTAGCTTCCCCCTATGTGTTTGCAGGCGGTAAGCCGGGTCCTCGTGGTTGCTGCTGAGCCTCCAACCCTGTAGTGGGAACAAGGACCTGGAATCTGTGTTCCCTGCTGGTTTGTCTGGGGAGCCGGTGTATGACTTCAGTCCCCCTCAGAGCCGACACTCTGGTATTTGCCTAGCCTGCAGTAACCCTGTTTCCCAACGGCTTACCAGGCTCCTTCTATCCTCTATCCTGTGTGACTTCCAGTCACTCTAAGGGAATGTATCCCGCCTGTAGTTGGTCTGTACTGCCATGTTCCTCGGACCTGGTGATACCGGTCCGGTTTCTGTCCTCACACTCCCCTGGGATGCCGGCTATGGACGAGCTTTCTCTCCATGGAACTGTGTCTCTGTGGATTCTGCGTCTGCTGGGAGCCCAATCCCACCGGGATGTGTCACTTTCTGTCTGCTGTTCTTTACCTCTCGGCTCACTCTGGCCTACTAACTCCTTCCTTCTCTTTTCCTCTTTTTGTACTCTCTGTCACCTGACCTACCTTCCTTCCCAGCCACTTTTCTCTAAACCCCACCACCCCTTGCCCGCCTAGAGTCCCGGGCTCCGGGTTGGCTGATGTGCTCCTGTGGGTGTGTGTCCCGTGAGGGTGTTTGGTGCACAAACTGTTTACCTTCTACCTGGCTGCAGTTACCTATGTGGCCACCCTGGTTGCAGGGGCGCCACAGTAACACTAGTAAAAAAGCAGATTCTGCGTCTTCATGCAATAGAAACTGCAGAAAGAACTACTGAGTTTGCCCTGTAGTTACCACATTCATGAGCTAATTATTGAAAGGATGTTTGATAAATTATGGCCGGCATTGACAGGTCCAAATCTAAAGTTGTTCAAGAGATGTTTGCCTGCTTGGAATCAACTGAATAAAAACAAGTTTTTGTCAGAAAAGGAAGATGACATATTATCAACTGAGCTAGGTCCACTTGAACTATCAACTGAGCTAGGTCCACAAGTTGAATTTTGCACCAGCCAATTTGCACAATGCCATCCTAGAAATGATAACAAGGAATTATTAACAATGGCACTCTTTTGTTCCTTGGTTCACATGCAAACCCAGATGTACACATCATCACTCTAGGCACCTACAATCAGGCCTGATAGATGGCCAAACTGATACCTTCTGAAGATCTTCATATTTCATCACCAATTGTGACAGTTAAAAAATCTCTCTCAATTTTGCACTTCTACTGTCCACATATACTTGAAGGCATAGTACCTCTGTCAGATTTCAGCCACATCACCACAAAATGACTTAATATTACTGCAAGAACTTGTAGCATACAAAGGAATCAACGTGCCTGTTGCTGAGGCAGCAGTAAATTCCTTATACAAACACTTGTGGTGCATTAGTGAGATTTTGGTTGGTCTGACTATTTGACAGTGAGGTTCCAAACAAAGGTTGAGATGATACGGACTCTGTAAGGCTAGCATCACATTTGGAAGCTTGCATACGTTGGAAGGATGCATTAAAAGATCCTGTTTTTCCCCTTGCCATTTTCAAGGCATGTTTTTTCTTTTTAGCACGTCTTAACACGTGTTAACGCATGGTACATATATGTACTATGCGTTAATGCATGTGTTCTCCATAGACTCCCATGTTAAAAAAACACGTGCATTTTTGCAAAAGCACCAAAAAACGCTGCATACCGCGGTTTTTGGTGCACTTGCAAAAATGCATGGCATCAAACGCATTGCACTTTTGCAATTGGAACCTATGGGTGCATTAAAGCATGCATTTTTCAAGAATTGCACATGAAAATAGCGCATGCATTTAGCAAATGCATGATGCAAGTCTGACCCTAGTCTAAAAGTAAGGCAACAATGTCTGCTCATGTTGTATGCATCTTGTCAAAGACCTTGTGTCTCACAAGAAGCTTTATCACTTCATGTCATCCAATGCAAAACACTGTTTGTTGCACTAGAAATAAAACAAGATTTTCTTTATCAAGATCTTTGTCTGTGGCACATTAATGCAAGTTACACTGATGCATCCTCAAAAGTCGCCAGATTGAAAATTGTAAATGATGCTGCCAAATGCTCCATTGCGCTCATGAGTACAATAATTTTGTCACAGAGCATTCAAGAAGACCAGAAACAGTTTCATTTCCAGTGTGTGGACAAGCATTCCCATGGTTATCCTGAACTAAATAAAGCTTGTTTCATTAAAAAAAAGTGAAACCTTGAAACTACTGTAAGGTTACGTTCACACAGTACGTATTTTGTCGTGTATTTTTACGCATGCAGTTTTCTAAAGAAATACGCGCTTTTTTTACGCACGTAAAAAAACGCATGTGTGTTCACACACATGCGTTTTTTGATGCGTTTTTTTACGGTAACGTATTTTTCTGCATGTGTACTGCAAACACATAGAAATAAAGTTTGTTAAAAAAAAAAAGAAAAAAAAAGCCTTGTGATGTCATTTCCTTTCTTTTCAATTTGAATGGAAAATTAGCTCAATTTGTTAGCGGAAACCATGTTGCGTATGGAGGGTCCCTGTGTGTCTCCACATTGGAGCTCCCCCACAAGTGACCCCATTTTGGAAACTAGACCCCCGAAGGAACGTATCTAGATGCATAGTGAGCACTTTGAACTCCCAGATGCTTCCTAAATTCATCTGTAAAAATGAAAAAGCACTTTTTTTTCCAAAAATAACTTCTTTTTTCATTATTACGGATCAATTTGTGAAGCATCTGGGGGTTCAAAGTGCTCACTATGCATCTAGATATAATCCTTTGGGGGTCTAGTTTCCAAACTGGGGTCACTTGTGGGGTAGCTCCAATGTGGAGACACACAGGGGCTCTCCATACGCAAAATGGTGTCCATAACAATTGGAATTGTTAGCGGACACCTTGTAGGATATGAAGAGCCCCTATGTGCCTAAACATTTGAGCTCCCCCACAAGTGACCCCATTTTGGAAACTAGACCACCCAAGGAACGTATCTAGATGCATAGTGAGCACTTTGAACCCCCAGGTGCTTCACAAATTGATCCGTAAATATGAAAAAAGAAACTTTTTGTGGAAAAAAAAGTGCTTTTTCATTTTTATGGATGAATTTGTGAAGCATCTGGGGGTTCAAAGTGCTCACTATGCATCTAGATACATTCCTTCGGGGGTCTAGTTTCCAAAATGGGGTCACTTGTGGGGGAGCTCCAATGTTCAGGCACACAGGGAGGGGCTCTCCCGACATGGTTTCCGCTAACAATTGGAGCTAATTTTCCATTGAAATTGTTAGCGGACACCATGTCGCATATGGAGAACCCGTGTGCCACCAGCACAAGGGCAACTGGAAGAGTTGGGGTACAGCACCAGAAAATCCCGCCTCTAACGAATGCGCTATTTTCTTGGGTGGCTGTGGGTTGAAATTTGCAGCGTGGGGGACCCACAACATTTGGGTCTCTCCACGCTGAGGATTCCAGTCAGCCAGCTACCAAGCTGTACATGGCTGGCTACAAAAAATACAGCGAAGGCCTTTTTTTATTTCTAGAACTAATTCTAGAAAAAAAAATGACGTGGGGCTCCGCTATACTTTTGGTCCAGCCAGGTACAACTTGGCAGCTACAGACTGCCAGCAACCCCCAGCTGCCTTGTTGTACCTGGCTGCAACCAAAAATACAGCGAAGCCCATTTTTTTTTATTTCTAGAATTCTAGAAAAAAAAATGACGTAGGCCTCCGCCATATTTTTGGCCCAGCCAGGTACAACTAGGCAGCTGGGGGCTGGAATCCTCAGCATAGAAAGGTCCAAGTGTTTTGGGCCCCCCATGCTGCGAATTGCAGCCCGCAGCCGCCCCAGAAAATGGCGCATTCATTGAAGCACCATTTTCTGGCGCTGTACCCATGCTCTTCCAGTTGCCCTGGTGCCGGTGGCAAACTGGGTGATAAAGGGGTTAATGCCAGCTTTTTATTGGCAGCTGGCACTAAGCCCGAGATTCATAATATAGGGCCAATGTTAGACCCTCCATTAGGAATTTCTGGTAAATAGTCAGAAAATACACACATAGAAAAATCTTTTTATTTGAAAAAGAACCACAAACAAAATTCGGACTCCATCTTTATTATAAAGATCCGACGTAGTCCACAACGAAGGTCCCACGACGCTCGATCGCCTCCGACGTAGTCCACAACGAAGGTCCCACGATGCTCGATCGCCTCTGCTCAATCCAGAGACTACAGCAAGGGATCAAGTGTCCTCTTCCTACAGTCTCGGGGGTCAGAGTTGTGGTGCACTGTATGACAATGATCTGTTATACAGTGCACCATGACTATGATCCCAGAGACTATAACAAGAGGACACTTGATCCCTTGTTGCACCCATCCATCCACCTATGCACCCATCATCCACGCACGCACACAACCAAGCACACACATCCAAGCACGCACATCCACACACGCACATCCACGCACGCACACATTCACGCACGCATGCTGACATCCACGCACGCACATCCAAGCTCGCTGACATCCACGCATGCACACATCCACGCACGCACACATCCACGCACGCATGCTGACATCCACGCACATCCACACACGCACATCCAAGCACGCACACATTCACGCACGCACGCTGACATCCATGCACGCACATCCAAGCACGCTGACATCCACGCATGCACACATCCATGCACGCACACATCCACGCACGCACACATCCACGCACGCATGCCGACATCCACGCACATCCACACACGCACATCCACGCACGCACACATTCACGCACGCACGCTAACATCCACGCATGGACATCCACATCCACGCACATATCCACGCACGCACATCCACGCACACTGACATTCACGCACGCTGACATCCACGCACGCATGCTGACATCCACGCACGCACATCCACATCCACACACACATCCACACACGCACATCCACGCATGCACACATCCTCGCACGCATGCTGACATCCACACACGCACACATCCACGCACCCACATTCACGCACGCACATCCACGCACGCTGACATCCATGCACGCACATCCGCGCACATCTACACACATCCACGCACGTACACATCCACGCACGCACATCCACATCCATGCACACATCCACGCACACATCAACGCAAGCACATCCACGCATGCACGCTGACATCCACGCATGCTGACATCCACACACGAATGCTGACATCCACGCACGCACATCCACATCCACACACACATCCACGCACACATCCACGCACGCACATCCACACACACATCCACGTACGCACACATCTTCGCACGCACATTCACGCACGCACATCCATGCATGCACATCCACGCATGCACGCTGACATTCACGCACACTGACATTCATGCACGCTGACATCCACACACGCACATCCACGCACGCACATCCACACACACATCCACGCACACATACATCCATCCATTCACCCATCCATCCACCCATTCATCCATACTTACCCACCGATGAGGAGGAGGAGCCCCTGAGAAGAGGAGGGGCCACACCGGAGACTGCAGAGGAGGCCGACGGTGCGGGCCGGTGCACCGGCGCGTGCAGCCCGCCGGACCAGAATAGGTGAGCGGGGCTGGAGGGTGGGTACAAGCAGGTGGGTGGGTACGAGCAGGGGGGAGGGGTCTTCAGCTTGATCGGCGGGCGCATGAGCCCGCCGGCAGAAAAACTATAGAAGGAGGAGGGCGGTTGGATGGCGGGGACCGGTATGGGGGGTGCAGGCCAGACACAGGGGGGGCTGGACAGGACACGGGGGGGATGGACACAGGGGGGGCTGGACGGGACACAGGGGGGGCTGGACGGAGTGGGGACAGGACACAGGGGAAGCTGGAGCATTAGATAATGGCTGGCGGGTGCGGTGGGACCCAGGGACAGCCACGGGAAAGCAGGAATCCCAAAATGGTGGGATTTCCTGTTCCTGTTTTCCCTGTGGCTGTTCCCGTGTGACATCATTTCCTCCACATACCCCTTGCCCCGCGCTGGAATGCGCATCGTCTGAATGGCGATGCATAATTCCAGGGGTTAAAATGGGGCATATGGGAGAAGGCGCACGTAAAAAGGCGGAAAGAATGAACATGTTCATTGTTTTTACGTTCGTGCTTTCTCCCATAAAAGCGCGGCCGAAAATTGTGCTGCGTGTGAACAGCAAAAGAGAAAGTGCATTCACTTTGCTGTGACACGTAGACGCAGGTGCGCTTTGGGGGGAAATACGTGCGCAAAAAAGCGCCGCAAATACGCCCAGTGTGAACGCAGCCTAATATAGTACATTTACTTTGCTGCAAGACATTTACTACAAATTATTAGTTTTGTGGTGATTGAGCTACCAGTAAAAAATATTGCAATGCTACAAAATTTTGTGTATGTTACAATCACACCAAAGGGAATTATTCCCAGGGGTGAGACCTAAAAATGTGCACAACAAATTTTTGACTGTCAACCCAATGTACATCAATTCACAATGTTATAATGCATTTTATTACTTAACCCCTTCTCGTTGCTCGAGAAGGGCAAACCTCCCCCGAACACATTCGCTATTTCATATTTGGCCCGAACATTCAGTTTTGGCTCGGAATCGTAAAGCTAAAAAAATAAGATCAAAATTTAAAATGGCCCTAAAACTTTCCCTATTTGTTTGGGGCCAAAATGCTCATCGGAAGATCTGCTGACTGGGGATACTCCTAACCATATTGGTTAGGAGTGTCCCCACCCATCGGACCTGCCAGCTTGTATCAAGCTGTAGAATTATTTTGAGCTTTAAATGAAATTTTTTAAACTTCCTTGAGTTTGCAAGTGTTTTGACACCAGTAGGGTGTACATTTTAGAAACAGTACCAGATGTGGCAGCAGCTGTCAAGTCCAGGAAACTTGCAATGTCTTCAAAACATCAGTTTAAAAGAGCTTAATATTTTTTAGGGAAAATTTTTCAATTGTTTTTATTATTTTATTATTTATTTATATTATTTTTTGGGGGAAGAGCAAACTTCTATTATTGCAGAGGGTCAGCAGCATGCAAAGCCATCTCTTCTACACTTGTGTGATGGCAATTCAATAAAAAACTGCATATGGCCATTATATGCTTCACACACATGTCCTTCTGGCCTGCTCATGTTCATACCATACTATGTATATTGCTCCTTGAAAATGTGCAATCACTATTTCATGTCATTCCATATGTTTCCTATGCAGATTTTTGGCAAATGCACAACCGTGTTATTATATGAATAATTCATATTGAACTTATCCTTGCATTGGTGCAGGGCAGTGCCCACTAGCTTTATTCATCAGCATTCCAGATGAATTGGTGACCTGAATAAAGTTATTTGTTTTTATCATTATCTCTCCTAAAAATATATCAATCTTTAATAATCACTGCACTAGTACCTACGCAAGCCAGTATATCTTGTGGCATGGGGATTTGGTTGTGTGAGTTACGTTACTTCTGCAGTCCATCATATTTAAGAGTTAATGAGGGCAGCTAGGCAACAAGACTGTGCAAACAGTAAGATCTACTTGTGATTAATTCTGCCTGACTCAGTCCTGGCAGTGGAAGTTGCAGGCCCCAAGTAAAACCTAACAGGTGTCAGGTAGAGTTCAGTGTGTCAGCATCATATTAATGCAGGCCAAACCTTTGTGCTACTCTGTGTGCTTTACCGTGATTCATTTGTTACCTTGTGCCGGCATTATGCAGTTTGGCAATGGAACCCCCGCAAGAGATGCCTGATGTGGAGGAGGTCATCTTCATCACAACCCAAAGGGCAGAGGGTGCATGAGAACCAGACCCAGTGTGACATGTACCAGAGGACAACAAAATGGACACATGACCTGGAGCATCACCATGCTACCCACATTGGTCCTGCTGTGCAGCAAGGTGCAGATACAGTGCAGGGCTCCAATACAAGAGGAGGACCTGAACTCACAGTCTGGAGGTGAGCCAATTCCCCATTCCATTCCGGAGCACCACATGTCACACTGCAAAAGACCTTGCAGCATGTTTGGCTGTATTCAACCTGCAGCTAGTGATACTGGATCACCAATACCACCAGGACCAGGAGTAGGATGTGATATTTGAGGAGGAGGCCAAGGTATAGGAGGCAGAAAACCCTGTTTCCTAGCCATATGTATCACCCCCAACAGAGGCCTTCAACTGGGACAATGTCATCTAGGGACTCCTACCCCTCAAAGCAACTATCCAACATGGCATGAACCACCACGTCTGATTCTGAGACCAGTCTCCTTTATTGAGGAGATTCATTTTGTGAATAACATGGCCCAGAACGGGTTGCAAGGGTCTAAGGCCAATGACTTCTACAACCAGTATACCCAAGCCAAGGTGGTAGCATTCTTGCAGGATAAAGGGTTTGACTTCATAGTGGAAGAAGTTACTAGAGATGAGCGATGTTGAACTCGAATTGTTCGCCAATCTCAAATTCGAGTTGCTTTTGGCGGTGTTCGAGTCATTCGCCGAATTCAAACAATTTGGTTCAAATTCGGCAGTTTAAGAAGCTGTTAGATTTTGGTTCAAAAATGCGGCAGATGCGGTCAGAAAACTGCATCAGCCGCATTTTCAGCCAAAATAAACAGCTATTAAGTAAAATAAAGTGTTAAAAAAAATAATGTATGCTCACCTGTCTGGCGGTCCACCGATGGCTCTGGCAAGGTCCTGTTGCTGATAGAACCTGTGGTGACATCACCACAGGTCCTATCAGCAAGAGGACATTGCTGGAAAGGTTATAATAGACATTAACCATGTACAGCTAGACAGCTGGGGGCTGGAATCTGCAGTGCAGGGAGGCCCAAGCCTTCTGGGCACCCCCCGCTGCGAATGGCAGCCCGCAGCCGCCCCAGAAGATGGTGAGTTCATTGAAGTGCCATGTTCTGGCGCTGAACCCAACTCTTCCTGGGCCCTGGTGCGGTGGCTCACTGGGTAATAAAGGGGTTAGGGCCAGCTTTGTATTATTAGTTGGCCCTAAGCCCGGAATTCATGGGGTCACGCCAATATTAGACATGACCCCCATGAATTTCTACTAAATTGTTTAAATAAAAACACAACACTAAGAAAAATTATTTTTATTTGAAAAAAAAACAAAAACACACTTAGGGACTCCATCTTTATTTAAAAAACAATCCTCTTCTGTCCGTCGTAGTCCAATCCAGGGTTCTTCTTTAGCTCTGCTACATCTCTGGTAGAGAACCTCCACCAGAGATGTAGCAGAGCTGTGCACCCGGGCATGGGAAAGTTCATGTGAGTTCATGCAGGTAAGCATGAACTCACATGAACCTCACAACACTGCGCTACTTCAAATGAACAGCTGACCTGAGTCCGGTGCAATCCGGCGCCCCATAACATGGGACTCTATAGTGCCGGATTGCCCCGGTCCGGTGCAATCCGGGAGAATCCGGTTTGAACTCGGAATAGTAGCGAGTAGCGGAGTTCCCACGATAACTGACATCACCACAGGTCCTATCAGCAAGAGGACCTTGCCGGAAAGGTTAAAATAGACATTTTTATATTTTGGACACTTTCTTTTACTTAAAGAAAATGTCCAAAACATAAAAAATGTCTATTTTAACCTTTCCGGCAACGTCCTCTTGCTGATAGGACCTGTGGTGACGTCAGTTATCGTGGGAACTCCGGTCATGTGACCGGAGTTCCCGCGATAACTGACGTCACCACAGGTCCTATCAGCAACAGGACGTTGCCGGAGCCATCGGTGGACCGCCGGACAGGTGAGCATACATTTTGTTTTATTTTTAACACTGTATTTTACTTAATTTCACTTCCGCAATGTATGTATATACATTGTGGAAGTGAAACAGCCCCACATAGCTGTTTATTTACTGTTCCGGGGTGTTCGACAGTGTTCGACGAGCATTCGACGAACATTCGTCGAACACCCACTGATTAGACGAATCGAACACGAACACTAGGGTGGTGGCTCATCTCTAGAAGTTACTTGGCATCGTGCTACATCAACCAGTCTACCCTGCTGTGTTACTATCTTCTCAAAAACTTCACACCTTCATTGACGAGAAGAAGGTCACATTTATGATGGTGTGGGGCAGCATGGGGTGGTTTACGGTTAGCGTATGTCTGGTTGCCACCAACCAATTTGAGAAGTTGCAGGAGTAGGCCACCCAGGAGCGAGAATATGGCATTGGGTGGAGGACAGGTCTCTCTTGTTTAGCCAACGAGCTGCACCCAAACCCACAGGGAATGGTGGTGTGCCACAAGTTGTTCCTGTCTGGCCTATAAGGCGTGGTGGCCCCCTAGTTCCTCCATCATCTTCTCCAGCGGTGGCCATAATGTAGTGTGCTCGAGGGCAGGTGGTGGTGGAGACTGCCCTAGCAGGGGTAGCCCTTGCGATCCCCTGAGACTGTCCAGCAGCAGAGTACCATCACCAACACCAACCTTTAGCCCGGGCAGCACTGAGAATGCTGCAATACAGTTTTTATGCCAAGAACAGTGAACTTTCCTAAAAAAAAGGGCATCTTGTTTGGTAGATGACCAATCCCTTAGTTGGAGTTTTGGCTAGAGAAGGACTTTTTGAGGTTTTGTTTTCAATCTGCCTTGACTGATGCCTGTGTTTTTGTTAAAGTTATGTTTCCTCTTTCCACATTTTGTGTCCTTTGCACTTTCCCCTACTGGATAAATGGGCATGAATGCAGCCTTTGGGGTCCAACTCAAAGACCTTAATGGACTTTGCCCTTCATGGACTTTCCACCTCTCTAACAGTCTTTGTGCTGCTGATCCCGGTGGTACTTTCATTATATTTATATACTATATACATTATGTGAAGCACCGCCGGCATGATCCCCATGGCCGGGGCGCATCACATGCAGGATCAGGGTATGATCCTGTTCACACTGGCCGGTTTGATAGTGGATGACGCTGTGTGAGCCTAACCTGAACACAAGGAGTTAAATGTGATTGTGAGTGCTGTGGATCTGAAACAGTCATGAGACTAGTGAGTGGCTCATGAGATCAAGGAGGCCCTGAGGAGAGGAATGGGTGCTGATTGTTGACTGCCCAGGTGGGTGTGTCCTGAGTAATAGCAGCCCAGCTGGATGATTCAGAGTGGGAGTGGCAGGCACGATAAGAGCCTGCCAGCTGAGTGATTGAGAGATTCATTCAGAGACTGGAGATCGTGCTGAGACCAGCCTGAGTGCAGAGCAGTGCAAGGCTCTGTATGTGTGTACGATGGGAGCATGCTAGCGCCATGCCGAGGCTTAGGACAGAGGTCGTGACACTGCCTGGAGTGGGGAAGCCGTGGCTGAACCCGGTGGATACTGGTCCGGGCGTGGGGTGAAACACGTCCGGGGAGGTAGCCCTTGGGGGATGCCTGGTGGAACCTGTGACACAGGTAGCGAGACCCGGAACCGTGCCCGGAAAGAAAAGCAGTTCCTGAATGCTTGTGTGAACTGTGCACCTAATGTGTAAGTCATGCCAGGCGAGCGTAGCCGCCATTAGGTCCAGTGAAGGACCAGTTGAACCTTATCAAGTATTATATGGCTTTTTAAAAGACCCAGCGAGTGAATATAGCCCTATAGAAGCAGATGTATGAAGTGTGCCAGGCGGGCATAGACCGCCCTTGGGACCGACTCAGTGTAGTCAGTTAAAGGTCCTGATGAAACGGAATGTATGTAGCCTTTGGGAGGTGAATGTGTGTGGCCCTTCAGGAGGTGATTTTATGAAGTGTGCCAGGCGGGCATAGACTGCCCTTGAGACCGACTCAGTGTAGTCAGTTAAAGGTCCTGATGAACCGGAATGTATGTATGCACCAGAGGTCAGATGCAGGGGTTAATAGGGCTCCTATAGTAGGGTAACGAATGGTTGTCCTGGATACTAAGGTTTGCCAATCCCTGTTCTGAACCCAGATGTGCCACAGTCCATGGATGTTTATATGATGGGCTGTGAGCGAGTGAAAGGACGTGTGTGGTCCATGGTGGCTTATAGGATGGCTCACATGCTGTGTGTAAGAACCCGGGCAGGCTGGAGTCCTGATGCCGGGGTAGTATGGAGCTGGGGAAATAAAGCCAGGCGGCTGGTTCCGCCATTGGGACCCATAGGGCCCCTTGATATGGTAACTGATGTATTGTTAAATGTATATGAAATGTAGGTAGGCCGGAGGCCGTAGCCACCACGGGAGCGGTTGTTAGAGCTCCAATGGGGACAGAGAGGTGGTTAAAGGTCCCGGGTAACTATAAGATGTAATGTGCAATATAAGTGTTATGTAAGGTTATATGTAAATGTATGGTGTATTTATGTATGGTGTTTATAATCAATGTGATATGTGTCAAACATGCTACCCAGGTTATGTTAGTATATGTGAAAAATAAACGGGTAGACATTGGTTAAATTATAAACACGTGTTTTTGTCGTTATGCAAGTGGGTTCCCCGGGTGCTACCTCACAATTGTTATGTTTTTGTTTGAACGTTAGAGTCTGTTTTAGTAAGGTTTTTTTAGTTTACTCCTTATGTGCTGGACTGTTTCTGCAAACAGGTGCTTTGATAGTGCCCTACAGAGACTGGTGAAAAAGCTGCAGGCCTCTAGCCTGACGGTCTGAGGTATGAAAATAAAAGACACTACACACTCTCCATTTGAACATAGCTGGCCAAGTGCAGTTCTAAAGGGCCACAAGCAGTGCTTGTTTTCAGGATTTACTTAGCATTGCACAAGGTGTTGGAATCCTCACCTGTGCAGGTGATGAAATTAGCACCCATGTAATGCTAGAGAAATCCTGAAAACATTAACTGTTTTCAGACCTTAAGGACTGTAGTGGGCCACCCCTGCCCTACAGATCTCTGCGGAAATAACCCGGGGACAAGAGGAGTCCTTAAGCACTTTCACTACAACTCTCCCTTGCCCTTCTTAGGACCTGTGCCCATTGTGCATTGTTTGATGCTTTTTTATACAGATGTTTGGAATCTGACTCAAAATCTGCGTAACTATCCTTAGGCCAGCAAAGTCTGTTTCCACATTGAAAAAGAATTAAAAATACATTGGCACAGCATTTCTGAACTCTCAGAATTGCTGGCTTCAGGATTAGAGATGAGCGATGTTCAATTCGAAATGTTCGCCAATCTCAAATTCAAGCTGTTTTGGGCGGTGTTCGAGTCATTCGACGAATGCGAACAATTAGCTTCAAGTTCGACAGTTCTAGATTATGTTCGATAACAGTTTGTTCACCAAAAGAACCCTATAAAGAGGTTTGAGGCAGAAGAAAATGCTGAAATGGGGGTCATGATTGTTTAAAAACCGGGCTTAAAAAGCCATTGGATTTTAAACAATCATTCAGCTCGATCCACTGCCCCCCGCAGCCTCTCATCCCGATTCCCCACTCCCCCACCACCTCCCATCCCCATCCTGAGTTAGGACTGGGCGGGGAGCGCAGCACCAGGGAGTGGGGAGCGAATGACCAGGGCGGGGAAGCAGGTGGCAGTGAGAAGACTTCACCGCTGGCTTTCCTGCTCTGTGCTGCGCTCCCCACTCCCTGATGCCCCCTCCCCGCTCCCTGGATCTGCTCCTCCCGCCCTATCCTAACTTCGGATCAGGCGGGGAGGCGGCGGAGAGAGCGATGAGGGGGCATCAGGGAGCGGGGAGCGCTGAACAGAGCAGGAAAGACGGCGGTAAAGTATCACTGCTGGCTTTGCCACCGGTTATTTCAAACGATCATCTGATGCAGATCAGCTGTTCATTTGAAGAAGCCACACAGTGCTGTCAGGGAAACGTTCATGAACTCATGAACTTTCCCACGGCTGCACATCTCAACTACATCTCTGTCAGAGGATCTCTACCAGAGATGTAGCTGAGCTAAAGAAGAAAACCTCATTGGACTACGTCGAACGGAAGAGGAATTTTTTCCTCTTTTCGTTAGTGCTGCGTTTTGTAAGGAATCAGATTCGCTATTTGCAGTGAAATGCAGTGACATTGGCTGTCTCACCCAAGTCATGCATTTCACAATTTGGCATTCAGATGATCCGTTTTGTGCGAACCTGCTTTCGGGCTCAAAAGCGGATAGCACAAACAATAAGCACGACAATTCTTTTGATGTTACCTTCTGCACTAATTTTTCACCTCTCTGCTATCCCATGGTGATCTCCAGCGACGTCCTCTCATCCCGGAAGCCACAAGACCTGTGAGTTATTTGTTCAGTGTTCAAGGACCTGGCACTGAGCCATGTGACTGAGTGATGTCACTCAGTCCCACGCGCAGGTCCAAGAGGCACGGAATAACTCACAGGTTCTGCAGCCTCTGGGAATGACAACATCGCTGCAGATCACTGTTGGATTGCTGGGAGGTGAGGTAAGTAAATAGTGCCGCAGATAACGCCACACATGTTCACACACACATGGCTCCATTTTGTGAGGATCCATTTTTGGTGCAG
This sequence comes from Allobates femoralis, assembly GCA_033576535.1. NCBI lineage: Eukaryota > Metazoa > Chordata > Amphibia > Anura > Aromobatidae > Allobates > Allobates femoralis. Next base: position 583,931,450 of record JARQOC010000003.1, read on the forward strand.
TTTTAAATATGAAAAATTAGGGGGACACTTTAGTTAGGCTAGGGTCACACATGGCCATCAGTTTTTTCCCTTGTTCTTAATAACTGATCCATTTTTTTTAGGGTGCAATTTGAGCCTCCTGTGCAGCTCTGGGTTTTTTGGACTTAGGTTAGGGTCACATCTACGTTTTTTTTTTTTTTTTTAAACCTGATCCGGTTTTGAGCTTTTAAAAAGCTCAAAACCGGATCAAGAAACGCTCCTCATAGGAGTCAATGCTAAAAACCGGATTGCTTCACAAACAATCCGGTTTCCGTCTCCGGCTCTGCAGCCTGCGGTAAAAATCATGCAGGATGCAGTTTTCGGAGCAGTTTTAGCATCCGCAATGCGGAAACCGGATTGCTCAGGATGTGTAATCCTGAGCAATGCGGTTCCTGCATATACTTTGCTTATCCCGGCTGCCGCTGGGATAAGCAGAGTGCTCTGTGGTTTGTAAAACTATTTATTTAATAAATAAATATATGTATAATGTCTCTAGGGGGTGCCTAGTCCCCCTAGAGACCATACACCCACTCAGGTGGGCATATACTGCTATAATCTGTTATGTACAAAAGCGACGGGCTCCTCAGAGTGGCACGCATGACCCTACAAACTGACCCCCCCTGCATCTTTATACCTGTCCCTGCACCCCCTCTTATCCTCATTTCTAGGCATCCCTTTTGCTGAAGAAAACGATGTATTAAAGTACAGAATAGAGGTTATAATCACCTCGTCCTGTGTGAGTTCTTTGTTTCTGTAAAAGTGTCCAAAGGCGGGCCTGTCTGCTGCTCCCTCCTCCCGCTTAGTAATTATGCATGCCCCCTCTCAGCTTGCTGCAGTGCTGAGAGCCTGGCTGCTCTGAGGAGCCCGCCGCTTTTGCATATAACAAATTATAGCAGGATAAGCCCACCTGAGTGGGTGTAAGGTCTCTAGGGGGACTGGGCACCCCCTAGAGACATTAAACAAACATTTATTTATTAAATAAATAGTTTTACTATACACAGAACAGTTTTCTCATCCCTGCGGCAGCAGGGATGAGCAAACTATCGGGTAACCGGATTGCTGAATGTATGAAGACAATTGCGTTCACCACATCCGGATCTGGATGCGGTGAACGCAATTCAGGTTTAAAGTGTGACCCTAGCCTTATGGTGCCTTCACACCGAAAAAGTGACGTATCAGCGATGTCGCTAGCGATGTCGCGCTGTGTAAATGAGCGGCACGACCGCGTTTTATCGCTGGTCGCAGGTTGACAGGTTTACGGGAACAACCATAAACCTGGCAACCGGCGACCCGCGATAAGGGTGGATCGCGCCGTGTGACATCGCTAGAGCGATGTCGGCGGCGATCCAGCCTATACCGCAGCGTTGCTGCGGATTGCTCGCTGGGCTGAGCCCAGCCCAGCGAGCGATGTCACCGCCCACGTCGCTGAGACATTGCCGGCCGCAGCGATGCTGTGTGACAGCTGGCCAGCGATGTCGGAAGCGAGTGGGCACCCGCGCATCGCTTCCGACATCGCTGGCCAGATCGTGCTGTGTGACAGCACCATTAGTAATTTTTTTCCCAACAAATGCTAGCAAAAACGCATCCGTTAACGGATGGTGCCTATATGTACCATGCATTAACAGATGCGTTTCTCATAGGGCCCCATGTTAAAAAAATGCATGCGTTTTTTTACTGCACCAAAATATGTTGCTTGTAGTGTTTTTTGGATCCAGTAAAAAAACGCATAGTGTTTTTGAAAAGTGCAGTCACACTTAAGTCCAGCATTAGTTTTTGGACTTAGAAAAAAAAGTTGAAAAACTGATGCCAATACCGCATCCAGGGCTTATGTGTGACCCTAGCCTAACTCTTTATGTATTAAAGGCAGTGACCATCTAATCATTTAATTCTAAATGCTAACATACTTCTTTATTCATTTCTTTATTATGCTTTTCTCCTTTTATTTTTTAACAAAATTGCAATGACAGAACTAAGAACTAATGAATTCATTTTGGAAAAAAAATCTTTCTACTCTTAACAGTTATACTCAACAAAAATGTAGCAAGAAAGTTGATAGAAGTTTTGAAAAAATAAAAATCTGTTGATATATCTATTCACATTTAACTATAAGATTTCAATCCATTTGGCTAGAAAGCACCTTTTTTAATCAAGAAAGAAAATTCAAGAAACCTTTGCCAACTATGAGTAATTGTGTGTACTCTGAAGCTATTGGCAGATTCTGCCCTTTGTCAGCAAACCTGTACAACCGCTGGATTCATAAACTGGAAGAAGACACTTGAGTCATTTCAGACATATGATGCCAGGTTTTCCCATACGTTTCCGTGCTGTCAGATCATACAGACACAGAGCTTGGCTATCACAAGACACAGCTGTCATAGCAGTTATCAAGTCCAATAACTATTTATAGTTTTAGCATGTCTTATGCTAACATGAAAATGATTCTAAAACTGTGAAGGAATAATATTAACACAAATTCTCTAAATCTCAGAGTAAAATGACTTCAGTATGAAAAGGGTCTTAGACTTTTAGAAGGTAAATAAATTCAGAGAGTATTTAGGCTCCCTCACTCCATTGCCGGCTCCCCACCACTTCTCCGGTCTCTGTGTTTTGACTGTAGCTGTAATGCTAAGTAAAATGGGTGTAATGTGGATATGGCTTGAACAACTTAAATGTTTCTTGTTTAACAAATGTTAAATGGCTTTTCTGGTCTTAAGAAAATGGCCTCTATATGCTCTTAAATAAGAAACCGAGCTGGTAGTTACCCTTCATGGGTCCAGTGCCGGCTCCCTGCCACTAATTAAACTCAAACTACTCAGCTCGGTGATTGACCATTGCTGTGACATCATCACTGAAGTTAACACAAAACCTGCTCCTATTATTTTAGGTATTAAAAGCATTTTGGTATCAATTTTCTAAAAGTGAACAACCACTTTAAATATTGTAATCTATGGCTACATAAGCAATTGATTAAATGTCCAACAATACCCAACAAACAATTAATCCAATCGTGTCTTCAAATTAGGTACAGAAATGTAGAATTATTTATGTTAAGTAACTCTATGGACGCTATTTGGAGATTTCTTAATAACTCTATAGAGGACTGATCTTAAAGAGAACCAACCACTAGGATTTAGTGCTATGCAGAAGTTGATTAACGTGTGAAGCATGACATCACTATTTGTTTTTTCTTCTATTTTATTCCCTGTGGGTTTGTCTTTCAGCTGTAAGCCGAACTCAGCCTCCCTCCCGTCCAGCCTTTCATTTTATTTTCTCTATTATGTTGCTGGAGGATAGTGAATGTAAATTGAAAGACTCAATGGGGGGAAAGGTTCGGCTTACAGCTGAAAGTTAAGCCCATAGGGGAGTAATAAAAAAAAAATTAGTGATGTCATGTTGCACACATCAATCACCTGCTGCCTAGCACTAAATCCGCACTAAATACTTCCACTAAATCCACAAATCGCATTCATTTGCATATATTGACCAAAATAAATAAATGACTGGTGCCAGAAGCATAGTGTTCCGCTCATGGAGAGCAAACTTCTGAGTAGACCCCTAACAAGGTTTATAACCACAGTAGCATACCCTAATTGTGGGTATAGGGGAACCTCAGCAGATGACCTTGCTCTTACTAAAGATAAATATCTATACAAAAAAAACTCCAGTATTACAAACATATGGTGATCACATGACTTATTCCTTCCAAAGACAGTACTAAGGAGTAGGAGGAAATCATTGAGGGTGGAAGAGAAGTGATACCAGCAGCTAAATAGAAAAAGTTTTTTTATAGTAAGAGTATTCAGACTGTGGAATGCCCTACCACAAGAGACAGTAAGGGCAGACACTATAACAGCTTTTAAAAGAGATGGATGTCAGCACATATAACATTGTGGGTCATAAATAATTTAGTGGTAAAATGTAAAATTGCTGACAAAAGGTGGAACTTGATGTACCTATATTTTTTTCAACTTACGTAACTATGCAACTTTTTCCAGCCACAACTCATTTGCAGAGTTTACAACAAAACCATTTGACTTCTCACATCACATTTCCAGTACCGTCTTCATATAATTCCAACCTACACAAGCTCCTCACCTCAACGCTAAGGTGCTGCTTCTGAAATGTCTCCCTATTACTGCACCTGCTTTGTGGCACACCATCAGTCTTCCTCTAAATGCCTATATACCATGCAATCACCCCAGCTTTCACCCCAGCTGCTGCTCCAGATCCAGCAAAAACCTCTTAATCCATGCTGCATTCTCCCCTGTTCAAGCCTCTATGCTTTAACGGGGCTTACAAGCTATGCCATGGGTTCCTCACCCAGCTGAACTTTGACTTCCTTCCCCGCCAGTATCCTAATGATCAGGCCTGAGTGGCTTTACTCATGTCATATCTGGAGGAAAAAGCCCTTGCTTGGATCACTCCCCTATTGGAGAAGAATAACCTAATAATCTCAAACTTATTGACCTTACTGGAAAACTTTCACAAGGTCTTTGACGAGCTGAGTTGAATCGCCTCCACTACAACCTCACTCTTTACTGTGCAACAAGGTTCCCTCACTGTAGGCCAGTATGTCATCAATTTCTGTACCATCTCCTCAGAACTGGGATGGAACAATGAAGCCCTGGTCGGAGCCTTTTGGCAGGGCCTATCTGGCTGAATGAAGGATGAGTTAACTGAATGTGAATTTCTCTCTACTCTGGATGACTTGATCACTCTTGGTACTCGGATTTACCTAAGGTTCCAAGAACGATACAGTGAGATGTTTCAAGAAAGGAGGTCCTCTCACTTGGCTCCTGGGTTAAATACAAACATGGTAGCACACGGAGATCGAAATAAGGCCCCAGATTAAGATGGTACAGACCTGTATGTGCAGAGCTCCCGGCTTAACCCATAGTAGGCTGAGGTGAACAGTGAATGGTGGGGGATACTCAGTATATAGGGTAGGGTGAGTGGAGTTTAAGTGCTAGTACATCTTGAATAGCACAAACCATAGCCCCCCATATCACCAATAGGTGGGTATAGTAGACGCGGTATACTGCCTATCACTTATGTAAAATACTAATTCCCTGGACAGCACTGCCATTACCTTGGGAGTGATAAATCATATATGGTATAACTATTGTGAGGGTGGAATCTGTTCCCTAGATATCACTGTATCGTGCATCTCCTAGTGCCACGAGGTACTTAAACATGCTATTGTAACCTCCTGAAATTTTCCAGACTTGATTGTATTATGTTTTCATTGTGAGTCCATATTGTATCTTTGTGATCTAGTGTAAAGAATTTTCTATTGTATTGCTTTTAAGGAAGCTCTTTAATAAATTGGTGATTTTTAAAGCTATTCCATAGTCCCTTAGGGGTCTTTTTTGATGTATTTGGTAATTGGAATACACTTTCATGGTGAAGATTTGTGAGTTGGTCTACTGGTTAAATGCAGACATCTTTGATAAAAAGGAGGCCTAGACACTTCCATTGCCTAAACCATATGGCTGCTTTATCAACTTGTTTCCAGGCACTACTCCTCCTAGAGGCCATTTTTATCCTCTGTCCCCTACCAAGACCCAAGCCATCTCTGATTATATAATTGAGGGATTCATCTAGAGGTCCTCCTCACCGGCCGAAACTGGTTTCATCTTCATTAAAAAAAGACATATCTATTCGACCATTCATCGATCATCGAGGTCTCAACCAGATCACAGTGAAGAATAAGTATCCACTTCCACTCATTCCTGAATAGAGATGAGCAAACTTTTCCAGAACATGTTCGCCAATTTCAAATTCAGCACGAACACTGATGATTTGGTTTGTGGACTGGTCATAGGTGCTATGTCAATCTTGCTGTGTTACCATCTTCCTTCAAGACGCCACACGCTATATATTGGGGAGAACGTAACCTTCATGAAGGTGAAAGGCACCAAGGGTTGGTCGCCACAGTGCACAAATTGAAAAACTGGCAGCAGGAGGTCACATGTAGAGGATATTGCATCAGCTGGATGTAAGGCATCTTCAGGTTAGCCAGCCAGCTACGGACAAAACCACAGGAAGGGTAGGTGGGGCTATGTATGTCTTTAACCAATCAAGGGGGGAAGCCGTCACTATGTCTGAGGTTCATGAGTGGACCCGGAAGCATGGTGACAGCAGCACTGAAACTTGCTAAGTAATAGTGCTGGAAAATAATGTCTGTGCTAACACAGTGGAGCTCCACTGTAAAATGGTTTGAGCTGTGTTCGGCAGCTTTTGAGCCCATTTGAAGGTGCTTTCTAGGCTCTTGATTCTTCCTCCTATTGATTTGAATGGGGTCCTGAAGGTCGGTAAATTGTCTGTTGATCAATTTGCCAAACTTATGCCAATTCGGCAAACTGAACTGAACTCGAACTTCAAACGTTTTGCACATCTCTATTACTGAATTGTTTACCCGACTTTGGGGTGCAAGAATTGTCACTAAACTGGACCTCTATGGAGTAAATAATCTGGTCTGGATACTCTCAGGTGATGAAATGAAAATCAAATTTAATTAACACCTGAGATGGTCACTACAAGTACCAGGTAATACTTTCAGGTTTAGTTATGCCTCAGCTGTCTTCTAGGAGTTTGCCGATGATATCTTCCGTGATCTTTCCTGTGTGGTTGTATACCTAGACGACATCCTTTTCTTCTCAACCAACCATCCTACTCTCAGGAGAAATGTCTGTCCAGTCTTTGAGAGGCTAAGAGAGCATAGTCTTTACACCAAATTCGAGAAGTACCTCTTTTGGCGAATCTCCCTACTTTTCCTTGCTTACATAATCTCGAACACCAGCCTTGAGATGGATCTGGAGACAGTGTAGGCTGTGCTCAAGTATCCTCATCCTGACGGAGTAGAACTCATTATGTGGTTCATGAGATTGGCCAATTATTAACAGTTCATCCCGCACTTCTCTTCCCTGGTCCTTCCAATTTTGACCTTAACTCATACAGTAGTGAATCCTAAGTCTTGGACTCCTGAAGCCGAGCCTTCCTATGCTGTCCCCAAAAAAGCCTTCTCTGAGGCTCAGGAATTGCATAGGCGGAAGATCAATAAACAATGTGGATGTCTACTCATCAGGTGCTGGAGTTCTTACTTAGAAGTCCTCTATCGGTCAGATGATGACTTGCAGCTTCTTTTCAAAAGCCTTCTCAGCATGTGAACACAATTACTCGATTTGACAGTCAAGTTGACACTGGAGGAGTGGCTGTACATTCTGGAAGTCATGATGCAAATTAAAGCTTCCATCCTCCCTTTGTATTCTCAACTTCTTCCATGCCTCTCACATTAAGATGGTGGTCCTCAGCTGATTCTTCAGAGATGCAGGTATCCTGCCAGCCCAGGTCGGTGAAGAAGCCATCTTTGAGGAAATAGACATCCTGGCTATGCAAAAGAGGGGAGATAGGACCATCTTCTTAATTGACTAGAGAGGATTTGGTCCTGAGGAGAGGTCATGAGAGCTAAAAGAAAATATTAATGCCCTTCTTCTCCTTGAGATGTTCCTGTCCGGCTTGAAAATGGGGAGTTCTAAGGGGGGACTGTAACCCTTGCCATTATGGTGCCAGTCTCCACATCGCATGCTCAGGTTACCCGTGGTCCCTTACCATCTGCCCACTTCCGAGCTGTGCCTTAGCAGTGTATTCACCCTGACCTTGGTCTCGTGTCATGTGCCTTCTCTCCATCTGTTTCTTCCTGCGCCCAGGGCCTTCATCCTCTGCACAGCTCTCCTTGAAGCACAGTTAGGTGGCACGCGCCATGTCCTAGTGAAATTTCAAGTTCCAGTATGCCCTTAAACCCAGAACTTATTATTAGCCTATTGCTGAGAAGCACAGTGTATTTAAGGTGCCTTACCAGGTTGGGAGATGCTTAAGCAACATGGTTATACCTTAGATATTGCTAATTGTCAGTGCCCCATGCCTAAACCCTGTATCTGTGTCCTAGTCCTTTGCCTTAAATTTTGAACTTGGTACCTATGTTAATATGAGTCTCAACCTAAATTCTACCTAGTACACTCTGTTGAGGCCCTCAACTGTCTGCTAAGCCTTCACCAGCCTACTACAGTCTACAGTGATCCTCTACAGTTTGCATCTACTGCGCCTGACAATGTTATACATCTACCTGCTCATACCAAGGGTCATCTCCTGCCTGTATTGCTTTCTCCGGCTGTATCTACCCAGAGACTGTCTAGCCTTGTCCATAAGAGCCGATCTCTTGTGCCAGCTGTTGTGGCATTTAGACCCGGCTGGGGTTGCACTTGGCAGCCACCTACCAGCAATAACTATTGTCACCTCCTGTGGTAATAGCAGAACCCTCGGTGGCTTAGCCAGGCTAGCTCCTCCAGTCGGCGAAGATATCAGGACCCAGTGGGTCCACTCCAGGATGCTTGCCTCCTGTGAGCAGAACAATCCTGTATGTAGCTCTTGATAAATTTATTCAATACAAATCAGATTTTTGGAAGAATATTAGATAAACTCAGCCAATTTGAATTTAAAAAATGAAATCTGTGTATCTCTAGTTCTAATAAATGATAAACTTATAAGTTTAGCATTTATTATGACTACGCCTAAGGAGCTGTGCAAATGTTTAGATTCCAGAAAAGTAGTCAATCATTGGTCTAAAGGCAGAATTGATTGTAAAAACATTATGTACATGCAGAAATCATCAGAACGAAACCCTACAAACCTCGGTTGTGAAACATACTTTAGAAGTTGACTTTTATGTACAGATTGCATTTTGGAATCAAGTAGCTAGTTCTAAGGATGCTAGGATTCAATAGAATAATCAAAGAATACATAAATACATAAATTAAGTATGAGGAATAAATAGATAATAAATAAATAAAAAGAGTTGGATTTTAGGAGGTTCTTTGCTGTTTTCAACATCACTCCAAACTGTTGACATATTGCAAACATCTATTTATATAATCCGCAGTTTGGGATTCGGGCGTTGTAGCCGAATCCCAGAATGCTTTGCGCCACTGCGAGCGATGACGCGTAGCGTCATCGCGAGCCGCAGCCGCAGTGCACCTCCGGGACAACAAACCCCACACACAGACACAGGAGACCCGGCCAGAGAGAGAGGGAGAGGAGCTCCGGCCCCGCACACTCCATCCCCCGGGACAGCAACCCCCACACACAGCAGCTGACAGCCGCACTGCACCTCCCGGAGAACTACCCCCCGCCTGCACACCCCGCCAGCCATACACCCCCGCCAGCCGTAGATCCCCCCCCACCACCTCTCCTGCTGCTCCGGCACACTCCCGCATCTCTCTCTGCTCCGATCATCTTCACTACAAGGCAAAAGGACCTTTGGTGATGTCAGAGTCATGTGATCATTCACATGACTCAGACATCACTGCAGGTCCTCTATTAATCGATCAGAGCTGGGAAGAAGGGTAAGAAGCCACACAGGGGGCAGGGCGAGTTAAGACACTGCAGGGGCAAATAGAGCCCAGGGGAAAGGGGGGGGTCGCCCATTCTGCCCCTCTACAGTCTACCCCTGCTCTGCTTTGTCCCCACACCCTGCACTTCCCCCACACACAGCAGCTGAGAGACAGAGAGGAGATCCGGGGAGAGACACACCACAGGGGACAAACATCCCCCCACACACAGGACGACTAACCAGCAGCACAACATACACATATACATACATACACTCTATATTTCAACACACACATATAGATATAGAGTATCTACACATACCTTATATACACATAAATCTATTGATATACTGTATATACACATAGATACACACTATATACATATATATATATAGATATACTGTATATATACACATACAGATATACATATAGCGTATATACACATATATACATACATGCACATATACAGTATATACACACATATATAGATATACAGTATATACACAGATAGATATACACTATATATACATATACAGTATATAAACAGATATAGATATACACTATATACACATATATTGATACACTCTTTATACACATATATATATAGATACACTGTATATACACATATATACAGTATATACACACATATATATACTCTATCTACACATATATCTATACATATACTGTATATGTACATATATACGTACATATACCGTTTATACACATATATATACACATATAGATATACCGTTTATACACACAGATACATATACACTATATACACATATACATATAAAATATATACACATATATCCATACATATAGCTATACAATATATACACTTTGATACATATACACTATATACACACAGATATATATATATATACATATACACTATATACATACAGATAGATATAGATATACACTATATCCACACAATTACATATAGATATACAGTATATACACACAGCTAGATATATATTGATACACAGTATATACACACAGATATATATATATATATATATATATATACACATTATATACACATCTATACATATATATATACATATATACACTTAGATATACACTATATACACACAGATACATATACACTATATACACATATATACATAGATGTAGATATACAGTATATACACACATATATACATACACAGTATATACACACAGATACCTATACATATACAGTATTTTCACATATATAGATGTAGATATAGTTTATATACACATATATATAGATATATAGTATGTACACATATATAGATATCCTGTATATAGACATATCGCTATACAGTATATACACATATATACATACATATACAGTATATACACACACATACATATACAATATATACATGTAGATATACACTATATACACATATTGATAGATACACAGTATATACACATGCATAGATATACAGTATATACACATATACATAGATATACAGTGTATACTCACATATGATATACCAGTATATACACAGACATACACTATAACCCACTATACATATACACTATATACACAACACATATATAGATATACAGTATATACACATATATATACAGTATATACACATAGATATACAGTATATACACATATAAATATATACAGATATACATATATACACAATATATACGTATATACACATAATATAGTATATACACTATATATAGATATACACATATACTAGATAATATACATACATATATGATAATGACATATATAGATGTTCATAACATTATACACATATCTACTTATATAATCACCAGTTTGGGATTCACCCATTGAAGCCAAATCCCATAATCCTTTGTGGCACTGCGAGCGATGACGCTTGCGTCATTGCGAGCCGCAGCCGCACTACCTCACACCAAGGCCATCCTGCCAACCCTTGGCCCCGCCACGAAGTCGACGCTTCCGCCCGATGCCGCCGCTGCCTTCCGCCCCTCGCTCACCGCTGGGGCCTTCGCTGCTCGCTGACTTGCGGTGCAGGGCCTGTGGCCGCCCTGACGCGACCCACTGACGTCTTCCTGTGCCAGGCGCCAGCCATGGGAGTGAGCGGGGCGTCTCTCTGCCTCCAAGACCTCACACCCGCCGCTCACTCCCATTGGCCGCCGCCCTCCACTCAAGCGGATTGGGCGCTGTTTCTAAACACAGCAGCCCATCCATTGCCAGGCTTTCGCGTCCTCGGACCAATCGGATGCCCTCCCACCCAAGAGCCGCTTCTTTACTCAGCCCCTCCAGCCCAAGCCCTTCTCTCCTCATCCCTCCAGCCCAGAGCCGCTTTTCTCCTCACCCCTCCAGCCCAGAGCTGCTTCTCTCCTACACCCTCCAGCCCAGAGCCGCTTCTCTCCTCACCCCTCCAGCCCCGAGCCGCTTCTCTCCTCACCCCTCCAGCCCAGAGCCGCTTCTCTCCTCACCCCTCCAGCCCAGAGCCGCTTCTCTCCTCACCCCTCAGCCCAGAGCCGCTTCTCTCCTCACCCCTCCAGCCCAGAGCCCGCTTCTCTCCTCACCCCTCCAGGCCAGAGCCGCTTCTCTCCTCACCCCTCCAGGCCAGAGCCGCTTCTCTCCTCACCCCTCCAGGCCAGAGCCGCTTCTCTCCTCACCCCTCCAGGCCAGAGCCGCTTCTCTCCTCACCCCTCCAGGCCAGAGCCGCTTCTCTCCTCACCCCTCCAGGCCAGAGCCGCTTCTCTTCTCACTCCTCCGCACAGAGCCGCTTCTCTCCTCACCCCTCCGCCACAGAGCCGCTTCTCTCCTCACCCCTCACCACAGAGCCGCTTCTCTCCTCACCCCTCCACCACAGAGCCGCTTCTCTCCTCATCCTTCCACCACAGAGCCGACTTCTCTCCTCACCCCTCCACCACAGAGCCGTTCTCTCCTCACCCCTCCAGCCCAAGCCGCTTCTCTCCTCACCCTCCAGCCCAGAGCCGCTTCTCTCCTCACCCCTCCAGCCCAGAGCCGCTTCTCTCCTCACCCCTCCAGCCCCAGAGCCGCTTCTCTCCTCACCCCTCCAGCCCAGAGCCGCTTCTCTCCTCACCCCTCCAGCCCAGAGCCGCTTCTCTCCTCAACCCCTCCAGCCCAGAGCCGCTTCTCTCCTCACCCCTCCAGCCAGAGCCGCTTCTCTCCTCACCCCTCCAGCCAGAGCCGCTTCTTCTCCTCACCCCTCCAGCCAGAGCCGCTTCTCTCCTCACCCCTCCAGGCCAGAGCCGCTTCTCTCCTCACCCCTCCAGGCCAGAGCCGCTTCTCTCCTCACCCCTCCAGCCAGAGCCGCTTCTCTCCTCACCCCTCCAGGCCAGAGCCGCTTCTCTCCTCACTCCTCCGCCACAGAGCCGCTTCTCTCCTCACCCCTCCGCCACAGAGCCGCTTCTCTCCTCACCCCTGCACACAGAGCCGCTTCTCTCCTCCCCTCACCCCCTTCTCACCACCAGAGCTGCTTCTCTCCTCATCCTTCCACCACAGAGCCACTTCTCTCCTCACCCCTCCACCACAGAGCCGCTTCTCTCCTCACCCCTCCAGCCCAACCGCTTCTCTCTTCACGCCTCCAGCCCAGAGCCGCTTCTCTCCTCACCCCTCCAGGGAAGAGCCGCTTCTCTCCTCACCCCTCCACCCCAGAGCCGCTTCTCTCCTCACCCCTCCAGCCCAGAGCCGCTTCTCTCCTCACCCCTCCACCACAGAGCCGCTTCTCTCCTAACCCCTCCAGCCCAGACCCGCTTCTCTCCTCACCCCTCCACGCCAGAGCCGCTTTTCCTCACCCCTCCAGCCCAGAGCTGCTTCTCTCCTCACCCCTCCAGCCCAGAGCTGCTTCTCTCCCTCACCCCTCCAGCCCAGAGCCGCTTCTCTCCCCACCCCTCCAGCCCGAGCCGCTTCTCTCCTCACCCCTCCAGCCCAGAGCCGCTTCTCTCCTCACCCCTCCAGCCCAGAGCCGCTTCTCTCCTCACCCCTCGAGCCCAGAGCCGCTTCTCTCCTCACCCCTCCAGGCCAGAGCCGCTTCTCTCCTCACCCCTCCAGGCCAGAGCCGCTTCTCTCCTCACCCCTCCAGGCCAGAGCCGCTTCTCTCCTCACCCCTCCAGGCCAGAGCCGCTTCTCTCCTCACCCCTCCAGGCCAGAGCCGCTTCTCTCCTCACCCCTCCAGGCAGAGCCGCTTCTCTCCTCACCCCTCCAGGCCAGAGCCGCTTCTCTTCTCACTCCTCCGCCACAGAGCCGCTTCTCTCCTCACCCCTCCGCCACAGAGCCGCTTCTCTCCTCACCCCTTCACCACAGAGCCGCTTCTCTCCTCACCCCTCCACCACAGAGCTGCTTCTCTCCTCATCCTTCCACCACAGAGCCGCTTCTCTCCTCACCCCTCCACCACAGAGCCGCTTCTCTCCTCACCCCCTCCAGCCCACACCCGCTTCTCTCTTCACCCCTCCAGCCCAGAGCCGCTTCTCTCCTCACCCCTCCAGGGAAGAGCCGCTTCTCTCCTCACCCCTCCACCCCAGAGCCGCTTCTCTCCTCACCCCTCCAGCCCAGAGCCGCTTCTCTCCTCACCCCTCCACCACAGAGCCGCTTCTCTCCTCACCCCTCCAGCCCAGACCCGCTTCTCTCCTCACCCCTCCACGCCAGAGCCGCTTTTCTCCTCACCCCTCCAGGCCAGAGCCGCTTCTCTCCTCACCCTCCAGGCCAGAGCCACTTCTCTCCTCACCCCTCCACCCCAGAGCCGCTTCTCTCTCTCACCCCTCCAGCCCAGAGCCGCTTCTCTCCTCACCCCTCCACCACAGAGCCGCTTCTCTCCTCACCCCTCCAGCCCAGACCCGCTTCTCTCCTCACCCTTCCACGCCAGAGCCGCTTTTCTCCTCACCCCTCCAGGCCAGAGCCGCTTCTCTCCTCACCCCTCCAGGCCAGAGCCACTTCTCTCCTCACCCCTCCACCACTGAGCCGCTTCTCTCCTCACCCCTCCATCACTGAGCCGCTTCTCTCCTCACCCCTCCACCACAAAGCCGCTTCTCTCCTCACCCCTCCACCACAGAGACGCTTCTCTCCTCACCAACCCACCACAGAGCCGCTTCTCTCCTCACCCCTCCACCACAGAGCCGCCTCTATACTCTGCTACCCACACAGCCGCCTCTATACTCTGCTACCCACAGAACCGCCTGTATACTCTGCTACCCACAGAGCCGCCTCTATACTCTGCTACCCACAGAGCCGCCTCTATACTATCCTACCCACAGAGCCGCCTCTATACTCTGCTACCCACAGAGCCCCCTCTATACTCTGCTACCCACAGAGCCGCCTGTATACTCTGCTACCCACAGAGCCGCCTGTATACTCTGCTACCGACAGAGCAGCCTGCATACTCTGCTACCGACAGAGCAACCTGCATACTCTGCTACCGACAGAGCAGCCTGCATACTCTGCTACCGACAGAGCAGCCTGCATACTCTGCTACCCACAGAGCCGCCTCCATACTCTTCTACCCACAGAGCCGCCTCCATATTCTGCTACCCACAGAGCCACCTGTATACTCTGCTACCCACACAGCCTCCTCTATACTCTGCTACCCACAGAGCCGCCTCTATACTCTGCTACCCACAGAGCCGCCTGTATACTCTGCTACCCACAGAACCGCCTGTATACTCTGCTACCCACAGAACCGCCTGCATACTCTGCTACCCACAGAGCCGCCTCTATACTCTGCTACCCACAGAGCCGCCTCTATACTCTCCTACCCACAGAGCCGCCTCTATACTCTGCTACCCACAGAGCCGCCTGTATACTCTGCTACCCATAGAGCCGCCTGTATACTCTGCTACCCACAGAGCCGCCTGTATACTCTGCTACCGACAGAGCAGCCTGCATACTCTGCTACCGACAGAGCAGCCTGCATACTCTGCTACCCACAGAGCCGCCTCCATACTCTTCTACCCACAGAGCCGCCTCCATACTCTGCTACCCACAGAGCCACCTGTATACTCTGCTACCCACACAGCCTCCTCTATACTCTGCTACCCACAGAGCCGCCTCTATACTCTGCTACCCACAGAGCCGCCTGTATACTCTGCTACCCACAGAACCGCCTGTATACTCTGCTACCCACAGAACCGCCTGCATACTCTGCTACCCACAGAGCCGCCTCTATACTCTGCTACCCACAGAGCCGCCTCTATACTCTCCTACCCACAGAGCCGCCTCTATACTCTGCTACCCACAGAGCTGCCTGTTTACTCTGCTACCCACAGAGCCGCCTGTATACTCTGCTACCCACAGAGCCGCCTGTATACTCTGCTACCGACAGAGCAGCCTGCATACTCTGCTACCCACACAGCTGCCTGCATACTCTGCTACCCACAGAGCCGCCTGTATACTCTGCTACCCACAGACCCGCCTGTATACTCTGCTACCCACAGAGCCGCCTGCATACTCTGCTACCCACAGAGCCCCCTGTATACTCTGCTACCCACTGACCCGCCTGTATACACACAATTCATTTCACCGTGCTCCCGATGCAATTGCATCGGGCCTTTTTACTAGTATAATATATTCAAGACAATGAAACAAGATTTCAGAAAGGGAAGCAAAGGATAAGAACATATTTTCAAGCACATATAAAATGGCTTCTGGTTTTAAATACCATATCTGGTTTCTGACAAACTAAATGTTAATAATGTTTGAGTACAGTAAATCTCACAAAACTTGATTGAGGCAGATTTGCTCAATTCAGGGGAAATATGTCAATTTGTATTTGAATAAAATTGGAGCACATCAAATTTGTTATTAATTTATATCACAAGTAGAGGTGAAAAAGTAATAAATTGGTATGCTAACATCTCCGTGACCCTCCTAAGATCTGTCCCACAGTTGCCAATCTCTGCCTGGTCCTCGAAATGGCTCCTCTTCCCTCTTGTTTTACATTTGGTCTTATGTATGGTAGCTTGGCCGGTCAGGTGAGATACAATGTACGTAACTGATGGGAACATGTGTGTCACGCTGGGAGTGGGGAAGACACCCAGCGTAGGATAACGACGGGGGGGGGGAATCAGGAGTCCCTAATGCTAAGGGCACAAGAAGGAGACGGTGACCCCTAGACTTCCTAGAGCTGACCCTGTCTGCCCTAACGTCCCTATACAGTCTCCTCAACTGTCGCCGACCACGAACCTCGTCCCTCTCTGATCCTAGATCTATCTTATCTAAGGATCAGATGGAGAGGTTCACTAGACCCCTCCACTAGCAACTAAAGACAAACACCAGGGAAGACAGACATTTGGGAAAAGGAAACACTTATCTGACAGCAGAACACAGCAACCTCCACAAACTCAGCTTCTGCTGGAGCAAGGATAAAGTGTGCACAAGGAACTATCACCTGCACCGAGGAGGGTAATGAACCTCCTTATAAAGGTGGATGGAGTCTGCTGGGTCCTAGTGACCTACAACATTGGTGGATAAAACCAGACCGAGCGCAAGACCTCCACAGCCGTCTCCCCATAATAGAGAGATCTCATCACACCTTCTCTCCATCAACACAGAAGGTAAATGCCCCTGAAAGAGACGGACCATCCTCCACCATTATGGCTGGTGGGCCAAACGCTGGGATCGTCTGCGCGTGGCCTCCACCCTGTCATCCGTGCCACCTGTGACAGTACCCCCCCTCCTACGAGTGGCCCCCGGACACTCAGGACCAGGCTTATCCGGATGGGAACGGTGAAAAGCGCGGACCAGCCTTGCGGCGGACACCTCCGACGCCGGCACCCACATCCGCTCCTCAGGACCGTACCCCCTCCAGTGCACCAAATACTGAAGAGAACGGCGCAACATGCGAGAATCAACCACCCTCGAGATCTCGAATTCCAGATTCCCCGCCACACAGATGGGCTCAGGAGGCAAAGGAGATGGGTTAGACGACGGCACATACGGCTTGAGGAGCGACCTGTGAAACACATCGTGAATCTTAAGAGCAGGAGGCAACGCAAGACGAAACGCCACGGGATTGATAACGGCGGTTATCCTATAGGGGCCAATAAACCTGGGCCCCAACTTCCAAGAGGGCACCTTCAACTTCACACTCTTGGTAGACAACCACACGTAGTCATTCACACATAGGTCCGGACCTGGCGCACGCTTCCTGTCAGCCATACGTTTGTACCTGTCACCTAAGAGCTTCAAGCTACGCTGTACACCCCGCCAAACCGAGGAGAGGGACGAGGTAAAACGGTCCTCCTCCGGAACTCCGGAAGGACTCGTACCGCTAAAAGTACCAAACTGAGGATGAAACCCATATGCACCGAAGAACGGTGACTTGCCAGTGGACTCCTGAAGACGATTATTAAGGGCGAATTCGGCCAAGGGCAAATAATTTGCCCAAGTCTCCTGATGTTCAGAGACAAAACACCTCAGGTAAGTCTCCAAATTCTGATTCACACGTTCGGTTTGACCATTAGACTGAGGATGAAAAGCAGAAGAAAAGGACAACGTTATCCCCAAACGTGTACAAAAAGCCTTCCAAAATTTGGAGACGAACTGAGTACCGCGATCAGAAACCACATCGGAGGGAACCCCATGAAGCTTCACAATCTCACTTACGAACACCTGTGCCAGAGTCCGAGCATTAGGAAGTGCGGGCAGTGCCACAAAGCGAACCATCTTACTGAATCTATCTACTACTACCAGTACCACCGTCTTGCCCGCAGACGCCGGAAGATCGGTGATAAAATCCATTGACAAATGTGTCCATGGCCTCTCAGGAATAGACAATGGCACGAGAGACCCAGACGGACGGGTATGCGGAACCTTAGCACGTGCACACACACCACAGGCGGATACGAATTCCGCTACGTCCTTCCTCAACCCCGGCCACCAAAAGCGACGAGACAAGAGATCGAAAGTGGCCCTACCGCCCGGATGCCCCGCCAGTACAGAGTCGTGATGCTCTGACAGCACCCTGAGGCGCAACGAGAACGGCACAAAAAGCCTCCCAGAAGGGCAGGAGGCAGGGGCGCCCCCCTGAACCTTCAACACCTCTCCCTCCAGATCAGGGCAAAGAGCAGAAACAACCACCCCCTCCTGCAAGATGGGGACGGGACTCTCATGAGTACTACCACCCGGAAAACTACGCGATAATGCATCCGCCTTCACATTCTGAACCCCCGGACGGTAGGTGACGGTAAAATTAAATCTCGTGAAAAACAAAGACCACCTGGCCTGCCGGGGATTGAGACGCCTGGCGGACTCAAGGTAAGACAGGTTCTTATGGTCGGTAATAACCGTGACGGGATGGACAGCCCCCTCCAGCCAGTGCCGCCATTCCTCAAAAGCCAACTTAATAGCCAACAGCTCCCTATTACCCACATCATAATTCCTCTCGGCCGAAGACAACTTCTTGGAGAAGAACGCACAGGGCACCCATCTCCCAGGCGAAGGGCCCTGCGACAACACAGCCCCCACCCCCACCTCAGACGCATCCACTTCCACAATGAAGGGCTGAGAAAGATCGGGCTGACAAAGAACAGGCGCGGAAGCAAAACAACGCTTCAGGGAGGAAAAAGCCTGGCGAGCAGAATCAGACCACTCAGAAAAATCCGTCCCCTTCCTAGTCATGTCCGTAAGAGGCGTCACCAGTACCGAATAGTTCTTAATAAATTTACGGTAAAAATTGGTAAACCCCAAAAAGCGTTGCAATGCCCGTAGATTGTCCGGCTGTTCCCAATCTAGCACCGCCCGGACCTTTTCCGGATCCATCCGGAAACCCAACGGCGACAAGAGGTACCCCAAAAAACGAACCTCCTGAACGGCGAAAACACATTTCTCGAGTTTAGCATACAGTTTGTTGTCCCGTAAGACCTGCAACACCTGTTTGACATGGGACTGATGCGTCTCCCATATCGGGAGAATAGATCAAGATATCGTCCAAGTAAACAACTACAAATCTACCCACCAAATGATGGAAAATATCATTGACAAAATGTTGGAAAACCGCCGGGGCGTTAGTGAGCCCGAACGGCATTACGAGACTTTCAAAATGGCCGTCCGGGGTATTAAACGCAGTTTTCCATTCATCCCCCTCTCTGACCCTAATCAGGTTGTAGGCCCCCCTCAAATCCAACTTGGAGAACCATTTGGCACCCACAACCTGACTAAATAAATCAGGGATCAGAGGGAGGGGGTATGGATCACGGACAGTAATCCGATTCAATTCCCGAAAATCCAAACAAGGACGGAGGCCCCCATCTTTTTTTTTCACAAAAAAGAAACCAGCCGCAACCGGCGACGTGGAGGGCCTAATGTGTCCCGTCTCCAGACTTTCAGAAATGAAATCCTTCATTGCTTGTCTTTCGGGACCAGATATAGTAAACATCCTAGCTTTGGGCAGTTTAGCTCCGGGAACGAGGTTGATAGGGCAATCATATGCCCGATGAGGGGGCAAGTCTCGGCACCCCTTCTCTGAGAACACATCCTCATACTCCGATAGGAATGGGGGCAGAGATTCAGCAGATACCACCGAAAGGGATGTAGCCAAACAATTCTCCGAACAAAAATCACTCCATTCCACAATGTCCCTGGACTGCCAATCCACTACGGGATTATGTTTAATCAACCATGGCAAGCCCAGGACAATGGGAGCGGGGAGACCGTCTAAGACATAGCAAGATAACGTCTCCTGATGTTGGGATCCAACCGTTAACTTAATGTTATGTACGATATGTGTGAGACTACCCTGAGCAAGAGGGGCTGAGTCGATGGCATAGATACGGATGGGGCGAGACAATAAACAGCGGTTAAGCCCATGAGCGTGTACAAAACGAGCATCCACCATGCAGATCCCCGCACCACTATCCACAAACACAGAAATGCCTTCCGTTTTGCTCTCTAGCGCCACCTCTGCACTCAGGAGAAAATGGGAAGTACAAACGGAGGATACACACACCTCCCGCTCGACCACCTCCACACCCCCCATAGTCACATGAGGTCCCGGCACCCTAGTCCGTTTAGGAGCGTAGGGACAGGCCCCGATGAAATGGTCTCCTTTCCCACAGAAAAAACAGACCCCCTTCCCCCTGCCCCGGGAGGCACCGGAGGAGAGCCTCGAGGCCGCCGCTCCTCCAAGCTGCATAGGTTCCTCCCCCCTCGGGAGAAATGACTCGCCCTCCGAGTGACCACCCGGCAACAAGGAACCACCATGAGAAGGGCTCCCAGTTGCAGGAAGTCTACCCCTCCGCTCCTGGAGGCGTCTATCCATGCGAATAGCCAACGACATAGCTGCCTCCAGGGACGGGGGGGTCTCATACACTGCCAGGGCATCCTTCAGTCTTTCTGAAAGACCCTGGCAAAAATGACTCCTGAGAGCCGGATCGTTCCACTTTGTGTCCATAGCCCACCTGCGGAACTCAGAACAATATGATTCCGCCGACCGAGTCCCCTGGTGGAGATGGCGCAATTTGGATTCAGCCAAAGAGACACGGTCAGGGTCATCATATATGAGGCCTAAGGCGTCAAAAAATCCATCCACAGACTGGAGACAAGTAGAGTCCTGTGGCAGAGAGAAAGCCCAGGATTGGGGATCCCCCTGCAGCAATGATATAATAATTCCTACCCGCTGCTGCTCATCACCAGTGGAATACGGCTTAAGCCTAAAGTATAATTTACAGGCCTCTTTGAACACAGTAAATTTGTCTCTGCCTCCTGAAAACCTGTCAGGGAGGGCAACCTTAGGTTCCGGTCTGGCCGGACCCACTGCTTGATTCCCCAAGACACCATGTTGCGGTTGTGGTCCCTGCAGAGCCGACCGAAGGTCCGCAACCTCCAAAGACAAGGTCTGCAGCTGCTGGGCCAAAGCAGACACAGGATCCATAAGGAAAGGAAGGAAAATCAAATCCTCCCCTTCCTTCACTTACAGTTATGGCAGGTGATAAAGTCACGCTGGGAGTGGGGAAGACACCCAGCGTAGGATAACGACGGGGGGGGGGGAATCAGGAGTCCCTAATGCTAAGGGCACAAGAAGGAGACGGTGACCCCTAGACTTCCTAGAGCTGACCCTGTCTGCCCTAACGTCCCTATACAGTCTCCTCAACTGTCGCCGACCACGAACCTCGTCCCTCTCTGATCCTAGATCTATCTTATCTAAGGATCAGATGGAGAGGTTCACTAGACCCCTCCACTAGCAACTAAAGACAAACACCAGGGAAGACAGACATTTGGGAAAAGGAAACACTTATCTGACAGCAGAACACAGCAACCTCCACAAACTCAGCTTCTGCTGGAGCAAGGATAAAGTGTGCACAAGGAACTATCACCTGCACCGAGGAAGGGTAATGAACCTCCTTATAAAGGTGGATGGAGTCTGCTGGGTCCTAGTGACCTACAACATTGGTGGATAAAACCAGACCGAGCGCAAGACCTCCACAGCCGTCTCCCCATAATAGAGAGATCTCATCACACCTTCTCTCCATCAACACAGAAGGTAAATGCCCCTGAAAGAGACGGACCATCCTCCACCATTATGGCTGGTGGGCCAAACGCTGGGATCGTCTGCGCGTGGCCTCCACCCTGTCATCCGTGCCACCCGTGACAATGTGGGACCTAGTCAGCAGCACTCATTTGAAGACCAGATAGTGAAAAAATGGAAGATGGACCAACTAAGGAGATGGCAGGGGGTGATAGGGGAAGGAAAGCTATGGGTTTGTCTAAGGAAAGTATGAGTTCATTGGTTCATTGGACCTCTGAATTCAGAAAAATGGTAATGACGCTACTATTTTTCCGTATGAGCGCAAATTGCACATATTTAGGAAAATTCATAGCTAATTCAATTTGTTTACATCTGATTTGTTCATCCTTACTAGATTCCCAAACAAATGCATTTTATGCACTTAACAAAAAAGGTTTTTAGTGAAGACATCAACATTATACAAAGCGTTTATACTTGCATTAATACTTCTTCAGTACCTAATGATTTTCTGTTTCAGCCGAGAAATGATTTTAAGCAAAAAACAAGGGGATTTTACATTCTTGTTATTTAGTAGTATAGGGACTATACCTTTGAGCCTTGACCGCAGGGGATCTGGAACACTTGATATTTGTATTGCTCCTGTGTCATCACTTAGAAAACATTATCCATTTTGCCTTTTTTCAAGCCCTGGTGTAAGTTAGGGAGACGTGTCTATCAGACACTCCCATTACTAACCCAGTGAGTGTAAAGTGAATAAAACAGATACAGGAAAAATTTGTTTAATAGAATAAAGATTCTCACTCACTATCCCTCATTCACCAATTTATTATTTAAAAGAAATCTAAAAAAGCTCCATTGTAATCCACATTGTATGTGTACTGTGTGAGGACACAGAATATTTCCAACTGTGTTGTAAGTTAAATATTTTTAATTGGGCCAGATGTATTGTTCTTTTGTTTGTTAACTGATGAAAAGTAAGTCATTGTGTTTTGCAAGACTAAATGGAGACCCATTATCTTAGTTTGTGGATTGCTAACTAACTGTAATTTGCCTCAGCCCCCTCGGTCCACATCATTCAAAGAAAAATTATGCAGTCAGATTGAACTGCCTACCAATAAGAGAACAGCCTTATCCAAACCATTCCTGTAAGACCACAATACCCTGAGGTGAAGGCTTGGGGTATAAAAAGGACTTGCTGAGTCACCAGTTGTTTTATGCTACATGACTTCAGCCTAGGGGCTTCAGTCCTGGTTAGATTATATCCTGGATCATATTTGATAGGAGTACAGCCTAGGATCCTAGGATTTGGCTGGAAAACACCCAATTAGGGACAAATTGGTCACCTGACCACAGACTTTTCTGTGTTTGACTAGCTTCCTAAGCTTGCTGCTATCCATTCTCAGTGGGTGTCCACAAGAAGTGAAGTGCTGCTGGACTGGGGTAGTTTGCCCTGTAAGCCCCAAAGGCACACATATTATAATCCCTGATGAGTCAACAGAAGGTTGAGACACTGTTGCTTTTTTACATCATGTGTTCTTGCTGGTTATGTGTAATATGCTTTTGACTGTTGGAAACCCAATAAAGTCTAACCAATGTGTGGTTCCCTCAGCCTGTGCTGTCTGAGTAAGGTTCTGCCCAGCACAATTTTTGTGCTGAAAAGTGCCCCCTCAGCTTATACTCGAGTTAGTGTTCAGTGTCAGTGGGGGGGATGGTGTCAAGGGCCTGGAGGAGGTGGAAGGGAGCTGCAGAGTGTGCGGGAGGTCATGTGGGCCCACTCATTAGTGTAATATAATATGCGCTGCATCCCTCTGTCCATCACCGACTGGGGGAGCAGCGCACATTACATAACACTAAGTGATATTTCCCCCCTATCACTTTATACAGCTGACATGCTGCCACAAATAAAATAATAAAGGATTGAACTTACCCTCTGTCGCTGTCCTGCAGACACCATGGGGACCTCCCTCCGTCCTTCCTGCTTGTACCTGGTTTCTAATTGCGTGATTAGCACAGCAGCCATGATGTCACTGATGCGCCAGTCACATAAATAGAATCCGGGTACAAGCAGGAAGAGCGGAGGGAAGATGCCACGATGCCTGCAGGACAGCAACGGAGGGTAAGTTCAATCCCTTATTATATTATGTGCGGCAGCATGGGGGCCTGTATACCAGTGATGGGGGCCTGTATACTAATAATGGGGGCTGTATACCAGTGATGGGGGAGCTGTATACTAGTGATGGGGGAGCTGTATACCAGTGATGGGGGCTGTATACCAGTGATGGGGGCTGTATATCAGTGGGCCTGTATACCAGTGATGGTGGGCATGTATACCAGTGATGGAGGCCTGTATATCAGTGATGGGGGGGCTGTATACCAGTGATGGGGGCCTTTATACCATTGATGGGGGGCTGAATACCATTGATTGGGTGCTGTATACCAGTGAAGAGGGCTGTATATCAGTGATGGAGGGGGCTGTATACCAGTGATGGGTGCCTGTATACCAGTGATGGGGGCTGTATACCAGCGATAGTGGGCTGTATACCAGTGATTGGGGGGGCTGTATACCAGTGATGGGAGGCTATATACCAGTGATGGGGGCATTATATACCAGTGATGGAGGTCCTATATGCCAGTGGTGGGTGCTATATACCAATGATGGGGGCTATATACCAGTGACGGAGGTTCTATATACCAGTGATTGGGGTGCTATATACCAGTGATGGCTGCTATATACCAGGATGAGGGGTTATATACCAGTAATGGGGGCCATTTACCATGATGAGAGGGGTGTATACAGTGATGAGGGGCTGTATACCAGGATGAGGGGCTATATATAGTGATGTGGGGATATATACTAGTATGGATGTCTGCTGCATTTCTCACCCTAGGCTTATACTCGAGTCAATAAGTTTCCTTAGTATTGGAAGTTTCAATTATCATGTTTCATGAGTTATTTACAAGTTTATGACCACTTATAAAATGTGTTCAAAGTGCTGCCCATTGTGTTGGATTGTCAATACAACCCTCTTCTCCCACTCTTGACACACTGATAGCAACACCGCAGAAGAAATGCTAGCACAGGTTTCCAGTATCTATTGTTTCAGTTGCTGCGCATCTCGTATCTTTGCAGGATAGGTAATTTCCTTCAGATGAATGATGAGGCAAACTGTTTTGTGAGTGGTGAAGTTAACAAACAAAACCACCAGTATTGGTCTGACACTAACCCCCATTGGATAGATCCCTCCAAGACTGTTGGAACACAAAAAATGTATGGTATGGTGTGTTATATAAGGTACAAAGATAGTGGGGACATTCTTCATTAATGGAAACCTCACTGTGGGTTAGTGTCAGACCAATAGCGGTGGTTTTGTTTGTTAAATTCACCATTCAAAAAAAGTTTGCCTCATCACTCATCTGAAGGCAATTGTCTATGCTGTGAAGATACGAGATGTGCAGCATCTGAAACAACAGATACTGGAAGCCTGTGCTAGCATTTCTTCTGCCGTGTTGCTATCAGTGTGCATTGACAATCCAATACAATAGGCAGCACTTTGAACACATTTTATAAGTGGTCATAAACTTGTAAATAACTCATGAAACAATAAAGTTATGTTAAAACCAAGCACACCATTGTTTTTATTATGAAATTGTCAATAAGTTTGATGTGTCACATGACCTTCTTCCCATTGAAAAAATAAAGTTCAATCCAAAATTGCCATCTTTAAAATGGCCGCCATGGTCACCACCCATCTGGAAAAGTTTTCCTCCTCCCATATACTATTGTGCCACAAACAGGAAGTTGATATCACCAACCATTTCCATTTTATTTAGGTGCATCCATATAAATAGTCCACCCTGTATGTATATTGTAACAGTTGATCAAAACTGCATACATATTACATATAATGAGAACTAATAAAAAAACTAATAAAACAACGAATAATAAAGTATGTATTAAAATAATAACATTACAGTATCCATAGAAGTAGCAGTAACTCAGGGTGATATTAGAAACCTATAGACCAAATTATTATATATGAAATTTACTTGATATTTATGAAAAATAATTTGACTAGAAATGTCAAGAATGGTTTTGCTTGCCCATCTAAAGAATATCCATATTACTATGCTATTCATGGACTATATTAGACCAAAAATAAAACAATTTGGGAAAAAGAAAGCGTGCACGCAATTGTAAATTTCAGAGAAGTCATACATTTTTCTTGTAATACCAGATGACATCAGTGCTTATAAATTGAGCATCTCAATCTTCTTAAGCATTATGGTTTACCTTAGCCTTCTCAGGAGACATTTTCCTATTGAGCTATTACTGTAATCCAGCTGTGTGGCTGCTGGACTGTGAGACTCTGATTGGAACGACTTTCTAAGGTGTTAAGAAAAGATACAACAACCTTCGGATATAGTCAAGAGCTGCAGACATTTTAGTCATAAACAATACTCCCAACAGTTCAATGCATGTAATCCTATGTCAAAAGAGTAAAGCATTTTATCATCCAACTCTTTGTAGACATAACAAATATAATTCTGCTTTCAAATAACAATCTTAAAATTAAAAAAAAATTGATCATTGATTTTCATTACTATTTCACCTGTAATGTACATTTTAAGTTTTGTCACATGATAAAATAAATAACATTTACAGCAAATATTGTGCTTGTGTACTAGCATTAAATTATCATTAATGAAACATCAAAGGCTTTCTAGGACTTTAAAGAAATTAATTTATTGAACTTCAATTAGAAATACTCTATTCCATATAGATTTTGTTTTGTATTTCATTCTTTTCCTGATCCTGATAATGTTCTGAGTTTGTTTTGGTAGCATCAACAGGACAACAAAAGCGGCAGTTACATGTGCAAGTTAATTCAAAGATGAGAAAGAAGACTCAACCAAATCCCCATAAAGTTTTGATATGCTGTCATGAGAACTATTCCATTATAAGTGTGATCCTATGAGCAGAGGTCACACAAAAAAATATAGTTTTTAGTTCATTATCAATAGCAATAGAGTATCATTAATCTGAATTATCAAATCATTGGAATGCGATATCTCAACCTAATCTCATTCCTTTTTGTTAGCCTATCCGTGTCACCATCCCCTCCTACTTAGTACATGGACCACTGACCCCCTTCCCTCACACCTACTCCAGTCTCTCTCCAGTTGTCACTACTCACCTAAGTAAAATCTTCACTCTCTCTCTCTCTTCTGTTATTGTCCCCTCCTCCTTCAAACACTCCATTATTAAAAAAGAAAACTTCTCTTGACCCATCCTGTACAAATAACTACCAATCTCCAATCTCTTCTTCATCTCTAAACTCTTGTAGCTCCTGGTCTATTCCTGCCTTACACATTACCTCTCCACTCACTCATGTCTAGATCTATTACTGTCTGGTTTCTGCCCTGTACATTCTACAAAAACTGCCCTCATCAGAGTGGTCAATGACATTTTGACAGCAAAATATACAGTGCCTTGTGAAAGTGTTTGACCCCTTGAATTTTTCAACCTTTTGCCACATTTCAGGCTTCAAACATAAAGATATAAATTCTATTTTTTTGTGAAGAATCAACAACAAATGGGAAACACAATCATGAAGTTGAACGAAATTTATTGGATATTTTATTTTTTATTTGTTAAAAAAGTTTTAAATATGCAATAAATTTCTTTCCACTTCATGATTGTGTCCCACTTGTTGTTGCTTCTTCACAAAAATTTTTGAATTTATATCTTTATGTTTGAAGCCTGAAATGTGGCAAAAGGTTGAAAAGTTCAAGGGGGCCAAATACTTTCACAAGGCACTGTAATTGTGACTACTCTCTTCTTATTCTTTTTGACCTCTTTACAGCTTTCAATACTGTTGCCCACCATCTACTGCTAGCTATGCTCCAAGCAAACGGTTTAAAGGATACCTTAATCGGCTTAACCCTTAAGGACCGAGTCACTTTGCACCCTAATGACCGGACCATTTTTTGTAATTCTGACCACTCTCCCTTTATGAGGTAATATCTCTGGAACGCTTCAACGGATCCTAGCGATTATGAGATTGTTTTTTCGTGACATATTGGGCTTCATGTTAGTATTAAATTTAGGTCGATAATTTTAGCGTTTATTTGTGGAAAAAATCAAAAATTTGGCAAAAATTTTGAAAATTTAGCAATTTTCAAATTTTAAATTTTTATTCTGCTAAACCAGAGAGTTATGTGCCACAAAATAGTTAATAAATAACATTTCCCACATGTCTACTTTACATCAGCACAATTTTGGAAGAAAAATAAAAAATTGTTAGGACGTTATAAGGGTTCAAAGTTCATCAGCAATTTCTCATTTTTCCAGCAAAATTTACAAAACCATTTTTTTGTGACCACATCACATTTTAAGTCTCTTTGAGGGGTGTACATGACAGAAAACACCCAAAAGTGACACCATTCCAAAAACTGCACCCCTCAAGCTACTCAAAACTACATTCAAGAAGATTATTAACCCTTCAGGTGCTTCACAGGAACTAAAATAAAGTTGAAGGAAAAAATGGACATTTAAATTTTTGTAACAAAAATGCTCTTTTAGCCTCAATTTTTTCATTTTCACATGGGCAACAGGATAAAATGGATCCTAAAATTTGTTGGGCAATTTCTCCTGAGCACATAGATACCTCATATATGGTCATAAACCACTGTTTGGGCGCACAGCAGGGCTCAGAAGGGAAAGAGCGCCATTTGAATTTTAGAGCCAATTTTCCGTTCAAAAAGTGAAATGACGCTCCTTCACTTCTGAGCCCTGCCGTGCGCCCAAAACAGTGGTTTATGACCACATATAAGGTATTGGTGTGCTCAGGAGTAATTGCCCAACAAATTTTGTGATGCATTTTATCCTGTTGCCCATGTGAAAATGAAAAAATTGAGGCAAAAAGAAACTTTTTGGTGAAAAAAAAGTGTTTTTTCATTTTTATGGATGAATATGTAAAGCATCTGGGGGTTCAAAGTGCTCATTATGCATCTAGATACGTTTCTTATGGGGTCTAGTTTCCAAAATGGGGTCACTTGTGGGGGAGCTCCAATGTGGAGACACACCGGGACCCTCCAAACGCAACATGGTGTCCCCTAACAATTTGAATGGAAAATGAGCTCAATTTGTTAGCGGACACCATGTCGTGTTTGGAGGGTCCCTGTGTGTCTCCACATTGGAGCTCCCCACAAGTCACCCCATTTTGGAAACTAGACCCCCAAAGGAACGTATCTAGATGCATAGTGAGCACTTTGAACCCCCAGGTGCTTCACAAATTGATCCGTAAAAATGAAAAAAGAAACTTTTTGTGGAAAAAAAAGTGCTTTCTCATTTTTATGGATGCATTTGTGAAGCATCTGGGGGTCAAAGTGCTCACTATGCATCTAGATACGTTCCTTAGGGGGTCTAGCTTCCAAAATGGGGTCACTTGTGGGGGAGCTCCAATATGGAGACACACCGGGACCCTCCAAACGCAACATGGTGTCCGCTAACAATTTGAATGGAAAATGAGCTCAATTTGTTAGCGGACACCATGTCGCGTTTGGAGGGTCCCTAGTGTCTCCACATTGGAGCTCCCCCACAAGTGACCCCATTTTTGAAACTAGACCCCCAAAGGAACGTATCTAGATGCAAAGAGAGCACTTAGAACCCCAGATGCTTCAGAAATTCATCTGTAAAAATGAAAAAACACTTTTTTTTCCACAAATAATTTATTTTTTCATTATTACGGATCAATTTGTGAAGCATCTGGGGGTTCAAAGTGCTCACTATGCATCTAGATATAATCCTTTGGGGGTATAGTTTCCAAAATGGGGTCACTTGTGGGGGAGCTCCAATGTGGAGACACACAGTGACCCTCCCAATGCGACATGGTGTCCGCTAACAATTTGAGCTCATTTTCCATTCAAATTGTTAGCGGACACCATGTCGCGTTTGGAGGGTCCCCGTGTGTCTCCACATTAGAGCTCCCCCATAAGTAACACCATTTTGGAAACTAGACCCCCAAGGAATGTATCTAGATGCATAGTGAGCACTTTGAACCCCCAGGTGCTTCACAAATTGATCCGTAAAAATGAAAAAATAAACTTTTTGTGGAAAAAAAAAAGTGCTTTTTTCATTTTTATGGGTGAATTTGTGAAGCATCTGGGGGTTCAAAGTGCTCACTATGCATCTAGATACGTTCCTTAGGGGGTCTAGTTTCCAAAATGGGGTCACTTGTGGGGGAGCTCCATTGTGGAGACACACAGGGGCTCTCCATACGCAACATGGTGTCCACTAACAATTGGAATTGTTAGCGGACACCTTGTAGGATATAAAGAGCCCTATGTGCCTAAACATTGGAGCTCCCCACAAGTGACCCCATTTTGGAAACTGACCACCAAATTAATCATAGGAGACTTTAACCCCAGGTGCTTCACAAATTGATCCGTAAAAATGAAAAAAGAAACTTTTTGTGGAAAAAAAAGTGCTTTTTTCATTTTTATGGATGAATTTGTGAAGCATCTGGGGTTCAAAGTGATCACTATGCATCTAGATACGTTCCTTCGGGGGTCTAGTTTCCAAAATGGGGTCACTTGTGGGGGAGCTCCAATGTTCAGGCACACAGGGAGGGGCTCTCCATACCCGACATGGTTTCTGCTAACAATTGGAGCTAATTTTCTATTGAAATTGTTAGCGGACACCATGTCGCATATGGAGAACCCGTGTGCCACCAGCATAAGGGCAACTGGTAGAGCTGGGGTACAGCACCAGAAAATGCCGCTCTAATGAATGCGCTATTTTCTTAAGTGGCTGTGGGTTGAAATTTGCAGCGCGGGGGACCCACAACATTTGGGTCTCTCCAGCTGAGGATTCCAGTCAGCCAGCTACCAAGTTGTACATGGCTGGCTACAAAAAATACAGCGAAGGCCTTTTTTTTATTTCTAGAACTAATTCTAGAAAAAAAAAATGACGTGGGGCTCCGCCATATTTTTGGTCCAGCCAGGTACAACTTGGCAGCTACAGACTGCCAGCAACCCCAGCTGCCTCGTTGTACCTGGCTGCAACCAAAAATACAGCGAAGCCCATTTTTTTTTATTTCTAGAACTAATTCTAGAAAAAAAAATGACATAGGGCTCCGCCATATTTTTGGTCCAGCCAGGTACAACTTGGCAGCTACAGACTGCCAGCAACCCCCAGCTGCCTTGTTGTACCTGGCTGCAACCAAAAATACAGCGAAGCCCATTTTTTTTTATTTCTAGAACTAATTCTAGAAAAAAAATGACGTAGGGCTCCGCCATATTTTTGGCCCACCAGCTACAACTAGGCAGCTGGGGGCTGGAATCCTCAGCATGGAAAGGCCCAAGCGTTCTGGGCCCCCCATGCTGCGAATTGCAGCCCGCAGCCCCCAGAAAATGGCGCATTCATTGAAGCGCCATTTTCTGGCGCTGTACCCATGCTCTTCCAGTTGCCCTGGTGCCGGTGGCAAACTGGGTGATAAAGGGGTTAATGCCAGCTTTTTATTGGCAGCTTGCACTAAGCCCGAGATTCATAATATAGGGCCAATGTTAGACCCGCCATTAGGAATCTCTGGTAAATAGTCAGAAAATACACACATAGAAAAATCTTTTTATTTGAAAAAAAAACACAAACAAAATTCGGACTCCATCTTTATTATAAAGATCCGACGTAGTCCACAACGAAGGTCCCACGACGCTCGATCGCCTCCGACGTAGTTCACAACGAAGGTCCCACAGACGCTCGATCGCCTCTGCTCAATCCAGAGACTACAGCAAGGGATCAAGTGTCCTCTTCCTACTGTCTTGGGGGTCAGAGTTATGGTGCACTGTATGACAATGTTCTGTTATACAGTGCACCATGACTATGATCCCAGAGACTACAACAAGAGGACACTTGATCCCTTGTTGCACCCATCCATCCACCTATGCACCCATGATCCACGCACGCACACAACCACGCACGCACATCCAAGCACGCACATCCACACATGCACACATCCACGCACGCTGACATCCTTGCACGCACATCCACGCACACTGACATCCACGCATGCACACATCCATGCACGCATGCTGACATCCACGCACACATCCACGCACATCCACATCCACGCAGATCCACGTACGCACAGATCCACACGCACACATCCACGCACGCTGACATCCACGCATGCAAATCCACGCACGCACATCCACGCACGCACATCCACACACGCACATCCACACACGCACATCCACACACGCACATCCATGCACGCACATCCACGCACGCTGACATCCACGCATGCACACATCCATGCACGCATGCTGACATCCACGCACACAACCACGTACGCACAATCCACGTACGCACAGATCCACACATGCGCACATCCACGCACGCACATCCACGCACGCTGACATTCATGCACGGTGACATCCACGCACACATCCACGCACGCACGCTGACATCCACACACGCACATCCACGCACGCACATCCACACACACATCCACGCACACGCACATCCACGCACGCACACATCCATTCATTCACCCATTCATCCATTCACCCATCCATCCATCCACCCACCCATCCATCCATCCATCAATCCATCCATCCATCCATCTATTCATTCATTCATTCATTCATTCATTCATTCATTCATTTATACTTACCCACCGATGAGGAGTAGCCCCTGAGAAAAGGAGGAGCCACACCGGAGACTGCAGAGGACTCGGAGGCCGACGGTGTGGGTGGGTGCACCGGCGCGTGCAGCCCTACGGGATAGGTGAGCGGGGCTGGGGGGTGAGTATGAGCAGGGGGGGCATGAGCAGGGGTGCATGAGCAGGGGGGACACGAGCAGGGGGGAGGGGGCCCTGCAACTTGACCGGCGGGCACATGAGCCCGCCGGCAGAAGTACTATTGAAAGAGGAGAGCGGGTGGTTGGCGGGGACCGGGGTAGGGGGTGCCGGCCGGACACAGGGGGAACTGGACACAGGGGGGACTTGGGCAGCACACACAGGGGGGGGCTGGACAGCTCACAGGGGGGGCCCTGGACGGAGCGGGGAAAAGACACAGGGGATGCTGGAGTATTAGATAATGGCCGGCGGGTGCAGTGCAGCCCGCCGGCAGATAAGTATGATTGGGGAGGGGGGGGTGAAGGGGTTAACAAGGGTCCCCACACCTCTGCCCCTGACCCTCAGCTGTCACTGACAGCTTTTAGCATTGAGCTGTCACTGTTTGTTTAGAAGCAGTGACAGTTCAAAGCCATGACGAGTATACTCGTCATGATGCGGGAACTGACATCTTTTCATGACGAGTATACTCGTCATTAGTCGTAAAGGGGTTAAATACCACTTTCTCCTAGTTTTCTCCTAATTTTCTGATTGCTCCTTCAGTGTATCATTCTCTGACTCCACTTCTTCCCTTTCTCTCACTATTTGAATCCCTCAGGGTTCTGTCCTTGGCCGTCTTCTCTTCTCTCTCTACATGGCCACAATTGGACAGACCATAAGCAAATTTGTCTTCCAGTACCATCTTTATGCTGATGACACACATCTATACAAATCATATGTTGACCTTACTCTCGCTGTTCTATAGAACACCAGTGACTGTCTAAACTTCTTTTGCTCCCGCTGTCCACTAACCGCGCTAAATATGACCTATTCCTCTCAGAATGCAGCACCACGGTAATACCTAGGCAGCAGACTCGCTGTATGGGTGTTATGTTTGATACCAATCTTTACTTCACCTCCTATATACAATTTCTTGCCCACTTTTGATGCCAATCTTAACTTCACCTATATACAATTTCTTGTCCGATCTTGATGCTTGTACCCAAAGAACATCTTTAGTACCCACCCCTTTATCATCATAAAAACAACAAAAACTCTCACTGTGGCCCAATCCACACACTTTAATTATTACAATTCTCTATTAATTGGCCTCTCCCTCATGAGACTTTTCCTGCTCCAGTTCAATCTTAATGCAGCAGCCAGGGTCATCTATCTGGCTAATTGTTGCTCGAATTTTTCTGGTCTGTGTCAGGCATTGCACTGGCTGCCGATACAGTATAGGATGCAATTTTAATTGCTTCTCCTCATTGATAATGCTCTTCACCCCCTAAATCTCCACCCTCATCTCTGTCTATCATCCTACCTGTTCTCTATACTCCCCAAGTGACTTTTGACTAACATCCACACCAATCCAAGCCTCCCACTCCCAGCTCCAGGACTTTTCTAAAGCTGCACCAATTCTCTGGAATGCTCTACCCCAAAAAATTAGGACAAACCACAACTTATATAGCTTTAGGAGCTCCCTAAAAACACATCTTTTTACAGTGGCTTATCACGTTACCTAACCAAAGTTCTTTATACAGCATATAGCCCATTCACTATTTTTCTGAACATAATTCTCCATCAAACTCCACTGCACCCAAAAGCACTACAAAGATTGCCTGATGACTGGCTCATGTAACCTTTATCTCTTCCTCATTTATTTAAGATGGCTGGACCATCATTGTAAATAAACCCATGTACTTTTGTGTCACCATCACCTCATTGTAGATTGTAAGCTGTTATGAGCAGGGTCTTCATTATTTTTGCTTTAGTTATTGTATTTTCTATAATTGTGTTACTTATGATTATATATGAACCTCTGTGCTATAAAGCACTGTGGAATATGTTAGTGCTATATAAATAAAGATAATTATTATGGTTACTTTGTTATAATTAGACAATATTAAACCGTTATTTCCATCTCCAAGTTACTATTCCAATATATAGTAGGTGTAATAATATGAGTAAAGACCTCCAATTAGAAATGTACAATAGTTCTCCTGATCGCAAATCCTTTTTTCTTGCTCCACATTTATCTTACATGTACAGTGGATGCAAAAATGTCTATACCCCTATTAATAAACAGGTTCCTGTCACATAAAAAAAAATTATAATCAGAAGAATAATTTCAGAAATGTTTCCACCAATAATGTCAGCGATAATCTATACCTTCAATTTAAAAAGTTATTGAAACTCCTTGTAGATGAAAAAAGAAAAATAAAGAACTAAAATAATGATGTGGTTGTAGAAATATTCACTCCCTTAATTTAATACTTTGTTGAAGTACCCTTTAAATTTATAACAGCATTCAGTCTTTTTGGGCTGGAGTCTATTACAGGCACATCTAGAACTGGCAATCTCTTCTCACCTTTTAGGCAGATTGTGATGACATATCCTGTATACAGTCCTCTTGAGGTCAACCCGTAGATTTAATCAGACTCAGGTAAGGGCTCTGGTTGGGTCATTCCAAAACGTTGATCATGTTTTGGTGACACCAGTCTTTTTTTAATTTCAAGAAACTCTTAAGGTTATTACCATGCTGAAATTTGAAATTCTTCTTCTTTATCTTTTTAGCAGATGCCTGAAGATTTTGTTGCAAAATTGACTGTCATTTTGAACTGTTCATAATTTTCTCCACCTTAACTAAGACCCCAGTTGCAGTTGCTGAAAAAAGCCCCAAAGTATTATGCTGCCTCCACAATACTTCTATTAGAACAGATGAACTCTAAATGCAGTCAATCAGAATCACATTAAAGGTAATCTTTCAGCAGGTATTTGCTATGTAAGATGAGGACAGCATGCTGCAGGGTTTACAAAACAAAAGTCAACTGTGTCTCTCTTATCAATGTATTGTTATATAAACTAAGGTTTTATGACCTAGTGAATACCATTACAGGACTATTTTGTCACATGTACAGCAGTCTGACATGCCTCCTGCTGTGATTGACACCTAGCGAACAATAGATGATCTTTATTGAGTGTGTGGTCTGGGCAGACCAGCTCTCCCAACTCTCCCAGCTCTCCCAGCTCTCCCAGCACTGCTACATGCCTAAAACTAAATGATTTGATTGTGACAGAATGGCTGCACCCAGTAATCTAAGTAATCCAAGTAATCTAAATTAAACATCATTAGTTTCAGAAATTCTTTGCCTAGAACATGCTGCTCTCAGATGAGGTAGCAAAAACCTGCTTACAGATTCCCCTTCTGTGATGGCAGCTGTATACTGACTACACTGTAACATTAGTTTAAATGTGTTTTGCTAGTTGAGAACACAACCACATTCTCAATTATAGGAGAGTCTTTACATTTTTACATTTTATTTTAGTTTTGTTATGTTTATTTTCATCCTCAACTTAGTTCACTTTATTTTTCAATGAATTTGCTCAGATTGACATTAAAGGTGGGAAACATTAAGAAATAATTCTTGATCATATCCTGATATTATCATATCCTGATACATACATGACCAAATCTTGGAGTTTTAAAACTGGTGTGCAAACTTTTTATTTCCACTATATTTCTATTAAAGATAAAGATATTTTCAGGTCTCCACAGGCTACTAACCATATAACAATAATACAATTTGTTCCTCTTATCTTAGAATTTTGGTTTCTCTTTCCCAGCCCCTCTCTTCCTCCCTGGCCTGACTCTGCTTTACGTCACCTGTTGTATTTACTTCAGAATCTAACACAGTTTTTTTTTTCCTTTTTTTTTTTCTTTTGCTTATGTATATATGTATGTCTTCAGAATTTGTGTCATTATCTGCCTGACGAAGGGCTCATAGTGTCCCGGAAGCTTTCTATGTTTACCATCTTTTCAGTTAGCCATTAAAAGGTATCCACCACTGAGGACTCTTAGATTCCAATATTTTTCTATCTACTGGTTAACACGGTAGACACATTTTTTTACCTTATTAAAGATAAGCAAACCAATTTGATGCCAATTAAATTTGTGGGGATTGGCGTTGTTTTGTTGATGCGCAGTTTTGACTTTGCAGCAAATATACCTTTTGAAATCATGTAACAAAAAACATGTAACCTTAGTCTCATCAGACAATATCACATTGTCTCATAACACTTTGACAGACATGATGTAGGTTTGTTGAACATAGCTAAGTTAGGATGTTTTTCTTTGCAAGAAAAGGTTTCTATCTTGTCACTCTACCTCAAGGTACTTGTCAGGAAATCCTGGAAATTCTTTAACCCATTAAGGACCTAGCCTCATTTTGTAATTCTGACCAGTGTCACTTTATGAATTAATTAGGTAGGATAGAGTGGCTCACTGATGGACCCGGTACTCAGAAGGACTGATCTTCATCAATAAATAATCATGTTTTGAATTCAAGAAGTCTTGTATTTTCATTTTATCATGTGCGAAAGCTATTTTTGATAACTTTATGAATTAATAACTCTGGAATGCTTCAATGTATCCCTGTGATTCCAATACTGTTTTTTCATGACATATTGGACTTCATGTTAGTGGTAAATATAGGATGATATTTTCTGAATTTCTTTGACCACAGAGAGTGTTTACACACAGTGGCAGTTCAAAGCCATTACTGGCATAGCCGTCATTGGTCCTTAAGGGGTTAATGTTGCTATAGGCCAATTGACATCCTCCTAGACTTATTTTCTTCTTGTTCTTTCATAGAATTTTGAAGGACATTAAGTTCTAGAAAGGGATGAGTGAATAATTTTGAGTGGAATTGAATTCTACATTCACCAAAATGTGAATTTCTTGTATAGCTGGTCACCACTTTTTGACCAGTAAAAGCACCATCAAAATGTTATAAAACTTATACTCTACTCTACGGCCCCTCCACTCCCCAATGCCACATGTCCGGTCTTTTGTTGCTTTCTCAGACCCATGGCAGTACTGTAAGCCTGGCATATGAGGCTTCTAAATTCGCAAAGCTTACAAAGGTCATGGCCTGGATATGTGACATCATAGCATGTGCATTGAGCTTTGTGGATGCATTTGTATATTGATTGCTAATGATTAAGGAAGTTGTTCTTCCGAAACGCGTCTAACGCCCAGCTAGCACGCTGAATGATTTTATTATAATTTTCAAATAATAAAGAGAATTTTAAGAAGACAAGCACCGGTGTTTTCTACTTCACATAGAAAGCTGCGGCCTATCAACCAAGGCCCATGGATTTCAGTGCTGCTGACAGAAGATGCATTGATTCCCAGATGAGCAGTGTGAAGGATTATAGGAGCTAGCAATATAAGTGGTGAGGTGAATATAGGAATTTGCATATTATATATACAGTTACGTTCAGAAATATTTGGAAAGTATCTGAATCTTCATGACTAATGTTTTGCATGCCACTATTTTTGATTATAAGTACAAGTGGCCATTGGAAGTCATGTTTGCCCATGCCATCACACTTCCGCAACCATGTTTTACAGAGGATATGGTGTGCTTTGTATTATGAGCAGTTCCAAGCCTTCTCCATACTTTCTTGTTCACATCATTTTGATACAGGTGGATCTTAGTTTCATCTGTCCAAAGAATGCTTTTTCAGCAACTCTAGAACTAGGATGGCATCTTTAGATTTCTTTTGGGCAAAGCCTAATCTGGTCTTTGTATTATTAAAGCTAATTAATGGTTTGCACCTTGTGGTGAGATCTCTATATTTGCTCCCATGATATCTTCTCTTTATTGTAGACTTGAATACTGAAACACCTAATTCCTGGAAAGAGTTCTTCACTTGAGTGCATGTTGTGAAGGGGTTTTCTGTACTATGAAGCACCAACCAATCAACCTTGCTGCATTTGGTTGAATATGAGCATAAAGTATAGCCTTGCGCAATTCATAATTAGTCCAGCTAATTCTGTCTTCAGACACATCATCAATAAACACTAGTCACTATTGGAAACCATGCGTACCTGGCTACCACACTTCCTTAACCATGTTTTAGAGAGGATGTGGTATGCTTTGGATCATGAGCAGTCTTCTCCATACTTTCTTTTTCCCATCATTCTGGTACAGGTTGATTTTACTTTCAATTGTCTTAAGAATGCTTTTTCATTATTGGGCTGGCATCATTAAATGATTCTTTGGTAAAATTTAATCTTGGCTTTCTATTTTTATGGCTAACTAATGGTTTACACCTTGGGGTGAACCCTAGTTATTTGGTCTCATGATCTCCTATGTTTTTAGTAGACTTACATACTAAAACACCTGTTTTCTGGAAAGTGTTTTTCACTTCGGTGCAAGATGTGAATGGGTTTACCTTCACTATGGAAAGTATGGTGTGATCATCCACCACTGTTGTCTACCATGGACATTCATGCCTTTTTAAATTCCTAAGCTCAGAAGTGTGCTGTTTTTTTTTTTTTTTTGTAGAATGTACCAAAATGTTGATGTGTACACTGCTAACATTTCTGCTATTTCTCTGCTGAATTTATTTTTTTCAGCCTAATGATGGTCTGTTGCTCTTCCACTGAGAGCTCCTTTTAATGTAGCTTCAGCATGCCAATGCCAGACTTGGAATCAGTTCCAGACCTTTTAACTTCTTAATTGATTATGGATTAATCAAGGGATAGCCCATGAAGCCAATTGAAGAGCTTTTAAGTTAATTATCCAGTCACTTTTGGTACCTTGAAAAAATGCATTTACGTATCAAAGAGATGTGATTCCTAAACTCTTTGTCCAAATAAGATATCTAAAATTAAAGCTGAAAGTCTGAACTTTAAGTCATGACTGGTTATACAACTGTATCTTGAATATATTTTAAGAAACAACTAAAATGCCAAAACATCTGTCACTGTCAAAATATAGCTGGACCTAACTGTATTATATTTATTTTGCCCTGTTGTCTGGAGAGACCCCAGAGGATAATAAGAGACATTATATTTGTAGAAATCTATCTGGGCTGTTCAGACCCTTAAAAGACGTACATAATGGAAATATGTCCAGCCTGCGTGTTATGGGTATCGATAGAATCAATAAAAACAAAAGGGGAGGGGACTGGGAGTGACAAGTTAGATGTAAAGAATTTTTCTGGATAATGACATTGAATGTGAGAGTTCCCAATGGACTCAACTACAAAACCGATGCAACTTATTTTTTATTGATATCATATGATATGGAATAATGCTATATATGTAAATTTTACTGGAATAAGTTGCATTGGTTACTAATATAGGTTGGTTTGCTATATCATACTTGCAGGATTGCTCCAAAAACCTGCATATCATGAGTTGACTAACTTCTTTAGCATTTAATCAGGACAGCTGTGTCTGAGGGGCAAGGTTTTATCTGTATCTAAGGATTGTTTGCACTCATTTTTGTTATGCTGTAGATAAAGAACTGTCGTTCGAAACGCGTCCAGCCTATCTTGGGACTGCGTTCCCATATTTACATGCAACAATAATTTTATGCCTTGATGACATGATCTAATTAAGAAGAAACTTTTATATGGAGTTCTGTCTGGTGCTGGATCCTTTACTTCCACAAGTAATGGGTTTGGGGGTTATTTACAGGGGATATAGTCGTGACGTCACCCGTGGTATGTGGTCAGGGTGACCACCGCTGCTGCAGAACCTCCGGGAATGGTGTTTGGCAGCCGGTGATGTACCGGCTCTCCACGGGCAGAGTCTGGTTACCCGGGACAGTGGTGATGATTGTCTATGGATGATGCAGGGTAGGGGTAGTGGTAGAGATGATAGCAGTTTGTGAGGAATTGAGCGCAAGGAT
Source organism: Allobates femoralis (assembly GCA_033576535.1). Classification (NCBI taxonomy): domain Eukaryota; kingdom Metazoa; phylum Chordata; class Amphibia; order Anura; family Aromobatidae; genus Allobates; species Allobates femoralis. The sequence continues at coordinate 583,971,826 of JARQOC010000003.1, forward strand.
TACACAGACTCACAGTTTTGTAGTTTTCCAAGTCTTTACTGTAGGTGTTATTCAGCAGAGTACTGTCCATGGAGTCTGTACCGGGGCAAGGTTGCGCCCATCCTCGCTGGGTCCTTGGCTTCCCACTCCTGCGCTGTGTGTGTGGCCCTGCTGCCGCTTTAGCTAGGCTGCTGGCTCTGTCTCCTCTCACTTGCTAAGCAACTTGAGTCTTATCTTTGTGTTTCTGACTCTGCCATGTTACTTCGCTGTGGTACAGTGAAGATATATATCCTCCACTAGTCCGGTGTTTACTGTGCAGCTTGTGTCAGGCACAATTTCGGATCCGGTATCCGGTCTTTACGCTCCTCCGGGGTGAGTTTAGGGTAACTTTGTGTCCCGGGTGTGTTCCTCTGCTTCTCCTATTCCTCAGACCCAGACTGGCCTGGAATTGGGCAGCGGACAGTGGGGTGAGCCTAAGGAAGCTCCTTTACACCCAGGTCCTTCTCCTCAGTCCTCTCAGGAACTGGACTAAGTGCCACTTCCTCTCCACACCAGAATATATAGGGAAGCAGCTTTAGCTCCCCCTTCTGGCTTGGAAGCTCTAGTGTAGTGTTGTGGGTTGTATGGGGAATTAACCCTTGGTGATGTTACTGTGGCACATTAACCACTGGGGTGCAACATTTTCATGCAATCTTAAGAACTCCAGAGGAAGCACTACTGTAAACAATGTTCTCATTAAACTAGAATATCAAGAGTAAGAAATAGATTAATGCAAGATCTACTGTATATAAGAAAGTGTGAAATACTGTATATAGATTTCCATAGATATTCTAGTCTAACATGTCTCCAACATAACTTCAAGCAAGCTATACATTCTCTAACATTTGGAGACACAGGCAGTATAAACGAATATGAGGATTTCAGATCAGAATTTCATTCATATGATACAAAGCCTATTAAAGCCTTTATCGTTCATTATTATGATAAAAAGGTTCTGGGCCTTTTACGTCTACTTCTAATATTAAATGCTTTTTATATCTTGGAGTAACTGTTGACAGCTCAATATAATATCATACCTTGAAATCTGTACCAACTGTTGTAAATGTCATACCCAGGTCTGCCTGAAAGACATCTATTCGGTCCTTGATTACAGCAAATGGTGAATAAATTGAGACAATAGAGACAAACCTTAAAGAATAATCTTCATTTCAAGCAAAAATATCAACCTAACAAGTTGAAATTTTGAAAGTGTATAAGTATTGTGAAATATATTCCTTTGGCTAAAATTGAAAGTTTTAGTAAGTTTTTGTGGTTTTACGACTTAATAACAAAAACTAGTCAATGAGGCAGCATATTTAAAATGTGTTTTGCTGCAGTTTTTCTATAGCTGTAAAATGCTGATGCAAGGTTTAATCGCCTCTATTGTTAATAAAAGGACTAAAAGTAAAAATAAAATGGATACCGTACTTTCTGCAATAAAACCAATGTTTTCTGGACTTCTTTAATTTTTAATCATATCTGTGGGAAAAATGAAAACCAGAAATTTTTGGTTACAAATAACTGTAAATGTGGCAAACTTGTAAGCTGTAAATTAGGGTGAATAAATTATTATTAAATTAATAGTATTGCAAACTAAAACCTTATTAGCCACTGTGCTGGAAAATAGGATTTGAACACATTTGGGTGTTTTTAGCTATGTGTTTTAGCCTGATAAGCAATTTTGATTTATGATTTTTAAAAACTGTTTGACCGATTATCTTTAACAACCTCCATGAATCACGTTACATAACAAAGTTCAGAATGCGTTATCGGTCAAATCTGTTCATTTAGCAGCAGGAGTTTTAATCCTTATACATCTTAGGCTAGGGTCACACTTGGAGGGTGACCTACGTTTGACGCAACCGCTAAAAACGTAGAAATTTTAGCTGCAGCGCATAGCATTAATGGTATGTGCTGCCTGACAACACTGCCCCATAAAAACCCGCTGTTTACCTTAGCAGCGGCTCCACACAAAGCATCAGGGAATGCGCTTTACAACAGTGCACAGGAAACGCTGCAGACAGCGTTTCCTGTACGCTCAGATAAAGCACATTCCCTGATGCTTTGTGTGGAGCCGCTGCTAAGGTAAACAGCGGGTATTTATGGGGCAGCATTGTCAGGCACCACATAGCGTTAATGTTAAGCGCTGCAGCTAAAATTTCTAAGTTTTTAGCGGTTGCGTCAAACGTGGGTCACCCTCCAAGTGTGACCCTAGCCTTACTCTGTATAAATGTAGAAAACAAAAAGAAATGAGCTGGCATGTAGGTTTGTATACATACAATGTGTAGGAGCATTTTTACACTGGCCATTAAGCAGCAATACCAAAGAAAAATTCAAAAATGAGCAAATACCCTAATGCTACTTTCACATCAGCTTTTTTTTAGCAATTCTGGCAGATGAGGCAAACTTGAACTTTTGAACTCAGTTTGCTTGATCTGCTGTAAGCCGGCACACATGCAGCAGGATCATGGCAAGACTGTGTTCTGCCTAATGCATTTCCTATAGGACTTGCAGACATGTGCGGCACTTGCGGTTTCGCAGTGATCCGGCTAGCTGTGGTTTTAAACTTGTTACAAATACCACATTTGCCGGATCGCAGCAAAAATGCAAGTACAATTTCTCCTGAGTATGCTGATACATCATATGTAGCAGAAATTCCTTATCTGTGCGCACAGCAGGGCTCGGAAAGGAAAGAATGACATTCAAACTCAAAATTGTCTGGAATCATTAACAGACACCATGGCGCGTTCGAATAGCCCCTGATGTGCCTAAACAGTGGAAACCCCCCCACAATTGACTCCATATAGGAAACTAGACCCATTAAGGAACTTGTAGATGTGTGGTGAGCATCTTGAACCCCCAGGTGTTTCACAGAATTTTAGAACTTTGAGCTGTGAAAACAAAAAATAAATCACATTTAACCCACAGAAATGTTTTAGCCCCAAATTTTGTATTTTCACAAGAGCAATGTGGCACCCTGTACCAGGAAACCACAGAGTTCCCTGGGACACTGAAGGATTTCTCACAGCGAGTAACCACTTACACACAACACCTTCCACTCCAGCCCTGTAGGGGGAGCTCCACTGGTTGCCCCTAAACCAGTTTCCTCTATAAATACAGGTGCTGGGGGCAGAGACAGACAGAGTGTGCAGTTACTACAGAACTGTGAAGAGCTCAGAGAGTAGTGAGCTGAGCTTGTACTGGAGCCGCGCTAGGCCCAGACCAGTACACACCAGAGTCAGTAGTAGACCCGCAGAGTAGGCGGCGAAGGCAAGGGAGAGCAACGTGTCACAGGGGGCAGAGGAGTCATACTGACTCACCCCATCAGAGTCCCGGTCACTGGAGTCTGAGTCTGCAGGGACAGAGGTGATAGGCCCAGCAGAGAATCCAGCATCACGAGGAGGCTTAGCTTCCCGGACACCCGCAGCACCAACAATTGAGAGTCAGGGACCATGGAGGATTTCAGCAGGATCCCAAGAGAGAGCCCTCAGTGCAGCAACCTGGGTGTGGAGAGAGAGAGAAGTAACGGTCCGGTTAGGTTCCACACCTGCCAGACTCAACCAGGAAAGCCAAGCAAAGAGGCCTAAAACCCTTCTCGCTGTGGAGATCCCAAAGTGTTTCCCTCATTCCAGGCGTGTGTACCTGTAACCGAACAACAGTAAAGGTACCGAAAGTCTTTTATGTGTGCGTGTCCCTCTTTCCACCTGCACCACACTGACTGCGCTCCCCAACTCCAACCTTGCACAGAAACGACTGTGCTACCCTATTCCACCATTACAACCCTTAGCCCCGGGGACCTCGCTCCTCCTGTAGGGAGCTACTCCACCTTGCTGCCGCCCATCACCAGGCCCACAGCCTCAGGCACCACTACCCGTGACTTCCCCCAGACCGCGCCTGAGATCTGAATTCCCCCGGGCCTGGGCCCAACAAGCAACAGGAGAAAATGTGCCATACAATTTGTTGTGCAATGTCTCTTGAGTACATTGACACCTCATATATGATTGAAAACAACGTTTGAGGTACAGTGCAAAGCTCAGAAAGGAAGAAGCACCATATTGGATTTCAGATTTAGCTGAAATGGTTAGGGGGTAGCATGCCCACTAACAGATGATGGACCTTGGTAGAGATTTGTGCTTTTGTGGGTTGAGATGGTGATTTGGGTACAGAACATTTTGGATCAGTCCACATTTATCCTGTGCTCTATGTTGAGCACTTACATTTGAGTTTCCAGCTACATCTCAGAAATATGTGATTCAGGTGAGGCCACAATAGTTCTATTCACTAATGAGGCAGCAGAGTTACTGTGGACTCTGATTGGCCTCTTTTCAGTGGTGTCCTTCTTTTCAAAGGCACACAAAATTGTAGTTGACTCTAATATGCCCTAATGGGTGTAATTATATAATGCAGAGCTCGGGAACGATTTTAATATCACGCCCGCAACGTCACGGCTGCGACGCGGTCATGTGACGTCGGGATGGCCGCGTCACTTCCGGTCGCACACAGGCAGACTTCAGCATGCGAAGTCTGCCTGTGAGAGACCTGCGACCGGAAGTGACGCAATCCCTGCGTCACATGACCGTGTCGCAGCGGTGACATTGTGGGCGTAATATTTAAGTCATGCCCGAGCTGTGCATTGTATAAGGACGCCCATTAGGGCGTATTAGAGCGGCGAGGCAGGGGTAGCGCGGCACAGGGGACCCGCCTACCGGTCAAAATCGCTTGGAGGAGCACCCCTGTGACAGGAATTTTGTAAGTTTGCTAACTACATTAGCAGGTGTGTTGGTTTGCATCCTGAATGATTATTTATCACGCCCCGATGGGCATCACCATAACCGGAAATGACGCGATTCGCGTCATACCCTGGACTGGAGAGCGACGTCCGACGCAGGCTGGGGCAGAGAGGAATCTTATTACAATATCACACCCATCGGGGCAAGATAAATGATCATTCAGGCTGCAAACCAACACGCCCAGGGGGTCTATTGCATATAGCCCCAGCTTTATTATCATCCTAATTAGTAAGTATAAAAACATTTTTTAGCAGATTGAAAGCAAGCATTTAGCAGAGAGAGGGATAGTTATAATGGTAATAGGAAGGTGTAGGGACATGTATTGATAGGTTAGGTGGCTTTTAGGAGGTGATAGGTTCACTTTAACATGGCTATCTAGGATAAAGGTCACTGCAACAGGCTCTACTCTATACAAAAACACATCTAACTGCATATAGTACACGAACATGCTAAGATGCAGGATTACAAATAATGATACCTCACTTCTATTACACCCTGTACAATGGCTGCAGCCTAAACTTGCTTACACAGATCCCAACATAAACATGTAACTGGATTTTACTCTTACCCGAATCATCTGACAAGAGGATGAAAGTTGTAGAAGAAGGGACAGGAGCCAGGATAAGTCTGATCCCTCAGAAGTTCAGGAACATGTCTACTTTCTCCTTCATCCAGAGAAGCAGGGGGCGGTCCCATCTAAAAGGGGACATTCTTATTTAAGCAGAAACAACATAAATGGGTATTTGGTGACCTCTAAGGTTTATAACTGGTGTAAAACTATGAATGTTTATTTTTCTGCTAAGAATGGGCAGAACACTCCCTGCTTGGCATCAACGGATGGCACTATTAGACTGTTGTGGTGGAAACAGCAACACAAGTTCGGTAACTGGCTTGAGGAACAGTTTGTTCTCCCCGAGCTTACACACTCTAACCTCTACCTTGTGCACTTTCCCATCTTTGCTGGGGAAAGGTATGGTGACTAGGCAGAGTGGCCACTCATTTTGATGCATTTGACTGTCCTTCAGGTGTACAATATCGCCAGGTTTGATGTTTGGATTGTCTTTCTGACACTTTGTCCTGGTTTGTATATTGGAGAGGTGCCATTTTCTCTATCTGTTTCAGAAAATGTTGGAGACACTTTGTATTTGCTTCCTTTGGTGCTTGTAGGGGTCTCTATCACTGACTTTTGTCGGTGGTGCACTTGGAAGGCAGGTTTTCTGTGTAGGGAAAATGGCAGAGGTGAGAACTGTCAGAACTCTGGAATCACCAAAAAGTGTTGTCTTTTAAAACTGAGCTCCTGAAGTAGGCAAGCACTGGCTCGAATGAGTGACTTCCAAGTTGAGAACCTGCTACACCTATGAGATTTGAGGTGATGACCTGAAGTCACTGTATGCAGAACAGACACTTGAGGAAGAAGCTCTTCGTCGGCATCTGGATCCACCAGTTCGAAAGTATCAGGCTTACTGATGTGGGGCATCGAAATACACAAGGGTACAGGGCCTGTGAACCACGTAGTGTCCTTAACCCTAGAACGCATACCCATAGAAATCTACACATTCATGCACCTGGGGCCTTTTAGGCCCGTTTTCAATTATCATGGAATAACTAAAAACAAATACTTTTCAAAGTTTATTGCAAAGTAAGGATGCATTCCCAGTAGCGCTGGAGTCCACCAGGACGGGATTCCGTAATGGATCTGACCTCCTGGTGACCCCAGCTAAGGCTGGCGGACGCATACCTGGGGCCTCGCAGGCCTGCCAGGTTACCTGTTTTCTATTTTCTGTAAAATTACTTTAGTTAGATTTTTGAAGCTCTAGGTATTCCTCAGGTATATAGTTGTTAGTAATTTCCAGTTGTTCATATATTTTTATGCTATAGGCATTTCGGTATAACAACCTTTTTTTGGGACTACCCCATATTCACGCACCTGGGGCCTTTTAGGCCTGTGTGCAAATAACATGGAATAACTCAAATAAAAATACTTTTCAAAATTTATTTTACAATTGCAAAGTAAGGATGCATTCCCAGTAGCGCTGGGGTCCGCCAGGAGGGGATCCTTAATGGATCTGACCTCCTGGTGACCCCAGCTAAGGCTGGCGGAATGACTGTGCCATTGTCATTTTAGATGTCAGTAAACTAAAAAGAAAAAAAGAAAAAGATTACAATCAGACTTGTGCACTGTAAACAGTATGTGATAAGACTCTTTGTTAGGGTCCCAGCACACCAAGCGATATAAAGCAGGTAAAGTGCAGCCCCCCTCCTCTTACCTCCAACAGATCACTTTCTTGTAGTGCAGTAGAAGCCTCTGGTTTTGGAGCTCAGAAAGTTTCTATTTCCAGACAAAAGAAAGCTGACTTCTTCCTCCAAAGCTCCAGCAATTAGGACAAAAAGACCTGTGATGAGGTCAGAGACACATGACTTTGTGAGGGAGCCTCCCTTCCAAGATCACATGACCATGTTGTCATGCAGAATCCACATTCTTCCCAGAGTCATAAAAGTTCTTCCCCAGCAACAATACAGACAAAAAGGCTGAATATCACATGTAAACCTAGTACGGGCCTAAAAGGCCCCAGGTGCGTGACTATGGGGTAGTCCCAAAAAAAGGTTGAAATGTCTGTAACATAAAAATATATGAATAACTGGAAATTACTAACACCTATATACCTGAGGATTACCTAGATTTTCAAAATTCAAACTAAAGTACTTTTACAGAAAATAGAAAACAAGTAACCTGGCGGGCCTGCAAGGCCCCAGGTATGTGTTCTAGGGTTAAGATGACTGGAAGTGACAGATTAAGTCGCATGGTCTGCAAGATTGTGGTGAGTAGACACGTACTGCCACTGATTAGGGCAAGTGCATCTTCTCATCCTCAGTACCCGACTGCTGATGTAGACATAGAAGCGTTGCGTCTCGTTGCAGATGTAACATAGTACCACCTTGCTATTAGTGTAAAACCCGGCAACTTTGATCTCCAGATTCAACCCATCTGAGATAAGTTCGACCAACTCCACAGCGAGGACGTGAACACAGAGTTCCTGTGTGGGTATCATGTGTTCATGGCGTGGCACCAGTTTTGTCCGACTTATGACGAACCCAATATGGCTCTGTTCGATCACATCTGTTGTTTTGAGGTACACTACTGCTGCAGTTGCTTTTACTGATGTGTCACAGAAGACACAAAGCTTTCGTGCTTTGTCTTCTGTGGATGTTACGGGAGCATGAGGTCGTTTCACACAAAGGTCGGTCAAGGCTTTGAGAGACTTCCTTCACTTGGCCCACAGGTCTGCATTTTCTGCTGGAAGTGGATTGTCCCAATCAGATGTCTCTTGGGTGAAGTCCCTTAGCATCATTTTGCCTTGGATGGTTACTGGAGCTACGAACCCCAAAGGGTCGTACAAACTATTCACGAAAGAAAGAACTCTTCTGCACATGAAGGGTTTCTCACTTTGCTGATCTAAAAGGTGAAGGTGTCTGTCTTCAAATCCCAAAGCAATCCAAGGCTTCGCTGCATGGGAAGGGAGTCGATTGCTTATGTCTAGGTCCTTTAGATTGCTGGAATAGTCTTGAGAGGAAAAGGTTTCCATCAATTCTCTGCTGTTGGAGGCGATTTTTTGTAACCTCAAGTTAGACAAAATGAGCATTTCTTGATCCCTCTTCAGGAGGCTGATTGCAACTTCATTTGTCGGTGTGGACTTCAGACAGTCGTTTACATAGAAGTCCTTTTCTACAAAGGATCTGACATCTGACCTGTACCTTTCTTCGCCCTCTTTGGTGGAAATTCGGAGGCCGTAGATAGCGACTGCCGGGGAAGGATTGTTTCCGAAGATGTATACCCTTATCTGGTACTCTGATGTTTTTATCGGGGTTGTTGTCATGGTACCAGAAGAACCTCAAGTAGTTTCTGTGTTCTTCTTTGACGAGAAAACAGTGGAAAATCTGTTGTATGTCAGCCATAAATGCCACCGTATCTCTGCGGAAACAGAGTAGCACTTCTAGAAGTCTGTTGTTGAGGTCTGGGCCTGGCAGTAGGACATCATTCAACAAGACATCTTCGCATTTGGCAATTGAGTCGAATACCACTCTTATCTGACCTGGCTCCTTAGGATAGTACACTCCGAAGATGGGTAAGTACCGACACTTCTCTGAGTGTCGAAGTGCAGGTGCAATCTCTCCGTGGTTGTTCTGGAATATCGTCCCCACGAAGGTAAAGAAATGTTCCTTCATCTCAGTTGACTTCTGAAGCTTGTGTCTGAAGGAGATGACTCAATTGAAGACCAGTTCGCTGTTGTTGGATAGGTGTCTTCTTCGTGGACGGAATGGTAGAGTAGCAACCCAACTTTTTGACTTGTCTTTGACTATCTGTCAATTCATGATGTCCAAGAACATCCTGTCTTCTATGGACATTGCTGACTTGTTGTCTTCTTTTGTCCTGTGAAAGACTGTACATCCTATGTGGTCTTCACCTTCAAAGGCATGGTCTTCGTTGGAAGGAACTGGGAAAGGGAGTGCTACTTAGTAACTCCTTTACCAGCAGACTATTCTGGTATGGCTGGAAGAGAGATGGACATCCATTTTCTAGTGTGCTGGTGAGCGTACTGTTGACTGTGGCCGGCTTGCGTGCTCCTCCTAGACAGACTTCTCCTATGATGACCCAAGGTCGAGCTTCTGTGCGTATGGAGTGTTCTGGAAGCCGTTGATATACGTCCCTAGTCTTGTGGACTCATAGTATATCTCTTCCAGTAGTAAAGCTATTGGAGCTTTTCGGTCCAACTCAGGTATCAGATGAGCTATATGCTTCAGGTGGGAGTGATGTGCTGCTACTTCCTGTGAAGGTATTTCGGACCTGTTGTCAGGAATCTGGTTGCACTCCAAGATGGTTGGTAGCTATAGGCAAGTCTGGCCATCTATGGACTCCACTTTGTATCCGGTGGCTTTCCTTCCCGCCGTCTCAACGGTACCTGAACACGTCCTCAAGGAGAAGGGAGAACCAGGACCTACAATGCTGGAAGATGTCAAAGAAAAATTTCTTGGCTAGAGACCTGTTGGTTTGGTTATCCAGGATTGGATATATCTTGAGCACTTTGTCCCTGCGGCCTGATGGACAAGGCAGATTTTAGAACGGGATCTTCTTCCTGTGAGTCCCGTATAGATCTCCGTACATTGAGAGGTGACCACAGGGGTGTCTTCGTCAGTGTTCTTCTGCTTCCCCTCGTGCTCTTCTGGTTGTGACAACACACAGGGGTGGTCAAGGGTGCAAGGCTGTATTGTGATCTGTGCTGCTGCATTCTGCACATTTCATGCTAGCTTCACAGGTCCTGGGCAGGTGCGAGGTTGTGGCACAGCATTTGAAGCAGATATTGTTTTCCTTGAAGAAATCTTTGCGATCTTCTAAAGTCTTCTCCCTGAAGACTCTGCATTTTAGTACAGGATGTGGTTTACTGTGTAGAGGATACTGCTTGCTGACATCTTGAGGTTTGTTCTCTTCTGGAGGTGGCTTACTCTCATTGTGAGGAGGACCTGTGGAAACAATGCTAGTTTTGTGGACCGCCACGGGTGTCCAACTAGGTTTGACACCAGGGACAGTGGGACACTACAGAGTGAAGTCAAAACTAGGGTAATTTCTGACCTTAGCGTGTTGGGTGACAAAATCTACAAATACGGTGAAAGGAGGGAATGTCACGTTATGAGTTTGCTTATACCGTGAACAATATGTGACCCACATTTCTTGTAGATTATAAGGAAGTCAGATTGACACCCCTGGCAGTGTGCAAGAATGCCCATCCGGACAAATCTCCTTCCTCCTTGGCAACATGTAACTCTATCAACAAGTCACTCAATTTTCTGAGCTTTTGATAACCTTTAGGCCCTATCTTAGGAAAATCATCATTTATTTTGTATAAAGCATTCTCTATTACTTCGATGGACCCGTACAATTCATCAAGTCTTTCCCACACTTTGCGAAGACCTGTGTGTGGATGCTTTATATTAATGTCTCTTAGTCTTTTGGCATGCTCAACCAACTCGCTCCTAAGCCACTTTACTAGGATGTCTAACTCCTTGCTACAGGATAAGTCCAGACCCTGTATGGCATTCTGGATTGAGGCTTGCCATGACCTATAGTTTTCGGCTTTATCAGTGAACTTTACAAGTCCTTTTGCAACCAGTTCTCGGCGAGCAAAGAACTTTGCAAACTCCATAGTGGCTTGGCCGGTGCTAGTACAAGCCAGTGTGTAATAGTCATGTCTAGGGTGTGGTGCATCACCATACCTGTTGGACATTTCTGACTTTGGATAGTCTGTATAGTACCTCCCTAGAGAGGAAGATGTCACTTTAAGGTGGGACAGGAGCTGTACCTTCTGCTGGGTGGGGCAGTAACTGTGGTCGACATCTCCGTGCTGGGCATCTTCTCATTTGAAGTAGCGAAGTTCAGGGTTGACTCGCTGGTAATCGGCGTAAGCTGGTCGATGTGGTGTATCAAGGCTGTTGTTTATGCCAGAATGTTGATGCTTATGGACGTACTCTGCGACGCGTTGTGCTGGATCATGCTGGTCTAGATCTGGTCCAAGAACTGCATCTATCATAGCCAGAGTTCTCTGTAGCTTCCAAGCACTCTGCTTTAGCTATTGCGGCTGCTATCTCTTTCTAGAGACGCTCATAGACGCGTATTCTGTGCTTCTTGCTTTGCATGTAGCTCTGATTTTCTCAGCTTTAATTGTATCTCTTGTGCGGCGAAGGAGGATCTCGCTTTGGCTGCCTTGGCTTCGGCATGAGAAACAGCAGCAAGATCTGCTATTGATGACTTGCTAGAGCCTGCTCGTGACCTCGCTTTGAGTGAGGATGTGACGCTTCGAGACATGGTGCGCTTAGCTGCAGACCGCTGAATACTTGGTGGGAAACTGATTCTATGCGTGGATGAGCAAGGTGGGAAAGATGTTGTGCTTTCTGGCAGGCTGCGTTCTCATTACTGCGGCTGTATGGTGGCTGCTGTGATTCCTGTATGCGTGCAGCGTGGGTGTTGGTAGTACTTTACAGTCTGATCAACTACAGCCTGCAACCGGCTATTAGTTTTACTGGGGGTGGTCTGCAGATCACTGGGTGCTTCAGTGCGGACCCGAGTCTATAGATAAATGTGTTTGGTGTGGCAGGAATTGTGCCGCACTTGCTGGGAGGGGGTGAGCTCTTGTTCCCTTAGGGTGTATGGTTGCTGCTGTCATACCCGTATGTGGTGCAGCGTGGGCGTTAGTGGTTCTGTACAGTCTCTGCAACCACCGCCTGTGGCCAGAGTCTGTTTTTGCTTGGGCTGCACTCCTGTTACTTGCGACTGTATGGCGGCTGCTGCGATATCCATGTGTGGTGCAGAGTTGGCGTTAGCGGTCCCGCACAGTCCGTGCAACCACCTCCTGTGGCCAGAGTCTGTTTTTACTGGACTGGCTAGTCTGTTCCTCCTTGCTCAGCGATCCGTTTTTACTGTTCTGCCTTCTTCCACATGTGTTGCTGTGGATATCTAGCATACAGCTTAACCTTCGTTCACTTCCCCAAGGAACAGACTGTAGGATTTCTGGAGTCTATTTATTGAGGTGATATGAACTTGATAGTGGTAAAAACTATAATACAAGAAAAACAGACTGAATCTGTACTGGCAAATCATAAAAACAGCAGTTTGATACAGAAATACAATTACTACCAGTAGTTGAGCATTACAGAAACAGCACAGTTAAGCTATGTTCACACATTGCGCTTTTTTTGCTCTCTTTTGGGCGTGCTTTTTCTGCAAAAGAGCACCTGCGTCTGCTTGCAAAGTGAATGGAAATTCACTTTTGTCGTGCAGACACTGCGTAAATATACGCCGCACTTTTATGGGAGAAACAGAGCATAAAAAGAATCAACATGCCAATTGTTGATGACTTTTTCCACGCGCTTTCTCCCATAGGCCCTATTATAAGTGCTGGAATTACGCATGGCCACTCAGACAATGCGCTATTCCGGCGCGTATAATGCTGGGCTCTGCAGAATGTGATTTCACACGGGGAGGAAGAATCCTGTGTTCCTCCCCCGTGTGACTTGTGTGACAAGCCTTTTGGCTTTCCCAGTGTATTAATACACACTGTGAAAGCTAAATATAAGTTATCAAAAGGTCTTAAAAATAAAAAAATTGAATACTTACCTCTCGGCGGCTCTCTCGGTTATCGGGAGCCGAGACATCCACGTCTACTGTGCTGCCAGGACCTTCCAGCTGTGATTGGTCGATAGCGGTCATGTGGTATGCAAGTCACATATCACATGATCGCTGTCGGCCAATCACAGAGCTGGAAGGTCCTAGCAGCACAGTAGACGTGGATGACTCGGCTCCCGGCAACCGAGAACAGCCGCCGGAGAGGTAAGTATTCTTTTTTTTATTTTTAAGACCTTTTGATAACTTATATTTAGCTTTTGCAGTGTATATTAATACACTGCGAAAGCCAAAAGGCTTGTCACACATGTCACACGGGAGAGGAACACAGGATTCTTCCTCCCCCATGTGACATCACTTCTCCCCTGCACCTTTTGGGGGAGAAATGCGGCCGTAAAAAACGTGGTGTGTGAATGCACTACGTTTTTTTACCTGCGCTAAATAGTGCAGATGCAAAACGCGGCAAAAAGTGCACCCTCTGAAGCGCAGGAAATGCGCAGCGTGTGAACATATTCTAAAAGTGTGACACAGAATGCAGTTAACATGGTAAAGGTCACTGCAACAGGCTCTACTCTATACAAAAACACATTTAACTGCATATAGTACACGTACATGCTAGGATGCAGGATTACAGATAATGATACCTCACTTCTATTACACTGTGTAAATGGCTGCAGCCTACACTTGCTTACACAGATCCCAGCATAAACATGTAACTGCATTTTACTCTTACCGGAATCATCTGACAAGAGGATGAAAGTAGTAGAAGAAGGGACAGGAGCCAGGATAAGTCTGATCCCTCAGAAGTTCAGAAACATGTCTGCTGTCTCCTTCATCCAGAGAAGCAGGGGGCGGTCTCGTCTAAATAACTCATGTTAAAGAGGACATTCTTATTTGAGCAGAAACAACATAAATGGGTATTTGGTGACCTCTAAGGGTTATAACTGATATAAAACTATGAATGTTTATTTTTCTAGTCAGAATGGGCAGAACATGCACCAAAATCTGTAAATCTATCCTAAGACCAGCAAAGTCTTGGACAGGTCAGACGTACTGTACCCACCTTACTGTTTTTTTCCTTTCACATGTGGTTCACATTTCTTTTTTTCTGCCCGAAAATCTGCACCAAATCTGCAGGAGAAAAAAACATGTTTGTACAGCACTTCTGAACTTTCATAGACTGGCCTCAGGATAGACATGCAGATTTTGATGCAAATTCTCAAAATATGCTTAAAAAGAAGTATCAAACAATGTGCCGTGGGTACAGCAGGATTCCCTGCTGCATGATACCCACTGTGGAACCTAAGTCAACCTCAGAGAAGTCATCATGATGAGGATGTCTGAATTTTATGAGCAGGCTCGCAAGTATGCTGAGTGTGACAGCTTTGCTAAATCTTGCTAAGTAATGGTGTAGGAAGATAATGACTGTGCAAAAAAAAAAAGGTTTGAGCTGTGTTTGACAGCTTTTCGGCTTTTTTTTTAGATGCTTTCTAGATCCTTAATTTTACCTCCCATTTATTTCAATGGGGTTTGGGAGCTCAGCAAACTGCTCGCTAAATGTTGCCCGTTTGGCTTAGTGAACCGAATTCAAACGTCTAACGGTTTGCTCATCTCTAATAGTCATAGATGCTCGTCTGCGACCATGGTGATTTTTTTTTTTTTTTTTTTAAGGCGTGTCAGTTAGGACTTCTGGGATCCGGATATCTAGATGGGAAAACACCTTTAGGCTTTGTTCACACAGTGTGTTTTGTGCTACATTTTTACCATACTTTTATATTAATGTATGCTAATCTAAAGTTGCATTTTGGATCATCATTAAAACCTATGGGAATCAGGGAAGAGCTGTGCACACGCATCGTTTCAGTTTCTTTGCAGAAACTGGTGGAACAGCTATTCTCCTTGTTGAGACTTTTCTGCCTGCCAGCAGTGAGGAGACTTAAAGCCGCAATGTTCCTCTGGGAAATTGCATATGCAAATTGTCACTTTAGTGAGAAAGTAGACAAACTCTAATGCCACTTAATAAAGGTAGCAATCCTAAAAGTCATTATCGTCTCTTTAACAAGCTTTTTAATAAGGTCTTTGGATTTGTGCCAGATCAGAACCACAACTGCAGATGCTGTGTTTCGGGGTGATTGACCCTCATTTTAGCCTCTTGTACAGCCAGATCAGAATTCCCACACACTGCACTGATGAGGGGCAATCTCCCCGAAAGGCAGCGTCTGCAGTTTGAGGTTCTGATCTGGCACAAATCCTAAGTCATATTAAAAGGCTTGTTAAAGAGTCAATTTTTAGGATTGCTACCTTTATTAGGTGGCAGTAGAGTTCATCTACTTCCTCACTGAAGAGACAATTTGCATTAGCAGAAACAGAGACCTGTACAGGTTTTGCTGCGTTTTGAAAAGAATGTTTGTTTTTGTTATTAATAAAGAAATGAAAGGCCTTTGAATTATTAATTGATTTAATTTAAAATACAACTCAGCAAACTTTACTTGGATACCTAATGTTTTGCATGAGGTCACATTAAATAGACTCTGTCAGCACATAATGACTGTTCAAACAAGTGCTCAGGTGCTCCTTGACATGGCCAAACATTTAAAGGCCACGTTACATGTAGCGATGTTCCAGCGATCCCACCAACGATCCGACCTGGCTGGAACACCAATGTGTGGTCACTGGTGAGCTGTCAAACAGGCAGATCTCCTCAGCGACCCGTGTAACGACCTTGACATCGTGGAAAAGAATATAAACTATTCTTTTCCACGATGTCGAGGTCCCGCTTCTGTATTCTGTGGGAGAACGCCTCTAACCAGGGTACACATCGGGTTACTAAGAAAAGCGTGTTGTGCTTAGTAACCCGATGTGTACCCTGGTTACCAGAGAACACATCGGGTTAGAGAGGCGTCACACACGCCGATGTATGCTGCCCAGCGGGAGACTGACGACCAAAAAATGGTTCTGGCTATTCTGCAGCGATCAGTGAGCTCATCGCTGGTTGCTGCAGTATGTCACATGCAGCGACTTCGCTGCAACGTCACAAAATCTGTGACGTTGCAGCGACATCGGTAGCGATGTTGCTGCGTACCACCTGACCTTAAGTGCACCCTACCACCTCCTTGTTTTGCCTTTAACTACACCCTTCTTTTTTGATTGACAGCTCTAGCTTCATTTAGCTACAGAATAGTGATGGGCGAGTCCTAAATTACTCGGAATCGCTTGACTCTAGCGAGTCCGAGCCCGGGACTCGCTACTCGTTGCAAGTCTAGCGAGTCCAATGTTAATGAATGGGGAAGCGAGTAATAGCGAGTAATGTGCGATTTACAAATTGCAGATGTGTCTCGGAAGCTTCAGGCTCTATCTGCTAGGACTCGTTACTCTGCGAGTTTCCCAGCGTTTACTCGCACAGTAACCAGCCCAATGCAAATCAATGGCAATCCTAGTTTTGTCAGAGACTCTGACAAAACTAGGATTGCCATTGACTTGCATTAGACTCGCTACTGTGCCAGTGATAGCAGGGAAACTCGCAGAGTAAGAGCTGTCTGCTCTGTGCAGCTCCAGGGTCCTAGAGCCCGCCTGCTGCCTGATGTAGCAGAGCTGAGATTTTTCTCAGTCAGCTCATTCCCTGTGCATAGACATCTATATCTATGCACAGGGCATGTAGCAGAGAGGACATCACGTTTTGGACTACGTCGGACGGAAGAGGATTTTTTTAATTAAAGATGGAGTCCCTAATGGCTTTTTTTATTATTTCTAATAAAAAATTTTCTCTGTGTTGGTTTTTTTTTTAACCCTTTATTGGAGATTCTTAGTGGCCGGGTCAAACCTGGCCTGACATTAAGAATCTCGGGCTTATCTCGCCGTATTTCTGGAACCAGCCGGATCCAGCAGGCAGCGACGGGCTTCCCCCAACCCCCAGGTGCCTATTTGTACCTGGCCGGACACAAGAATATAGGTGAGCCCTCTTTTTTTATTATTTCATGAATTTCATGAAATAATAAAAAAAAAATGCGTGGGGCTCCGCGCAATTTCTATGTCTAGCCAGGTACAGCTAAGCAGCTGGGGGCTGGAATCCGCAGCGCAGGGAGGTCCAAGCTTTCTTGGCACCCCCCGCTGCAAATTGCAGCCTGCAGCCGCCCCAGAAGATGGCGCGTTCATTGAAGCGCCATCCTCTGGCGCTGAACCCCGCTCTTCCAGCGGCCCTGGTGGTGGTGGCACGCTGGGTAATAAAGGGGTTAATACCAGCTTTGTTATACAAGCTGGTATTAAGCCCGGGATTCTTAATGTCAGGCCAGGTTTGACCCGGCCACTAAGAATCTCCAATAAAGGGTTAAAAAAAACACCACACAGAGAAATGTTTTATTAGAAATAAAAAAAAAAAGCCATTAGGGACTCCATCTTTAATTAAAAAAATCCTCTTCCGTCCGACGTAGTCCAAAACGCGATGTCCTCTCTGCTACATCCCCTGTGCATAGATATAGATGTCTATGCACAGGGAATGAGCAGACTGAGAACAATCTCAGCTCTGCTACATCAGGCAGCAGGCGGGCTCTAGGTCCCTGGAGCTGCACAGAGCAGACAGCTCTTACTCTGCGAGTTTCCCTGCTATCACTGGCACAGTAGCGAGTCTAATGCAAGTCAATGGCAATCCTAGTTTTGTCAGAGTCTCTGACAAAACTAGGATTGCCATTGATTTGCATTGGACTCGTTACTGTGCGAGTAAACGGTGGGAAACTCGCAGAGTACCGAGTCCTGCGAGTCCCTTACTACTCGCAGAGTAACGAGTCCTAGCGAGTAGATTCGCCCATCCCTACTACAGAAAGAAAATGTGTTGGCCCTGCCATGAATGACCAATCGCCTGCACCTGGTTTGAACAGTCATTGTTTGCTGACAAATTCCTTTTAAGGTTTGCTTTTATTATTATTATTATTATTATTATTATTATTTATTTATTTATATAGCACCATTAATTCCAAGGTGCTGTACATGAGAAGGGGTTACATACAAAATTATAGATATGGTTTACAGTAATCAAATTAACAATGGCAGACTGATACAGAGGGGAGAGGACCCTGCCTTTGCGGGATTACATTCTACAGGGCAATGGGGAGGAAACAGTAGGTCCGGGTTGCAAGAGATCTGGTGGTGGAGAGGCGGTAACTCCGGTGGCGGTGGGACAGCAGCTCTGAAAGAAGTGGGGCTGTGGCTCGGTCATTGCAGGCTGTAAGCTTTCCTGAAGAGATAGGTTTTCAAGTTCCGTCTGAAGGATCCGAGTGTGGTAGATAATCTGATGTGTTGGGGCGCAGAATTCCAGAGGAAGGGGGATATTCGGGAGAAATCTTGGAGGCGGTTGTGAGAGGAATGGATAAGTGTGGAGGAGAGGAGGAGGTCTTGGGAGGATCGAAGATTACGTGAGGGAAGATAGTGAGAGATTAGTTCAGAGATATAGGGAGGAGACAGATTATAGACGGCTTTGTAGGTCAGTGTTAGTAGCTTGAACTGGATTCGTTGGGGAATTGGGAGCCAGTGGAGGGATTTGCAGAGGGGAGATGCAGGGGAGTAGCGAGGAGAGAGGTGGATTAGTCGGGCAGCAGAGTTGAGGACAGACTGGAGAGGTGCAAGAGCATTAGCAGGGAGGTCGCAGAGGAGAATGTTGCAGTAGTCGAGGCGAGAGATGTTAAGGGCATGTACAAGAATTTTAGTAGATTGAGGGCTGAGGAAGGGACGGATTCTGGAGATATTCTTGAGCTGGAGGTGACAGGAGGTGGTGTGAGTTTGGATGTGTGGTTTGAAGGATAGGACAGAGTCAAGAGTTACTCCAAGGCAGCGAATTTGAGGTGTGGGAGAGAGCATGATGCCATTTACCATAATAGATAGATCAGGTGGTGAAAATGAAAGATGGGATGGAGGAAAGATGATGAGTTCGGTTTTGTCTACGTTGAGTTTTACGTAGCAAGAGGAGAAGAAGGAGGATGTGGCTGACAGACACTCCGGGATTCTGGACAGCAGAGAGTTAACATCTGGACCAGAGAAGTAGATTTGAGTGTCGTCAGCGTACAGGTGATACTGGAAGCCACGAGACTGTATGAGTTGTCCTAAGTCAAGGATATAGATGGAGAAAAGTAGAGGCCCCAGGACAGAGCCTTGTGGGACTCCAACAGAGAGAGGGCGGGATGAGGAGGAAGTGTGGGAGTGGGAAACGCAAAATGTGCGGTTGGAAAGGTATGAGGCGATTCAGAATACGGTAAGGTCTTTGATGCCAAGGGAAGAAAGAATCTGAAGTAGGAGGGAGTGGTCGACTGTGTCAAAGGCAGAGGACAGGTCGAGAGGAAGGAGGATGGACAATTGTCTGTTAGCTTTGGGTGTGAGAAAGTCGTAATTTTGGTTAGGGCAGTTTCGGTGGAGTGGTGGGGGCAGAAGCAAGATTATAGATTGTCAAGGAGAGAGTTAGGGCCCTTTCACATCTGCGTTTTTCGTAATTCGCAGCAGATGCGGTGAAAAAACCGCATCTGCCGCGTTTACCGCATAAACCGTTCCACTTGCGGCGCGGTTGCGGTTTTTTCTATGCAAAGTATAGGCATACTTGCGGCAGGTGCGGCAAGTGCGGTTTTGCACTTGCGGCAGGTGCGGCCGCGAAAAAAACCGCAGTAAGCCGCGTTTTTTTTCGCGGCCGCACCTGCCGCAAGTGCAAAACCGCACTTGCCGCACCTGCCGCAAGTACGCCTATACTTTGCATAGAAAAAAACGCAACCGCGCCGCAAGTGGAACGGTTATGCGGCAAACGCGGCAGATGCGTTTTTTTCACCGCATCTGCCGCGAATTACGAAAAACGCTGATGTGAAAGCACCCTAAGGCTGGTTTCACACTACGATTTTGTAAAATCCGATGCTGTCCGATATAAATCAGACAGCATCGGATCCGAATTTGGCCCCATGTCACCCTATGGGGATCGGACCGAATCAGATGTGCACTAATTGCCATCTGATTTGCGTCCGATCCGATTTTGTCCGATTTCTTTACAGTGCAAAAATTGGAGACTGCTCCGATATTTGCATCCGAATCAAAAACCGGATTGAATCGGATCTGACAAATTGGATGGCAATTATGCCAAATCCGATCCGATTCTATTAACATGGGGCCCTATGGAGCAGGGTCCGAGGAAACATCTGATGTCTCCTCGACCCGATTTTAGTGTACTGATCATGCTCAGTACATGCTCAGTACACTAAACCTATTGTATGCCGCCTAATTTAACTTCCGCAATGTATATACATACATTGCGGAAGTTAAATATAAGTCAAATCAAGTGTTTAAAATAAAAAATCTTTATTCTCACCTTCCAGCGCTCCCTCGGCGTCTCCATCTGCAGCCGCTCTGTAACAGGACCTGTGATGATGTCACAAACCGATCAACTGATCGGGTCACATGACCGGTAACCACGGTAACCGCTCATGTGACGCTTCTGACATCATCACAGGTCCTGTACACCCGATCGGAAGCTGATGGAGACGCCGAGGGAGTGCTGGAAGGTGAGAATAAAGATTTTTTATGTTGAAATGACAGGAGGAGCGGGGAGAAGAGGACAGGAGGGGGGACAGCAGGGGGACATCAGACAAAACAGGGGGACAGTAGGGGGAGAGTAGGGGGAGAGTAGGGGGACAGCAGGGGACCAGTAGAGGGACAGCAGGGAGACACCAGGGCAAAACAGGGGGACAGCAGGGGACAACAGGGAGACAGCAAGATGACAGGAGGCAGAGAGGAGGGGGAGCTAGGTGACAGCCCAAACTGATCCTGCAAAATGTCGGAATCGGATGCCTATTTGGCATCCGATTGCAGGGATCAGTTTGGATCCGATTTTCATCGGACAGCATCGGATTTAGCAAAATCATAATGTGAAAGTAGCCTTAGATGAGAGGTGGGAGGAAAGTTGAGCATTTGCTT
Source organism: Allobates femoralis (assembly GCA_033576535.1). Classification (NCBI taxonomy): domain Eukaryota; kingdom Metazoa; phylum Chordata; class Amphibia; order Anura; family Aromobatidae; genus Allobates; species Allobates femoralis. The sequence goes on from JARQOC010000003.1 coordinate 583,992,739, forward strand.
CATCCGTGTATGTAAAGTGTTGACGGTTGCTGCTTTTGCTCTCAAATGTTAATAAATGTGATAAAAATGTATGGGATATATGTCTATTCTCTCGAACGTGCAAATAAGGAAACAATACTTTCAGAAATTGTTGCATGAAATATTGTACGTATTATACTTTTGTGCCACAAGATGGCAATCTAAAAGTGTAAATATTTTTCACAGAGCAGTCTGAACTTTGCGCTAGGTGAATCAATTAGAATGTCCCCACCTATTTACTGTAAATATGAATCAAACTGTGTACAGGAAAGATAAGATTACTGTGCCTGCATCTCTTTATACAGGCGCTAACAATTATTCAAAAAGATCTATAGCCAAAAAACCTCCAACCTCTCCTCCTGCCTCCCAAGCCGTGTACTTAGCTGTCTTTTATTAATCCCATACAACACTTTCTTATAGAATTACATGTTGCACCTAGATGAACATAGCGGCTTTCAATTTACAGTTTAAATGACTTTGAAAACATTCAGAATGAAACATCAGATGATCTCATAGACAGATTGTCTCACTACATCAGCTATAAATCAGAGGGAAAATATCAATGCTATTCTCATACTTACTGCTGATCCATAATATATAGACAGGCGAAGAAGTCTATAAAGCTAAGCAGCACACACAATCACATTGTATATTGATCTCACTGGGTGTTATATATATACATATACATTAGCTCTGGTTAATGTTCCACTGCATTTATGGACTGTATATATATATATATATATATATATATATATATATGTGTAAACATTAACATATTTAGTTACATGGATGGATAGTTAGATAAATAGATAGATAGATAGATAGATAGATAGATAGATAGTTGCATGAATAGATATGTAGAAACAAATAGAGCAGCACTGCCCAGTGGATGCTAATCTGCTCAGCTGCAGCACTCCAGCCTGGATGGATGAAGGGCGCATGTGCCCGATACGTTGCCCAATGGTACCTGTGACAAAATAAAGGCATAAAGATACATCTCATGACGGAGTGCTGCGGCATTTTTTCAAGTATATGCATGAATAGATAGATAGACAGACAGACAGACAGAAGGATAGATATAGATAGATAGATAGATAGATAGATAGATAGATAGATAGATAGATAAATAGATAGATAGATAGTGTTGTCTTTGTTTTGTAATCTAGCATAGTAACTTGGTGTTTATAATTATGAATTTTCAGAGGGCATCTGGTAATCCTAACAAATTCACCTTCAGTTTATCTATCATGGCCATGCGGCTACAGTTCTAGCTTATCCACAGGTAACTTACTGGTTGCAGTGAAATCATGGAGAGATTATTCCATTTGTACACAGCGACAAGATAGAACCTTGTCTCCATGATTTCACTGCAACCAGTAAGTTACCTGTAGCCACCCTAGAAATGTAGCCGCGTGTAAAGTGGCCATTATATATCTATCAATTTATCCATCTATTCATCCAACTAAAGGCCACATCTCACACTACGATATCGGTAACGATATCGTTAGTTCGTCATGGGTTTTTTAGTCATTCTAACGACGTCGTTCAGTGTGACATGTACAAACGATCAACGATAATCGGGCAGATGGTTGATGGGAGGTTAGTGAACCGGACCCTAAACCAAACGATGAGCGTTTGTTCAACCTGCAGCATGGCATGGGTGTGTGTGACACCTCGATAACGGTGTTGTTAACGACTTCACCTATTTAGAACTGAAGGACGTAGGTCGAGCTAACGACCGCAAGTATCATTTGCTTGTAGCGGAATCGTTGCTGCATCATTAACGATATCTATATGCGTGAGATTTTACTAACGATCATTGAACGTAATTCAAGGGATCTAGGTCAAGTTGGATCGTTGATCGGATCATTCGACCATTGAAGCATGAGAAGGGGCCTTATCTATCTATCTATCTATCTATCTATCTATCTATCTATCTATCTATCTATCTATTTATCTATCTATCTATTCATGCAACTATCTATTTATTCAACTATCTATCTATCTAGTTCCAAAAGAAGGAGTGCTGCGAGCTGCGACCCTACTTTTGGAGCTGTATGTATTATAGGGATCTTAAAAGGGATTTCCTGGATCGCTTAGCACCCAATTGAAACCAGCATACAATGCTGCTTTGCTTTTGTTTCTTATCTATCTATCTATCTATTTATTAATTCAACTATCTATCTATCCACCTATCTATCTATCTATCTATCTATCTATCTATCAACCTATTCATCCAACTATCATGTATGTATTTCACATAAGAAAGTTGAGGCCGCACCCTAACAGATAATGGAAGCACATAAAAGATCTTCAACCAAATCGTCACAATAGTGGGCAAAAAAAGGCCACTAATAAAAAGATGCCACTCTAATGTATTCTCTCATATCAAAATGTATGCAACTTTCACTTCACGTTGAACTTTTTTCATGCTATGTATCTATCTTTCTATTATCTATATGTCACTCTATCTATGATCTATCCTATCTATCCCTCTAGTTATATATCTATTTATTTATCATCTATGCATCTATTTATCTATCCATCTTCCATTCTACCCATCATTTATTTATCATCCCTATCATCTGTCCATCATCTACAGATCTGTCTCTATCTGTCTATCTATCTATCTATCTATCTATCTATCTATCTATCTATCTATCTATCTATCTATCTGTCTGTCTGTCTATCTATCTATCTATCTATATCTCTATCGATCTATCTATCTATCTAACCAAGTAGAAAAAAATTCTCTGCAGCACTCAGCTACTTCCAATAATGCACTATTGGTAGTAGCTGAGTGCTGCAGAGAATTGTTTTCTGGTTGTTTGGTCCAGCATCCCTGCTGGCACCAGTTCACACTATGTCTTTGAGTGCTGTGCAGTTTTTTTTTGTTATCTATCTATCTATCTATCTATCTATCTATCTATCTATCTATCTATCTATCCATCCATCTATCTTCCCTTGTACCAATCATTTATCTAGCATCTATTTCATTTATCCATCATCTACAGTATCTATCATCATGTCTAACATATATTACCTAACATTCCTCTATTTATCTATCCATCTCCTGTTCTGCCAGTTATTTATCTATCATTTATATCATGTGTCCATCATCTACACTGCAGTATCTATCTATCTATCTATCTATCTATCTATCTATCTATCTATCTATCTATCTATCTCTCTATCTATCTATCTATCTATCTATCTATCTATTTCTCTATTTCTATCTATCTATCTATCTATCTATCTATCTATCTATCTCTCTCTATCTATCTCTCTATCTTTCTTTCTGTGATGAGAGTGATGCAGCCTCTCTTCCTCCTTGGTGTGGCATGCTTATAATGCCCCCATCCCTTGCACACAGTGCTCAGTCTGTGGGCAGAGCACACATCTGCAGGAGGCTCTGTCCTGTGCTCATGTGCAGAGCTGCTTCTTAGTTGATTGTCTGCATTACATCGCAGTCCCATTTGCCAGCTGTCACCGCCAGGGCTTTGCAGGACACACTGAGGCTTCAGCACCAGGCTGAGCAGGGAGCAGCTGACAGTTTAGCCCTGAGTGATGATGATGATGATGATGGTGTGAGCTCCTCATCGCCAGGAGAAGCTGCTTGTGCTGCTGTAGGACCTGATCAGGAGGAGCTGAGGCTGGTGCCTTGGAGAAGATACAGGGGAGCATTTGTCTCAGTTATCTGCCACTGCTAGTGAAGAGGCAAAGGGCAAGTAGTGAAGTGCTGAGGATCCTGCCTGGGAGGACCTGCTGCTTCTGTGGATATAAGGATGGATTGTGCCTCATCAATCTTTCTCAAGTTGATCATCCTGCTCCTAATTAATGACACAATCAGTGTGGTGACAGCCAGTAAATGTGAGTATTCCACTGTCTCCTACTTTATGTGTAGTAATGGGATGTGGCACATAAGGATGCTGAGCTCTGTCCAAGTGCTGATCCTATTGAAACATACAGAAGTATTGAGTCAATTCACTGTACTGAGCATTGCATGACTGAGAATAAAAGTTTGCCAGCCCCTTAAGCGTTAATAAGTGAGTTGTACAGACTATATGTCTAGTCTGCTCTGAGCCCACCAGCCATACAATGTGGCTAATCAGACTTCATGTGCATTATGTCACTTGATTGCCCCCACTGTAGTAATTCCTTATTAGCATCCTGATAATGAACCCTATAATGTCCTGAGCCAGAGCTGATGCAGATCATACACCTACTGAGACCTCACATGGCACAGACATCCCCTGGCTATATGATACTTGTAGTGCTCCTGGGGATGGAGTCAGTAATGCACCTTTATCCATTGCTTGCTGCCTTCCCCTCTGTTATTTTAGCCCAAATTTGCTTACATTAGTCTGCTGATGGAGAGACAGCCATCAATACCACCAAATATTTTAGGAACATTGGAATGGAGTTCAGTAGTAAGTTGGGACAGTTTTGCATTGAAGGCTGTGACTTTTGGGATGGTTGGGTAGGATTCAGCATTTACATAAGGCGGTGAAGTGCAGGCGGCTAATTCTTCCCAATTTATCCATCAGTGGAGCCTTTCCTCCTATTTTAACCATTTCATTCATACATAGAGATCTAAGCTACTGAAGTGGTTAATTCAGCTCAGGACATATTCATAGGGGTTGTAACAATTATATGCATTTAAACTTACCACTGCAGGCAGCCAATCAAAGTCAGACATAGTAAGTGACATGGACTAGAATGAAGCTATTGTGCAGAATAGCATCAGGACAATGTGTGGTTGTAGCGCCAAGCAGATGAAGCGCTAGAGGTCACTCTAACAATTGCACAAGCCCAAGCTTTGCAGCATCACAGGGAATGAAATATTAAAAAGCTACAAAGTGCCTACAACAGAAGACAGAAGAAATGCAAAGAAAATGGTGTTCAAAGTCATTTACAGTATACCGGGCAGGATATAGAAATAATTTCTCAAATCACCATTGAACACTGAATAATGGAATTATTCCTATAGAGAAGAAGCGCTTTAATCTGAATTTATTTAATTAAAGTGCTGCCGTTATAATGTAATTTATGATAAAACCTTAGTCTTTTTTTAATGGCATATCACCTTGGTGACAAAGAGACCGTACCCAGTGTCAACATAGTTAGCAAAGACGCATCGGACAATATCAATTGGTTGTTTTTTATAGTTGTAGCATTAAAAAATGTGTTATTTTGTTAGCACTGGTTACACTTGTCAAAAATAGGGGGCTATCCCATACAGTTGAAAAGTAATGGGTTTAAACCCCCCACGGGGATCGGGGCCCTTTAACCAGTACCCCCCCCCCCTCACTTTGGGAACCGGGGGTTTAAAATTATCAGCACCCATTGGCCCCCCTGAAAAAACCCCAGGGAAGGCCCCCCTCCCCAATGTAACCCCAAAAACCCCCCCCGGGGGCCCTGGGTTGGAATTTTTTTTAAAAAAGGAGGGAACAGAACCTTTTAAAACACACCCTTGAACTAAAGAAAATTTTTTAAATAATTTCTAAAGGAAAAAAATAAAAAAATGGGGTTAGTTTTTTTTTTGGATTTTTAAAAAATTTCCCCCAAAACCAAATAACACTTATTTGAAATTTAAAAAAAAGCTATTTTAAATTTAAATATTGCTAGTTTAATTTTGTTTAAAACCTAGCTATTAATGCTTTTACCAGGGAAAAAGAGGGACAGCAGCCCTATTAACGAAAACAAAAAAAAGGGAAAGAAAAAAAAAATAAAAGTGAAAAGGTCATGGTTACTGCAAAAAAAAAACCCAAAAAGAAAAAAAAAAAAAGAAAGCATGGAACTTGAAAAAAAAATTAAAATGAAAACTGTAAAAAAAATTTTTAAAAAATAAGGAAATTTCAAAAAAAGGGAATTAAAAATTTTGAAGGGTTTTTGGGCCCCCCCCCTTTATCTTTTTCCCCGGGGGGAAAAATTTTTTCATTTGAACAACATGGAGGGGAATTTCGTTTTTTTAAAAAGGACCAAAGGCAGGGGGGTCACCCCCCCCTTACATGTTTTGAAAAAATTTTTTGGAAATTTTTTGCAAAAACCCTTTTAAGATTTTGGGATTTTTTTAAAAAAAAATTTTTGGGTCCCTAACAATCCCATTTTAATACCCCCAAAAACCCATTCTTTTTTATAAAGGACCCAAAATAACCTGGTTCATTTTTAAAATTGAAATTTGGAATTTTGTTTTTAAGCCCCCGTGTAAACAGGCATTTTTTTGAAATCCCCAATGTTTTATTTTTATTTCCTAAAAAAAATTTTTTTTTTAAAACCCCCTTTTAAAAAAAACCAAAAGGAGGCCCAAATTTAAATTTTTGTTTAAACAAACAAAGGTTTAAAAAATTTTGGTTTTGGTTTTCATTGGGCTTTTGTCCAAAAGGGAAAACCATATCTGGAAATCATTTTCTTCAAGAGATCCGCAAAAGGAATGGAAACATTTTTAAAAAAATTTAAAAAATTAGGGGGAAAAAAAAAAATTTTAAAAATTTTGGGTCCCCAACGAAGTTTTTTTTTTGTTGGGGGGTTTTGAATTAACATTTTAATCCAAAATTTGGGCAATTTGGTCCAAAAATTTTTTTTTAAAAAAATTCCCAAAAAACTCCAAAAAAAATTCCATGGGTTCCCTCTCTAAAATGCCCCCAAAGGAAATTTTTTAAAAGGTGGTTTAACGGAATTATGTCCTTCAAAAGGCCGGGGGGAAACATTTAGACTTGTCGTCTCTTCTTGGACAATGCAAGCTTAAAACAGGAAAAAAAAAGGGGGAAAGGGCCTTGGGGGTATACTTTCCACCCAGAATTTTGCATTAAATTTCCTTACATTTAGAATCAACATTGAAAACTAGGGGGGATTTAAATTTAAAACTTTTTTGGAGCCCGTTTTGGTAAACCGGGGTAGGCTCAAAAACTTTTGGACTTTGATCCCTTTTAAAAGTTGTTTTTTGATGGGGTTTTAACCCAAAAAAAGGGAAAGGGCCGTTTTTACAATGTAATTTATGTCCTTTTACCATTAAAACAAAGGGAAAAAATTTAACCAAAAGAAAAATTCCCTTTCAAATTTGGAAATACCCAATTGATAATTTTAAAAATATATTTCATTATATTAGAAAAAAAAAAAAAAAAATTTTTTTAAAAAAAAAAGGGGGAGTTGGTTAAAAAAAAAATTAAAAAAAAGGGGATAATTTTAATAATTAAAAAGTTTTTTTTTCTTTTAGGGGGAAATTTTTGAAAAAGTCCGAAAAGGTTTACTGGATTCCCGGGCAAAAAAAAAAAAACTTTTTTTCCCCCAAAAAAAATTAAAATTAATTATAAGGGTTTAAATTTTTCTAATAGAATAAAATTTTTCCGATAAAAGGGAATTTTCCAAAAACCCACTACCTTTTTGTTTTCCCTTCACCCATAAATCAGTCTGTCTCAAGAGGCAATTAAAATTTTAAAAATTTTAAAATTTTGGGCCCCCAAAAATAAAAATTTACCAAAATTTGTGTTTTAATTGAAAGGGGGAAAAAAAAAAAGTAACATTTAAAATTTAAAATTTTTTTTTTCCCCCTTTTGACAAAAAATTTTTTTTGTGGGGGTTTCATTTGAATTGGTTAATTTGTTTAAAATTTGTAAAACCTATAATTTTCTTTTTTTAATTTTAGGGAATAAAAAAAAAAAAGGGAAAGGGAATCTATTTTAAATTTTATTTCCCCGTTTTAAAAACAAAAAGTTAAACCGGCGGGTTTTTTTAAAGGGAATTAAAAATTTTTTAAAATTTTATTTGAAACTTTAAAAAAAATATAAAATTTTTAAACCAAATTATTTTTAACCCAAAAATTTTAAATTTTATAAAGTAAAAAGGGAAAAAGGGGCAATTTTTTTTTTCCCCCCTTAAGTCCAAAAATTTTTCCCTTTAAAGCCAAATTTAAAGCCCCAAATTTTTTTAAAGGAAAAAAAAAAAATTTTTTTAATTTTAAATGGGGTCCCTTATAATGAGGTCCTCCCCACAAAAAATTTCCCCCTTTCCCCCCAAAAACCCCCCACCCTGGTATTCTTTTACCCCCTCTTTTTTTTTCCCCCATTGTTAATTCCCCCTCTGTAACCCCCCCCTTTTTAAAACCCCTTTTTATAATTTCCCCCCCCTTAAATCATACCCCCATCCTGTTTTTTCCCCCCTTATATATGCCCCCCCCAAATTATTTTGATTTTGCCCCCAAATTTTTTTTTCCCATCCTTTTAAAAATTCCCCCCCTTATTACCCCCCCCATCCTGTAAAATTTCCCCCCCAACCTAAAATGCCCCCACCTGTTTGTAAACCTAATATGCCGCCCCTGAAATTGCCCCCCCCAAATTTGCCCCCCCACCAAAATTTTTAAAAAGTCCCCATCCGGGCCCCCCCCTTTGGGTTCCCCCCCCCCCCGGGGCCCATTTGCTATTGATTGGGGGCCGGGGGGGGTTTCCGGGGTGAAAAAACCCGCCCAGGGGGGGGGCCGGGGGAAGGGGGATCGGGGATTTTCGCAAGGGGCCCCCCCTTTTTTTTGGTCCGAAAAAGTTTTCTCGGTCCCCGTCGGAAAAGGCCCCAAAAAAAGGGGGCCGGGGCCCGGGGAACCCGGGGCCCGGGTCCCCCCCCCGGGGGCCCTGCCCCTCTAAAGTATCAGCCGGTGGGAATACCGCCCCCGCTGCAACCCTCCCCCTGCACCCTAAGGAATTTGCCCCCCCCTCGGCCGGTCCTTCCCCCCCACCCCCACGACCTCCCCCCCCCCCCCGGTTACTTTTATTTTAAAAGAAATTTTTTCAATCCGTTTTTAAAAGCCCCCCCCCCCCCAAAAGGGGGGGGAAAAAGGGCGTTTAAAAAAAAATATGTTTTTTTTTTTAACCCCCAAAATTTTCCAAAAAATTTTTTTTACAAACTTGACCAAAAAAGGTCCCCTTTTTAAAAACCCCCCGAGGGGCCCAATTCGATAAAATCACTGGGTTGGGGGCCCAATTTGGGGGTGGGGGGCCCGGGCCCAAAATTCGACAAAAAACACCCAAAAAAAGGGGGAAAAAGGGGAACCCCCCGGGATAAAAATTCCCGTTAACCCCCAAAAAATTAGACAAAACTTTTTAAACCTTTTTTTAAAATTTTTTTGGGGGTTTTTGGGGGAACATGAGTTGCCGAACCCCTTTTTGTCTTCCCCCTTTTAAAAAAAAAGGGGTTTTGAAACCTTCAAACATGTTGGGCGGGGCAAAAACAGTAAAAGGCCCAAAGTGGAAAAAAAATTATTTTAAACCCAATATTTGAAAAGGGAAAAAAAGTAAAAAAAAGTTTTCCCCCAAAAACAAAAATAATGAAAATTTTTTAAAAATTCTTGAATTTTTTTTAAAAAATTTTAAAAAAGAAAAAAATTTAATAAATTTTAAAAACCTTTTTTTTTTTGATTGACACCTGTAGTTTTGAAAATTTCATTATTGAAAGGTTTTGGACCTCAAAAATCTAAATTTTTGGGTTAAAGGGGGAAAATTTTTTTATTTAAAAAGTTTCCCTCCAAAATTTTCTTTTTTAAAACCAAAAAAAGGAATCCCCCCAAATTTAAAATGTTTTATGGAACAATTTTTATTTCCCCTGGGTTTTTGGGGGGGGTTTTTTAAAGGAAAACCCCTCCCTCCCCAGGGCTTCGGGGGGGGTTCACAAAATTTGAAAAACCCCCCATTCAAAATTTTTGGGCCCCTTTAAAAAAACCTTCTTTGCTCGTTGGGTGGTTTTTTTATCCTTTTTTTTTTTTTTCCCCCCAAAACGTGAACCATCTGCATTAAAAAAAAAAAACTCAAACCGCCTTTTTAAACCGGGTGGTTGAAAAAGGAAAAATTTTTCTTTTTTCCCCATTTGTTTTTTGGAATTTTTTTTTTTTTTAAATTCTTTGTTTTGTTAAAAACAGTTTGAATGCCTTTTTTTTCCCTTTTTTAAACAAAAATTAATTGCAAAAAAATTTTCCCCCTAAAAAAAAACCCCCCCGGGGGGAAACCCCAAAGAGAATGAGTTTTTGAGGGGTGTGTAGTAAAAGAAAAAAAGGGGATTTTAAAAAATTTTAACCCAGTTTTTTTCATCGAAAATTTCCCGCGGTCGGTTTAAATCCCCAGTGTAAATTTTTTTCCCCTTTTTTTTATTTTTCGCAACTCAAACAATTCCAGTTAAATAAATTTTGTAATTTACCCCCCTTTCCCTTTTTGCAGCCTCTTTTAAACATGAAAAAAAGAAAAGGCGAAAATGGGCCCCTAAAACTTTTTTATGGGGGGGGTTTTTGGAATTTTTTATTAAAAAGAGTAAAAAACTGTTTTTCCAAAACTAAAAATTTCTAGGGGGAAATATTTTGTTTTTCAAAAAGAAATCAAACCAAGGGATAAATTAAAGGGGAAAAAATTAAAAAAACTTTTGGGGGGAAAAAATTTTAAGCAAAAAGGTGAGGGAATTAATTTTTTTCATCCTTAAAAAATCGGAACATTCCCTGGATTTCTTCCCAACGGAAAAGGAGTTGAAATGACCCAAACCCCCTTCCAAGCCCCTTACTATTTTAAAAGTTTGAAAAACCCTTTTTAAAAGTTTTAATTCTAGGGTTTGGGTTTAAAAAATTTTTAAAAAAATTTAAATTTAATTCCCAATTTTTTTAAATCGGGAAAAAGGAAAGGAAAAAGAAGATCCAGTAAATGTGGTAAGGAAAAAAACAGGAAATTGTTTGGGGTGTAATTCCCAAAAGGGGGGGGATCCCCAAAGGTTTTTTTTAAAAATTTTTTTTTTTAAAATCAATAAAAATTTAAATCCCCTTTACTTTTAATTGGGGGGATTACTAATTTTTTAATATTTTTATTTTTTGAAATTAAAAATACCCCCTTTCAGATGGAAAAGTAAAGGGGGGAAAAAAATTTTGAAATTTTAAAAAAAATTTTATTTTTCAATTATTTTGGGGTTTGGTTTTTTTGTGTTAAAAGTTTTTAAACGAAAAACTGAAATCTTTTAAGGGAAAAAAGGAAATTTTTAAGAAAATTTTTTTAAAAAAAATATTCATTTACCCCTTTTCCCCTTTAATTTTGGTTTTCCTAAAAGAAATTTCCTATAACATCCATTTGTTTAAAATTTCAGTTTCAAAATTTTGGGTTTTTTGGCCCCACCTTCCTTTGTAATCCCAAATTTCCCCTTTTAAAAATTGGGGGTTTTACCAGGACCCAAAACTCATGTTTTTTAAATGACCTTTATTAACCTTTTTAAATGATCATTTAAATCTTTTTGGGGGGCCCAAAACTGTCTTACTTGGGGAGATTCCTTAAAATTCTTAATTCTTTATTCAGTTTTTTTAGGCAAAATTTGACCAATTTTTTTAAAAAAAACCCCAAAATGAATTTTCAGATTTTTAAATTTCGGGGCCAAATTTCCCCATTTTTCCCCCTGTTTTTTTCCAGTTTCCCCCAAAAATAAAAGGGATTCTCAAAAAAAATTTAAATTTCCCAATTAGACCCCCCAAAACCTTTTAAAAAATTTGGCCAAATTTTTTGGAGAAGTGCCTTTGCTTTTTAAAAAGGGGCCTTTTAAAATCTCCCCCCAACTAAAAAAAACCCAAAACCTGTCCATTTTAAATAAAGCGGTTTGCCAGGAGTAAAAACATTAAAAAAGGGCCGCCTTCCTTTTTTGGGGGGGGGGTTTTTGCCAAAAAAAACTCCCCTTGGCCTAAATTTTGGAAAATGGGACTAGGGGAATTTTTGGAACCTTTCCCTGGGTTTTTTGTGAGGCAATTGGCAGTTTTTCTTTGGAAACCCAAAAGAAAAAAAAAACTTCCAAACCCCGCCCCCTTTTAAATTGTCCTGGGTCCTCTTATTTCTGACTGATTGCCGAGCCCTGAAACATAAAACCCCAAGTTTTTGGGAAACAATAAAAACATGTGCTTTTTTAAAGGGGATAATTTGGGGAAATTTTTTTTGGGGGAAATTTTTTTTAAAAATATTTTTGAAAAAAAATTTTTTAATAATCAGCCAAAAAAAATCTAAATGTTAAAAATAACAAACTTTTTAAATTTTTTTTGATTTTTTAAAAATTTTTCCCTGAAAAAGATTTAAAAAAGGGGTTTTAATTTTTTTTTTACCTTGGGAAATTTTTTTTTTACCTTTTTTTTTTTTTAAAAGGTTTTTTTAAATTTTTTCATTTTTTAAAGGTAAAATTTTTTTTGATGATAAAATTCAAGATTTTTAAATACTAAATGGCCTTTCCCCCCCTTTTATTTTAAGGGTTTTAAAAAAAAATACCAGGAAAAAAAAAAAAAACCATTTTTTTAAAACTGCATACCATCTAAAAAGCATAAAAAAAATAATAAAAAATTAAAAAAAAAAAAAAAAATCAATAAAAAAAAAAAAATTTTTTTTTAAAAAATTTATTAAAAATTAAGGGAGGTTTGAAAAAAAGGGTTTTATAGTTTTTTTTAAAAAATTAACCTCCTTTTTTTTAAAAACTGAGAGAATTACAAACCGGCAACATAAAAAAAGTGTTTCTTTTTTAAAAAAAAACTCCATTTTCTTCTTTTTTTTAAAAATTTTTAATTTTAATTTTTTGGGATACATTTAAGAAATTTTTTTAAAAACTAACAGAAAATTAAATATTAGGATTTTTCACTTTAAGGGGGATTTTGAAGGGAAATTAAAATAAGGGGGGGAATATGGGGTTAAAATGGGAATTTGGGGTAATTTAAAAAAAAAATTTTGATATGGGGGGGGGGGGGCAAAATTTAGGCACATGTAACCCCTTTTAACGGGGGGGAAAATATTCCCCTTCCGCTTAGTTTGGGGGGATTTTCAAAAATCCAAAAAAATTTTAAAAAAACTTTTTTTGCAGTCCCCAAAAAATTTAAATTTAAGGGGGAAAGGGGTTTAAAGGGGCCAAAAGGGGGTTTGGGGCCCTAAGAATTGGGTTTTTCCCCAAAGAACGGAATGTCAGGTAAAAAAAAACCCCAAGAATTTTAATTTGGGGTTTTAAAAAAAAAGGGCCAAAGTTTTTTCCTTTTAAAATTTAAATTGGGCCCCCCCTTTAAAAAAAAACCCCAAAATTTTTTTTCCAAGTCACCCAAAATTTTCTTATTGGGGGAAAAGCGGTAAGGGACCAAGGGTACAAAATTTTTTTTAAGCCCCCCCCTGACCCCTGGAAAACAATATGAAAAAACTTTTTAAGGGGGGAATTTTGCCCCCTTTTTTTGTTTAAATTCTCAGGGGGAAATTTGAAAAAAACCACAAAAAAAAACCCCATTAAACAATTTTACCCCCTTTTTGTTTTCAGGGAGGGGTCACCGGGGATTAAAAAAACCCCCCTTTCGAAACCCAATTTTGGGGTTGGGAAGAAAAGGGAAAAAAACTAAATTAATTTTAAAAATTTCTTTAAGGAAAAAAAAAATTTTTAAAAAAGGACAGCCCAAAGGGTTTTTTTTGAATTCAATTAAGTAAGAAAGGGGTTTAAAAAGGGGTTTCAAAAAGAATGGGGGGTGAAAAATCTCTTTTTATTCCTGAGCATAAAAAAAAAAGGGGGGGGGTTTTGAATTGGGGCCCCCCAAATAAAAATGGGGAAAAAGGGGTGAAAATAAATAAATTTTAAGAAAAATTTCAAACCAAAAGGCTTTTTACCCAAAAAAGGGGGAAAAGTAATTCGGGATTTTAAAAACACGGAAACCGGGGAAACCCCTTTCCCCAAAAAAAATTTTTAAAATTTTTTTTAAAGAGCTTTTAAAAAAATTTTCAGTAGGGAAGATAAAGGGGGGGAAAAAAAAAAAGGAAAACCAAAGAAGGGTTTCAATAGTACCAACCAAAATTTTAAAAAAGGGAGTTTTAAAAAGGTGGGGAGGGTTTGAAAAAATTTTTAAAAAAGGAATTAGTAAAACCCCCCCAAAACCAAAATTTTGTTCGGGAAATCCTGTAACCCCAAAAAAAATTTGCCAAAAATAAATGGTTGAAAAAAATTTTAAATATTTCCCCCCTTTAGAACATTGTTAGAAATAGGACCCGGGACCCTTCCCCCCCGGAAAAAGGGGGTGAAAAACCCCTTGCTCCCCCCCAATTTAAAACGGGGCCGTATTTAGGAAAGAGAAAAGTTTTTTTTATGTAAAAACCCAAAAAATTTTTAAATCCCTTTTGTCTTTTTTTAAAAAAAAGGGGGGGGGAAAACCCCCGTTCTTTTTTTTTGGGGGGAAACGGGAAAGGAAAAAAATTTTCCTTTTTTTTTTATATGGCCCCTCCCCCCCCGGGGTGGGTAAAGGGGGGGAAGATGAATTTTTGGGCGTTTTTTTGGGGCCGGCCCGCTAAGCCCAATCTAACCATGAAAACCCAATAACCCCCCAAAGACTTGGGAAAGATTGGGGGAAATATCCCCAAACCCCCCTTTTAAAGGGGAGCATAAAAAATTTTTTAACACAAAGGGCCCCCGGGGGCCGGATAGGGGGGGGTTTTTTCTTTTCCCTGGTCGGCCAAAAATGAGCTGGTTTAAAAAAAAGAGGAAGCATAATTTTGTCTTAGGGGTTTTTTTTAAAAATTTGGGCCCAAGCCCCTAGGGGGGTCCAATGACCGGGTTGGAAGTGGGGCTAACCTTAAGGGGTCCGGTTCCCCCACCCTCGGGGCCCCATAAAAGGTTGTTCAAAAGGTGGGGGGAAAAAACCAATAAGGGGAAAACCCTAAAAAACCCCGGCGGGGAAGAAGGGGGGGAATTCCTTATAGGGGGTTTTTCCTTTTATGGGGGCCCCCCGGCCCATCTCGGGGGGAAATCCGGGGTTGGGTCCCCCCAAATTCGCGTTACGGGTTAGGGTCGGGCCCCAGCCCTTTTCCCCCTCCGATTCGGCCCTTTTTAAAAAGGGGAAACCCCCAAACAAACCAGGAGAGGGCAAATTTTTAAAAAAATTGAAGGAGGGGTTTGGGGGGTTCATTAATTGTGGGGAAATCCTGTTTTTTTCTGTTTTTTTATTTTGAAAAAAATTTTTTTTTGGTCTTAAACTGAATAAGGAAAAAAGCCCCCCCCCCCCCAAAATCCCCAAACAAACTTTTTTTAAAGGAATAAAAGGGAAACCAAATCTTTTTTTTATTAAAAGGTTTTTATTTAAAAATAAAAAAAAAAATTGTTTTTTTTTTTTGGTTATTAAAAAAATTTTTTTTGGGAAAAAGGGAAAAAAAAACCAAAATTTTTAAAACTCCAAAAAGGAAAAATTTAAAAAAAAAAAAAAAAAAAAAAAAAAAAAAAAATTTTAAACCCCCCCCCCAAAATTTTTTTTTTCCCAAAAAAATAAAAAGGGGAAAAATTTTTTTTTTTGGGGGGGGGTTTTGTTTAAAAATAACAGGTTTAAAAAGAAAATAATTGAATACAATTTCCCCCAAAAGGTTAAAGGGGGGAATTCAGGAACTGTTCCTTTTTCAATTTATTTTCCTTTTAACCCCCAAAGTTTTGAAAAATTCATAAAAAAGTGAAATCAAAAGGGTTTAAAAAAAAAAGGGAAAAATGATGATTCTTGGGGTTTTTCAGTGTTGTAGGAGGTTTTTTCCAATTAATCCACAAACGATTTATTTGCTTAAATTTAGGGATAGATATAGATATTTAAATCAAATTTACAAAAAAACCCTATTTTAATCCTTTAAAAGGGCCCCCCCCCACTGGTTATCCCAAAAAGGCTTTCATATATAAACTTCACTATATGGAGAATATGAGGCTTCACAAAAAAAATTTCACTATATGGAAAGATATAAGGGGTGCATATAAAGTAAAAAATATGCACTGTATTTGAATATAAGGCTGTAAAAAACTGCACTAATGGAGAGTAAAAGGCGCTCATAAAAAGGGGCCAAAGGAAGATATAAACCCATCCTGTATATACGCACTGTAAGGGGGATATAAAGCTGCATATAAAATACGCACAAAATGGGGAAAATTAGGCTGCATATATAACTGCACTAAAATGGGAAGTTTTTAGGTGTTTTTATTTAAGGGTGCACATATAGAGTTTAAGGGTCACTTAAATGAAGTTTTTTTAGGCTGTATTATACTACGAGAGTATTTAGGCTGCACAAAAAAATATAGAGAGCTATGAGGCCCTTTTATGCTATATGGAGGGTAGAGCGCATTAAAAAATATGGGGAGGGTATGAACTGTTTTTTTATAACATATGAAAAAGGGAAGGATAGAGGCTGTTTTAAAGTTTTAAGGAGGGCTTTGATTGCATTATCTATGAGGGGCTAGAGCTGCATTTTGATTTATGGGGGGATGTGGGGCTCATTATATTATAGGAGATAAGGGGGGCATTATAATAATTGAATGATACGGGGGGTACCTTAGAAGGGAGATAGGGGTCATTAAATACATAAAGACTTGGGATACATTGTAAATAAGGGGGAATATATGGGGAAACAAAAAAAAAGGACATAAAAGGTGAGGAGGACCATATAAAGCAGGATGAGGGGCATTAATGCTAATAAGGGGGGGGGGGAGGTCAATTTGGAGTCTTTAAAGATTTAGAACGTTACATAGGCCATACATTCATCAACAGCGGGGGGCAATTTTTTAAATTTTGCATCGGGCCCCCAACTCTGGTGGTTGGAGCCTGACTCTTTTACCAGGAGGGAGTGGGAAGTGTTTAAAAAATCATTTAAAATTTTTGCTAATGAGGTGTGAAGGGTGTTGAAAAATAAGCTTGTTTGGAGAGAAGAAGGGGAACATTTTTTTTTTAAAACATAAAATATAAGGGGAAATCTTTAACCGATTGGATTTTTTCCACAATTTTCACCTGGAACCAATAAAAAAAGTGTTTGCAACATTTTTCCAGATTGCCATCACCTGGTGGAATTTTTTAAGAAATAGAAGGGGAGCTTCATCAAGGGATTTTTGCATGTTTTATTTTAATGTTTTCAAAAGCATGCAGGGAAAAGGAAGGGAAAGATTGGGGTCAATAATTCACAAATTCTTTAAAGTTTCTTGTCTAATGGCCTTTTATTCTTATAAGTTGGTGTTGGGGGTGTCCCTATTAGTTCAGTTCTTAACTGAGAATGAAAGAAGGTTTTGGGCCAAAAAATAGAAAGGGGGTTAGTAAGTTTATCACTGGCAAGCCATGAGAAAACAGGTTCAGTTATCCCCTCATTATTTTGGGGTTTAAAGTTAGTAAATTGTGAAAAGGGTAAGAAGAGATTAGGGATAAAAGATAATGGCAAAAGGGAAGGGGGATTAAAAAATAGGGGTGTTAAAGTCCCCCCTGATAAGAGGGGAAGTATAGGCTAAAAATTTGGGAACCAAATGGCAAATTTCCAGGAACGCAGGAGGGGGGGTGGGGGCTAAAATTTAAAAGCCCCCGCAAAAAGGGCCGAAACCCTTACAGGGGGGCCTCAAAAAAGGAAAACAGTAAATGAGGGACAGGGGGGATAACCGAAAACCCAAATTTAATGAAAGCACTCAAAACTCCCCCGGTCTTCTGTTATCATTAAACATGGGGACTGTACAAGGAGAGGGGGAAAGAGGACGATATAATGGAGTAACAGATTTTTTCAGGGCGAGATATAAAAGATTGAACCACTACACAAAAATTTGTACAATACATATGGTGAACTTTTTGCAGCACAAATAAAAAGAATTAAGTTTTTTTGGGTTTTTACCGCATTCCCCTTTTCGGCCCCCTTCTTTCTGCATATATAACTGCATCACTTTAAAAAAACTGCATTTTAAATAAAAATTTTGCCAAATACCCCCCCCCCCCCCCCACCCAACAATTTTCCATTTTTCCAAAATATAGGGGGGCATTTAGATTAGGTAATATAACTCTTAAAAGGGGGGCAAAACAAAAAAATGCTTAATCCCAGGATTAAAAAACCCTTTTTAAAACGGTTAAGCCTTTCATTAAAGAAAAATTTAATAAAAAATACTGTATTATTTTTTTAAAAGGCTGGAAAATGGGAATGCCCAAAAAGATAAAAAATACGTTTAAAGGGGGGAAAGTTTGGGGGAAAAAAAGAAAAAAATTTTAAAAACCTTTTAAAAGTTGAAAAGGGTTTTTAAAAACTGAAAAAATAAACAACGGTAACCTTGATAACGGGGTGGAAAGTTGTTAATAAACAGAAATTTGTATTTTCCTTTGGGGAAAAGGGGGGTTTTAAAATTTCATACCTAAAACTCGGGCCTTTTAAAAATTGCCTTTTTTAAAAATTGCTAACGTTGTTTTTTTTTCTAAAACCCCGTTTGCTCTGTGTTTTCCGTGATTTTTTTTAAAAAGGCTTTTATTGCCTGTGTTTGCTTCCAAACCTTGGTTTTTTAACTTTTTTAACGGGGGTGGTTAAACCCCTTTTTCCCTTTTGGTTTTTTCTGGTTTCCCTCTGGGCGCTGAACCTCTTCCTTGGACCGGGTCGCGTATAATGGTTGGGGCTCAACCCTTTAAAGGGCCAAAACCCTTTAAAAATTTGTTCATAACCGGGGCCGGGTAACCCCCTCCAAACCGCTTTTTTAACCCTTGGGCCCCTTTTTTCTGGGGCCTGTGAAAATTTCCCCTGATCCTGGACTTTTTTTGGAATTTTTGGGACCAGGGGTGGGGTCACACTTCAGCAAAATTTTAAAAATGCCGGTTTTGGTTCCCAAAAACCAAAACCACGGAACCGCGCCCAAGGGCCCAAATTTAAAACTGGATTCATACAGCAATTGGTTACTGGTTTCCGTTTTTGCACCTGGGAAAAACATGCAGGCTAAATTTTTAAGGATATTCCTGCCCAGTTTTTTTATAAGGGGGCCCCCAATGGACCTTTTTCGGGGAAGGATTTTTACCGTGGACCGGATTTTTTCCCCGTGGGGGGAAAAAAGGGTTAAAATTAAATAATGGGGAACATTTTATGCCCCCCCCCCCTAAAGCAGTTTCCACAAGGGGGGCATAAAAGGGGGGTTAATAAAACCCCTTGCCCTTTCCTTTATTTTTTTTTAAAAAAGGCCCCCCCGAAAGGCCCAAAATACCCACCTTTTGGTAAAGCAATTTTAAGAACGATTAATAACTTTTGGGTTTTCGAATTTTTTTTTGGATGCGGGCCATCAATCCCTTTTAAAAGAAATTTTTTTGCCACAAACCTTTTAATTTTAACTAAAAAATTTACCCCGACATCCATCCTTTTTGGGAAATGTTCTAGGGGGGGTCACCCCGGACTTTTTACTTTTTTATTTTTAATTTTTTTTTGTTTTTTTTGGGATGGGGGCAACATGTCGTAGGTATTCACCCCCCTCAGAAATCTGCCCATAGGGGCATGAATTTAAAATTCATTAATTTTTGTTGCTTTTCCCCACAATTAAACAAAGTTTGGGGGCGGTCCTGTCATAACAGTACAGTACAATGACTACTGAAACGTGCCGCAAGGCCTAAAAGGGGGTTAAAAAATAATTTTTATGGTGGTTTTCCCCAAATGAAACCTGAAAGCTTCACACATAAAAGGGGTTAAATTTAAAACCCTTACCAGTTTGCTTTAAAAATCAATCTCCCGGGGTTTTTCATTTAAAAAGCTGGAGCCTTTTAAAACCCCAAACCTAGGGGTGCCTTTTCTGGTTTCCCCCATGATTAAAAGTTTTTAAACCCCCCCAAAAAACCGCTTACCTTGACCAAACATCATTGAATTTAGGGGGGAAAAGGCAGAAAAAAGGCAAAATAGGCCCCTTTCCATTTGTTTGAAATTCCAAAACTTTGAATGCAAACCAGGAAACTTTTTACGCAAAGCATTCCCTGCGCCCCGCTTCCGGGTGCCCCCTTTCCCTTTTCTTGGCCAACAAACCACGCAGGAGCCGACATCCCCAAAGCGCAAGTGCAAAGTGCCTGATCGTCATCGCACATGCACTTTGTCAGACGCACCCCAGAAAGGTGGAAAGCAGCGTTTCCAGGTGCGTCGACTAAGCCATGCCACGATGACGATAGGCACTTCGTACTTGCGCTTTGGGGAAGTCGGCTCCTGTGCTCGGCCATAGAAGGTAATGGGGGCACTGAGCGCAACGATGCAGGAAAACTGCATCTCTGCGCTAATGCAGTTGCCTACGTTTGCACTAAACTGCACCTGCGCTAGCACGGGCAGGCAAATACAGGTAATTCACCAATGCAGAGATGCGAAAGGGGCCTAAGAGAAGTTTTATTTTTGTATTTTTGGTGCAGATACCTGCAGAAAGATATTTATCAATGTGGAATGTGCTTTTAATAGACCTAAAGAGTCAGATGTCCTAAAGTGAGGCGTACGTAAAGATGAGAAAGGCCAGGGTCACACTTGGCCATCCGCTTTTTCAAGCCCTTAGAAAAACTGATCTTTTTTAAGGTGTTGTCCCCTGAGTCCTGGACGTTTTTTGGACCTTTTGGGACTTAATAATTTTTTCACCAAAAACGCATGCGTTAATGCATGGTGCCTATATGTACCATGCGTTAACGCATGCATCTCCCATAGGGCCCATGTTAAAAAAACGCATGCGCTTTTTAAATTCCCCCAAAAATGCTGCTAGCAGCGTTTTTGGGATGCTGCACAAAAAAATATGCGTTAACGCATATGTGTTTTTGGACTTTGAAAAAAAATTTCTAAAATGTTCCCAAAACGGATTTAAGGCAAAAATGGATGGTATGTGTGACCCTGGCCAAAGTTCTGGCTGCTATGCTATAGATGAGCGAACTTTTTCCAAACTGTTTGCCAATTTCAAATTTGGCATGAACGTGGCATCGTCATGATCGGAATCAAAAGTGATTTACTAAAAAATCACAGCTTTGTTCAGTAGCTGAGTCAGATGAAGAAAGCATTACAGTTTTAGGCTACGTTCACAGGCGCAAAATAGCTTTGGCTTTTGCTGGAAGGTGTGAAGACACCAATTTAGCCACTATTTTTGCGTGGGCGCTTTCACTGCAAAAGTGCTCGCGCAAAAAGAATTGACATGCCAATTCATGGCTTTTTTTTCGGCGCACTTTTCCCATAGGCTACAGTTAACATGCCTCGGGGAAAGCGCGATGTCAGCATGCAATAGCGCAAAAAAGCGCCACTGCTGAATATGCGGCCACAATCGCCGCATGTGAACGTAGCCTAAGTGATGCTTTTTTTCTACCTTCTGACTGTGTAGGATAGCAATGTGACATGTTTGATGAGGGGAAGAGTGGAGAGAGGTCAGAGGAGTCTCAGACTCCATTTTTTTCTTCCGCACTCTGGATGTTCAAGGCCGGCAGCCAATTAGGATGTATAAAACATCCACAAGTTGTAGACACAAGGGTTTCTGTCATTGGCTGGCTTTTGTCATTGGTTGCCTAAGTCACATGTCCCTCAGTATACTGTATAAGAAGGGCCATTTCCCTTGTCGCCATTTTCAGACTATCATTGCTAGGGACAGTGCTGTTGCCACTCTGTGCTGCTCTGTCTGCTTCATCTGTGCTACACTAAAAGACAGCTAGCTACTCCAATCGCTTTTTAGATAGAATGGGAGGGCGAAAGTTTCCATCCGGACAAAGGGATTTTTTGCTGAGAACAAGAGTGATCACCATATCTATGCGTTACCAGAAGTGTGATTACCAAATCTCAGTGCGTTACCATTTTTGCATACAATTGATTGAGAAATCTTTGAATTTCCTCTAAAAAGGCTGTATTTGGCTTCAAACAACTGATGCCAAATCCTTCAGTTTCCACTTAAAAACTGTGTTTGGCCTCAAACTGGTAATTACTAAATCCTTTATTTTCCCCTAAAAAGGCTTTTATGGCCTCAAAGCAGTGATTGTCCAAATCAATTGTTTTCTAAAAGGCTGTGTTTGGCCTCAAACCGGTGATTACAAATGTCTTTATTGTTCCCTAAAAAGGCTTTTTTTTTGCCTCATACCAGTGATTGCCAAATCTTCAGTTTCCCCTAGAAAGGCAATTTTTTTTGCCTCAAACCGTGATTGCCAATTCCTCAGTTTCCCCTAAAAAGACTGTGTTTGGCCTCAAAGCAGTGATTGCTAAATAATTCAATTTCCCCTAAAAAGGGTATGTTTGGTCACAAATCTGTGATTGCCAAACCCTTCATTTTTTCCCTAAAAAGGTTTTTTTTTGCCTCAAAGCACTGATTGCCACATCCTTAATTTTCCCTTAAAACGCTGTGTTTGGCCTCAAACCAGTGATTGCCAAATATTTGTTTTTATTGGCTTACAAAAAACATGTTGCCAAATCTCTGTCTGTTGTCAAATAAACTTTTATTGGGCCTAAAAGAAAAACTTTTCCAATCTGTGTGCGTGCATTAGGCATGAGTGGAATATCTAGAGGTCGGAAAGAGAAAGAGGAATAGGCATGGTGGAAGGAGGACTAGTTTTGGTAGTCTAGGTATTCATGGGGTAAATGCTACTGCTAATGTTACAGAAAGCTGTACTGACCAAACATTGGCTCATTGTATCCCAAGCCAAGTGACAACTTCTGTTGCTGGACAGCCTACTGCAGTCATTCTGTTTGCCAGAAGCAGAGCGATATGAGTGTGAATGAGGCCCAGAAGGAGCTTTTGCTATAGTTCATTGCAAGCGCTGCATCAAGTGGCCTTTGCTCCTCTTCCTCCACCTCAACACAACACACAGTACAGTCCTCATGGTACCTTTACACGCCGCTACAGGATGGTGGAAACAACCGGGTAGATGAGAGAAATGTATCTTGCACCGCCAAATCAACCCGAGGTAGCAGTGTGTAAACTAGGTTGTTTCCACCCGTCACTTGCGGCACCTATTTCAGAGCAGTGCTCTAAAACAGGTTGATTTCAAGGCGATGGTAGCGGCCTGTATCGGCGTGTAAATAAGGAACAAGAGGGTTGTTTCGACACCTTGCTATCTACCTGGGGCGTGACACAGGCTCCGGGAAACCGTCCCCTTTCAGCGATCATTGGAGGAAGCTCCTGCATTACGATAGGTAGTCGCTGCATAGGGCGGCATATTTAAGGAGCTGACCAGTCACACGACACAATTGCTCGAGCATCATGTATTAGTCAGCCTCCTGCGCTGGCTGGCCAATCATGATGCTATTGCGTTGTCCTATCAGCATACGAAATTCTCGTAATCCACAATTCAGGCACGCCGATGTGTTGTCCCTGCTGCACCAGGTCCTCCCATATTACCCTCTGTAGTGGCGTGTAAATGAGGTAAGGTGCTTTTCAAAAGGTAACTTTAGGCACCCGGCGGTGCATCCAGAGATAGATTCAACCTTCTGTAAAGCACCTTATAGCGGCGTGTGAAGACGGTGCGGGTACCGTTTTCAACCGTTTGTGCGTGCTCGTGCACGTGAAGCACCCGGTTGTTTCCACCATCCTGTAGCGGCGTGTAAAGGTACCATCAGAGGTGGCGCCCCAATTGCCCATATTTCACCCTGTGTCACAACGCTCCAAATGGATTTCTGATTGTGGGGAAACATAGATGCACAATTCTTCAAAGATGTTCACACATTCTATTCAATGGGCATCAGAGGTCTGCTCCAAAGTTTCACATACTCCAGAGGAGGAAAGCATCTGCACCAATATCCCAAAATCTTTTGGAGTTGGATCCGGGGACACACAAAGTAGGGTCCCAGCAGAATCCAGACCCTCCTAACCAGATGATAACCCCAGGGGTGGGTGTGATAATGATGATGAGACTCAGATATGTGAGGAGCAACCCCACTGTAATGTACATTTAAGGCAGGAAGAGGATGTGAGTTGACACTCAGGGCGAGGAGTATGACAACAGAGAGGATGCTGATGAGGTTCAAGATCCCACTTGGAATCAACCCATATTCATGCAGCTGAGTAGCTCAGCAAAAAAGGTGGAGTAGCAAGAAGATGAGGAGGTTAGGCTGCATCTAACTGCAAAGAGACTGATTGCTGCAACTGCTACACACATGGCATCCTCAAACACAACTTTGGCTCTGGGGAGCAGCGGTCGCAGGTCCGCAGTTGTCAGGGGCGGCAGGGTTGCCGAGCCTGGGCCTTTATTGACACCACAAAGGATGACCCAATTCAGGTTATTTGCAAAGTTTGTGAAACAATCTTCAGTAAAGGCAAAAAAAAACAACAATTTGACTTTTTTACATGCATAAACCAGCACATGGCCCAGCACCATGTGTAACTGTGCAAAATTACCAAACTAAAACTGGGCATAGCAGTATATCCCTTTCTGACTGATTTTCAGGAGGGAGAGATAAGTATGTTTTCAGGGAGGTCTGTAAGTTGTACTTCAGGCTCTGCCCTCATTCTTCGAGGAGTGAGAAACAGCGCATGGGGATTATATCTCCCTCTTCAAGTGGGAGCCCCAGCCTGGGCCTTCTCTCTTCCAACCGATTCTCCACCTCTGTGGTCGGTGGACAAGTTTTTTGCATCTCTTGCCCTGGTATATGGTGACCCTGATGGTGTCTCCTTGGCTGAGTCTAAACTACGTAAGCTCAGGCAGGGAGTACAGCCGACTGAGGAGTATTGCTCTGAGTTCAGGAGATGGGCAACTGACTCTCAGTGGAATGACCCTGCTCTTAGGAGTCAGTTCTGCCTGGGTTTGTCAAATCAGCTTCAAGACTCTATGACTCAGTACGCTGCGCCAGAGTTGTTGGAGACTGCTATGGCTCTTGTTATTAGATTGGATAGATGCCTGAGAGTGAGACCTAAACCAACTCTGCCCCTGGTGGCCATTCCTGCAGTGAAGGTTACACGATGCAGTTCTAATGTTTCTAAGCAATTGGGGAATGTGATTTCTCAATGCCCATTTGCTTTTCATCAGGTTGTAGGTCTTGTTTCTTTTGTGGCCAAGCTGTTCCCTTTATTAGGGTCTGTCCGCACTGCTCTAAACCCGTTTCTCGGCCGCTGACCTCCCTTGAGGACAGGTGCCTGAGTACTACTCTCTGTGCCATATTGGTCAGGCCTGCTTCTATGTTTCCAGCAGAGGTGGTTAAACAACTACCAAAGAATAGAAGTAATACCCAGCCTACACCTCAGATTGATGCTAGGTTCAGGTGTTATGCTGTGAAGTTTGATACGGGGATGGTGATGACTCGCACTAAGCTTTTTGTAAGTAAGTTTCCAGAGGAGAAGTAGGGAAATGTTTCTACTATCTGCCCCCCTGAGAATGTACCCTCTGTCGGCAACCGCACGGTAATAAACATTCAGGTCCAGACCTGATTGTGAATGTTTATTTGTGGATATTGCCAAAACACATAAGGTGGAAGATTGTGATTAGAACTCCTACTACTGGAGTTATTGGTCCATTTAGGATATCAGCTATTTGCAACCCTGTGTAGTTCTAACTCGAACTTCCTCCAGTGCTACATACCCGTAATATCTTCAACAGGTCATTACTCAGGAAATTTAGAACATTACCAGAGGTGTCTGGTTTACCGTCCGGAGACCTCTCATAAAGGGGGGGGGGGTGCTGTTATATGTTGACTGCTTTACAGTCCATGAGTGCTGCTGCAATGTTTAAGCTGAGTTTTTTTCTTTCAGTCTTGCTGTGTGCTGCGGCTGTGCTGGTGGAGGAGTGTGTCATAGCATTGAGGTGGAGGGGTGTGTCTTATCATTTGGATCTCCACTCCCTCAGCCTAGAAGTAGTTCCAATTCCCTCCATTGGGTGTCGCAGAAAGAGTTAATTTCTTTTCTAGGATTCATGCTGTGCAGACTGTTTGCTGGAGGTGCTGCTCTTCACGTTTATTGGAGTGATTGGCTTTTCCTGGTCCGAGGGTGGAGGTATGGGCATTTAGCCTAGGGCTAATCAGGAGAGAAGAGCTAGGGTGGCAACCCAGATCTCCCTGCCATCTGGAGTACCTCTGGCCACAGAGTAATTTAGTGAACCCCATTCTAAGGTCAGACTAGCTACCCTAAACGCCTTGTCCATCTTACCATCCTACCTACTTAACTCCCTATCCGCTATACCAATCCGTGACAGCACCATAATAAAAATGTTAACTCTGTGGAATAGATTGTACTTTTCCTGGTCTCTGTCCCTAATTTTAGCTGTTTTAGCAGGTTTTGAGTCAGTTTCAAGGTGTTTTCTGTGCCCTTGATTTTGCCTCCCATTGATTTGAATGGGGTTCGGTAGTTCAATGAATATTTCACTGATTTATTCACTGAACATATGACAATTCAGCTAACCGTACCCGAACTTCAAAAGATTTGCTTATCCCTAGCTATCACTATAAATGAATGAACAAAAAATAAATCCATAGGTTCCAAATAGAGAAGAGCATGATGCACAGATGATGTCAGTCCAGCCCTTGTTGATCAAAAAATATGCCAAAAACTCCAGATGATATGATACTCACAACATATCATCCAGCCAACCACTGACCCCTGACTAGAATCCCATAAATCCATCTGCACATTTCAAGTCCAAGTCATCCTGGATACAGCTTCCGAGTCCCAGATTTGGGTCTTCGCCTTGCAGTCTGGCATCTTTTGAATGTCCCTCAATGCTGTTGCCCCTCTGACATCTCCTCCTGCCAGGGTAGAATTAAATAGGGGTGGCTTGTTATTTGTTGCAGCACGCTATGCAAACTGCATAATTTGTCCATCTTAGGGTTCCTCAAAAATTGGGAGGTATGCAATTATACATGATTGTTAGGTACCTTCTAGTATATTTTAAAAAAAAAATTAAAGAACAGTTTTCGTAGTGAATTGGGGCATACTGCATACTTTTTAAATTTCAAATTTTAGTCTTATTCTCTACTCTCTGGGCTTGAAGCTTGACTTATTTATTATCTCTGCAAAGCCCTGTTGACTTAGGCTAGTTTCACATCTGCGTTTTTTTTTTTTTTTTAAATCCTGATCAGGAGTCAGCTGTTGTACATAACACATTACAGCAGTATAAGCCCACCTGAGTGGGTGTAAGGTCTCTTGGGGGACTGGGCACCCCCTAGAGACATTGAACAAACATTTATTTATTACATTTTAAGTTTTACAGAACAGTTTGCTCATCCCTGCGGTAGCAGGGATGAGCAAACTATCCGGTAACCGGATTACTCAAGATTACACATCCTGAGCAATCCGGTTACCGGATTGCAGCTTCAGCAATCCGTTTCCCGATTGCTGAATGTATGAAGACAATTGCGTTCACCGCATCCGAATCTGGATGCGGTGAACGCAATTCAGGTTTAAAGTGTGACCCTAGCCTATTTTATTAAATTTGATTTTGTCATTGACTCTGTCTCAGAATTGACCACGACACATTTTTCCTCTCCTCTTTTCAACAGCTAGCAGCTGCTATGTGAAAACAGCTTCACAGCCTCTTTCATCAATGGTTAGGGTCACACATAAGCCCTGGATCCATTATTGGCATCAGTTTTTTAACTTTATTTTTCTAAGTCCAAAACTGATCCTGGGATCAAGTGTGACTGTATTGTTAACAAAAGCTATTTGTTTTTTTACTGGACCCAAAAAACGCTGCAAGCAACGTTTTTGGCTCTGTTTTTTTAACATGGGGCCCTATGGGAAATGATGAAATGAATCCGTTAACAAATGGCACATATAGGCACCGTCCATTAACGGATCCGTTTTTTTGGTGCAGTAAAAATATGGATCAATTTTTGCTAGCAATTTTTATCAGAAAATGGCAAAGTCCAAAAAATGCATAGCTGCACAGGAGGGTCAAAACAGCCAAAAAAAAAAAATCGGATTTGTTATTGAAACCAGTGTAAAAAACTGATTGGCATGTCTGACCCTAGCCAATGTCACTTCCCTCTAAAGTTGTAAGGTTATGAACACTAGGGTGCTTTTAGGACCTGCTATGCAGAAAGACTAGTGCTAGGACTGTTTATGGTAGTCTTTTTGAGTTGATGGATAAATAACAATAGTACTGTTTATGTGCAATGCAATATTGATCAGTCAGCAACATAAAATGCAAGTAGTTTTTTGTTTGCATTTATGCAGGGCTGCCACTAGGAATTCCGGGGCCCATCACTGGCAAAATTTTGGGGCCCCCTTAGGCTCCACTCCCACTCAAGCCACCCCCACTCAAGCCACACCCCCACCCAAGCCACACCCCCACACAGTTTTACCACCCACTATTGGAAAAGCTCCACTTCTGCAACATGTTGCACCAATCATACGTTAACACGTCACATCAAAGACCAGGTCACATAAAAACACAGCCATCAGATTATGTACACACTGTCCGATGCTGCAGTTTGCTGCAGCGTTAATTGGACGATGAACGATAGATTTGAGGTCAGGATTCAAATCTTACATGAACGATCCAACGATTTTTTCTTCCTAATCACTGGTTTACACGCAAGGACGCACAATTGATAGCTTTTGAACTATCTCAAATCTGTGACGTTTCAAGGATATCGTTCAGGATATCCTGCGTGTAACGGCACCAATAGTGAAGTGGGGATAAAAGTTTGATGTTCTGCTAATCAGTGCATGTGTTTGGTCAGTATTTTACATCACTTATTTGCTAGCCAAAACCAGGAGTGGAACAATCAGAGGAAAAGTATAATAGAAACAGGTCACCACTTCTGTATTTATCACCCACTCCTGGTATTGGCTTATAAGTACTGAGGTAAAAAAACTCACCAAATACTCTATGTTATGTGTGCACATGGCATTTACAAAGGCAATTATTTGTTTTAACCAGATAACATTGGCAACTTATATTTATGCTGTCTAATATTCATAGACGGGGAAGCGTGAAGTGTCTAAGCAATTAGTCTCTATTGGTAAACCAAAATAAAAAATGTATAGAGAATAAGTGACTTCCATAACCAAGACAATCCAATATACAATACCAAGACTAATAATGCAACATACAAGGGAGAAACATCACCACACCATGATCAGAGCGTACACTACCAGTCAACAAATAATACCACATAGGAGAAATACCGCCACATATGATCAGAGCGTACACTACCAGTCAACAAATAATACCACATAGGAGAAATACCGCCACACTATGATCAGATCACACATTACCATCTTATAGTGACAGAAGAATAGCACATACACGGGTCAAACCACCACCACACTATGAACAGATAAAGTCTATGAGAGCCTACCCTCAGGCATCATTCTGGCTCACAGACTTTCATTGACGGCTTGTGAGAGCGAGAAAGAAAGCGAGAAAGAGAGCGAGAAGAAGAGCGAGAAAGAGAGCGAGAAAGAGAGCGAGAAAGAGAGCGACTGACTGTGCAGAGTATGGATGTTTTCTGAGCATGCTCAGTACCTGAAACCGGATCCAGCTCCATAGATCACCATGTTATTTCTGTTCTGTCCTTTTCAAAATGGACAAAAGAGGATACCAAAAAACGTCCTGTGAAGCCAGCCTGAGGCAGAACAACACTGGTGCTGTTATTCATTACCTTGTACAGGGGTGGGTAACCTTAGGCTACCTTCACATTTGCGGACCCCTCCGCAGCGTTCTGCGGAGGGGATCTGCAATGTGACCGCAGCACCGCAAGCCCCTATCTTTATGATGGGAGCGTGTGGTGCTGCGCTTGACAGCACATGACCGTGCACACCCATTCACTGCCATATGTGATCTGTGCGCAGGCGGATGCCTGCGCACAAATCACCCAGTCTTGTCCGCACCAGAAATGCAACATGTCACATTCGTGGTGCGGACGAGACTGTCTGACTGTCAAGCGCAGCACCGTGCGCTCCCATTATAAAGATAGGGGCTTGCGGTGCTCCGGTCACATTGCGAATCCCCTCCGCAGAACACTGCGGAGGGGTCCGCAAATGTGAAGGCAGCCTTATTCTTGCAGGGGAGGACATTTGGAAATTTCTACCATCATCATTCAGGGGCCGCACATCCCAATGAAAATTACACAACTACATTTAATTAACTCGCCTAATGTGACGGCTGCAGCTGCTTCTGGGTCCTGCGATGTTCGGTGAGAACTGATCTTCCAGGTTTGTGTTCGTCTTGAGTGCAGTTAACTCTGTGATAATAAATTTCATAAATCAAATACCGTACATAACATAGGAGACTGGTATATATTCAGGACACAGAGAGCATATACAGCACAGCAGAGTGTTAGGGGGCACAGACTGGGGTGAGCCATGCTCTGCAGGAGTGACAAGCTTACAAAAATGGCCACAGATCCTGATCTGCGCATGCACCGCCTCCGCAGCTATTTTCTGGAATTCTGGGCGATAGAGACTGGGCCCCAGCTTGGCAATGCCAGCAGCATATGGAAAATGGCCGCAACACCTGCACAGCTCTGGGCCCGCAGTGTGGCCCCCCTATGCAAACCTGCTTCCTGCACCACCACAACCTTTTCCCAACCCCCCCTTTTTCATCCATTGTAAGCCATGGCAGGTTCAGCTGGAGGACATATACCGTATATACTCGCGTATAAGCCGAGTTTTTCAGCCCAAAAATTGGGCTGAAAAGTCCCCCCCCTCGGTGTGACATTTATTAACATGGATTCATATGATAAGGCAATAAATTTACATGAATATCATAGTTTGTTTCCAACTTAGGCTAGGGTCACACATGGCAATCCGGTTTTGGAAGTGTTTTCCATGCCAAATCCGTTTTTCCTAGAATGCATTTTGTGCCTCCTGTGCCCCTGGACATTTTTTGGACTTAGTCACTTTTTCTTAAAAAATCGTATATGTGTTAACGGATTATGCCTATATGTACCATGCGTTAACGCATGCGTTTCCCATTCGGCCCTATGTTAAAAAAAGCATGCATTTTTTTTACTGCACCCACAAACGTTGGTAGCAGCGTCTTTTGGATGCAAAACAAAAGGCATGCGTTTTTGAAAAACGCATTGACACTTAAGTGCACCATCGGTTAACGGATATGTGTTTTTGGACTTAGAAAAAAAAAGTCCAAAACTGAT
The DNA here is from genome assembly GCA_033576535.1 of Allobates femoralis. Lineage (NCBI taxonomy): Eukaryota > Metazoa > Chordata > Amphibia > Anura > Aromobatidae > Allobates > Allobates femoralis. Next base: position 584,023,506 of record JARQOC010000003.1, read on the forward strand.
TCCAAAAACGGATCCAGGGCAAAATGGAGGTCATGTGTGACCCTGGCCTTAGCAGTGTACTTTCTCTATAAACTATGTGTTCTGATTAGTCATATGGTAACGAAAAGATCACAAAACCAGAAATTCAGATAACAATTACTTGTGGTATTCACTGCTGATTAGGGATGGGCGAATCTACTCGCTAGGACTCGTTACTCGGCGAGTAGTAAGGGACTCACAGGACTCGGTACTCTGCGAGTTTCCCAGCGTTTACTCGCACGAGTCCAATGCAAATCAATAGCAAATGCTGACAAAACTAGGATTGCCATTGTTTGCATTAGACTCGGCTACTGTGCCAGTGATAGCAGGGAAACTCGCAAATAACTGCTGTTACATTGCGAGCCGAGTCCAGCTGTCTTCTCTGTGCAGCTCCAGGGTCCTAGAGCCGCCTGCTCACAGAGATGATGTAGCAGTGCTGAGATTGTTCTCAGTCTGCTCATTCCCTGTGCATAGACATCTATATCTATGCACAGGGGATGTAGCAGAGAGGACATCGCGTTTTGGACTACGTCGGACGGAAAAGGATTTTTTTAATTAAAGATGGAGTCCCTAATGGCTTTTTTTTTTTATTTCAAATAAAAATTTTTCTAACCCTGTTTTTTTAACCCTTTATTGGAGATTCTTAGTGGCCGGGTCAAACGTGGCCTGACATTAAGAATCTCGGGCTTAATACCAGCTTGTATAACAAAGCTGGTATTAACCCCTTTATTACCCAGCGTGCCACCGCCACCAGGGCCGCTGGAAGAGAGGGGTTCAGCGCCAGAGGATGGCGCTTCAATGAACGCGCCATCTTCTTGGGCGGCTGCGGGCTGCAATTTGCATCGGGGGGTGCCCAGAAAGCTTGGGCATCCCTGCGCTGCGGATTCCAGCCCCGAGCTGCTTAGCTGTACCTGGCTAGACATAGAAATTGCGCGGAGCCCCACGCATTTTTTTTTATTATTTCATGAATTTCAGAGTCTCAGAGTCAGAGTCTCAGAGTCAGAGTCTCAGAGTCAGAGTCTCAGAGTCTCAGAGTCGGAGTCTCAGAATTTCATGAAATAATTTAAAAAAAATGCGTGGGGCTCCGCGCAATTTCTATTTCTAGCCAGGTACAGCTAAGCAGCTAGGGGCTGGAATCCGCAGCGCAGGGATGCCCAAGCTTTCTGGGCACCCCCCGCTGCAAATTGCAGCCCGCAGCCGCCCCAGAAGATGGCGCGTTCATTGAAGCGCCATCCTCTGGCGCTGAACCCCGCTCTTCCAGCGGTCCTGGTGGCGGTGGCACGCTGGGTGGCACGCTGGGTAATAAAGAGGTTAGGGCCAGCTTTGTATTATCAGCTGGCCCTAAGCCCGAAATTTATGGCGGTCACGCCAATATTAGACATGACCGCCATGAATTTCTATTAAATTGTTTTAAAAAAAACACAACACAGAGAAAAATTTTTATTAGAAATAAAAAAAAAGCCATTAGGGACTCCATCTTTAATTAAAAAAATCCTCTTCCGTCCGGCGCAGTCCAAAACGCAATGTCCTCTCTGCTCATCCCTGTGCATAGATATAGATGTCTATGCACAGGGAATGAGCAGACTGAGAACAATCTCAGCTCTGCTACATCAGGCAGCAGGCAGGCTCTAGGACCCTGGAGGTGTGGCAGCCAGCACACAGAGCAGACAGGACTCTTATCTGTGCGAGTTTCCCAGCGATTACAGTTGCAAAGTAAACGAGTCAAATGCAAATAAATGACAAAACTAGGATTGCTTCAGGCTGAAGCTTCCGAGACACATCTGCGATTTGTAAATCTCACACTACTCGCTATTACTCACTTCCCCATTCATTAACATTGGACTCGCTAGACTCGCAACGAGTAGCGAGTCCTGTGCTCGGACTCGCTAGAGTCAAGCGATTCCGAGTAATTTAGGATTCGCCCATCACTACTGCTGATACAATTCAATTGTATAATATGTAGTATACCTAATAATAGTGTTGAAAAAGGCTAGGTTCACATCGTGTTTAGCATTGCATCTAGATGCAATGCATTTTGCAGCTGCATTAACGCAATGAAACACAAGTGTTCCATTTTGTAAATGCAGCCATAGACTTCTATTGTAAAATGCAGTCAAACGCATTGCTAAACGCGATGTGAACCTAGCCTAACTTTTACTGCATTTTTGTGTTGAACTGTGGTTACTAAAAACCTAGCATTTTGATTTTTTTGTTGTGTTTTTTGTGTTCAATGTATGTTTTAAATCATTTTATATTTTGATAGACCAGGTTTTGATTATTCCAACTTTAGGATTTAAATTACCATACTTTTATTAAGATATTTTATGTGGTATTTTAAAATTGGATGATTTGTCTTAGCTTATTTAAAAATTGTCTTATTTTTTTAAACATTTTTCTTTTTTTTTTCCCTTTGTTTTCTCCAGTATTACAATGTACAGTATTCTTCTATTACAGTAGTCTTCTTTGAAGCTCAGCCTGTAGTTGTCCTCCTTAGGCTAGGGTCAGATTCGCACCATGCATCCGCTAAAAGCATGCATTATTTTCATGTGTAAAAACGTGTGCGTTAACACACCCATAGACTCCAGTGCAAAAAACGCATTGCTAAAGTGCAATGCGTTTGACACTAGGCGTTTTTTGTAGTGCACTAAAAAACGTGGGCTGCAGCATTTTTGAGCCTCTTATGGAAAACACATGCATTTTTTTACATGTGAGTCTATGGGAAATGCATGCGTTAATGCATGCGTTAAAAATGAACACACATGCAAGGGATTGGAAAGGAAAAAAAAAGCATAATTTAATGCATCCCTCAAATGGATGCAACATCCCAAATGTGACCCCAGTTTTTAAGTAACAGTGGCATTCAGTATATCATTGGCTTCCACAGTAACCCATCGGGTGCTGGTGAGCATGTTTAGTTATTGAGTTATAGCTGCATTTAAAGTGTTAAAGGGGTTGTCCACTACTCAGGCAACCATTTCTATATCCTTAGGTTTCACCTCATTAAAATAAAACATACTTTACACAGTATATAGCAGGGACACATATATAAGATTATCTCAGCACAGGAGATGTGGTATAATCAGACCATGTCCCTGTATAGTCAGACACATTCATTACACAGTACATAGCAGGGACACATATGTAAGATTATCTCATAGTAACATAGTAACATAGTTTTTAAGGTTGAAGGAAGACTTTAAGTCCATCTAGTTCAACCCATAGCCTAACATGTTGATCCAGAGGAAGGCAAAAAAAAACCATGCGGCAACACTAAGCTCCACATTGGGGGAAAAATTCCTTCCTGACTCCAGATACGGCAATCAGACTAATTCCCTGGATCAACGCCCTATCAAAGAATCTAGTATGTATAACTGATAATATTATAGTTTTCAAGAAAGGCATCCAGGCCTTCTTAAATGTTAGTAGTGACTCACTCATTACAACAGCATGTGGTAGAGAGTTCCATAGTCTCACTGCTCTTACAGTAAAGAATCCTCGTCTGTGATTATGATTAAACCTTCTTTCCTCCAGATGTAGAGGATGCCCCCTTGTCCCAGTCTCAGGCCTAAGAGTAAAGAGATCATTAGAAAGGTCTCTGTACTGTCCCCTCATATATTTATACATTATTATAAGATCACCCCTAAGCCTTCGTTTTTCCAAGCTAAATAACCCCAAGTTTAATAACCTGTCTTGGTATTGCAGACCCCTTAGTCCTCTAATGACTTTTGTCGCTCTTCTCTGGACCCGCTCTAGTTCAGCTATGTCTTTCTTATACACCGGAGACCAGAATTGTACACAGTATTCTAAGTGTGGTCGCACTAGTGACTTGTATAGAGGTAAAATTATGTTCTCCTCATGAGCATCTATGCCTCTTTTAATGCATCCCATTATTTTATTTGCCTTTGCAGCAGCTGCCTGACACTGGCCACTAAATGTGAGTTTGTCATCTACCCATACACCCAGGTCTTTTTCAGTGACAGTTTTGCCCAGTGTTTTACAATTAAGCACATAATTATACCTTTTGTTTCCTGTGCCCAAGTGCATGACTTTACATTTATCCCCATTAAAGCGCATTTGCCATTTAGCAGCCCAAGCTTCTAGTTTACATAAATCCTCCTGTAATATAAAATTGTCCTCCTCTGTATTGATTACCCTGCAGAGTTTAGTGTCATCTGCAAATATTGAGATTCTACTCCGTATGCCCCCTACAAGGTCATTAATAAATATATTAAATAGAAGCGGGCCCAACACTGACCCCTGTGGTACCCCACTGTTAACTGTGACCCATTCTGAGTGTGTTCCATTAATAACCACCCTTTGTTTCCTATCACTAAGCCAGTTCTTAACCCACTTACACATATTTTCCCCCCCCATTGCCCTCATTTTATGTATCAACCTTTTGTGTGGCACCGTATCAAAAGCTTTTGAAAAGTCCATATACACCACATCCACTGCATTTCTTTGGTCCAGTCCAGAACTTACTTCTTCATAGAAGCTTATCAGATTAGTTTGACAGGAACGGTCCCTCGTAAAACCATGTTGATAATGGGTCATGAGGTTATTTTTGTTCAGATACTCCAGTATAGCATCTCTTAGAAAACCATCTAGGATTTTACCCACAGTAGAGGTTAAGCTTACTGGCCTATAATTTCCAAGTTCAGTTTTTGTCCCCTTTTTGAATATTGGCACCACATTTGCTATACGCCAGTCCTGTGGTACAGACCCTGTTATTATGGAATCTTTAAATATTAAAAATAATGGTCTATCTATGACAGTACTTAATTCCTGCAGCACTCTGGGGTGTATCCCATCCGGGCCCGGGGATTTGTCAATTTTAGTGATTTTTAGACGATGCCGTACTTCCTCTTGGGTTAAGCAGGTGACATTTAATTGAGACTTTTTGTTATCACCGATCATATTGTCTGTCATGGGATTTTCTTGTGTAAATACTGTTGAAAAAAAGTCATTTAGCATATTGGCTTTTTCCTCATCCTCATCCACCATTTCACCCAGACTATTTTTAAAGGGGCCAACACCATCATTTTTTAGTTTCTTACTATTTATGTAGTTAAAAAATATTTTGGGATTCTTTTTACTTTCTCTGGCAATGAGTCTCTCTGTCTCAATCTTTGCTGCCTTGATTTGCTTTTTACAAATGTTATATAATTTCCTGCATTTATTTAACGCTTCATCACTACCTACTTGCTTTAATTCCTTAAATGCATTCTTTTTGTCACTTATTGTTCCTCTTACCACTTTATTTAGCCATAGTGGTTTCCTCATATTTCTAGCATGATTATTGCCATAGGGTATATATTGTGCACAGGCCCTATTCAGGATGCTAATAAACATTTCCCATTTGCTTTGTGCACTTTTATGTCTCAGGACATCGTCCCAATTTATTGCACTAAGATCATCTCTCAACCGTTGGAAATTTGCCTTCCTGAAGTTTAGTGTCCTTGTAGCCCCTCTACTACACGTCTTAGTAAAGGATACTTGAAACTTATTAAGTTATGATTACTATTACCCAAGTGACCTCCAACCCGTATATTTGATATGCGGTCCGGCCTGTTGGTTAATATTAGGTCCAGCAGTGCCCCCCTTCTTGTTGGGTCCTGAACCAGTTGTGAAAGGTAATTGTCTCTCATAGTTTTCAAAAACTTATTACCTTTGCTGGAACTGCAGGTTTCTGATCCCCAATGTATTTCAGGGTAGTTGAAGTCCCCCACAATAATGACTTCTCCCTGAGTCGCTGCTTCATCTATTTGCTTTATGAGGATATTCTCCTCCACTTCCATTATTGTTGGGGACTTATAACAAACCCCTATCAGTAATTTATTATTTTTCCCCATCCCCTTATCTCCACCCACAGGGACTCTACATTTCCATTAGATTCACCTATATTATCACGCAGGATGGGTTTTAAGGATGATTTTACGTATAAACATACACCTCCTCCTCGCCTATTTGTACGGTCATTTCTGAACAGACAATAGCCCTGTAAATTAACAGCCCAGTCATGGCTCTCGTCCAGCCAAGTCTCCGAAATCCCCACCATGTCATAATTATTTTCCAACAAAATCAATTCTAATTCCTCCATTTTGTTGGTGAGGCTTCTGGCATTAGTGTACATGCACTTTATGCATCTCTCTTTACCTCTATTCCTTCCTACTAGATTGACTGTTCTAACCCCACCCCCCATGCCACCCCCAATTTTATTACTTGTGCCCAGGTTACTATTTACACTATCTTCCCCTCCTATACAATGAATACCCTCCCCCCAAATCCCTAGTTTAAACACTCCTCCAACCTTCTAGCCATTTTCTCCCCCAGCACAGCTGCACCCTCCCCATTGAGGTGCAGCCCGTCCCTAGCATAGAACCTGTAGCCAACAGAGAAGTCGGCCCAGTTCTCCAGGAACCCAAACCCCTCCTTCCTACACCAATTCCTGAGCCACTTATTTATCTCCCTAATCTCCCTTTGCCTCTCTGGTGTGGCACGTGGTACAGGCAGTATTTCAGAGAATACTACCTTGGAGGTCCTTGCCTTAAGCTTGCAGCCTAATTCCCTGAAATCATCTTTAAGGACCTTCCACCTACCTCTAACTTTGTCGTTTGTGCCAATGTGCACCATGACCGCTGGGTCCTCACCAGCCCCTCCCAGTAATCTGTCAACCCGATCAGCGATGTGCCGGACTCGAGCGCCAGGTAGGCAGCACACTGTTCGACGATCCCTGTCTTTGTGACAGATTGCCCTATCTATTCCCCTAATAATTGAGTCCCCCACTACCAGCTCCTGTCTGGCCTGTCCTTCTCTCCTGTTTTCCCCCTTACTGGAGCAGCCACTCCTCTGGCTTTCAGAGGTCATGCCCTGCTGCAGCAGTGCTGTACCTGAACTCACACCCCCCTCATCTGCCAACATAGCAAATTTATTGGGGTGTGCCAGATCAGGGCTAGCCTCCCTGGCACCCTTCCCTCTACCCCACCTTCTAACTGTCACCCAGCTAGCTACCTCATGGTCCTGCAGCTCCATACTACCATCCTACCCCCCACATCTATCCCATTGAGCAGCTGTTCAGTGAGCAGCAGACTCCTTTCCATATTGTCTATGGATCTCAGCATTGTCAGTTGTTCATTTAGATCCAGTATCTGGGCTTCCAAATGCACAATGTACTCACATCTCACACAGCAGTATGCACCCTCGACCGGCTGGTCAAGGAATGCATACATGTGGCAAGATGTACACTGGATGGCATTGTCAATCATGGAGCTCATTTCCTAATGGGGATTGCACCAGACAGAAATGATAAGTAAAAAGAAATGCAAAGTATTAATAAAATAGAACCAGCAATTCAGTAAGTCCTCCTTTCCAAACTCCCTTAATCCAAAGTCACTGAATCACAAGTCACACACTTACTTCTGTCGCACTTGCGCTCTGTCACACGTAGCTCATCACACTCGCTAGAAAATCAGATATAAAGAGTCTTTTTTTTTTTTTTTTTCCCTTAGCAGAAAATCAGCCCACAGCTCAGTGTACTTCCAAAGGACTGGAAGCCCCAACCAGCTGCTTCTTATAAACCCTTAATTATGCACCCCCACCCTTAATTAACCCCTTGTAAGTATAGCTAAACCACAGGTTTTAAGTGCAAAGTAGTTAACCCTTTAACTTACAGGTAGTAAAATAAGAGACTATAAACTTGTAGAGAGAAAAGAAAGTTAAGAAAGCCCAATAAAAATTAAAAAGGTAAAAAAAAAAACAAACAAAAAAAAAAAAACAGTCAGCAATTCACACAGGTATTTGTTGCAGGATTCCCAAACACCTCCTCACTGAATCACAAGTCACACACTTCTGTCGCACTTGCGCTCTGTCACACGTAGCTCGTCACACTTGCTAGAAAATCAGATATAAAGAGTCTTTTTTTTTTTTTTTTTTTTTCCCTTAGCAGAAAATCAGCCCACAGCTCAGTGTACTTCCAGCACGGGAGATGTGGTATGATCAGATCATGTCCCTGTATGGTCAGACACATTCATTGCACAGTACATAGTAGGGACACATATATAAGATTATCTCAGCATAGGAGATGTGGTATGTCAGACCATGTCCCTGTACAGTCAGACACAGCCATTACACAGTACATAGCAGGGGCACATATATAAGATTATCTCAGCACAGGAGATGTGGTATGATCGGACCATGTATCTGTACGGTCAGTCACAGCCATTACACAGTACATAGTAGGGACACACATATAAGATTATCTAAGCACAGGAGATGTAGTATGATCAGACCATGTCCCTGTACAGTCAGACACATCCATTACACAGTACATAGCAGGGGCACATATATAAGATTATCTCAGCACAGGAGATGTGGTATGATCGGACCATGTATCTGTACGGTCAGTCACAGCCATTACACAGTACATAGCAGGGACACATATATAAGATTATCTCAGCATAGGAGATGTGGTATGATCAGACTATGTCCCTATATAGTCAGACACATCCATTACACAGTACATAGCAGGGACACATATATAAAATTATCTCAGCACAGAATTTTTTTTAAACACATCCAAATGATGAAATTATTATTCCAAGAGCTATTGATTAAAATGAACTTTAAAATGATCTTTGTTCATGTTTTTTTTTGCCTTCCTCTGGATCAACATGTTAGGCTATGGGTTGAACTAGATGGATTTAAAGTCTTCCTTCAACCTTAAAAACTATGAAACTATGAGTAAACCCCTTCAATGCAGTAAAACCATATTTTTTTCAGGTAAACAATATACCATGATACTAGATTAAAATATATCACAATAAATCGAACTGTTCTGAATTTTATCAACCATCTGATGAAATGTGTTACCTGTAGGAGAATATGTGCTGATGCTTTCTATTAAATATTATTAACAAATATTTAACCATTTCTCATATATTTACTGAGAAATAGGAAATTAATGTAGATGATGAGTTTTATGTCGGAGAAATCAAAGTTTTAATGACTTTCTCTAGGAGGAGTCGATCTGAATGCTTTGTATACTATGCAGGTTGCACAAAGCCTTGTAGAACTAACACTTATTTAATGGAATATTTAAACAGTGATGGAATTGCTTTGGTAAAGTATTAAGGACTTTAAACAAACTGTAAATTACAGATTGTATCCAAATAGGTAACTAGTCTCGAAAACAGCTCCATGGCAACACGTCAATGCAAATGTTCTTCCTAAGAGACATAAGAAGTTGTGAGATCCTTAAAAAGAAGTTCTGTAATCTGCACCTAATAAGAATTCATTCCCCACTTAATATTCTATTTGCTCATTCTCAAATCAAAGATCTGGTATGAATCGTGTAAAACTAGACAACGTCCAGGCGGAAATGTGCTGCTCTGGGCTTAGATGTGATGCAAATGTATAACTATTAACTTCGGTACACACTGTTGAACACTATGTTGATAGTCCAGTATATAGTATATCTATATTAGCTTATATTAAAACCATCAGGGGAAATTAATTTATATATTTATTTCACTTAAATGCATATACAGTTCTGTAGGCTAAAATAATCCTTTTTGCAATGAGGTTTCATTAAAGTGAACCTGTCATTCGTTTTGGGCATTATAAACTGGGCTCACCACCATTAACATACTGTATTTGAGGGTCTGGTAACCCCTTTATATCCCTAGATGTCTCCCTTCATACCTCATAAATCAACTTTTTTTTGTTTTTTTTATTCTTTATTTAAAATTGTAAACATACAAAGAAAGTAAACTTAGAAAACAACAAGTCACGGAGACCGCAGTCTCCTAAATAAGTCGTACACGTTTACACATGAGTTAATGTTAAAATTAAAAAAAAACATTAAACAATAAGAAACAAAAAGAGAAAAGAACAGATGTGATAGGTGTATCCAAAAGTGTTGGGTGGTGTAGATTTGTTATATGTACAGTCAAGGCCAAAAATTTTGAGAATGACACCAAAATTATATTTTCACATGATCTGTTGCCCTCTGGTTTTTATTTGTGTTTGTCTGATGTTTATATCACATACAGAAATATAATTGCAATCATATTATGAGTATCAAAAGGTTATATTGACAGTTAGAATGAGTTAATGCAGCAAGTCAAGATTTGCAGTGTTGACCCTTCTTCTTCAGGACCTCTGCAATTCTCCCTGGCATGCTCTCAACCAACTTCTGGACCAAATCCTGACTGATAGCAGTCCATTCTTGCATAATCAATGCTTGCATTTTGGCAGAATTTGTTGCTTTTTGTTTGTCCACCCGTCCCTTGATGATTGACCACAAGTTCTCAATGGGATTAAGATCTGGAGAGTTTCCAGGCCATGGACTCAAAATCTTTATATTTTGTTCCCTGAGCCATTTAGTTATCACCTTTACTTTATGGCAAGGTGCTCCATCATGCTGGACAAGGCATTGTTGGGTGCCAAACTGCTCTTGGACGGTTGGGAGAAGTTGCTCTTGGAGGACATTTTGGTACCATTCTTTATTCATGGCTGTGTTTTTAGGCAAGACTGTGAGTGAGACTGTAAGGCCATTTCTGTGCAGTGCAATGATGGCTGCACGTGTTTCTTTAGAGATAACAATGGTTAACTGAAGAGAAACAATGATACCAAGCACCAGCCTCCTTTTAAAGTGTCCAGTGGTGTCATTCTTACGTAATCATGACTGATTGATCGCCAGCCCTGTCCTCATCAACACCCACACCTGTGTTAATGGAACAATCACTAAATCGATGTTAGCTGCTCCTTTTAAGGCAGGACTGCAATGATATTGAAATGTGTTTTGGGGGTTAAAGTTCATTTTCTAGGCAAATATTGACTTTGCAAGTAATTGCTGTTAAGCTGATCACTCTTTATGACATTCTGGAGTATATGCAAATTGCCATTAGAAAAACTGAAGCAGTAGACTTTGCAAAAATTAATATTTGTATCATTCTCAAAACTTTTGGCCATGACTGTACAATGGTTTGTGGTGAACAAGTCACGAGAAGCAGATGCATTATCTTTGAGGAGATGTCATGGTTGAAATTTAGGCTCAAGTAAATGTCAAAGATATTAATCAGAACACAGGGTCACCCAAGAGGCACCCTTCCTTCGAGGGAGCTCAGCCACCGTGGCATGAACAAGAAAACTAAGGATCTCAACCCCTTCCAAACAAGCCAGTCCAAGGAGCCCAAATCTTAAGAAATCAGTCTTGAGAAAACGTCTCCCAACTCGATAGTTCCTCCAATCTATAAATATCCCTGATTTTATCTAACCATTCCTCCAAAGTTGGAAGGGTTTGTTGTTTCTCATAAATCAACTTTTTAATGTGTATGTTTAATGCGCTGTACGTAAATTAGTTGTTAAGGGTCTGATGGTGTGCTGCACACTTCGGTCAGAGCTGCTTTGCTGCATGACATCACCACCTCGATCTATGGAGAACCCACCCCGCTGTATTGAAAAGGCTGCCTCTCCTTTGTGACTGCATATAAATGACAGTGATGTCATTCACAAGTCTTGCGCCTGTGTGACCCTTAATAACTACTTTACTTACAGCACGGTACATATTAAAAGTTGTTTTTGAGGCATTTAAGGACACCTCTGGGGATATAAAGGGGCTGCAGGATCCCCAATTACAGTATGATAAAGGTGGTGGGCAGGGTTTATAACACCCAAAACAGGTGACAGGTTCACTTTAAATATGTTACATAACTCAGCTATTAAAGGCTCTTTGATTCCCAGCAAACCTCTGACTTCAGAACGACGTAACGGAGCACCAGACAGTAAGCTTATTCAGATGGGGAATTTGTAACTATCCATCTTTGGCCCGGTTTAGAAAGTCATTTGAAAAAAATAGGGCCAGTGACGTCAATTAAGGATGTGATTGGTTCCATGTACTCTTCAACATAAGGGATGGATGTAGGGAGCCTCATTAATTTTTAATCAATAATTTGGTCAATTAACCAAATCAGACTAGTACATGCTATGTTTTTTGTGAATGTAGCAGAGTGTGCAGTGTAGCATTTTTTTTTCCGATGAGCATGCTGTCCATTAAGCACATGGACAGCAAAACTGACATCAGCTGGTTTATGACCACATCAAAGTTCAGGTGACTGATAAGGATGAGCAAATAAATTCTGAATTAATCAATTTTTTTTAGAATTTTTCAAACTTTATCTGGTTGCCAATTTTTGACATTCATATGTCAAAGAAGGGGTTCAAAACACATAAATTATCATACCTCTGCAATCACCTGTCTCGGCCATAGCAGAAAAATGCCAGTCTTCCACTCACTAAAGCAGCAGCTATAGCACTCTCTTTTCTCTTGATTGGCACTTCCACGTCTGACTTGGTCTTTATTCGAAATTAGATAAATATAAGATAAAGATAGGAATTCTAAAATTCAGGCTGAATTCGAGTAGATCTCCCAAATTCAAATTTAATTTTATTTGCCATCAACAAAGATGTGGTCTGGGGTTATAATCCAAGAGAAATCAGTATGGAAAAGATAACAGTATTACAAAACCCCATTAAAATAAACTGGGTGACAAATATCTATTTAATGCTTTCGGCAATGTAACAACACAAAAAAAGTATGTGCAAATTATGAAAAAATACCATGCAATAAATATGTAAAAACAAGTGCTGTTAAAAACACAGGGTACTTGGTACAAGCAATTTTTTCAAACAATGTACCAAACCATCCTACCTCGTCAAGGTGACCCACTTCAGGAAGGTGCCTACTCTAACTGTATTAAAATCTACCTATGTGCCGTTTCTGTGTGTCCACTTTGGGACCGGGTCCCACTATGCATACTGCTTCCGATGAGGTCAGTGGGCACATGGACAGGGTTCAATACAGTTAGAGTAGGGACCATCCTGAATTGGGTACACCTTGATGAGGTGGGATGTCTTAGTATATTTTTTGCAAAAACCGTGTATACCAAGTTCCCTGCATTTTTAACAGCACTTGTTTTTACTTATTTATGGCAGGATATTTTGTCGTAATTTGCACATACTTTTTTCCAGTTGTTTCAGTTTATTTGGTAGTCAGTGTGAACCTGCTCTACAGTCATGTTCACAAATGTCTGCTCTGATTCAGCTTTTTTGTATTTTCTTTCAGAAAGGTGCAATGCAACAAAGAGGCTATGAAAACCAAACTGCAAAACATTTACCATAGTTTGTGGATTATAAAAGGCACAGAATTATAAAATACCTCTTTAAATTTTTAGGAAGAAATTAAGAAAATAAAAGTAATTCAAAATGGGGTCTGTCCTATAATTCGGTCTGTTTTATAGACTGTATAGCTTACGTATGGGTGGTGGAGGTTGGTGGCTGTGGAGTCAGGTCAGAGGAGGCAGTGTTTTGGTGGTGAGGGTTGGCGAATGTAGCATAGTGGGGAAATGCTGTGGGTGGCATGAGGATGTGTGAATGGGGTGTCTTGGCAAGTTATCACCATGCCCCATTAATCTCCCAGCAGTTGGCATAATGTGCAAAATGAAAATGGCTGTTACGGCAGTACAGGCACAGATGGAGATCTCTGAGAAAATGGCTGCAAAGGCAGTGTAGGCACAGATGGAGGTCTGCAAGAAAATAGCTGCAAAGGCAGTGCAGGCACCGATGGAGATTTGCAAGAAAATAGCTGCAAAGGCAGCGCAGACACATATGGGGATCCAGGGGCTGGCTGGAGCCTCTATACCCGGGTGGCAGATTTCCATTGCCGGCCCCGACTTGAGGACCGGGGATGGGGGGGGGTTGGGTGCTGTCAGCCTGACTTGAGGACCGGGGGGGGGGGTTGTGCTGTCAGCCTAACTTGAGGACCGGGGGGGGGTGCTGTCAGCCTAACTTGAGGACCGGGGGGGGTGCTGCTGTCAGCCTAACTTGAGGACCGGGGGGGGGGGGTGCTGTCAGCCAGCCACAGCCCTTACCTCATCCCGGACCTCCAGCGTCATGTGCTATCGCCGCGCCGGCCGACTCCCGACTCCCGCGGCCCGTTTCTGTAGGGGGCGGCCCGAAGTGTGGACTATACCACCAGCCCGGGGGGCACCTGCCCCCTGCCACCTGGGCCAGCCCGCCCCTGTGGGGATCTCAGAGTAAATGGCTGCAGATGCAGTGCAGGCACAGATGGGGATCTCCAAGTAAATAGATGCAAATGCAGCGCAGGCACAGATGGAGATTTGCAAGAAAATAGTGGCAAAGGCAGCGCAGACACATTTGGGGATCTCAGAGTAAATGGCTGCAGATACAGTGCAGGCACAGATGGGGATCTCCAAGTACATAGCTGCAAATGCAGCGCAGGCACAGATGGGGATCCTCGAGATCTCCATCTGTGCCAGCAATGCATCTACAGCCATTTTCCTTTTGCCCATTGCATCATCCATGGGGAAATTGATGGCGCTTGGTCCTCCATCCACACAGCCTTGGGCCCCCTGCAGCATTGCCCCACCGTGCTGTCAACACCCACCACTGCAACCCTTCCTCCTTCGACCCTGTTTTTTCACCATCATGACTCCTCTAGGGCTGGGCGATTAATCGAATTAATTCGATTAATTCGCCCCCTGCTGTGGCCACGATTGTAGTTTTCTTACAAATCGTGAAATTCGATTTAAAATGGCGGCATTTCCGGTCCGGCGTCACCTGGCACACTGCGGTGCGCTCTTCCTCCTCCCCGGCCGGCGCTGGACTGGCCCGGACACTGGGGGCCGCCGACCTCCGCCTCCTCCCCGGCCGGCGGTGACAAGCAGCACAGCAGAGCGCAGCATGGCTCCGGTGCTGGTCCGCCCCGCCCCCTGGCAGCAGTTAACACCCCCCGGGCACGTCGCGCTGTGGCTGACGTCACCCGGTGCGCCGTCACCCGGAGTCACGGAGAGGAGAAGAGGAGCCGAGGTTAGCAGCTGCTGACCGGTGTGGCCTGCCTCCTCCTCCTGAGTCCCGACTCCTGACTCAGATTGAGTCGTGCGGGTCCCGGTCCGTCCTAGGCTAGCTGCGCCTACAACTCTACTCCCTACTCCTAATAAAGTAACAAGTAACGCTAAACAGGCGTGGGAGGGGGGGTTTATGTGCAGGAAGGGGGGTGCCTGTGGCAGTTATGAGGTGTATATATATCTACATCAGGGCAGGTGCAGGCACACTATGAGGTGTATATATGATATATACACCTCATAGTGTGTGTGCCTGTCTGATGTATACATATATACACCTCATAGTGTGCCTGCCTGAGGTATAAATATAAATATATATATATATACATATATATATATATTTATATTTATATCACACATACATACATACACACACACACACACACACCTCAGTCAGGCACACTTTGAGGTGTATATATGTATACATCAGTGAAACACATAATACACAGAGCACAGCTGTATATAGATGACTGTCATCTATATACAGCTGTGCTGTGTGTGCAGCCTGTGCGTGCTCTATATACAACCCAGTGCACTGTGTATACTGTGTGTATGATATATACTGTGTGTATGATATATACTGTGTGTGCTGTGTGTATGATATATACTGTGTGTATGATATATGCTGTAGATACTGTGTGTATGATGCTGTATATACTGTGTGTATGATACTGTATATACTGTGTGTATGATACTGTATATACTGTGTGTATGATACTGTATATACTGTGTGTATGATACTGTATATACTGTGTGTATGATATAGTATATACTGTGTGTATGATATATATACTGTGTGTATGATGTATATACTGTGTGTATGATGTATATACTGTGTGTATGCTGTATACACTGTGTATGCTGTATACACTGTGTATGCTGTATACACTGTGTATGCTGTATACATATATAAAAAAAAAAATCGAGATTTAAATCGAAAATCGTCTATAGGTTTAAAAAAAAATCGAGATTTTGATTTTCTCCAAAATCGCCCAGCCCTAGACTCCTCCCGGTAAACTGCTTGTTGCTGTTCAGATCATATAACACACTAATTTTCCTCCAATTCTGGGGGATAAAAAATTTGTCTTATAATCCAAAAAATACGGTGTTTATTGAAACCAAATTACAGAATAAGGTTTGTAACCCAAAATACATTAATTTAAGGAACAAAATGTCCATAGAGGTGTTCATATCCCTAAGTGCTAAAAATGTGAAGCTGTCTAGATGTAATGCCTCATCTTATAGTGTCCAGACTAGGGATGGGCGAATCTACTCGCTAGGACTCGTTACTCGGCGAGTAGTAAGGGACTCGCAGGACTCGATACTCTGCGAGTTTCCCAGCGTTTACTCGCACGAGTCCAATGCAAATCAATGGCAAACGCTGACAAAACTAGGATTGCCATTGTCTTGCATTAGACTCGGCTACTGTGCCAGTGATAGCAGGGAAACTCGCAAAGTAACTGCTGTTACTTTGCGAGCCGAGTCCAGCTGTCTTCTCTGTGCAGGCTGCCGCAGCTCCAGGGTCCTAGAGCCCGCCTGCTCACAGAGATGATGTAGCAGTGCTGAGATTGTTCTCAGTCTGCTCATTCCCTGTGCATAGACATCTATATCTATGCACAGGGGATGTAGCAGAGAGGACATCGCGTTTTGGACTGCGTCGGACAGAAGAGGATTTTTTTAATTAAAGATGGAGTCCCTAATGGCTTTTTTTTTTATTTCAAATAAAAAATGTTCTCTGTGTTGTGTTTTTTTAACCCTTTATTGGAGATTCTTAGTGGCTGGGTCAAACGTGGCCTGACAGTAAGAATATCGGGCTTAATACCAGCTTGTATAACAAAGCTGGTATTAACCCCTTTATTACCCAGCGTGCCACCGCCACCAGGGCCGCTGGAAGAGCGGGGTACAGCGGCAGAGGATGGCGCTTCAATGAACGCGCCATCTTTTGGGGCGCCTGCGGGCTGCAATTTGCAGCGGGGGGTGCCCAGAAAGCTTGGGCATCCCTGCGCTGCGGATTCCAGCCCCCAGCTGCTTAGCTGTACCTGGCTAGACATAGAAATTGCGCGGAGCCCCACGCATTTTTTTTTTTATTATTTCATGAAATTCATGAAATAATTAAAAAAAAGGGCTCCCCTATATTCTTGTGTCCGGCCAGGTACAAATAGGCACCTGGGGGTTGGGGGCAGTCCGTCGCTGCCTGCTGGATCCGGCTGGTTCCAGAAATACGGCGAAGCCCACGTGAAATTTTTTTCTGACAAATCCATAAAACAATGTAAATAAAAAGGACTGCATCTTTATTAACCCCTGGACCATGGGCGAGGGGTTAATAAAGATGCAGTCCCTTTTTTAGGATTGTTTTATTGATTTTTCAGAAAAAAAATTACATGGGCTTCGCCGTATTTCTGGAACCAGCCGGATCCAGCAGGCAGCGACGGGCTGCCCCAACCCCCAGGTGCCTATTTGTACCTGGCCAGACACAAGAATATAGGGGAGCCCTTTTTTTCATTATTTCATGAATTTCATGAAATAATTAAAAAAAAATGCGTGGGGCTCCGCGCAATTTCTATGTCTAGCCAGGTACAGCTAAGCAGCTGGGGGCTGGAATCCGCAGCGCAGGGATGCCCAAGCTTTCTGGGCACCCCCGCTGCAAATTTCAGCCCACAGCCACCCCAGAAGATGGCGCGTTCATTGAAGCGCCATCCTCTGGCGCTAAACCCCACTCTTCCAGCGGCCCTGGTGGCGGTGGCACGCTGGGTAATAAAGAGGTTAGGGCCAGCTTTGTATTATCAGCAGGCCCTAAGCCCGAAATTTATGGCGGTCACGCCAATATTAGACACGACCGCCATGAATTTCTATTAAATTGTTTTAAAAAAAACACAACACAGAGAAAATTTTTTTATTAGAAATAAAAAAAAAAGCCATTAGGGACTCCATCTTTAATTAAGAAAATCCTCTTCCGTCCGACGTAGTCCAAAATGCGATGTCCTCTCTGCTAATGTGGCACCCCAAGGGTTAATATGCCACAGAAACAACACAGGTTTAATCCCCACACAACACTACACTAGAAAGTGGGAGAAGCTTAGCTGGCACCTGCACTAGTGGGAGGAGCTAAGTTGTTTACCTCAGAGCAGAAGTGACAGTTAGTTCAGTTCAGAGGAGAGTTGAGTCTGGAGCAGGAGCAGAGCCAGGTGTCAGTGGAGGTCCTGAGAGGTCTGAGGAAAGGAGACAGATTAACAGAGGAACATACCCGGGATAAAGAGTTACCCCAAAAACTTGACCCCGGGGAGGCGCTCAAGACGGATATCGGATCCGAGGCTGTGCCTGAGACAGACAGGACAGTAAACACCGGCATAGGGAAAGTCCACCATCTTCACCACACCATAGCAAAGCAACACGAAGGAGTCAGTGACACAGAGGACTCAAGTTGCCCAGCATATTGGTACCCGTGAGCAGAGACAGGGCCAGCAGTATAGCTACAAGCAGCAGCAGGGCCACACACAGCGTTTAAGTAGGAAGCCAAGGACCCGATCAGGGTGAGAGCAACCTGGTACAGACTCCGTGGACAATACTGTGTAATACCGTCTGCCAGTAAAGACTTGAAGAACAACAGAAACCGTGAGTGTGTGTGCCATCCTTATGCTGAAGACCCACTTGCCCTCATAGACTGCCATTGCCTCTACTCTTATCATATCTATTGCTACCCCTACTCTCCTGCAGCATCAATAACATCCTCACAGACTTTAACTACCTCTACCCCTGCCCCGGGGAACCCAGTTCTGCCCACAGGAACTATTCCATCCAAGCTGCTAACCCATCATCCCCGGAGGTTCTGCAGCAGCGGCGGCCCCATTACTGGCCGCATATAGTGGGTGGCGTCACGAGTGACAAATCCCCTGTAAATAACCCCCCACTTTATTGTGCGGGCCCGGGACACGGTCCGGACCAGGACCGCCGTGACATCCCCAGCAGTACACCGGTCCGGCACCGAGTACCCCGTCCCCGAGGGGCTCCACACTACATCCCCTGTGCATAGATATAGATGTCTATGCACAGGGATGAGCAGACTGAGAACAATCTCAGCTCTGCTACATCAGGCAGCAGGCGGGCTCTAGGACCCTGGAGCTGCGGCAGCCAGCACACAGAGCAGAAAGGACTCTTATCTGTGCGAGTTTCCCAGCGATTACTTGCAAAGTAAACGAGTCCAATGCAAATCAATGGCAAAACTAGGATTGCTTCAGGCTGAAGCTTCCGAGACACATCTGTGATTTGTAAATCGCACAATACTCGCTATTACTCGCTTCCCCATTCATTAACATTGGACTCGCTAGACTCGTAACGAGTAGCGAGTCCTGGGCTTGGACTCGCTAGAGTCAAGCGATTCCGAGTAATTTAGGATTCGCCCATCACTAGTCCAGACATAAAGTGAATCAACCTCTATAGCAGCACATTACTATCACATAGCAGACAGTTGTATTAACCTTCCTTTGACGAAACAAAGATCTAACAGAATTAGCTTATATAAATTGTATTTTAATATTATTATTATTATTATTATTATTAATAGCATTATTAGTTTTACAACTTCTTTGCTATTATTCGTAGTTGCACAACTTTTTGATTATTCTGTAGGAGCGAAAAGGTGCAGTTATCTCCATGAATTGTACTTGATTGACACCGTGACGGTGTTCAGAATGTCATTCCTGGCACATTAATAGACAGAGACCTTTACTGACTGGCAATGCTGGAATGATGTCACTTTGTGTTTTTGTATGTATTTTGACATTTTCTTAAGATGTTTCTACCTAGGGTTTATATTTGTAGATCTTTCTGTGCTTCAGTAACCTGCTGTTTTCAGGGCATTAGACAAGTTATAGATTATGTGTACTATATAGATAGTAAACTCTACCAAATACATCTTCTGTGGATCTTAACACTAGCAATAGCCCAATAATGTGAAAATGTTTTATTACCGAAGAGCTTTTTTTGTTACAAAGTTTGTGGTCCACCCCCGGATAAACATGCACACAAGATAAAAAGCCATTAATAGGCATAAAATGATTTTCACACAGGCAGATATTTTCTTTAATAACAGTTCTTGCCATCTATGTGTACTGGCACAAAAACGGGCACAATTATTATTTTGCTTATTTACGGTTAAAAAAAAGTACATTATTGTTACATATTGGCCAATTTAAAAAAAATATAAATTCCCCGTGTAATAAATTGTTGTAATTTTATTAAAAACGTCAATTGTTTACTCACTAGATAAAGAGGCCACGACCAACCCCTTAGCATTATAGGACCAATTGACCCGAAAACACATATCTCCCTAATTTATGGCAATGAAAGAAAAACAATTTTAAAATTACATCCTGAAAAAATGTTTGCAATGTAAGAAAAATGGACGGGAGACATGAACATGACAGAAACAATTTTGAAGGGCTGGGATATAGTGAGTAAAAGGATATAAAACGAGAGCTGGAGGGAAACCTATTTTAAAGTAATGCATGCTGAGCTCTGCAGTTTTAATATCCCACCCTCACTGAGATTTCCAGGTTGAAAGGTTGCCCAAAATGCAATACCCCCTCTACTAATCTTTGGAATGGGTTGTGGACCTGTTGGGCTTTCAAAACATTTTGGGAGAAGGTGAGAGATCACATAGTTATATGTTGAAAAATCCATATAGAGACCTCACCCTTATCCATGTTATTTCACCGCCTGTCCCTACCTGATGAGCAAAGGTCAAATCAACAAAACTGGCAAAAAAGTACACAATTTCCTTTTAGCGACATTGAGATACTTACTCAATGAATGGCTCAACAAAACCACATCATCTCTACAAACGCTGGTCACACAAATGAAATGCCTGCTAAGTATTGAAAAAAAAAGAAAACAAGCCATAAACGTGTTCCCAAAATGGGGGAACTTTATTGCCTTACATTAAACTCCAGACGAGATATTAAGCTTAGTCCGCCCATTTCGCCATACAGAGTGGTACTGCTTTGAAGACCTGGGCCGGAATCTAGGAATATACAAAATACCAGAGAAAGCTTAAATACTGAACATCTTAAAAAGCATAGTTCTCACGACTAGACTACATAATGCAAAGGGCAATGTGAAGTTACTTAGACCATATGTTATCTAACAGACATGCTCCCACCTGGTCCCATCATCATCATCCCCCCTTCAAACTTTTTATAATTCATTAGTTGTTTTTATCTCTTTAACATATAAACCCATGTTCCTTCTTTATTGGTTTCCCCCTTCAATCTCTTATTTAAGAAGCTTACCAAACATTACGGTTCTAAGATATAAACAATTAATCTTAATGAATGAAAAGTATTATGACATGGATTTGTTGACATGCCACATAATGTATTAAAATCTTCTTATAAAAATGTTCAATAAAAATGATGTTTATATAAAAAAAAACTTCAATTGAATCTGTCAGCTGTTTTTTGCTATGTAAGAAGGGGCAGTATGCAGTAGGGGTTGAAAAATATAGATTAGATATGTTTCTCTTATCAGGTTTTGGGCTATTGTTTATGTAAACCAAAGTCCTTATCACCAGATGATTACCATTACTGGACTACATTGTGCATGGCAGTTGGAAACCCCCTTGCTGTGAATGACACCTCACTCCCAGTGCACAATCTATAGAGATCCAAACCAAAGAAGTGGGAGGTTTACGGTCCTTTTATACTATGTATAACAAAGTCACTAGTGTTATGTTTTAATTCATGAATTTATTAGTTAATTATGCATACATATAAATTATGCGTACATATAAAATTCATTACATAGCACATACAAAATATATACATAGGTTACTTTATTTATTTTCGGGGTGATGAATGTTTAAAGTGACGTTGTGACAATAAAATTTCCATGTGGCAAAGTATTATCCCCTCTACAGGGACATGGGGTAGTGATCAAGGGTATGTGGGCATTATATGTAAAAACATTTCATCTATGCTGTGCAAAGTTTTGTTGCAGGTCACTTTTAGACCATAGGCTGACTGTGTATTGTGTAAACAGCCCACACCGGGGGAGCCCTGTGGAGTAGTGCTGGATGCCATAATTGGGGTACAAATTATGTAAAGATGGTAGGACATAGTACTGTCTATCTCAGTATTGAACTCATATAGGCACACTCCTTCTGTTTTGATCTGCCCCTAATATCTTAAAAAAGTGTTTATTGAAGGAAGTATATGTAGTGCCTATACATAAAATGTCGGAATGTGGACTTCCGCCCTCACTATGAGGTCACCATGGTGTTGTTACTATACACCAGCTTCCAAAATGGCAGAAATGCCACTTCCGCCCAAAGTATAGTGCCATTGGTGAGGAAAGAGGGTGTACAACGTCCGCTCCCGCCCCCCAGTGACATCGCAGGCATCCCTGATAGGCTGGATGAGATCAGGTGGCCACTGACTCTCCTGCCTCGGGATTGGCTGCGGGTCGTTATGGAGGAGGCGGCCCGGAAATGGGGCACACATGTGCAGGAACCCAGTATAGATATAAAAAGATGCCGGCCGGAGGGTTAAAACGGACCCCATTGATAAAGCCTAAAGCGAAACGCATCTGGGGGCACCCGGATACTCCATCCCCCTATAGGATATGGGTAAGTGTGGAGGTAGTGGGAGGATGATGAACTTGTAAATTCAATATGATTAATGGACTGTGCACTTTATCATATGGGTTTGACTGTGAGTAATGCTCCCCTAGGGTGGATGAACTGGAGGAGTGATGCATAGGACTTGTCCAGCACTACTCCACAGGGCTCCCCCGTGTGAGCCGTTTACACAATACACAGTCAGCCTATGGTCTAAAAGTGACCTGCAACAAAACTTTGCACAGCATAGATGAAATGTTTTTACATATAATGCCCACATACCCTTGATCACTACCCCATGTCCCTGTAGAGGGGATAATACTTTGCCACATGGAAATTTTATTGTCACAACGTCACTTTAAACATTGATCACCCCGGAAATAAATAAATAAAGTAACCTATGTATATATTTTGTATGTGCTATGTAATGAATTTTATATGTACGAATAATTTATATGTATGCATAATTAACTAATAAATTCATGAATTAAAACATAACACTAGTGACTTTGTTATACATAGTATAAAAGGACTGTAAACCTCCCACTTCTTTGGTTTGGATATTTGCATAAATAGGAGGGGTCCACTCTTGCCAATGGCAAATCTATTGATATACATTGTAAAGACAACCAATTTGATGTTACAATCTATAGAGAGCCTGTTGTGGGTGGGGCAGCTGTCTGGGCTCTGTTACATGGTTAAATCTTAATGGTTTGATTGTGTCAGAACCATTTCACTCAGTAATCTAAGTTAAACATTGTTGGATTCTGAGTCTCTTTGCCTACATCTTGTCGCTCTCAGGTGAGGTAACAAAAGCCTGCTGACAGATTCCCTTTAAAGATATGATTTTTTTTGGAAACAAGTCTGATGGCCAATTGCCAAATATAGGAAGCTACTTATCCATCATGTAATGCCATCAAGAAGGTTTCTGATTGGTGCCAAATTTATTCTGCAGCAGGACAGCGACCACAAATATAGGCTAGGGTCACACTTGGCTGCGTTTTTGAGGATGTTTTTAGCAGCCTGCGTTTTTGGGCTATGTTTTTGATGTTAGCTCTGGAGCAGCCTTAAAAAATGCAAGCAAGAATGCATACAAGAACGCATGGTACAATTTAGTGCCATGCGTTTTTGCATGCGTTTCCCATAGGGCCCAATGTTACAAAAACGCACCAAAAAACTCAGCATGATGGATTTTTTGGTGCTGAGGCACAAAACGCATCCAAAAAGCGCATGGCACTTTGGCCATGCTTTTTTTGCATTGGGGCCTATGGATGCATTTTTCCATGTGGGTTTCACAAAAGACAAGTGTGTAAAACGCATGGAAAAAACACATCCACGATGCCAGTGTGACCCTAGCCATACAGCCAATGTCTTTAAGAACTTTCTTCAGTATAGACATGATCAAGGCGTCCTGGAAATGGTAATATGGCCCCCACAAAAGACCTGTGGTTAGTCCTTCAACTTGCTAGGAATAACCCCCCTGTCAAATTATATGCTGCATGTTTCGTACATGGGAACATATATTAAAACTAATAAAGTTTTTGAGTGTGAACAAATATAAAGCAACAATTTCACAAATTTGGTCTTCATTATCTTGCCACTGTCATTGTAATTAGTTATTTGCTTTAGTGAATGATTTTAAACACTAATTAGAATCTGTCTAGTGGGTAGGTAGGAGGCAGATCTGGTGAAAGCTGTAGTGCTATTCATGTTTGTGGCTAACTAGCAAAGCCACTCTCTGCTCCTTCTGCTAGCTAAACATATTAGAATGGAATTTCAAACTTAATGATTAGACGCCGGCTTCACACCATGATTTTTTCGGGACCGGGGCTGTCCGGTGTGAAACTGACAGCCCCGGACCCGATTTTGTACTAATGTATGCCCATTATGCTGGATGGCAGTGATTTGCCATCCGGTATTGTCCCTGTCCAGCAGCATCAGGCTGCATTCGATTTTCGTCCTGGGCACAAAATCGCAGCCGCTTGCAGGATTTTTGTGTCCGGGGCAAAAATCTGACAAAATCGGATCCTGTGTGATCCGGTGCCCCCTAACATGGGAAGATATGGACACGGAATCGCACCAGATCCCACAGAAAATCAGATCCGGCTGCCGGACGCCAGGTGCTGAACTTCAGGACCTGGAGAGCTCCCGGATGAAATTTCAGAACCACGGCTAGCTCTCCGCTAGACGCGATTCTGAAATTTCAGGATTGAACAGCGGCATCAGCAACACACTGCCTATTCCGGCAGAAAACAGGACCAGAGGGCATACCCTCCGGTCCTGTTCTGTCCGGAGCTGTCAGGTAGTGTCTGGTGCATCCAGCAAAACACCGGACACAGCCTGACAGCAAAAAAATGTGGTGTGAAGCTGGCCTAAAAGGCAATACCCCTTTAAGTAAGTTTTATTGTACCAAAGAAACTGTATATATGATTATAAATCAGTTCATTGCCAAGACAACTGGCAGTTGTCCAACCATGATATTTAACAGATGCAGATGTTCTTTATATACTCCAAAAAATTCAAGACCTATTTTGCTATTAGTAAGTATTTGTTTAGACTAGAAATTTAGAATTTGTCATGTTTATTACACTTTACAATTTATGAAGAAAGAGCTTTTCCAGATGGTTCATATTTTTCAACCCTTGACAAGCAATTATTTAAAGTCAGGAATAATTTTGGCAACATTCAAAACAATCAAAACTATTAAAGAGGATATTTTTTAGTTATTATGCATCTTTACATAGAAGAGATATGGATATGGTGATTACATTTTAGATTTATATACAATGGTTATAATTGTTATTACAGAATACTTTAACAAACAGTTGAAACCATGAACGATATCTAAGCATTTTATCAGCAAAACCAGGATATTTAAACGTGTAACGGTTAGTCTGGGAAATTGAGGAGTCGGAGTCAGATATGTGGCTTACTAACTTCACATGTATTTAAAACTTTTTGCTAGGGTTAGGTATTAGTATTTTAAGAGGTTCAGAGTAATATTCAAATTTTTTTAGGGGTCAAGTTATTTAAAAACAAATTTTATTGAATAATCTTAAAAGGATCCAAAATCAGACAAACAGATTCAAAAATTGGAAATTCACATAACCAAAATCACAACAACAGGTTACACAGTAGGGACCTGACTTCACAGCCTTGGTTATGGAGTCGGAGTCTTGAGTCGGAGTCGGTGTCCATTTTGATGGAGTTGGAGTCAGAGTTAGATCCAGGGAAATTGAAGAGTCAAGAGTCAGAGTTGGATGTTTGGCTTAGGGCGGCTTCACACTGCAGTGAGATCCGGTTGGGGGCTGTCAGGGATCAACCTGACAGCCCCGGACTGGATCAGCACACAGAACTGAAGGGCTAATTTGCCCTCCGGTCTGGTGTGCAGCCGTACGCAGCTCCCGCTACTGATAGGACAGAACCGCGGCGCCGCCTATCAGCGGCTGCAGCTGCGTGCAGCTGCACACCAGGCCGGAGGGCAAATTAGCCCTCCAGTTCTGTTTGCTGATCCAGTCCGGGGCTGTCAGGTTCATCCCTGACAGCCCCGGACCGGATCACACCGCAGTGTGAAGCTGCCCTTACCGACTTCATAGCCCTGCTTTAGCTACCTATGTATTTTAGAAACCAGTTTTGATAGGTAAGAATGCGTAGATCTTTTGAAATTTGAATTTGCAGATTTCGCTGATTTCACCTCAAAATTTGATTTCAGGTAAGTAAATTCATGCAGATTGCATAAGTAAAAAGCTTCTAATTGCCTGGAATATATGTGTGTAACACTGTGAATACCACTGGGAGACAATATCTACGTAAATTGTATAAATGTTTTTGGGAGGCAGTTGCATTCATTCCTGTTGGTTTTAGACAGGTGGTGTAAACAGAAATAGACTTGGCATTGCCATTTTCACACTGTTGGATGTAACAAATTTCCCTGTTTTGAGGGTATAAATAATGCACTTTGCTAAATAAAGAATTTATAGCTTTTTGTAAGCTGTCCAAAAATTATTTAATAGAGATACAAAATGGAAGTGCTTTCCTGTTTTGAATATGAAGTAGTACTGGTCTGTCAACCAAAATTGATCACAAAAATATTTTTTGTAGTCTGTAACTGGTTCACTAATCACAAAATAATTATGCACTTACAAAGGTTTTTTTTTATCAAGTCATTAAAAAATGATTCCCATATATCTGTAGACAAAACAATATTACTGTTTTGACCAAGAAGAAGTTCTGCCTGTAAAAAAAGTAGTCCTACTTTCAGAGCTTTTCTAGACAGTTAAAAAATAAGAAAGTACATTTAACAGTGGCAGTAGTACAATCAAGCACTATAAAACACCATATGCACGCAGGGGGTCAGGCATTGACTTGCAAGCTGCCGCTGTTCACTGCCAATAATCTGGGTCAACACACCTGATGCCTGAGCCGGCAGGCTTTCCTTCCGGAGGAGACAGCACAAATCCACGCTATGGAGGAGAAGGAAAAGTAGGGCATTCACTCGAGTTGCAGATTCTTTATTTCAGGTTCTGCACACAGAGACAAAGTACATGTCAACATTAAGGCAATGCAGGGAGTTGGAGGGAGCAAGTGCAGGAGATGGGACTATGATACCGTTTCACACTAACAGGTGCATCAACAGGTCCATGATTGATGATGTATACAAACTTCCTTATATAGGAGTGAGTCATAGACACATCAGTACATAGAACATGATGCCAACATGTCTCCGTGTGCAGCACCTGAAATGAAGAATCTGCAACTCTGGTGAGTGCCCTTTTTTCCTTTTGGTCCATAGCACTATAAAAGACATTGGACTGACAGAAAGTGTGGGTATGGCTGGCATGAATATACAGTGGCTTTGACAGGAGCAGCAAGGTAGTTAGATAATATGGCACAGACTATAAAACATTTTGAAGTTTAGATCGAGCAATAGCCCTGATAGCAGCAGTATAATCGAGCACAATGAAACATAGTGGGCATACAGGAGGTGTGTGACTGATGTGGCTATTGGGTTGTCACCCATCCAGAAATTCTAGGACAGTCAGTAAAAATACAACACTTTTTTTGCATCGTCCATAAAAAATTTAAGGTGTTTGTGGTTTTTGAAGAGGAAGAAACGTATATAGATTATTTTGACTCTAATCATTTACCAGCCTACAATGAATGCAGCTGATGTCTTCAGATCATAATTGTGGGCTGTTAACATGGGTCACTTATAATCATAATGATTTATTTCTATTTTTTTCAATGTGTCCAGAAAAAATATAATCTATTGAAAAAGTAAAAAATCTAGTTGGCAGCTGCGACAGAAACAGCATGGTAAAGAGTGCCAGAAATGGCAGGCCCGTCAGCAGCAGTACTGTAGTATGTATAACATAATGGGCTAGAAAGAGATGTCCAGCAGAGCGTGGTGCATTGGCATTGGAGGAAGCAGAATGGTGTAGATGACAGTCAATGGACAGGCAGGCAAACAGATGGTACAGCTGATTTAATTGATGATGCAAGAAAGTCTTGACTGATTCATGCCTGATTTATTTTGTTCAATGTGAGGCTTTTGACGCTTCTGGAGAATAACCTGGTCTGCTTTGGTGTAGTTTATCCACCAGTCATTCTGAACACCCTACATTAAAGCTGACATGATAGTACGCCCTTAAACTGGGCCAATTCTTGCCACTGGTCCAATTTGTTGATCCACATAAGAATGACATTTGGGCTTAGGGTATCTGCTTGAGAAAGGTCACAGCCTAGGTCAGGGGTCTCAAACTCCAGGCCTCGAGGGCCGCACACAGTCCAGGTTTTCAGGATTTCCATTGCATTTGACATTTAGTAATCAAATTATCAACTGTCAAACTCTAAGGAAATCCTGAAAACCTGGACTGTGTGCGGCCCTCGAGGCCTGGAGTTTGAGACCCCTGGCCTAGGTAGACCTGAACCTGGCTATTCGGATGGAGCAACTCTGTATACTGATGGGCGTCAACTTTTGCATTGGCAAAATACACCATCTGGCTCATCGTATTACACATAGTGTAATTACTTTAGTGCTGCTGCCTCAGATATTTGTATATTTTTTATTTTTGTGAAAGAAAACTGCACTTATTGAATTAAAATACTTTGGTTTTGAAGGTTTTAAACACTTTGGTGCCTTCTAATATTTTTCTCTTTCTGACTTGCTCTACGTAGAGGCCGAATACTCTGGAAAGTATGGATCCTGTAGAAAGCAATTAGTTGTAACCTGGACATACATGCGGTTGGCAACTAACTCCTATGGAAAGCTTCACCCATTAGAAGACTCATATCTACCCATTAATAACCCACTTTGTGGGGGAGGAAAATTAATATTTTTTTACAAAATAAAAATGAAAGCAATTCAAAGAATTTTGGTTTAATACGTTTATTTTTTTCCCCTTTCTGACGTGCTTTGTGCAGGACCTGTACACAAACATTTTGACTTTGCAGGGAGTGAAAAGAAATCTGGTCAGACATAAGGTTGGCAACTGGCCATTGTGCAAAAGCTACACCAATTAGGGAACTAAAATACTGTATTTCTGCTAATATGCCAATGCCACAACCTTTGGAAAAAATGATAAAGATAAAAAAAATCAAATTTAAAGAGGTTTGATTAGTTACATTTCAACAATTTAGCATTGTATCCCCATCTTGATCAGGGTGCCATCTGTAAAAGCCAGAGTAATATTTACCGTAATTTCACACAAAATTCAAAAGAAAGTCATCTTATTTTATTAAAAAATACTTTTCCAGTAGTAGCATGGTCAACCAGAAGAATCCATCCATTTTAACTCCTTAAGCGTGCTCCATAAAAAAAATAGGGTAGCACATTTAGGCCATGCAGGCTGCTTACAGTATGACCAATGTGCTGCCTGGTGATGTTCTATTGAAAAATTACTCCTGTAACACCTTGGAGAGATGGCAGTGCTATTGGTGTTATGGCCAATTAAAGTCAATTTGTCCACGACAAAAGCAGGACTGAATCCTTTAGAGCAGAGGTCCCCAACATTTCTGACCCTGAGAACCACATCCAGCTCTGAGAGAGGTTTGGGAGCCATATCCAGCTCCCTACCTCCCCTTCAAAGTAATGGTACTCAAAACATCCATAACCAATATAATGACAGCAAAATGTTTTCCAGAGAAATCATACCACGGCAGTATACTAGATTCAGAGGATCTTACTTTACCCCCATCCAGATCTGCATTCCTATGTGGATCTACTCACAAAAGTCACCATCTGGGGACATCCTCTTAATAGCTGTTTGCTTGATCTGGTGTTTATGCACAAAGCTAGAAGACAGCCACGAGCCACATATCACAGACCAGTGAGCCACACATGGCTCCAAAGCTACAGGATGGCGATAACTGCTTTAGAGACTCCATTTTAACCTTCATTGCTATCTTTCTCTTTATCATAATATCTTTCGACACCAGTGGCATGTGGTCAACAGAACACTTGTAGCTGCATGTCTAGCATGTAGTCTAATGTCTTGCAAGGGCATTGTGATTTCTGTGTAGTCACTCTTTGACATCTTTGGAGTGTTATGTGATGTCAAATTTCATTGATGAACCAGTGTTATGACCATTTATAGACTGTGTTCTAGGAGCTCTTTTTCGTCACAATAACACCCAGCAACATATTTCTTTGTTATTATCCTGCATAATCTATATGTGCTGCGACACATAATTGTTCAGATATTTCAGTGGAAGCTGCTGGCAGTGGATCTTGATGATTTGCATGCCAAAATAAATTCAGTGTGGAAGAACATTCCTAAAACAATCATTAATAGCATCACTCATAGTATACCTAACAATGTAAGTGTATGTATTTCTAAATGCTCTATATTGAATAAATCGAGATATTTCAATTTTTTATTATTTACATATATAGTTGTGTTTCAAATAATAGCAGTATGTTAAAAACAATGCGTTAAGCCCAAAATCTTTATAATAGTTTTTATTTACATGCATTGGGAGCTTGCACATAGTTTTGTAAATCAAAACATGAAGAGTATTGTATATAATTTGTAGCTACCGTGTATACTTGCGTATAAGCCGAGTTTTTCAGCCCAAAAATTGGGCTGAAAAGTACCCCCCTTGGCTTATACGCGAGTCAATACGGCAGCCCCGGCAGCCCCAGCAGCCCCAGCAGCCTCAGTAATCCAGGGCCCCCCCAGCCTTGCTCCGGTCACCTGTAAAGTAAAATATACTTATCACTGTCCCACTGCCGTCCGCGCCCGCATCTGCTGACACCGCGATCCTCCATCTTCATGCGTCTTCTTCCGGTTTTCTCTGTTCGTCGCCGGCAATGACGTCATTGCCGGCGCCGAACACAGGAAGTCGGAAGAAGACGCATGAAGATGGAGGATCGCGGTGTCAGCAGATGCAGGCACGGACGGCAGCGGGACAGTAATAAGTATATTTTACTTTACAGGTGACCGGAGCAAGGCTGGGGGGGCCCTGGATTACTGAGGCTGCTGTATACTACCGCTGGGGCTGCTATATACTACCACTGGGGCTGCTGGGGCTCCTGTATACTACCACTGGGGCTGCTGGGGCTCCTGTATACTACCACTGGGGCTGCTGGGGCTGCTATATACTACCACTGGGGCTGCTGGGGCTGCTATATACTACCACTGGGGCTGCTTTGGATGCTATATACTACCACTGGGGCTGCTGGGGATGCTATATACTACCACTGGGGCTGCTGTATACTACCACTGGGGCTGCTGTATACTACCACTGGGGGGGGGCCTGTATACCACACTGCTGGGGGCTGTATACCTGTGCTGGGGTCCACCCTCGGCTTATACACGAGTCAATAGGTTTTTCCAGATTTTTGGGGCAAAAGTAGGGGGGTCGGCTTATACACGGGTCGGCTTATACACGACTATACGTGACTTTACAGAAAAAAAAATAACATTGGGCCGTTCAAAAAAAAAAAAAAAATAGCAGTGTTTAAATTTGTTTTTAAAAACACAAAATGTGCCTTTTTTAGGATTTAGCATTCCTGTGATTTCCTGTGAATCACTAACCTAATATTTAGTTGTATAACCACAGATTTTTAGAACTGCTTTACAACTATGTTGTATAGAGTCAATCAACTTCTGGCACCTACCAACTATTATTAAAGCCCAGAATGTTTTGACTACATCCCACAATGTATTTGCATTTGTTAGTTTTGACTTAGAAACAGCATTTTTGATGTCACTCACAAGTGTTCTATTGGATTAAGGTCCTGGGATTGGACTGGCCAGTCCATAACCGTAATTTTGTTGGGCTGTATCCAAGATTTTTCTCCTTTACCAGTGTGTTTGGGATCATTTTCATTTTGAAACACCTATTTCAAGGGCATTTCCTCTTAAGCGTAAGGCAACATGATCTCTTCAAGTATTTTGATATTTGCAAACTGGACCATGATCCCTGGTATGCAGTAAATAGGCCAGGCATCATAGTAAGAGAAACATGCCCATATCCTGATGCTTGCACCACCATTCTTCACTGTCTTCAGAGTGTACTGTGGCTTGGATTCAGAGTTTGGTGGTCAACTAATGAACTGTCTGTGGCTCTTGGACCAAAAAAGAATAATTTTACTTTCATCAGTCCACAAATTATTTCATAATTTCTCTGTAGGTCAGTTCTTTGGCAAATTTTATCCACTTACATTTTTTTTTTTAAGTTGGACTTTACAGGGACATTTTGCTGTTATTTTAGCAGCACACAAAAGTCTTGTAAGTGTCAGAGTGCTCACAGGTAACTTGAGACTGTCTGATCATCCTGGGGCTGATCATAGGCTGAGCTTTTGCCATTCTGGCTATTCTTTGATCCATTCGAACGGTAGTCTTCAGTTTTCTTCCACGTCTCTCTGGTTTTGCTTTCTATTTTAAAGCATTGGAGATCATTTTAGATGAACAGCCATATCATTGTCTGCCCTTCTATACATGTTTTACTCCTTACAATTTACTTTTTAATCATAGTATGCCTTTATTCTGAACAATGTCTTGAACGACCCGTATTTCTCAGGCTTTCAAGGAGAAATGCATGTACAACATGTGCTGACTTTAATAAGGGCCACCAGATTCACACCTGTTTTTTCACAGAATGATTGACCTCACTAATTGAACTCCACACTGCTATTATTTTGAACACTCTGCCTTTCAATTATTCAAATACACAAACTCAAAAACATGCAGATCATGAATGCTGAGTCTGTATGTTGTCTAAGAATCTACTGCAACAACTCGTAAATTGTTTTACATGTGGGAATGTAATTTATACCAAAACAGTGAATAATCTGGTTATTCATAATGGAAATCATGAAGTGTTTTTGAGGACTGTTAATGGGTGCAACTTACCTCCTGTGGTCACTGACAGCAATTCAGAAGGTGAGGTGACAGTAATAGCCATTAATATCACTTTCTAAATCACTTGCTGCTTGCTACCCACCAACATCAAAAAATAAATAAACCTTAAACCTAACCTTAATCTACATCAAGGGATGGGCATACTATTGGTGCACTGGGGCCCAAAAGGTAAGAGGGCCCATATTTACTTCTAAAGCAGTTGGAATTATCCTTTGTGATGAGATGTTAGACTGGAAATGGGCCATATATTGTTCTAGTACACGGGTCTCTTCTGACTGTGCACATATAATGACATTTAAAAGATTCTGGAGTTCTTAAGGTATGTGCTCGCAATTCGAAGGCACTGCATGTTGGGCGCTGTGCCTTAGGACCTGAGGGAACCTGAAAGTGAACGAAGGGAGACCGCAGCCGCCCTGTGCTCATGATCTGTGGTGGTTACAGGACAGCTTCTCCCTGCATTCATCCACACAAGATCGCTCCCGACTCCGCAGCATGAAATTAACATGCTTTTGGAGCTGCGAGAGCGTGGCAAGCTCTACCGCAGCTGAAAAAAAAGCTGTGGTCGGGAGAAGCATAGTGGGCATGGGATTTCTAGAAATGCCATCCAGTATGCTGGTACTGTATAACACAGCATTTTGGACGCAGTGGCAATATGCTGTGTCCAAAACACTGCAATCCCTGGTTGTGAGTATGCACCTTTAGATAAATGCACAATGTATTATATTTGACCTTGACAGCAATGGATGAAATAAAAAGTTGAACTTAAAAAATGAAAAATGTTGATATTTTAGAGTAGCAGATATACAAGCCTTTTAGTAAATTCCTATCATATATTCATACTGGTATCTGAAAACTATATATAATTAAGCAATTAAGCCATATATATACAGTATATATACTGTATATTTAAGCTTAAGCTGTGATGCAAAACATATTCCGTAGATTTTTCTTTTTCTTGGTGCATTATTCAACCAAAATATATTTGTACATATATTTTTATAATTTTATTTTTTTTATATAATTATGCAGTTAACTATTTATGTTTCGCAGAATATTTATAATATCCATGAGTGAAGTAATGCATAATATGTCTTAATAACAAACATACCATATGCAATATAGAAAATTTTATATACTTTTCATGGTTCTTCCTGATCAAAATGTATTAGTGCTTCATTCGTTTATACAGAATCAATTTGCAGAGGTTTTGTCCACCTTAATTTGTATACATTGATTTCTGTAGGAATATAAAGTACACATGATTTATGCTTAGGATATGTTACAGTTATTAATCAAATAGTGATAACAGGAATTTGATTTCCTGAGGGACAAGATGTGTAGGGTAGAAGCTTCCGAATTCTCAATGCTGGATGTTTATTGATTTTTAGTCAAGCTGCAATCATCTTGTTAGTGTGTGTACATCATGTCAATTCACATACTGGTTACTCTTTTAATCCTTGGTATTTATTGTTTAAACATGAATTATGCAATAACATCATACTAAACATACTTCAGTAATTGGTTTCTAGGGGAAAAGTGCTATCACTCTCACTTTGTCAATTTGAAAGATTTATTGCATAAATAGTGACAACTACTGGCCATATAAAACGGATATGGTATATAGCAGTATTCAATGTTCTTTATTTATTTTATGAAAATATTGTTACATTTTTATCCATTTTATCTACTCAATCTTCCCACTTTTAGCAAAATGATCCAGGATTCTATAGACTGGCACTTTATCAGTATAAACAGTCTACACGTGGCTCAGTTTGGTTAGCATAAATCCTTTGCTCTTTTCCTCAAGTCTTTAGTAAACAACTCTTGCCCATGAAATAGAAATTTCCCTCAACTTCATGCTTTCGTAAGGCATTTAGTAGAAATGGAACTAGATAAGAGAGAAGGGGGAACACAAACGCAATAGTGCCTTATCCTTTTACAATAAAAGCAAGCAATTTGCTGATGTTACTGCGCACCTTGTAAGGTTGTGAGACCCACAACCGGTGTAAATACGTATAGCAGCTGCCACTGGACCCACACTCCACGCATGTACTGTGGCTGTAGGAATAATCCTAAACTGGTCCGAGCACGGTGCAGATAATAAACCGAACCCAAACTGCAAGAGGTAAAAGATAATGGTGCGTTTAATCTCAATAAGTTTCTGAGCCCTTCCACGCTCCTTCAAGGATCTCCTGATGGAGCGTGGAAGTGCTCAGAAACATGTTGATATTAAAGGTACCATTATCTTTTACCTCTTGGAGTTTCGGTTCAGTATATTAGCTGCAGTGTGCACGGACCAAAGAGCACCGTCCAGTTTAGGATTATTTAGTAGAAATGAGCAGATCGTTTGAAATTTCAATTAACTGATCTTGCCAAAAAGTTGCCAAAACATTTGATTCTAGGTAAATATGGAGAGATTTTAGAATTTTCAATATGGTATGTATTGTAAGTTCAACTTATACAGTAAAAACTGGAGATGGAAGTGAAGTCTGCCATACAATCTGCCAGTTATTTGCCCAACTATGCAGTACTGGGAACCGATGACCTGTGATGGCTCAGATACCGGCCATCACTGTACAAGGTAGGATAATCTTTAAAGGGTCAGTCCGAGACCAGTAACTTATTTCTTATCTTCCTATCTAAAGTAGGGGCACAGAACGCACACTGTGGAGAGGGGAATGCGGGTGGGGCTGAGAAGTCATTCTGTGGGGAGGGGAGTGAGAGGTTGGAGACACAGTGATTCTGTGTTTCAGGAAGGGGCTGAGGAAGTGTCCGGGGCCCGTCTGACGCCATATGAGGATACCAGCATTCACTTGGGCACTCACACGGTACATCATCAAAGAGGAAATAGGAAAAAAACAAAACAATAGCAGTTACTGTAGAGAAGGAATTGTAGGGAATTAATAAATGAAGAATATTAGAAGCAATATTATAGAATATTAGAAAATAGCTTAAATTATAGGGCTATATTAGATAGGAAGATAGGAAATAAAATGCTAATCTCGGACTAACCCTTTAAGATATTTTAGCTGTAGTGCACAGCCACACGAAGTCACAATAACCTTTACTCTGTACTTTTTTGGAATGGGAAATTGTAGCAGGCATTTATTTTCTAGGGAGTCATGAATCATAGCTCAAGGTGTTAGATTTTACACGAATAAAAAAATCACAGGAAATTCGACCTGAACTTGATCGTTTACAGATCGTTCTGCTTTTCTCCAACATTTATTCTTTAAGATTTCCAAATAGCAGACTAAAAACCCCAATATCCTTTAGACTAAAGATGAACTAAACCAATATTGATGGGATCGGCCATCAGAATAATGTTTATGGGTTCCTACCAACTCTTCCATTACATATGATGGCTGGGAAGAGAAAAATGTAGACTGCTGAATTTCAGCAGCTGATCCTTTTGTTCTTTGTCAGCAGCTAACTTTTAGAGAACATAGGAGTGCTCGACTAAACTAAGTACTCCTATATATAGGAGAGTCCAGAGATATACTTATCTAATGTGATTGGGGGTCTTTAGAGAGGATGTATAATATTTTTTAACCACTACCGGCCCTTAAACAATTTCAGCAATTGTCTGGCAACAATTCTGCTGAATTCCTAATAAGTCTATTAAAACTAGTTGTTTATTATTCAATTTCCCTTACATCAATTGTCTCATTTGTCATCATCTACTATATAATTGTCTAATTCTGTCTGTCTGTCTGTAACGGAAATCCCGCATTGCTGATTGGCCCCCTGCGACCAATCAGTGACGCAGGATTTCAGAATTAGATGATTATATAGTAGATAGCTGCCATTAGCGTTGTCGCTGCACATGCACCCCTCTCCGCCCAGTCTTCCGCCCCCAGCAGTTCAGCACACTCCACTCCATCCCCCCTCCTTGCCACTCTGTCATCCCCGCCGCTCCGTCCTCCCTGCCACTCTGTCCTCCCTGCCACTCCGTTCTCCCTGCCGTTCTGTCCTTGGCCTTCCCCACCTCTTCTCCACTTTATCCCACCCTCCTCACCGCTCTGTCCTCCCTGCTGCTCCCTTCTCCCTGCCACTCTGTCCTTGGCCTTCCCCCCCTCCTCTCTGCTTCATCCCCCCCTCCTTGCCACTCTGTTCTCACCAACTCCCAGTGTTTCCATTGCCGGTGAATAGCTCCAGGAAGAGAATCATGTGACAGGTTCTGTGTTACGTCACATCAGCCAGCCCTTTCATTCATTATTTTATCTGCAGTATATTCCTGGCAAATGTTTGAGATTAAATAATCCAGCTATTAACTTTTTAATTTATGTATTTAATTTGCAATGTGTTTGCAGCTGGTAATCTCTATTCAAAGAATGTTTAAGGGGGTGGTCTGATACCTTAAATTTATTTTCTATCTCTCCTTACTCCGTAACCACTTTAGTAATTATCTGTATTAAACATTTCCCTACACTTCTCTCTTATTTATCTCTTTTCTAAAAGTATTTTTTACTTTCGTTTGAGAGGAGTTTCCAATGAGACATCACAGATGGCTGGAGCTACAGTTATTATAGGATATATTATATTATAGGAATGTGCAGGGACAGGTAGAGATAGGTTAGAGGGGTAGCACGACCTGACAGGTTCCCTTTAATAAAAATAGCACAGGTCGTTTCTATAATTCAATCCACTGGATGATTGTGCATCCAGTACAAGTATCCAAAAAAGCTTTGTGACACCGCACTGTACGCTGTCGATCCCCACCACATCCAGATTTTGGGATCCTGTCTATGCCTCGTATTTCAAGGTTCCTCAAATTACCAGCATGGATCTCCAGAAAGTGTTTAGATAAACCAGAAAGATTTTTTTTTTGGACAGAGGAGGAATCAGGATTTGCAAAAGAGGAGTGGTTCAAAATTCCAGCTGATATGTATAAGAAGCTTTTTTATGGTTATAGGAAGAGATCAACTGCACTTATTTTTTCCAAAGGTTGAGCAACCATCATTAAGCTGAGGGTGCCAACAATTTTGTCTAGCCCATTTTTGGAATATTGTGAGAATTAAGTCCATTTGCCTTTTTCTCAGTTTTTTTTGTTGTCATTTTACGAAGTTTTCTACAAACTATTGAAAAAGTTAATCAATGTTATCTCATGTGTAGATTAAAATAGAATAAACATAAAAAATGTCAAAAAGAACTACAATGTGAGGGCCAGGATTTGTGGCTGTAAAATATGATTATATTAAGACATCTGAAAGTAGCCTATTATAGTGCTTTGCAAAAATATTCACTCCCTTGGATTTTTACCTATATTGTTACATTGCAACCTGTGTTTAAATATTTTTGTAATCTGATTTTTTTGCAATGCATTAGCACTAAATATTCCAAGTTGGGGAAGAGAAGTAAGAAATATATAGGAAAAAATGTAATTGATAAATAAAAATTGTCATGTGCATTTGTATTTACCCTTTTTGCTATGTAGTCCTTAAACATTTCTGTTGCAAGCAATTACTTATATGTCACATGCTTATTGAAAAGAAGTCCACCTGTGTACAATCTAAGTGTTACATGGTCTGTCAGTATGTACACACCTTTTCTGAAAGACCACCGAAGCTGCAACATCATTAAACAAGAGGCACCACTTACCAAAAAACACCATGAAGGCCAAGGAGATCTCCAAACAAGTCGGAGACCAAATTGTTGAGAAGTAAAAAAGTTGAGTTAAAAAAAAATCCCATTCTCTGATGATCCCCCAGAGAGCCATGAAATCTGTTACTTAATGCAAAAAATTGGAAGGTTTGTTTATAATTTTGCCAAAAGACATGTGGAAGACTCCCCAAATGTGTGGAGAAAAGTTCTGTGGTTGGATGCAACCAAACTTGAACTTTTTGGCCACAAAGAGAAATGAATGTCTTGCAACAAATCAACACAGCCAGTCACCACAAGAACATCATCCCCACAGTGAAACATGGTGGTAGCAGCATTATACTGTGGGGATATTTTTTGGCAGCAGGGAAATGGGAAAAAGGGGAAACCAACAGAAAAAAAACATGGATAGGTTTACGCACTTCGAGGTGTACACCTCTTAATCATAACCTGAATAGTTATGCAAACTATAGTTTTTAGTTGTTAAGTCCTTTTTGTTGCTTGCCTCACAATAGAAAGGAAAACAAATGTTCACAGTTGTAGGAATGTTCTTCATGTAAACTGATGCAAACCATCAAAAAAAACTGTGCAAAACATGAAAAATGCCAAAGGGGTGAATACTTTCTCAAGGCGCTGTATGCGTTGTTATGTACTGTTTGTTCTGTACTCGTAAACTATAACAAATTGTGGGGTATTGGTTTGTCTTTTGGTCAAAAACACGTAAGCTTGTGAGCCCCTACACGGCTCCCCATGGATCACAAGTCCTATCCACTAAATTCTTATCTCAAGTGAGCAAAGGACAAAATAGAAAATAAATTCTCTTACCACAGCAGATTCTGGTCAGTTATTTATTTTCTATTTTGTCCTTTGCTCACTTGAGATAAGAATTTAGTGGATAGGACTTGTGATCCGTGGGGAGCCGTGTAGGGGCTCACAAGCTTACGTGTTTTGGACCAAAAGACAAACCAATACCCAGAATTTGTTATAGTTTAAAACTAACTAAATTTCCACAATTTCAGTTTTCTGTCATTGTGGTTTTTTCTTGCACTCTTTTGTTGCTGTGTGTAGCTGGGCCGTATGGGTGCATTTGTTTCGGCGCAGGTAGCGGTGTTGAATGCCACAACAGCCCGCCTACTGAAATGGGGGCTTATGTAAGAGGCTGGGCATACACTGTGCAGGCCTG
This sequence comes from Allobates femoralis, assembly GCA_033576535.1. Classification (NCBI taxonomy): domain Eukaryota; kingdom Metazoa; phylum Chordata; class Amphibia; order Anura; family Aromobatidae; genus Allobates; species Allobates femoralis. Next base: position 584,063,208 of record JARQOC010000003.1, read on the forward strand.
TGTGAACTGCGCCCTATATGGAGCCCATTGTGTGTGAAGGACAACCAGTGGTCACTCCCTCTGTGTGAAAGGTGGTTGTTAGTGATTGGGGCTGGTGTCTTGCATTCATAATGCCTTCAGTTATAACCTGGGCAAAGCTGCAGACAGCACTGAGTGTAATGGTCGTCTGACCAGAATCTGTTGTTCTGTACTCGAAATAGTATTTCTAACAGCAAATCATTGTTGACATTTTCATACTAACTTAAAAAAAATGTAAACCTTTCATTTGAGTTTTTTAAGCCAAGCATCATTATCCACAGATTAGAAAGAGAAAATAGTGACCTTGCATTAGCTTGTAGAATTCTTTATGTATTTTTAATGTTATTTTTTTTTTAGATATAAAGCCACATGTATACTGAATAACAATGTAATTAAAAAGACTATTCTGATTCAACGCAGAAACATAATGTTACTAAACACAATATTCTAAATTGTTCCATATGATTAGTTGTAGAATCATAAAGAGTAAATAGATAATTGCTTAAAATTGTTTCAGAAGTGCATTTTCAGGAAGTTCAATTTGAATGTAAGATTTTTTTTTAATTGTTTATAAATCAAGGATTTTTTTCTTTTGAATAGGCATACATTTGGACAGACAATTTAAGGGAAAATAAATCCACATTATAAGTAGATTGTATGTCCATTTTAAGTCTGAACAAAACGAAGAAAATTGGCTTCCTGGTCATTAAGCACTTGTATATCTGAAGTTAATGGTTTTGAATTGTCATTTTAATTATATTTAATTGTGTGGACTGTAAATACAGCTAATAATGTTTCTTTTAAGAAGAATTCTTTAACAGAGAGCAATTTCAACTATGGACTATAAACTTTTTAGCATACTCTGGACTGTATTTGATGATTTTAGAACTTGATATGTAACAACATGATTTATTGTATGAAACTGTGTTTGAAAGAGCAAATTTATTTGAATGGAACAAATCTGCAGTTTTGAGAATAAAAAGTTTGGTAAATTTGTCAAGCAAGGATTCAGATAATTGGCAGCCAGCTGGATGCCATTTTGTTGGATTGTAGAATGCTAGCAATTTTATTTTTTTACTTATTGCTCACCTTTTTGGCTCCAAAGCTACTTCCTGTCCTTTGCCGGTCCTCAGACTTACCTCTTCCCTCATTACTGTCCACGTATCCTGTAATGTTCACTCTAGACAAAAACTGCAGGCTGAGTGAGACCTTGGAGGTCACTGCACGTCACACATCATGATTTCAAGGACATGCAGGTCATTGTGAACTCTAAAACTTTGTCACAGCCAGACGTCCAAGCCGAGACTAAGCAGGTCGAAGAGATTATCATAAAAAGAAGAGAACTGTATAATGGACTGCACTGCCTGTCATCCATTACCCATGGCTTATTCTTTCTGCTGTCTCATGTTTGGCCTGATGACTCTTGGCTGGGGTCTACAACTATAAAAAGGTCTCAGAGTTCAATGCACATCGCACCTTCCTGACATAATGTGCAATTTACAGTGTCCTCATAGGCCTATACCATGGCCAGAAAAAAAAGAAAAAGCTTTGACTACTGGGTAGAGGCTAATGAACAGCAAAGGGGCTGGAAAGATCAGTAGTGAGGTGAAATCTGGACTAAAAATAAACCCCAAGGTATAATAAGGGAAAATCAATAACTTATCTGCAAATCTACGTGTAATTTCTCAAAAAATCTGCATGATTTGGCAAATTTAAATTTTGTCAGATTCATTCATCTTTAGTGTTTATACCTAGGAGACTACTACCCTGTTTTTAAACTAAGGAAACTTGAAGAAGCTGAGTAAAAGCGATATTCCTATTACACTACCTGACAGAAGTTATGTTGCTTATCCAAATTATGTAAATACAAGCTTATAATCTGATGTTAAATTCATCCATTGGTCGTATAAATACTCTTTTGAAAGCTGAAACCCTCCGAAATTTGGTTTAGGTTAAGAAAATACATTAGCATCAATGCTAAAAATAGTGATCATTTAATGAATGGTCAGATTTTAGCAAGACAAAAGTTTTATCGCCTGGTCATATAATACACCCAATCCTAGTTTACATCCTCACCTGTGCTCAGTAAATGATCGGTTAATTAGTGGATGTGTCTAAAAAGAAACCCAGCACTCCAGACTTTCACTTGAACTGCAACGTGAGCTGTGACAATATGCCAAAAATCCACCCTGCGACCAAAGCCTTGATTATCAAGAGGCTGAAGACCAGATCCACTGCACAGGTGGCTGACACCTTTAATGTGTCTCAGCATCACGTACAAAGAATTAAAAAAAGATTTGAAGAGACTGGAGATGTGTTTGACAAGCCCAGGTCACAACTGCTCAGGAGGAACGTTTGTTGGTTAGAAAATCCAAAGCAAGCCCCTCTTCCACTGCAGCAGGGCTACAACAGGCCTGGTCACCTCAAGTCCCTGTGTCAACTAGAACAGTTTGTAGGATTCTGTCTTGAAATGGTCTCCATGGTCGAATCAGTGCCCAGAAGTAAGCACTAAACAAAAGGCAAGTAAAAAAACATGTAGCATTTGCAAAGTCCCACAGCCTGCTAAACAGATGGATGATGGAAAAGTGGCAGAAGGTGGATTTCTCTGATGAATCTTCAGTAGAATTACACCACAGCCACCACAAATACTGCAGGAGACCTACTGGAGGCCGTATACAAAATACACCCAGAAAACAGTTCAATTTGGTGGTGGAAAGATCATGGTCTGGGGTTACATTCAGTATGGGGGTGTGCAAAACATTTGCAAGGTGGAAGGCAATATCAATAGCCTAAAATATCAAGATGTATTAACTACCTCTTATATTCCAAATCATAAAAGGGTCAAATTCTGCAGCAGGATGGTGCTCCATCTCATACATCCATCTCTACAACAATGTTCCTCCAGGCAAAAAAGATCAAGGTGGTCAAGGACTAGCCAGCCCAGTCACCAGACATGAACATCATTGAGCATGTTTGGGGTAGGATTAATAAGGAAGAATGGAAGACAAAACCAAAGAATCTACATGAACTCTGGGAGGCATGTAAGACTGCATTCTTTGCTATTCCTGATGACTTCATTAATGAATTGAACGAATCATTGCATGGATGCAGTCCTTCGTGCTCATGGAAGTCACACAAAATATTAAATATGACTCTAATAGCACCACAACTTCATTAATCAATGTTATGCAACATATATTTGTATTTTAAGGTAATTATTTGTTTGAATATCACATTACTTTCTGTGGACGACAAAACTTTTGTCTTGTCAAAATCTGGGCATTCTGTGTTCATTAAATGATCAATATTTCAGCATTAATGCCAATTTATTTTCTTAACCTAAACCACATTTCGTAGGGTTTCAGCTTTCAAAAGAGTAATTTATACAACCAATGGATGAATTTAACATCAGGTTAAAAGCTTGTATTTACATAACATGGATAAACAACATAACTTCTGTCAGGGAGTGTATAATGATAATTACTTATGAGCCTCAACTTCACCTCCTCATGCCTCAACAACTAACCTGAATAAGCAACTAAACATCATCTTGTTCGAAAGTAGATGGACTTTTATCAAAGTGAGATGTAACGTTAATACGCCTATTATACTTGTTAATTATCTCTCTGTCACTGCCTATCATAGGAAGTATATTATGAAGTCTTAAACTTTTTTCAACACATCCAATTGTGGAAATTAATATTATTCCAAGATCTATTAATTAAACTTTAGCTTGCTCATGGGAAAACCTTTTTAATATTTTCTGAGATGGAAATAGTGACAATAGGTGAGACAATCTCTGAGGTTGCATCATCTATGCCAGATAATCAGTGTGTACTCTGTTAATTGATTTTTACAGTGCTGTTTGGTAGGAAGGATAGGCCAGTGTTTTGAGAGGGTTTTATTAACTATCATCTAGTGAGAATTAGCCCCTTATTGACGAAGCAAATTTTGGCCTTGGTAATATCTTTAGAATGCTTAAACTTTAATCACCATTTAAATTTTTATTTATTAATAATGTAGAGCAAGTGATTTTAATAAACTTTTAAATATACTTTATAAGTGAAATCTGAAAGAAAACCATTCATAATCCTTCTGCAAGATGTCCCCACTAGACTGTGTTTGAAGCAGACATATGTTCATCCTCAGATTTGTCTTTAGCTTTTAATACAGGCTGAATATGGCAACATACCATATAATGGTTGGAGGGGGCAGGGCCTTCACAGAGCTCACACTGCTGACTGCAGCTGATGAGGTGACAGTGTATCAGATTACCTTTGCACAGTGCAAAGAAATGGCAGAATGTCGGAATCAGTGCATACTCCTCTGCCCTTTCTTTAGCACAAGCTTCTCTGAGCTGACATCTGGCTCCTTCTCTGCTGGCACATAGCACTGCTCACTGTTCTCAGCTGCTGTCTCCCCACACAGCTATCAATCTCTGATCTTGCCTCTTCTCTGCTATGACATTGCAGTGCTCCCTATCAGCTCTGGCCACACCCAGTTTTTAAAAAAGCACAAAAAAGTTGAGATTATAAGTTCTATGGCACAAAAAAGCATTATTTTAGCTATGTGACCCATCATTAACAACCAGTGCAGTAATTTTTTTTCTCTTCAATAAAATGACATGTACAATTTAAAGGTATCCCAGTGATTTTGAGAATTGTTTTTCATGTCATATTTTACTTGTTACAAGTTATGTTGATTTTTATTGCGATTATTTGTAAAAATGTTAGAATTTTGGCGAAAATAACGCAATTTTTGTATCCTTACTGCTATTTTGATTTAATAAATAAATAATAAATTAATAAATTAAATAATTAAATTAATAATTAAATAATAAATTAAATTAGTATACATAAAAATAAACAACTTTGTAATATATCTTAGACATAAACTAGAAAACAAAAAGCACAGATCGGGTCTTATCCTATATATATATACGGAAACAGGACAAGAAAAGAGGTTCCTCACCTAGGAGGGTTGTGATAAAATCACAGCGCTCTTAATAGATTACCGTAGTCATAATGGCTGTGGCAGTCCCCACAGGATAAGTTATCAATGAGCAGGAGAAATGAAGCGGTTAAAACAGCGATGCCATATACCAGGAAACACACTGAAGTAATATAATGTGATTTTATCTTGCTATGCAATTCAGCAAAAAATCATATCCCCTTCTTTTGTCGAAAAATCACAGATATTAGAGATCAATGTACCTAAACAACTCACTAATTTTAAGTCTAAGGGGTCATTACCACTGGGATTTCAGTGTGTGCGTGGGGGAGGGTGTTATTTTGTTAATCTTGATCAATAATAAGCCGTCAGCACAAAAAAACATGCCCCAGTTGTCAGTGAATCACACTCAGCTCTGCTGTGCTCCAGCATGTGATCACACTGCAGTGAACACAAAAGACCGTTTGTCATTGCATTGTAGTGACTTGTTGTTCAATCGCCAGTGTGTTGCTGACTGATAATGATAGTTTTTGTCTGAAAGAGGAAGAAGTACATGACAAATGCAGCCAACATGTACAGGTGACAGGCGTGGGTGGATTGGAGACAAACCCACGTCTGTTAACTAGTTCAATTCCATTGTCCATACCTGACAGTGCAATTTAATGCACGCTGGAAGGGATCGTGCTACTTCTGGATCCCATCGGCAGTCTTGTGATTTGGTCGCAGGGAGCCAATAGGTTGTCATGGCGGCCAGAAGTCAAATGGCAATCGCTTTCTCCGTGAATGCTAGCTGAGTGCTGGCATTCACAGTAAATGATGCTAATTGATGGCTCTATACAGTACAAGCGATCAGACAGTAGTATCTTCAAGTCCCTTAAGGGGACTAGTAAAAACAATAAAAAGTAAAAAAAAGTTTAAAAAAATAAAAAATTCAAATTATTCCCTTTTGCCCTATTGAAAATAAAGCAAAAAAAAAAAAGATATTTTATGAGTTTAGAAATGATTAAATCATGAAAATATAAAATAAATTAATCCAGTCAGTAAACCGAATAATGAAAAAAATATTAAAAATGCCAGAATTATGGGCTTAGATCACCATAGCATTGCAATAAAATGCAATAAGAGAGAATCAAAACATTGAATATTCCTCAAAATGGCATTATTAAAAATGCCAGTTCAAGATGCAAAAAATAAGCATTCACATGGCCCCAGATCCAGAAAATTAGAATGTTTTGAGCCTCAGAATATGACAAAAAATGTGCACTTAGGCTAGGGTCAAATTAATGTTACACGTGGGTTCCGTTAAAAACATAGGATTTGGCAGCATAAATGTAGTGCTACCGCCAGGGTAGCGCCGCGTTAACGCTGCCAATGTTACCCTATAGAGACGGGTCCCGTAGCGCTGCTCCAACGCAACCATCTGATTGAAATCTCACGTTATTTCCTAATGTGAGAAAATACGCTTTCAACGTCTTTTCTCTCGTTAGGAAATAACGTGAGATTTCAATCAGATGGCTGCGTTGGAGCCGCGCTATGGGACACGTCTCTATAGGGTAACATTGGCAGCGTTAACACTGCAGAATCACACTGCCAAGTTAGTTTTACTATAGTGAACATGGTAAATAAAAATTTCAAATACTATTGTGGAATTGCACTTTTTTTTGCAATTTCACCGGATTTGGAATATTTGTTTCGAGTACACTATACAGTGCCTACAAGTAGTATTCAACCCCTGCAGATTTAGCTGGTTGACACATGCGGAATTAACTTGGCATTGTGACATTTGGACTGTAGATCAGCCTGGAAGTGGGAAATGCACTGCAGCCAAAAAGATTTATTTTTTTTTTTTTTTAAAGCATTAAAAGTTAATTCAGAGGGTCATTTATTATTCAACCCCTCAAACCACCAGTATTCTGTTTGGTCCCCCTAAAGTATTGCCGGCCTGATCAGGTCTTATAAAAGACGATTATTAGCTGTAATTGCAAACAAGGGTTATTCCACAAAATATTTAACCTAGGGGTTGAATAATAATTGACCCACACTTTTATGTTTAAAATTTATTAAAATTCAACTGAGCAACATAACTTTTTGGTTTGTAAGATTTGTGCTTCTGTTAATAAATCCTACTCTCGTTTGCAGTTTGAAGGCTCTAACTTATTTGCATCTTATCAAACCACCTAAATCTTCGGGGGGTTGAATACTACTTGTAGGCACTGTATATAGTAAAATGAATGATGACATTCAAAAGTACAACTTAACCCCAAAAAATCTAGCACTTATAAGGCTATATTGAAGGAAAACTGAAAAAGCCATGGCTCTTGGAAAAAGAAGAAGAGGAAAAAATGAAAAACAGAATATTAATATCGATACAGAGCCTAAATCATGAAGATTCAGTCATTGTTCCAAAAATTTCAGTACTTACCTGTAATTATCCAGTATAAGACATCTTATGATTTCATCTGTTGGTAAAATAGAAGGATGAGAGTATGATATTAGTGATGGGCGAGTCCTAAATTACTTGGAATCGCTTGACTCGCTACTCGTTGCGAGTCTAGCGAGTCCAATGTTAATGAATGGGGAAGCGAGTAATAGCGAGTAATGTGCGATTTACAAATCGCAGATGTGTCTCGGAAGCTTCAGGCTCTATCTGCTACAATAGCTAAATCATGTTCAATAGGCTCCCGCTGTCACAGCACAGTGAACTTTCTGCTTACCGCCGCTGCAACAAGAAGAAGAAGGAAGACAGAAGAGAGAAGAAAGAAGAGAGAAGACCTGGGTCTTTGGAGGGATATGTGGTGGTAATAAAGTTGGAGTCCCTAATGGTGTCTGTGTCTTTATTTTTAATAAATAATTTTTCTCTGTGTGGTGTTTTTTTTAACCCTTTATTGGAAATTCTTAGTGGCCGAGTCAAACCTGGCCTGACATTAAGAATCTCGGGCTTAAAACCAGCTTGTATAACAAAGCTGGTATTAACCCCTTTATTACCCAGCGTGCCACCGCCACCAGGGCCGCTGGAAGAGCGGGGTTAAGCACCAGAGGATGGCGCTTCAATGAACGCGCCATCTTCTGGGACGGCTGCGAGCTGCAATTTGCAGCAGGGGGTGCCCAGAAAGCTTGGGCCTCCCTGCGCTGCGGATTCCAGCCCCCAGCTGCTTAGGTATACCTGGCTAGACATAGAAACTGCGCGGAGCCCCACGCATTTTTTTTTTATTATTTCATGAAATTCATGAAATAATTAAAAAAAAGGGCTCCCCTACATTTTAGTGTCCGGCCAGGTACAAATAGGCACCTGGGGGTTGGGGGCAGCCCGTCGCTGCCTGCTGGATCCGGCTGGTTCCAGAAATACGGCGAAGCCCACGTCATTTTTTTTCTGAAAAATCAATAAAACAATCCTAAAAAAGGGACTGCATCTTTATTAACCCCTCGCCCATGGTCCAGGGGTTATTAAAGATGCAGTTCCTTTTATTTACATTGTTTTATGGATTTGTCAGAAAAAAAATTGACGTGGGCTTCGCCGTATTACTGGAACCAGCCGGATCCAGCAGGCAGCGACGGGCTGCCCCCAACCCCCAGGTGCCTATTTGTACCTGGCCGGACACAAGAATATAGGGGAGCCCTTTTTTTTTAATTATTTCATGAATTTCATGAAATAATAAAAAAAAATGCGTGGGGCTTCGCGCAATTTCTATGTCTAGCCAGGTACAGCTAAGCAGCTGGGGGCTGGAATCCGCAGCGCAAGGAGGCCCAAGCTTTCTGGGCACCCCCCGCTGCAAATTTCAGCCCGCAGCCGCCCCAGAAGATGGCGCGTTCATTGAAGTGCCATCTTCTGGCACTGAACCCCGCTCTTCCAGCAGCCCTGGTGGCGGTGGCACGCTGGGTAATAAAGGGGTTAATATCAGCTTTGTTATACAAGCTGGTATTAAGCCCGAGATTCTTAATGTCAGTCCACGTTTGACCCGGCCACTAATAATCTCCAATAAAGGGTTAAAAAAACACAACACAGAGAAAATTTTTTATTAGAAATAAAAAAAAAAAGCAATTAGGGACTCCATATTTAATTAAAAAAATCCTCTTCCGTCCGACGTAGTCCAAAACGCGAAGTCCTCTCTGCTACATCCATGTGCATAGATATAGATGTCTATGCACAGGGAATGAGCAGACTGAGAACAATCTCAGCTCTGCTACATCATCTCTGTGCACAGGGAGAGCAGTCGGGCTCTAGGACCCTGGAGCTGCGGCAGCCTGCAGGACCCGAGCCCGACACAGAGCAGACAGCTGGACTCGTTACTGTGCGAGTTTCCCTGTGATTACTTGCACAGTAACGAGTCCAATGCAAGTCAATGGCAATCCTAGTTTTGTCAGAGTCTCTGACAAAACTAGGATTGCCATTGATTTACATTGGACTCGTTACTGTGCGAGTAATCGCTGGGAAACTCGCAGAGTACCGAGTCCTGCGAGTCCCTTACTACTCGCCGAGTAAAGAGTCCTAGCGAGTAGACTCGCCCATCCCTATATGATATAGCATATAGTAATATTCATGGAAGCCTTGAGCAACTTTATGTTAATATTATTGAAATATCTGAAAGGCCTTCAATTGCATTTGGAATGGAAGCTGGTCTTTTAGTGGCTTCATTAGCAGTACATTAACCTTATTGGCATATTCATTGAAAAATTGCATGAAATTTTGGACTATTTTTTCTACTTCATTTAAAGGACTTATCCGGCTTAAATCAATCTTTACAGTATTGGGCTATATAGATACAAGTAGATTGATGGTAATTAACTACCTGATCTGCTGTAAGCCCTTCTCTCGTGTCAGCACCTGTCTCAGAGCGGTCACATGACCTCTCCTTCAGTGATTTTGCTGCTTCCTGTGATGTCACATCCTGACCACACAGCATTAGCTTATCCCCCGCCCTGTACACAGCATCACAGCCGAGCCACTGTGAGTAACAGCCGACTCCCCTCTGCTAACCTAGCCCATGTGTGCTGAGTAGAGAGGAGCTGTTTGATGCAGGATTGCATGGACCCTGCAGGTACACTGAGCAGCTCCCAGACAAGTGCCTCTGTATGCAGTGCCTGCTCTCACCCAATTTTTCCCTCATTGCACTTTCAGGTGCATTGCTGTAGGAGTTGCTTGCTGGACCCTGTTTGTGTAATAATGATGAGTTGTTTGTGAATGATCCTTCACTGCTGTAGAACTGAGACACTGTAGAGAATGGCCACTCAGGGTGCAGTGTGTGTGCAGAGAGGAGTGTGGAGGGGCCAGAGGGTTGTACAGGGGGTGGTGATCAGCACAGGCTGTAAGAAGGGAAAAAAAACAGGAAGCTACCTAATCATGAAATGCTGCATGTAAGCATCCAACATGGAGGCACTGAACACAGAAATTGAGGAAATGATGGTAAGAAAACAAAAAAACACTGTGGGAGGCTTTTTTCATGCAATTAAGCACAGATTAGCTTTTTTAAAATAACAGGTTTTGTGGTCGGATAGGTTCTTTATAGATAAAAGTTTCAATGGTACTCTCAGGTCCATAATTTTTGTACAAAATATTTCCAGAGGATGACGAACATGTTTCTTTTCCTTCTTGAAAAACTCCCTCTGACACTTGATATATTATCTCTAGAACACCTCTTAAGTCTAAAAGCTATTGTAATAAACTCACCCCTAAATAATGGCATGTGAGCTTCTGCGAAATTTGAATCCAATGAGATAGTAGGAGCATCTTAGATTAAGATGAGTTGAAAAATCCTCAGCTATTTTTAATTGTTTCTTTTTTCTTTTTTCCTACTCTTCTTCCAAGAGCCACAACTTTTTTATTTTTCCATCTACATACCAAGAAGGCTTGTTTTTTGAGGGGCGTCTTGCAGTTTGGAATGACACCATTCATTTTATGTAATGAAGTGGAAAAAAAATTTAAAGTGCATTGAAATGTCAGACTTTACGCTAAAACACATTTAGCAATAGGATTCTCCAGATCAGTACAATTACATAGATAACCAATAAAGTACATAGATTTTTTTTAAATACTTTTTTTTGCTTGAGCCACCATTTTCCGAGACCTGTAAATTTTCACAATTTTGACACATACGGCTGTGTGAAGGTGTGATGTGAGTTACTACAGAAATAACCAGTGCCAAAAGTGGAAAGATAAGACTACAATTACAAATAGTAATAATGTTATAGTATTACATACGGAATAAGTAAAAGGAGGTCAAACGATCCAAGGTCAGGTCCAGGAAATGGCGCAGTACAACAAGGAGTAGTCAGAGACGAAATCCAAATCATGAGCTGGGGTCAGGAAAACCAGAAATACAAGACAGTATACAGGGAGCAGGCAAAAGAGTAGTCAGGTCACAGGCAAATGGTCAAAGTCCAGTGAAGGGAATGAAGTGAGGCAGGGTCAGGCTCTGAGAAATCAGTCTTAAACAGGCAGCAACAAGTGTACAATTGCCACTGGATGGAGGAGCTAACATGCTTATGTAGAGGACTAATCAAGGGAAGTGAACACAGATGATTGCAGCACAAACCCAGCACAACCAAAACAGACTGACAGCTTTCACACAATAGCAACAAAGCAGACAAGAACAGTGTGGAGATCATGACAGAGGGCTTTTTAACAGGTTTATTTTCATTTCATTCAACTGGGCAATTAGTTTTGTTCAACTCTGTGGTAATACACTTTCCACTCACTATTATGCTGTCCAATCATAAAAAAGCAGCATCTGATCAAAAAAAAAAAGAAGCCACCCTTTGTTCTGATCAAAATGAAATGCCAATACAGAAGGTAAGAACTGTGCCAGCTTAATACTCCTTAATTCCTCGGCCTTCAGTAGCTCCTGTAACTCTCATCATCCTTCCTGCTGCTCCAACAGTGTGATGTTGTTGTCCATCACCTATCTTGGCACTTTACTAATAAAAGAGCACTTTCCCAGATACGTGGCATTGTCAGTGTGCTCTCCTAGGATTAGGAGCAGGAAAATTAGTACCTGAGCTATTTAACCTGTTTTTGAAATCAGTTATTTTTGTCACTAATTGAAAATCTATCATTAATTTTCTTCTATTAACTCTAGTTAATGAGATGTGATATACCCTATGTAGATTCATATGACCGATCAAACATTAGAACTCATGTCTGCTAAATATAATGCACCTTGATACTCATTGTACAGACAAGATGATGGAAAAAATAAAGCATTATTTAGGGCGGCCCAGTGGCTCAGTTGATGGCATTGCAGTCTTGCAGCACTGGCATTATGGTTTCAAATCTCACCAAGGACACCATCTACAAGGGGTTTGTATGTTCTCCCTGTGTTTGCATGGCTTTCCTCTAGGTAACCTGGTTTCCTCCCACTTTCCAAACATATACTGGTAGGGACCTTAGATTGTGAGCTTCAATGGGGACAGTGTTGCCAATGTCAAAGTACTGTGGAATTAATAGCGTTGTATAAATGAATGAATTTTATATTCTTGCTACTATTTCTGTGTAATTATTTATTGTTACCTAGAAAATTCTGTACAACCATAGTGAAAAAGACCAGGGGCGTAACTAGAATAGGTGCAGGGGTTGCGATCGCACCCGGGTCCTGGAGCCTAGGGGGGCCCCAAAAGTCCCTTTGGCCTATGGAAAAAACTAATAATATTAAAGATTTGCAATAATTGGCGGTCCCTTTGGAGCTTTCGCATGGGCCTGAAATTACACCACTGAAAAAGACCATGTATCTGCCTCAGTATCATTCAATGAATCCTTGAAGTGTGGATCTTTCATGAGTTCTCTAATTTGAAGACAGTCACAAACACCCAACTTTATCTTTTACAGATGTAGTGAAACCATCTATCCTCTTTGGTTACAGCTTCTCCAAACTTCTTCATTAAACCTAATTTGATGTACAGAGGTAGTAAAATGATCTTATTCTTTTCAACCAATGGTTCTGCAATTACATTCTTTTCTTTTACCATGTGTTCTCTTAGGGCCCCGTTACACGGAGCGACATTGCCGCCCATAACAGAGGCGACGTGAGTGCGTGGCCTATCACCGGCGTCATCACCCCTACGTCGCCTCATGTGAAGGGGCGATGTCGCTGGTGCCTGGAGGTCGCCTGGTTTCAAGAGCGTGCGCGCCCCCGCCATTCGCCGCCGATATCCCCAGCCCCGTCGCCCCGTGTGACGGGGCCCTTAGAGGCCACTATTTTCTCAGCCAGTGCTCATTTTTTGGTCTACTATCCCAGAGTTGGATAAAACAGAGATACTTAGTGTATCCTCTCTGTTGTCCAAGGAGAATATTCATTATCTTTAGATCCAAACATATTGGCCACTGGTGATTGTGGCATGATATTTTTGGTAGGATGAGAGCAATTGTGTTTTGTTCTTCAATCATCTTAGTTGAGTGACCTATTGGGATTGATCCATATGTTTCCATTGTGTAAAAACGCATATTTTATGCTCCACTTAGAACTCTCTATGAACAGCTGCCATTCGCTTGGTTGATATTGTGATATGCCCATTTTCATCAGCAAGTCTTAAACATTGTTGCAATAAACCAAATCACTTTCCTTCAAGCAGAATGTCAGTAAATAGTTTACTCTATTGCAATAGTATGTGATTTGCATCTGTACATTATCTCAAAAAGTAGAGCTGCTACAAAATAATGGATGACATTTTCTGATTCAGGGGACTGGATATTCCCAAAATCAAATAGTTCAAAAGTAATAGCTGAGGCACAAAAAAAAATGTTTTTTTTTTCTATTGTTCTACTGTGTTATTTGTGACCACAACTGAACTGATATTAGTAAAGCTGAATCGGAGTTCTTTAATACTAAGTCATCTTATGTCATGCTTTTTCTTGTAGGATAACTTATGTAAGTTGAGTGAATTTTAAAAAAGCGGCATTGTGTTGGATTTGTTGCATTAATTCAGCACAAATAAAAAGTGTCCAGAAAAGACAATTATTATGCTCTAAAGTGTCTACAGACCTCATAGCAAAATAAAAAGAGGTACCTAAAAGGGTTAAAAAAATTCAAAACATTATATTTTGGCATCCTTGACCCATAGTTCACCTTTCCTGTCACTGTAGTCACCTATTCATGTTAATAAATTTAAGAAAAGTTCTATTTCTAATTAATCTAAAAATGTAAAACTATTGACAATTCAATTCATTCTGAAATTATTTGCTCATTTCTACATGTGATACAATGATACATGAAATGAACAAAATAGAAAAAAGTAATCCAGCACCAAGTTCTTCATGGTCCATAAGGTTAAAACTTGTTTGACCTTAGGTGTTTCGTACATTATTATTATTATTATTATATACTTACATAATGCCATTAGGTTCCATGGCGCTTTACATGTGTAAGGACAGACGAAGACAGAATGTAAAATAACGACAATTAAATCATACAGGTACAGTAGGGCAGAAGATCCTGTCCACGAGGGCTCACAGTCTATAGGGGATGGGTGAGGAGACAGTAGGAGGGGGAGAACATTTTAATCGGTCTACTGTAGATTTTAAAGATGATTAATAAAACCTAATTTTAACCTTAATAACTTTGTTCTGAATTTTTTTTTTCTATTTTGTTTGTTTGCTCACTACAAGACCTGCCACCCTTTCACTCTTCGTGCACTTGGGTGGAATCAGGTTCACTGTAGGATGAATTATTATTTTTTCTGTTTAATGATACATGAAAGCCTTTTTTAACAATTCTGGGATTAAATTACTGGAGCTAGATTTTTTTGATCAGATGATTGGGCAGTCAACCTAATATTGAGTACTCAAGGACTTCTCTGGTTATGATATTCCATCTCCCTCTGATGTCTAGGTATTCACTATGCTGCTGTAAATCAGTCATTGCTGCCTCAGCAATTCTGATTGCAGATGGCACTATAGTTCTGATTCTGTTATGGTCTTCTTCTAATTCCTCAGGATGCACAGCAGAATTTTTAACATCTTGTTGAACTATTATGATCTCTAATCTGCAGTTGTCTCTAATCTTGGAAATAAGCTTTCCTTTCAAAAGTTATTTTATTGTAGAAGGTTGGTGTACATCAGCACAGCATTTCATGGGAATTAAAGATAGCATTTGGCATCTAATGATTCGAAGAGAAAACGACTAGTAAATGGATAAAGTGTTTGAGTATAGTTGGGGCAATTAGCACTTAATTGAAAGTAGATAACATATGACCTTTTAGAAATATTTGGTTCTCTTTTTTGCATTTGTGACATTTCAGTGTATGCATAATAACTGAGGCTTATGTGTTCTCTACAGAAAACTCAGAAACATCTTTTGCAGGAGCCTTTTGCTCTTCCTTTCCACAAGCTTGTGGAATAAGTTCAGTCACCAAACATGAAGATATGAGAATCTCAAACGGTATAGTAACCTGGTCAGTGCTAACTCTGAGTCTCGAGATCAATACTACTAAAGTTGTGGTCAATGATCTCGACTAGGCCTTTATGGGTTAATATTGGGCGAGACGATAGTGAAAGTTGCTTGGCTGGGGGCCAATTTACTTGACACAACAATTAAGGTTTCTATTGGAGTTTTTATTATCTTCTAAACTTTTTAGACTTGCAAGGGCTGCTAGTTTTCTGTTAAATAAAAATAGAATAAAAAGAAAGGGATTTGAGATGTTTGGATATAAAGGGGTTTTGTAAGTTGGGGAAATGATGTACATCTGTGATTTTTTTCCTGTTGAAGGGGCCAGAGAACCAAGAAATGCGTAGAAAATAAAAATCACATTTTATCAAACTAAATGTTGATTGTTTATATGGTAGCGCGGTCAAGAATCCCTTTCTTTTTATTCTATTTTTATTGGTGTAATTTAGGAAGACTGCAGCAAACGTTCTTACACACTATTATAGTGGTTGTGGATTTCACAACCCAGCAAGGTGAGTGTAAACCTTCTGAACATCTCAAATTGTTATGTTGGTAAAACCCTAGGGTAGCACCTTGTTTTTCCTTTCCAACCTTCCTTCTATAGTTTTCTGCTAAAGCAAGCTGCTGAAGGAGATAGCTTTATTCACTGACCATTCACTGCAACTAGACTGTTGGCGTGACAGTACTTTAGCAGATTACTATGTATATATGTGTATGCACTGTTCACTATTCACTGTATGTGTGCAATATTATGGTACATTTTAAGAGTATGTATCTAATTTATAAAAAAAAGAAAAAACAGAATATAACTAAGTGTCATAAAATTATCTCAAAATGTTTTACAATTATAGGACTCAGTGCAACTGGTATAGGTCACCGTTAGTAAATGCTCTACTCACGTGTAATAATAGTGGTAAAAAAGATTTTATGATAAACTATCATATACATTTAAAAAAAATATTCTTTATAAAATATACAATATATAAAATCCAGAATAAGAAGGGTAAATAAGGGGGGCTGAGGGAATAAATGTAAAATTATATAAATAAAAATGAAGAATCCTAAAATTTGAGGGGTTGGTTGATTAAGGCTTTAGTACTTTCTGTGTATCAAATTCTAGCTTGAAATTACTCTCTTTTGGGGCAAACAATTCCTCTGCAGAGGTTCAGATGTTTAGAAATTGGTTTTTGGTATCCAAGGAAAGTAAGGATTAGGTATGAGCGAGTAATGAAATATTCAGACTTTCTAGACTCGTAACGAGTAGGTCCCGATACTCGTTACTCGAGTCCTGTTACTTGACCCTATGAAGAGGTCTGGCAGCAGAGGAAAAACCTTCAATTTCCTAATTCATTGTTTAGAAGCCGGCAGTAAAAAGCCGTAAGCTGCAAATTCAATCCGGATTCTCCCGGATTGCCCTGGTCAGGAGCAATCCGGTACCATAAAGTCCCATGTTACGGGGTGCTGGATTGCAATGGACGGGGCAATCCGGGAGAATCCAGTTTAGGGTACGAAGCTAAAAATTGGTCAAAACCAGATTCACCCGGTCCGATGCGATCCGGCACACCGTAACATGGGACTCTATGGTACCGGATTGCCCCAGACCAGGGCAATCCGGGAGAATCCGGTTTGATTTTATAGTTTACGGCTTTTTACCGCAGGCTTCTAAACAATGAATTAGGGAATTGCAGATTTTTCCTCTGCTGCCAGACCTCTTTATAGGGTCCAGCAGCAGAGGAATTGCATTTCCCTTGATTTACATTGGACTCTTTACTGTGCGAGTAATCGCTAGGAAACTCGCAGAGTAATGAGTTGCCCGAGTACCCTGCTATTCGGCGAGTAACGAATAGTAACGAGTAGACTCGCTCATCCCTAGTAAGGATACTGTTTTTAGATTTTTATAGAAAGAGAACAAGTCAGAATTATACATCTACCAGAGATGTCTGTAGTTGAATTAATCAGTTGAAATGGAACCGAGTTTCTGAGCAATATAAAAGCATATAAAAGCAAGAAGGCGCTCCTGGGGTTATATAATAGATCTATTTATATGTGTGCAGGTAGTGCACTAACCTGAATAGGTTAAGGAGCCTGCATAACCCAGGATAGAGGCCTCTGGTGCTGTTAGCGTGCACCACACGCAGATCTCAACCGCCGGGGAAGCCGATCACGTGGGGCATCACGTGCTGCTGATGTCACCCCAGGCCTTGAAGTGTCCTAGTTGGAGATTGTTCTTGCTCAGCTGACATGTATGTTGTGGTTCCAAGCCTCTTCAAAACTCCTCTGCAGCACCTCACCGCTCACAAAGTGGTATTGACACCCTTTACAATAAATTAGTTTGGAAACACATTTTGACTCGCCTGTAGTAAATCACAAATGAGAATTCTCTGTAATTAATTGTCGGTGCCCAAGTGACATGAATTAGCCAATGAATGAGGACTTCAGTGCTTTAAAGAACACACTATTAGACCCTGTTCCTTTGTCACAATGGTGAAGACAAACAAGCTGTCTGAGGACATCAGAACTGCTATTATTAGCAAACACTAGACTTCCAAAGGGTATAAGGCCATCTGAAAAGACCTTCATATCCCAGTTCAAATTATTAATAACATTTTAATAAGTTTTGACAACCATGGAACCGTCAAGAGGAGAATTGACAAGAGATGTCTTTGAAGGTTGGTGCGAATGGTGGAAAAAACCCCACGTGAAACATTTAAAGGCCTGAAGGCCAAGCTGGAATAGTCTAGTTTAATGTGCAGGGTATGGTACTTGTTGAAGCCATGACTCCAAACAGAGCTTTATGGTGCGAAGGCCAAGGAAGAAACCATAGCTGAAGTAAAGACATAAAAAGGAATGACTGATCTTTGCCAAAGAGTACCTTGACAAACCACAATCCTTCTGGGAAAAGGTTCTGTGAACAGATGAAACAAAATAGAGCCTTTTGGTAATGCAAAGCAACAGTTTTTTTTCAGACAGCACAATGAAGCTTATAAGGAAAAGAACAACCTACCAACAGTTAACCATGGGGTAGGATTCATAAAGCTTTGTGGTTGCTTTTCTGCATCTGGTACTGGAGGCCTTAACCATATAACAGGAATCATGAAATCGGAGAATCAAGAGTGAAATATCCTACCCAGTGTAAAAAAAAACTTGGCTTGAGTTGAAGATCATGGGTCATCCAGAAAGACAATGACCCAAAGCACACATCAAAAAGTACACAGAAATGGATGAAAGAGAAAAAATTGACTGTTTTAAAATGGCCAGCAATTAGCCTTGCTCTCAATCCCATAGAAAATCTTTGGGGTGAGTTGAAATCTGCCATTGGGAAAAAAACCCCGCAATCATTCAAGAGCTTGAACAAATTGCAAAGGAAGGGTGGGAGAAAATACAAGCTGAGAAGTGCAAGAAGCTTATAGATGGATACAACAAATGTTTGGAGACTGTCATCAATGCTAAAATAAAAAATTAAGCCGATTAGTCTATATTCACTGTCTGTTGTACTATGTACTCAGACCAATCATATCAAATATTAATTAGTTTAAAGTAGGATATCCACAGCGAATCTTAGGAGTATCTAACTTCTTGAAATAATTGTGTATCTTCGCTGGGTGTTGAAATAGATATGTATCTCGCTGGGTGTTGTCTAGTTGCCTCTATGCAGAGGGTCCTATGGCCAAGTTGGTAGCTCGCTTTTAATAATTTTGTGGCATTCGTAGGTTTGCTATGACAATACCATCATCATGAACTACAATTAAGTGCAGCTTTGTGATATAATATTCCTTTATTCAGTCAGCCAATTCCAAACACAGCAAGACATACACAAAGGTATACTTAACACTTATATGTGATTAGTAAGAACTCCAACACCTTTTCTAATCAAGTGTTATTAAAATTGACAGGGTACTGTGATACGTTTTTTGAAGTGTGAGCCATTGAGTTAATAATAGTTGACAAGTGACATTTAATAGCCAGACAGTGTTCCAAAAAGAATGTATTCAAACTAGTTAAAACTATAGGGATGATTTTTTCATAAATAAAATTATTTGCTACTGTTAGAATACATTGAAATATGTTTATACACATTCTAAATTTACTGAAGCAATGAAATAAAAATTGCAAAAATTGAATAATGCACCATTACATTTATTATGATTCTTTGAAACCCAACTAAGGAATGTCTCACTAAGGCCCCTTTCACACTGGCATGTTTGAAAAAATACGGCAGATGCGGCAGATATACTGCATTTGCCGCCTAATATCCGCACTTGCGGCAAGACCCATGCATCGTCTATGGGGCTTGTGATCAGGTGCGGCAAGTGCGGTTTTGCTGGTTGTGGCAGATGCGGCACTTGCGGCTTCAAAAGAAACCGCGGTCAGCAGCATTTTTGTTTCGCAGCCGCAACTGCCACATCTGCCGCAACCGCACTTGCCGCACCTGACCTCAAGCCTCATAGACAATGCATGGAGCTTGCCGCAAGTTAGTCGCAAGTGCGGCCGTCAGGCAGCAAATGCAGCAGATGCAGTAAATCTGCCACATTTTTTCAAAAACGCCAGTGTGAAAGCAGGCTTATATTGTAATTTCTTGCAAAAAAAAGTTCCATCATGTTCTGCTTTTGTTTTAATTTTACATCATTGTTATGGAGATGGCAATATTAAATAAATGGGCACATTTTTTAAACAGAATCCTCTAAATACAATAACCTTTCTTATCATTTTAGAGCTGACTTTGGAGAGACATAAGCTTTATTCATACAGTTTAAACTTATATTTCATATTTATTCATAATATCACATTTACTATCTCTGAATATTGGTGTTAAAGAGAATGAATCATCAGTAATTTTCCTACAGAATAAATCAAGTTTCAAACTAAACATATTTTGTTTTATAAATTAATGGTGAATTTTACTTTTTTGTGTTATGAAGATTTGCAGGTTTTAGTATTTCCAAAAAAGCAAAAATTTACTATCCTGCAGAAATCAAGTTTCAGTAGTCACTAGAGATGAGCAATTCAATTCATGCAACCGAGTTATTCTGTTTTCTGTGGCAGAAAGTCTTCTCTTTGGCATCTAACATCCTTGTCCCAGCATTCAGGCATCTTAGGTTTTTGCTACGCCCTGCAAAAGCATGATGTCATGACATGCCATGAGGTCAAAGATAGAGGTGAGCAAACTTTTCAAGGTTCGGTTCTTCTCAGGTTGCTGAACTTAAAGATAAAGGTTTTTGCTATTTTTGGTCTCATCAGCATTGTTGCTATGAAATATTACCTTATACATGACATCTAACTAGAGAATTACAAATATTTCAAAGTTTGGTTCGGGTCACCAAACTTCCCAATGTTTATCAATCCTTTTCAGGTACGGAGTTCAAGTGCTTTAAATTTGCAAAGTACTGGAGCGACCATTGCTGTGATTGGGTACAGTTGGTGCCTGGTCCAATGAGAGCCGCGTGCAGTGTTTGATTGTCTCGCACTGTGCTTAAAACCACAGTTTTTGGGAGTAGTTTGTGTCCAAAATGAATTAGAAAAATAACAAAAAATGCCCTTCTTCCCCTGAAGGTGTTTTAGTTATGGCTGGCTGTGTGGGCAGGGAGCTGAACTGCCAATCATTGACTTCCATTGAAGTTCAGGTCAAGTTCAGGGACATCAACAGTGCACCAAAAATTTTAGCTGCATTAGCTGAATCTAAACTTCAAAATGTTTGCTCATCTCTAGTCAAAGACTAGACTAGCTCTCTGTAAATGGCCAGAGTCATCCAGGATACTGGGTCAGGAATGAGATGTACAGAAGTAAAGATTGTCTGCAAAGTAAGACCTTACTGGATGCCAGAGCAAGGCAGTGAAATTGTTTTGCCCATCTCTAGTAGTCATCCTTAAAATTAAAATGAAAGGCTCACAATTATAAAGAACATAAATTGCATCATTCATAGGTTCAATCATTCAGGATGGCATGGTGGCTCAGTGGTTAGGACTGTTGCTTTGCAGTGCTGGGTTTCTGAGTTTAAATCCCACTAAGGACAACATCTACAAGGAGTTTTATGTTCTCCCCATGTTTACGTGGGTGTTCTCTGGTTTTCTCTGACATTCCAAAATATATGCAGATAGGGACCTTAAATTGTGAGCCCTAGTGGGGTCAGTGTTGATGTATGTAAAGTGCTGTGGAATTAACCTCTTTATGACACATGACATGGGTGTGTCATGTGTCAATTCCCTCTCTTTGAAGTGAGCTCTGGCACTGAGCTCACATAATCACCCATGATATCATTAGCAGAAATGTGTAGCTAACACCAGCAAACCGATCGGTGGTGTTAGTCCTTTGAATCACGCTGTCATTCATTGACAATGCTATCCAAAGCAGAACATTACAGTTTCAATTATCTAGCATTTTAATCATTTGGCACCTTTAAAAGAAAATAAATGTCTTACCCACACACATACATACATACACCTCATATTTATGTGCATATTGTAGATTCAAATTGAAGGCAGCAAAACAACAAGGAGACACATATGGAAACATGGAATGATGCATCACATATGAAATAAACAAGAAAATGAGTTAAACCTTAGTTTTCTCAAAATTCCCCCTTTTATCCGGATGATACCTATACACACCATTGCAAAAAATATGAAAAAATGTGATCTCATTTTTCTTAATAGCCCACTTGAATCATAGTCCTCCCACATAGCCCCCAGCTCAAGCTATTTCCAAAGCAGTTGATCTAATCTTGACTCTCATTTTCCTGGGCCTTGCATTTGTTCAATGTCCCAGTCACTTCTATATGTAAATATAGTGATAACAGTACTGACCAGAATTGTCACTGATGGAGGAGTATGTGTCCCCAAATCAACAAACATATAAAAAAAACTACATCGTTTTGAGTGCCTCAAGAAACAACATGAGAATATGCCTTTTTAGGATGGGTAATTAAGGCATTCAAAAATTGGGAGCAAAAAGGGGTATATTTTATAATCCAAAAGTAGCTTTGGAGGGGGGAGCGGCTGCGGTGTAGCAAGGTGACAAGAGGCAGGGATGTGATGATGGCGGCTGGGCCACAGGAGAAGGGGGTGATACGGTGGAGTCGATTTCCCAGTGGTGACACAAAGCAAGATGGCTGCAGAGGCAGCCCATGCACAGATTGACATCTCAGACAGCCGATGTCTCAAGCTACACATGCATTGCCTCTAGCGCGATGGAATTTAGGAAAATGGCTGCAGAGGCAGCGCATGCGTAGCATCACTGACTCTACTGTCTTCCCTCCCTGGGAATTTTATATACAGATTGTAAGACTGATAGAAGCATTATAAGACAGACCCCATTTAATATTTTTTTCTCTTTTCCTTCTCTAAACCTGGGGTGCATCTTATAATACGGTGCATCTTATAAAGCAAAAAATACAGTAAGTTCATTTTTAACAACCTTAAAATTCAATTTAACTATTTTTTGTTCTACTGGGAGACTTTTACACACAATTTTAACCTTTAAAGATATAGTACCTTTAGTATGTGGTGTGATTTTAAGAATAGAAGGAAATTTTTATACGCACATCAGGTTTATTAAGGATAAGTGCAGCCATTTCTGTCTACTGATTAGATTGTAAATTACTCTTGTAAATTCATCTGCAATTAGAGCCACGCATTACATATCAACACTTCTTACTCTGTCTAGGGCCTGATCGTTGATAATCACAGGTTTAACAAAATCCCATTCAGATTACATTGCTGATATTTCCCCAGAAAAGATAAAAACATCACAACTCTTTTATGGAAATTCATTAACTTTAGAAAGGTTCAAAACATGAAACTCAACAATTTAAAATTAATAGGATTTCAATTTAAAATATATTTATTTAATAGCGATATAGCACTATAGAAAAATGTAATAATACTGTTATATTTGTGAACATTTCTATACAGTTTGGGAATAGATAGACCTTTGAAATGAAGTAATATATGCACATCATTAGCTTTCTATAAATGTGAATTTTGTAATTAGTACTTCAAACAGCTAATAATTAATGTTGATACTTTAGTGATTGTAGATGTGAATAATTAGATGAAATTTTGTGATATATTCTCTAGTTCTGCATTACATTGCACATTTTGGTACCAATTACTATTTTAGTTTTAATGTAATTTGTCAAGATAATTGAATCGCACATGAAAAAAGAATTCATTGCAATTTATTATTATTTTTCTTATTGAAATACTTTAAGGTTCCTGTTTGTATTTCCAACTGGTCCCTTTTTTACTAATCCCAACTAGATTACAGCAAAGAAACAAATAGCATAAACGGATGTACAAAAGTTACAATAGTTTTCAATTTTATTAGTTTTTTTATTGAGTTTTGCAATGAAGAATAACAAAAAACTTTGAGTAAAGATTCAGGAAGGCTATATGCATAATAGCTTGTTGTACATACAGTAGACTTACATATTTTGGGTAATGTTATGTTAAAAATGATTTATTATATGTAATCTAAATTTATGCATTTAAATTTATCAGTAATTAGGGACGGGTGAACCCGAACTGCAAAGTTGTGTTTGTGCACAAGGTCCCGAACACGGGTTTCCCTGTAAAACCCGTGTTACAGTTTGAGTACAGTTCGGGTCCAGGGGCTGTAAAATACAGCACATTATTAGTAAACATTATCATTATACTGACTGGTCCAGCGACATGTCCTCACTTCCCGCTGTCTCCCAGATGCTTCTTTTGGGGTTGATCATTAACTTCCAGCGGTATTCACTGCACACGGCTGCCTTTGGCTTTTTTTGGCGGTGTAGACTTGGGTGAACTTTGACTGTCACTGTCAGTCTCAGTCTGCTTCTTCATCTGTATAGACGATCATCGGGGGGGGTTCGCCCATCTCTATTAGTGATATATGATTCAGCTGGTCAATCCATTCATAATCCCAATAGACAACTGAACAGCATAAGAATAATTTTTCATCTATATTACACAGACAAGTAATCGCCTATAATGGTGCATCATTTTAAACCTATCTGACAATGTAGTCTAAAATACTTTAGATCATATCCATATGTCTGTCACTATTTTGTTGTATGAAGATAGAAGTTCTCTGCAATATTAATATTTACATGTTGGAGCATAACTGTCAAACTAAATCAAATTTTCATCTACAAAATAAGTTCCTCTTTGTAAATGTTCAACCAGCCACCCTAAAAAATAATTAGCAAACTATATATTTGTTATTATCATTTCAAAATGTTTAAAAGGATCCTATCACCTCCAAAACGCCTCCTAAGCTATCAAAACATGTCTCTGCAGCATATTATCACTAATTTTACAATCCTTTTGTCTCCTAAAAGCATCCTGTGAAAGTGCATAAAAACGTTTTATACTCACTCTTTAGTGATTATAATTAGCAGGGGCTATCTTCTTTAGCCCTTAGGGCGTGTTGTTTTGCAGCCTGAATGATCCACCCTCTCTCTCTCTGTACTGCAGTGATTTGGAGCTGAAGGCAGGACTAATGATTTGCATTCTGTGAGTGATAGAGAGGGGGGAGGGTAAAGCCTGCACAAGCAGAGGAACACAGACAGAGAGAGGGTGGATCCTGGAGCCTGCAAAACAGCCCAACCTGGTGACTAAAGAATATAGCCCCTGCTAATTATAATCACTAATGAGTAAGTATTAAAATGTTTTTATGCACTTTCACAGGATGCTTTTAGGAGACAAAAGGAGTGTAAGATTAGTGATAATATGCTGCAGGGACATGTTTTGGTAGCTTAGGAGGCATTTTGGAGGTGACAGGATCCCTTTAAAGTAGTGCTAAGTGTATGCCATTCAGCTAGTAATAGCCTAAATTAGTTGTTCCTGTATTTGAAAATACAAGGATTCCTTTTCTTCAGATATGTGATCATATTGTGACCTCACTAATACTTTACTAGTGTCTTTAAATTTTGTGAAGGACATCGCTGCCTCCGTTATTAGAAGTTCTAGGATGATGACATTTCAGAAAACATCAAGCAAAGTGACAAATTCCTATCACAATTACTGATGATGACTATGAAGCTTCTGTCACATACTTAAGTGAAGATAGGGACAGTCTATAGTTGAGTATCTATGAATTAAAATGTATTAGTTTATGAAACAAAATATAAAGAATAGTTAAATCATAATCTCTCCAACAGAATCCCCTTTGGCAACATAGATCTCTTCTTATTGATCATTGGGGAATAATGGCAGTGGCATGAAAATGGTTCCCATCAATTTTAAGTGGCTAGACATCTAGAAATGCAGGTGTAGACCATAGGATCACCTAATATGAATGAATTCATTTATGTTAATTTGCATAAGCTGTTGTGATTTATCAGCTTTTAACAGCGCAAGATATAGAAACTATGGCTATATGGAAGAAAAGCTTATGAGGTCTTAATCCAGACAGAATTATAGGATTCACTATAGGATTAAATATATTTGTACATTTTTAAACTTTATATCATAAAGCTAGTTTGAGTCAATGCTATCAAATTGTACTGCCAAATAGTAGCTAATATGACTTTTTGTTTTGCACTTATTACTACAAAATTAATACATTAAGCTAAAAATGAGGATGATCTGACAATTACTGTACACCTTATAATCATTAAATAGGAATTAAGAATATGATGTTATGATGAAATATAATAGGATATAAACATTATTGAGGAAAGTTCTTATCGAATTCTGTAATATAGATACCTACCATATCTATCCATACATATGGCCTTGAAAAAAGTCTTTTTGATTAGAACATCGCATCACATGGCCAAATAAAAGGTCCAGAAAAACATCTTGCCTGGAGTGCTGCCTGATTTCTTTTTTGATAAGTATCCATATATATAACTACATGATAAAATCATGCAAAATATAAGAGCTCTGCCCCAAAATGCTGCAACAGGAGCACAGCTATATAGTATAGTCAGTTTTACTGTGAATGTATAGTTCAGGGAAATAGATATAAGAATAGGGACTTGGGGCCGAGCTCCCGCTCCAAACAAAATCCAAGATACAAGGAGTAATTGAATTCATATGGTGGTATTTATTTCAACACGTTTCAGGGTAAACCCCTTCCTCAGGAATACCATAATAATGGGATGTACACCCATGTCTTCAACTGATCAGATATTGCTGAGTCAGAATTCACAATGAGGCTCTAACAGTGACATCTGACTCAACAATTACTGGTCTATAAATATCTGATCAGTACAAGACATGGGTGTACATCCCATTATTGTGGTATTCAAATACTCCTTGCATCTTGGATTTTGTTTGGAGCAGGAGTGCGACCCCAAGTCCCTATTATTATATCGATTTCAATGGACTACTACTGGAGGGAGGACTGCTGCAGACAGAAAAAAAGCTTGACATCTAAAGTTGTCACATGCGAAAAGGTTGGTTGTGACGTCTCACAGCTCAAATAGGTGAGAAAATCCACCACCTATTTTTTACACATTCTGAGGCCAAATATACACTATTGTGCGCCCCTTTTCAGCTTTTTATTCATGAATGCATGGTTACAATTCCTGTGATGGCACCATCACTGTGAAATAGAGGACGTCTTGGTGCAGTGGTGTACACTCTTCAGAATGCACATCCATAGCCACCAAGAAAGTGTGATTTCAATAAGTCTCACTTATATATATATATATATATATATATATATATATATATATATATATACATTTATATATATATATACATATATTTATATATATATTTTTATATATATATATGACTATTAGTATGTGGATTATAGTGTCATTATACATAGTTGTCTCTGGTGCTCTGATGTGACAATTCTTACATTAACCAAACTAAAAGAAATCCCACATGAAAAAGTCTCTGAAATATAAATATGCTGCAGGAGTTAAGGATGAATAAATAATGTCTCAAGCTGTTAGATCCATGTTCACATCATACTGCAGAGCTTGTAAATATCAAAACCTAATTAAATGGAAACTTTAAATGAAATGCCTGCATTGGTGTCAACATAAAATACATGCACACTTTATAGAGAAAGAAGAATAGATTGTACGTGGCAAGGAATATGTATAAAATATTAACATCATTCATTCACTATTCAGTTTTATGCTCCATCTATACACAAATCAGTTTTTGCAGCTATGAACTTGAGTAATTCTCTCATAGTAGAGTCATTGACTTATAACTTTGGCATCTTATAATACTGGGCATTCTTGCTTTGTTTTAAAGTCTGCCTGACAATAATTGTTGGGCTATTGAGTCTTCCCTGCTTTAAAGTCTAAATCTGTGGGTAACTTTATATTGATTAGCTAGTACAATCATTAAAATTGCACCTTTCTTATGAACCAAATCATAAAAATGGTTTAGCATAGTGTTAAGAATACAGGGCGGGCCATTTATGTGGATTCACCTAAACAAAATGGGAGTGGTTGGTGATATCAACTTCCTATTTATGGCCATATTAGTATATGGGAGGGGGAAAAACTTTTCTAGATTGGTGATGACCATGGGGGCCATTTTGAAGTTGGATCCAACTATATTTTTTTCAGTGGGAAGAGAGTCATGTGACACATCAAACTAATTGAGAATTTCATAAGAAAAACAATGATGCGCTTGGTTTAATCGTAACTTTATTCTTCATGAGTTATTTACAAGTTTATGACCACTTATAAAATGTGTTCAAAAATAAACTTATTAATACAAAAAGGGGGGAGACAAGAGGCGCAATAGTGCCCTATCACTAGTGACACACTGAGTATATCAATAGGTGTACACTCACGTGGTCCAGTTGTGTGACCCACAACAGGTTTATAAGCATTTGGTTTAAAGCTGCTGCAAGACCTCCACCAACCACTCGTACGTGGAAAAATGCTCGTATATAGGGAAGATGGTGTGTCACGGTCCGCGCTGCTGTCTCAATGGAATTACAAAGGATGGATGTCTCCAAGAAGTCACAAGGAAGGCAAGGCTCCAAAGCAACGATCTCCTTTATTCACCAACGCGTTTGGGCACCTATCCTGGCACCCTGATGTCCAGCGGTGGTGAGGTGGCACTGTGGTCATTGCAGGTTGTAGGCTGTTCTGAAGAGACTAGTTTTCAGGTTCCGCTTGAGGGACCCCAACAGAGAGAGGATGGGGCAAGGAGGTCGTGTGGGAGTGGGAAACACTAAAAGTGCGGTTGGAAAGGTAGGAGAAGATCCAGGAGAGGGTAAGGTCAGTGATACCAATGGAAGAGAGGATCTGTAATAAGAGGCAGTGGTCGACTGTGTCGAATGCAGAGGACAGGTCTAGAAGGAGGAGGACGGAGAACTGTGTTAGCTTTGGCCGCGAGTAAGTCGTTAGTAATTTTGCTCAGGTCAGTTTCAGTGCAGTGGTGGGGCAGAAGCCGGATTGAAGATCATCAAAGAGAGAGTTGGATGAGAGGTGGGATGAGAGTACAGTGTGGACATGCTTTTCAAGAAGTTTGGAAGCAAACAGAAGAAGGGATATGGGCCGGTAGCTGGATGTAGAAGTGGGGTCAAGGGATGGCTTCTTAAAGATAGGTGTAATTGTTGCATGTTTGAAAGCAGAAGGAAAGGTACCAGAGGTTAGTGATAGTTTGAAGAGGTGGATTAGGGCTGGGATAAGTGTTGTGGTGAGGTTAGGAAGGAGGTGGGATGGGGTCCAGTGCACAAGTGGTGAGGTGCGATCTGAAGAGGAGGTGTGCAAGTTCTCCTTCGGTGATGAAGGGGAGGAGGGTTAGTGGGGGAGAGGAGTGGTGTGGTATACATAGGGGTTGTGGTGTTTGGGTAGCAAAGACTTGTCTGATCTGGTCGATCTTGTTGGTGAAGTATGTTGCAAAGTCTTCTGCAGAGATACGAGAAGTAGGAGGGGGCAGTGGGGGGCGGCGGAGGGAGTTGATTGTGTTGAATAACTCCCTGGGGTTGTGGGACAAAGAGGATATGAGGGTAATGAAGTAATTCTATTTAGTGATAGTGAGTGCTGACTTGAATTTGAGAAGTGCTTGTTTGAATGATGTGTAGTCTTCATGTGAGTGTGTTTTCTTTCAGTGCCGCTCTGCAACCCTAGACGCTCGCCGCAGATTTTTAGTGGTGTCTGTGTGCCAGGGTTGTCTGTTGGTTTGTCGAGTTCTACCATGAATGAGAGGGGCAACTGCATCAATAGCTGATGTGAGTGTAGAGTTGTAGAAAGCTGTGGCATTGTTTGTGTCGTGGAGTGAGGATATGGATGATAGTGGTGAAAGGGTGTTGGAGAGTGTGTGTCAAGATGTGTGAGGTTTCTGCGAGGGTGTGCAAGTTGGTGGACATGGGTGGTAGATGAGGAGGACGAGGATGAGAAGGTAAGTAGATGGTGGTCAGAGAGGGGGGAGGGGAGGTTATGAGTTTAGTTGGGGAGCAGAGGCGGGTAAAGATAAGGTCTAGTGTGTTTTCGTCTGTGTGGGTGGCTGTGGAGGACCATTGAGAGAGGCCAAAGGATGAGGCAAGTGACAGGAGTTTGGAGGCTGTTGACTGGTGGGTGTCAATGGGAATGTTGAAGTCACCCTTTATGATAGTGGGAACGTCAGCAGAGAGAAAGTATAGGAGCCAGATGGCGAATTAGTCAAAGAAGGTATTGGTTGGACCTGGTGGTCGATAAATGTCGGCCACTTGTAGGTTGGAAGGAGAGTAGATACGGACAGAGTGCACTTCAAAAGATGAGAGGATAAGGGAGGGAGGAGGAGGAATTGGGTTGAATATGCAGTTGCTAGAGAGGAGAAGACCCACTCCTCCACCGTGTTTGTTGCCAGTGCAGGGTGTGTGGGAGAAAGGAAGTCCACCGTAACACAGCGCAGCAGGGGAGGCCGTGTCGGAGGGCGTCAGCCATGTTTCTGTGAGGCCCAGGAAGGAGTTCCTACGAGAGGTAAAGAGGTCATCAATGTAGAGGAGTGTATTACGAATGGAACAGGCATTCCAGAGCACTCCAGAGAGAGGGGACGGTGGAGAGCGGGTCAGGGAAATAGGTTTTATATTAGGAAATTGCGGCTGTTTCCTGCAGGTGTGGGGTGATAGGAGGGAAGAATAGTGGGGAAAGTCGGCTGTGGAGGTCCTGGGTTGGGAGATATGTCTCCAGCGGATAGCAGCAGCAAAGAGAGAGCAAGCAGGTGGGAGAATGAGAGCGGCCGGCTTGTTTTGTGTTTCTGCAGGAGGGGTGTGAGATTTAGAAGCATGTCAACAGGAGATCAGATGGGGAGATAAGAGAGACGGGGAGATAAATATTTGTGTTGGAGTGAAGGAGTTTGGGGGTAGAAAAATATGGAAAGGATTAGTGGAGCAATTACTGTTAGGGCATAAGTAAGCATAGTTAAAGTTTTAGTGGGAAAGTAAAGTCTTAGAGAAAGTCAACAGACGGATATAGCTTGTACCTTCTGGTTTCCACTGGTTAATCTCTGGAATATCTCTGCAGACCACTTATTGAAATTCCACTTTGTGAAATCACACTGGCCAAGGCATACAGGCCTGTCCTTCCCAATTTATAACTCTTAGGATTACTTCAGCCTACAGCACAGTGCTAATCAATGTTAGAATGTGAGGATCTGTGCAAAATCCTCTGCCCTTGGTACAAGCTTCTGATTGGTCATCTGGCTCCACACGGCTCAGTCAAAATCTCTGTTAACCCCCTCTCTGCTGTCACATTGCACTGCTCCCTATCAGCTGCTGGCCTCGACCACACAGCCCTAAAATGCAGTTTTTAGAAGAGCACAGAAAAATCTGAAAGAATAAGTCATATATGGCACAAAAAGATCTTTTTTTTTAGCTGCTATATGACCCATCATTAACAGCCAGTGCAGTATTGTTTTTTTTTTTTTATCGAGATGATATTTACACTTTAAATACAGTTATATGTAAAAGGATATTATAATTTTAGCAAATAAATCATAATTCCACAAAGTGATGTCTCTAACATATTTTGTATATAAGATACTCATGTTTTTTTATCACTGTGTTCACTGAAAGTGACTCACCGTAGCCGGGGGGTACACGTAGCGGGCGTTGTTTCTCCTCCAGTCACGGAACCGCGCCTGCGGTGGTGTAGGCCCGGTGGTCCAGATCAATAGGGGAATGGCGGAACAGTGGGGTGATTTGTCTTCGTGACGCCACCTGCGGGTGTTCTGGTAACGGTACCAGCGCTGTTCGGGTCTCCGGGGGATGGTACACAGCGAGATGGAACGCTCCCCACAGGATGAGCGGGAATCCCCGGAGCCGGGAGCTGCGCAAGATGTTGTGAGGCAGCTGCGGGACGCTGCGCGCTGAATCCTGGAGTAATGCACAACCACACAAAGTCTCTTTTAGGTACCTTTACTGGATGGTAGTCAGGTACACTCGGACCGGGATAGTGAAGTTGGCACTTATGGAGTTTCACAGCAAGCAGTGTTAGGCTTCCTTTCTCTACTTCTGGTGCTAAGGTCGGGTGGACGTGGAATCCAGCCGGACCGGGCAGGGTGTTCAATGGAACTTGCTTCACCTGGTTAGCAGCACTGAGGGCACTGTAAAAGGGTCTGAGCAGGATCAGTACTCTTCCCTGGGCTCTCGTGGGTGGGTGCATCAGGTGGAACAGGTGGCTAAACCTCCTGTTGGATGTAGCTGGTTCTCTGTGAGGGCTTCGTAGCTTCCACAGCTTCGGTTCCAGTAACCGGATGATTTGGAAAGAGTTGGATTAACTCTGTATTCCTGAGAGGTGCTTCTCCTTTCCTGTTATCCCAGTTGCAGGGATTACCACTTGCTAACAGGCTGTTTGGGGCCTAGTGTGTGTCTCATAAGGCTGGAGATCACACACACCCTCTTCACAGTTCTGAAGTGACTGCACACTCTGAAGTTTCTCCCTCCAAGACTCTATTTATAGGGGGAACTGGTTAGAAGTCACCAGTGTAGCTCCCCCTAGAGGCTCGGGGTTGAAACCAGGTGTTCTAAGTGTTGTTTGTGTTGTGGTTTTGCTGTGCTGTTACTTACTCCATTTGTACCTAAGGATTTCTGTGGTGCCCAACAGGTGCCAGGGTGCCACATTCCCCCTTAGTTAACCTCAGTTCTCCCGGCTGAGCAAAAGGTTCTTTTTACAACTTAACACTAAGCATATTATAACATTCAATTTACAAAGTCTTAAAGAAAACACAAAAATCACTGAAAAGGAAGTGAAAAATGTGGAAAAGGTGAAAAGCAGTCCGTACGGCACTAGTCCATCTGCCGCAGGCTGGAAAAAGGTAAAGTTAGTGGTCACACAAGTCCTGTGACAATTGTTCAAAGTTTATGGAAAGGGAAAAAAGGTAAAGTCCAGGGATACATGGTAACCTTTATACATTCCCTACGGGTGTCTCTGCTTGGGAGGCCGGTACTAACCTTCTATACCTTACCAGGCGCTTTCTGTCCCCAACTTAGTATACTTGGGACATAGCCCAGTTCCTCCACCCTTCTGTACACTACTTTTTACAGGTTTTTGAAAACTGGTTAATATTTACAACACTTACAGGTTACATTTTCCACTACATTTTAAACCCATTCTCCAAGCTTGTGTGGGGGTTGACCTAATGTACTACGTGTGGATCTGCGTAGTGTGGGTGTTTCCAAAGCTGTTTGTGTAGTGTACGAAGTGGTTGGTACTTCTCTATGTCTGCTTTGTGTAAGACCATAGTAAGTGCGGAGTCTATCAACTGGACTGACCTGTGTAGGTAGTTGATTAGAAATGGCTTCTCTTACTGTGGGACTAGCAGGCTGACCGATTACAGGAATCTCAGGTTCCATGATAACAGGCTGCAATTCTTGCACTTGGACTTCTTCTTGTTGGACTTGTGGAATTGGATTTGGCTTTGGCTGACCTTCTGTAGGCTGGTAGAAGTGCATAACTGGTATGAGGAATGCATCACCTATTTGTGGCCAATCAGCTGGTAAGTATCCAATTTCTGTAAGGACTAGATTTTCTTTTGTTTCTTCATCTGTAGTTACAGTAGGGTAACTGGTTGCTTGTGGGATTAACTGTGGCGGACATTTCTTCAAATGATCCCTTGAGACAGTTGCAATAGTGTTCCCATTGTCTTTGCTAATAACACAAGTTTTTGAGTTATCATAGTGTGACGGCATAACGGTGTAGGGCATGGATTCCCAACTGTTATCCAATTTGTTAGTTTTTCTTTTTCTTTTCAGCACTACATCACCTATAGCTAGTGGTTCAGCTGAAGCGTGTTTGTTAAAGTCTTTCTCTTGTTTGGTCCTACTGATTTCAAGGTTCCTTTCCACGCTTTCTTGTACTTTTCTGTACTTTTCTTGGCGTTGGCTGACCCAGTCTTCATCAGAAGAGTCCTCTGTGGGTTCAATGGTTCCCATCTGCAAATCAATAGGCAGTTTACCTGGTCTTGCTCTCATCAAGTAAGCAGGTGTGTAATTTGTCGAACTGACAGGTATGTGGTTGTAGATGTCCACGAGATCTGGAAGTTTCTCTGGCCATTGATTTCTCTCTTCAACTGGTAAGGTCTTGAGCATGTCAATGACTATGTGGTTCATCTTCTCACATAAACCGTTCGTCTGAGGATGATAAGGTGTTGTGCGGATTTTCTTACACCCATACAGCCCTAAGAATTCTTGGAACAGAGCTGATTCGAAGGCTGGCCCTTGGTCAGTTAAGACCTGGTCTGGATACCCATGGGGGCGACAGAAGTAACTCTGGAACGCTTTGGCTGCTACCTCAGCAGTTAAGTCCTTAACTGGAACGACTACCAGGAATCTTGAGTAGTGATCAACGATGGTGAGAGCGTAGGTGTACCCGGTTCGACTTGGGGTAAGCTTCACGTGGTCGAGAGCAACTATTTCAAGAGGTTTGGTGGTAACGATTGGCTGCAACGGAGCTTTCTGAGTTAGATGGTCTTTTCTTCGAAGGTGACATGGTCCACAGTTTTTACACCATTTGTCAATGGAACCTCTCATACCGACCCAGTAGAACCGATCCTTCAGGAGTCTTTCCAGCTTCTTCCATCCAAAGTGCCCGGCATCGTCATGGTATGCTTCAAGGATCATTTGGACTTCAGTCTTGGGAACTACAATCTGCCAGATGAGTTCATGGGTTCTCGGATTGAGGTATCTTCTGCATCGTTTACCTTGGTAGACGAACAACCTTCCTTTCTCCTTCCACAGGTGTTTAGCAGTTGGTGAGGCATCAGAGTCCATATTGGCGTGTTCTTGAGTGATGAGATCCCTTACCAGGCTGACATCTGGGTCGTTGGCTTGAGCCTCCTTCCAGTCATGGTGAGGTAACGGGTTCACGGTCCTCTCTACACGTGTCTGGTTTCTCTGATGACATGTTGCTGTACCGGAACGGTGGAAAGCAGGTAGTTCAATCTCTTCTAGGTCATCTATGTCTTCTCCCTCTTCAGGAAGGTGGGGCATTCGGGACAGGGCATCAGCATTGCCGTTCTTGTGACCTGCCCGGTACTTTACAGTGAAGTCGTAGTTAGCGAGTCTTGCTACCCAACGCTGTTCTAGGGCTCCCAGCTTTGCAGTCTCTAAGTGTGTTAGAGGATTGTTGTCTGTGAAAGCTGTGAACGGGGCGGATGCCAGGTAATGCTTGAAACGCTCTGTGATCGCCCAGACCAGGGCCAGGAACTCCAGCTTGAAGGAGCTGTAGTTTTCCGGGTTCCTTTCGGTGGGACGAAGCTTTCTGCTTGCGTAGGCTATCACCTTCTCCTTGCCCTGCTGACGTTGAGATAGGACTGCTCCTAAACCTTCATTACTTGCGTCAGTGTACAACAGAAACGGTAGATTGTAGTCAGGGTAGGCCAGGATTTCTTCTCCAGTTAAAGCATCTTTTAACGTTTGGAAGGACTTGTCCTGCTCTGGGCCCCAGTGGAACGGGGGTCCCCTGATCTTGCCGTTTTTGGATTGACCTACAAGGAGATCTTGCATAGGTGCGGCTATCTTGGTATAGCCTTTGATGAATCGTCGGTAGTACCCGACCAGTCCTAGAAATTGACGTACCTCTTTGTGATTGATGGGTGCTGGCCAGTCCTTGATGACGGTGACCTTATCCGGATCCGGTGCTACGCCTTCGGCACTGACCACATGTCCTAGGTATTGGACCTTGGGTTTCAGCAGGTGGCACTTGGACGGTTTCAGTTTCATCCCGTACTTGGACAGTGACTCGAACACTTCACTCAGGTGTTGGAGGTGATCTTCATAGGTCTGAGAGTAGACAATGACATCATCAAGGTATAACAAGACAGTCTCAAAGTTCTTATGGCCCAAACAACACTCCATAAGTCTCTGAAATGTTCCTGGGGCATTGCACAAACCGAATGGCATACTGTTGAACTCGCATAAGCCCATGGGAGTAGTGAAGGCTGTCTTCTCACGATCCTCCTCTGCAACGGCAACCTGCCAGTACCCACTAGTAAGATCTAATGTGGAGAAGTAGTTGGCAGATTTGAGTGCAGCTAGTGACTCTTCTATGCGGGGTAACGGGTATGCATCTTTGTGTGTGACTTTGTTGATTTGCCTATAATCTACACACATCCTCATACTACCATCTTTCTTTTTAACCAGGACTAGTGGTGCGGCCCAGGGACTACAGCTATCCCTAATGACTCCTGCATTCTTCATGTCCTGAAGCATCTCTTTTGCTTTCTGGTAGTGAGTGGGCGGTATAGGCCTGTACCTTTCTTTGATGGGTGCATGGTTGTTTGTGGGGATATGATGTTGTACCCCTTTAATCCTCCCAAAGTCAAGTGGGTGTTTGCTGAACACTTGCTCATACTCCCGAACTACCCGGTATACTCCATTTTTCTGGTGAGAGGGTGTATTGTCAGTTCCCACACTGAGCTCTTGACACCATTTCTCTAACTGATCTTTGGAGTGAGGGGGTTCATCAGTGACTATTTGGTTTGAGGATTTTACATCAATCACAGCATCATCTTTTACTTGGTACAATTTAGCAACAGTTGCATATCTTGGTAGTCTGACTTCGTCATCACCATAATTCAATATGCGTACGGGGACTCTCCCTTTCTTACATCAACTAACCCTCTGGCTGTCAAGAGCGTAGGACTACTGTCAGACATTACAGGTTCTACTACAGCTTGGTAGTCCTGCCCTCTGAGGCCTATGGCTGCTCGACACCAGATCATCATTTCACTTCTGGGTGGTACCACAATTGGAATGGGATCTGTGACCCTTACTCTGCCAATCTCACCATTTGACAATGTTACCTGTTGTTGATACACCAGAGCTCTGATCTGCTTTTGGATAGCCCTCTTTTCTCTGGGTTTACCGGCTTCAGCACTCTGTTGGAGCAAAAACAACACTTCATCGAGGCATTTGATCATGACATTGGTACCCAATATGACATATGGATCCTTGTGGTTAGGCTTATCCTGAACCACTAAGATACCCTGGTTTTTCAACTGCACCTTCCCCACCTTTACTGTAGCTTCCCACTGTCCCTCTATGGTAACCGGAATACCATTAGTGGCTTCAAGGTTCATCTCGGGATTTGGGGGTTCTAGCTTAACATCTGGCCAGAACTGCTTGTAAAGGGTACTGGGGATGGATGTCACCTGGGATCCAGTGTCTATCAAGGCGGAGATAGCGATGCCATCGATGACGATTGGTAAGTATGGACAGTCTCCCACATACTTGTGTTCCCAGCTGGACGTAGGGCCTGCACAGTCTACTCCTGGGGTTGGCCCTTCTCGCCCAGGGGTCGCTCGTTTAAAGGACGGGATTGCACGTTGCGTCCTCCTAAGTCGTTCTGCTGACTGTTGCGGCGTCTGTCAGGACTGCGGCGGTCTGCAGGTTTTCCTCGCGACGGCTGTGTCTTTCTCCTCATCCACGGAACGTCATCCGGACTGTCGGCGAGTAGAATCTTGTCCGATGGCCTTGCATCTGTCTTGGGTCTTCTCCCAGCTTGTAGCTTGGCCACGTCCTTCATCAGCTGCTCGACATTAGCACACAGTTGATCAAACCGGTCAGGTGTCACAGTCTGTGCACTGGACTGAATCGCAGGGATTGGAGATGCTGCTGCCGGCACGGAAGGGGTGTCAGCGTACTGCTGCTGCTGCGGTGAAGCGGGATCAGGTACTTCGGCGAGTCGCTGTCCCCAAACTGTTAAGTCTCTCAAGGTATCAAACTCCGCGCCTGGGTTTTGTATGGACCACCAGCTTGCTTGCTTTCTATCCTCAGATAGTTTAAGGCCCACAATAAATTGTCCAATTAACGCTTTGTTCTCATCTCGAGCACTATCAGGGTCGACTTGTTTTAACAGTCTGTATGCCTCTTGCAAGCGCAGGGAATAGTCAAGGACAGTTTCTTGTGCCCCTTGATTACAACGATAGAATGACAATCTTAATCCAGCTTCGGTATGGCACTCAAAGACCCGAGTTAATCTAGCGAATATCTGCTCCACAGATTCCTGAACTTCTACAGGCCAGCTGCGGCTCTGCAGTTCGGCTGCACCGGTTAATTGTCCCATAATAACTGAAGCTCTTTGCTTACCGGTCATCGGGTACATGTCCAGGGCTTGGCATATCTTCCTCTGGAAGTTTTCCAAGGTGCTGGGTACACCGCTGTACTTGGGTAACCAGGTCGCACTAGGAACGTAGGGTAGAGACATCGGCATAATCGGAGCGGGTTGTGGTAGCATACCGCCGACTTGTTGCTGTCCATCAAGAGGTATATTTTGAGGTGCCGCTTGGTCTAGCGGGGGCACCGCGTGATCGGGAGCCGGGTTACTCATGGTCGCTCCCCCTTAGTTAAGCGTAGCCTTTCCCTCGGTTGCAAACGGAAGTGTCGGCCTCGCGGTGAGGAGTGAGGCACCACGGGAGTTTCCGGTTCCTGCTGCGTACAGGGGAAGTCGTCAGAGCGTGGGGGCGGGGTCAATCTTCGCGCCCTCTGTACAGTCACGCCCCTTCTTTTCCCGCCTTTTCGCGCAGCAATGGCGGACCAAATGTACAGTTCGATTTTTACAGTCAATAAATAGCACACAATACCCGAGATAACGGGCCTGCTCGTATCCTGTTCGTGACGCCAAATTCTGACTCACCGTAGCCGGGGGGTACACGTAGCGGGCGTTGTTTCTCCTCCAGTCACGGAACCGCGCCTGCGGTGGTGTAGGCCCGGTGGTCCAGATCAATAGGGGAATGGCGGAACAGTGGGGTGATTTGTCTTCGTGACGCCACCTGCAGGTGTTCTGGTAACGGTACCAGCGCTGTTCGGGTCTCCGGGGGATGGTACACAGCGAGATGGAACGCTCCCCACAGGATGAGCGGGAATCCCCGGAGCCGGGAGCTGCGCAAGATGTTGTGAGGCAGCTGCGGGACGCTGCGCGCTGAATCCTGGAGTAATGCACAACCACACAAAGTCTCTTTTAGGTACCTTTACTGGATGGTAGTCAGGTACACTCGGACCGGGATAGTGAAGTTGGCACTTATGGAGTTTCACAGCAAGCAGTGTTAGGCTTCCTTTCTCTACTTCTGGTGCTAAGGTCGGGTGGACGTGGAATCCAGCCGGACCGGGCAGGGTGTTCAATGGAACTTGCTTCACCTGGTTAGCAGCACTGAGGGCACTGTAAAAGGGTCTGAGCAGGATCAGTACTCTTCCCTGGGCTCTCGTGGGTGGGTGCATCAGGTGGAACAGGTGGCTAAACCTCCTGTTGGATGTAGCTGGTTCTCTGTGAGGGCTTCGTAGCTTCCACAGCTTCGGTTCCAGTAACCGGATGATTTGGAAAGAGTTGGATTAACTCTGTATTCCTGAGAGGTGCTTCTCCTTTCCTGTTATCCCAGTTGCAGGGATTACCACTTGCTAACAGGCTGTTTGGGGCCTAGTGTGTGTCTCATAAGGCTGGAGATCACACACACCCTCTTCACAGTTCTGAAGTGACTGCACACTCTGAAGTTTCTCCCTCCAAGACTCTATTTATAGGGGGAACTGGTTAGAAGTCACCAGTGTAGCTCCCCCTAGAGGCTCTGGGTTGAAACCAGGTGTTCTAAGTGTTGTTTGTGTTGTGGTTTTGCTGTGCTGTTACTTACTCCATTTGTACCTAAGGATTTCTGTGGTGCCCAACAGGTGCCAGGGTGCCACAAAAGCTTCCAATATGTACTCTAAGATGCTGAAAATCAATTTTGGTCATGTGGATGGGATAAATCCAGAAGAGAAAAAAGCTGGTCACTTCAAAATATCTTCTTCAGTTTATTGAATCTTCATTTAAGAGATGCCACAGGCAAGTGCACAGATTGATGCATTTCCTCTGGAAAAAGTCTTAATCGTAACATATCACTCCCATACTGTATTACAGTTTAAAGCCATATGATACTCCCCCTTGCAGGGAACGTACTGAGCATGTGCCGGAGTGGCAATATAGCGTCAGATACACTTCCTGTTAGTCATGGTACGGGCCTCAGAAGCACTACACTGAGCATGCCTGAACAAAGAATATGTCGTTTACATGTGGATAATGGTGGTTGCAGTGATTAAAGGTACATATAGGGTGACTGATGCTAATAATTGATATTAGAGCACCTGCACCTGCAGTAATTATCTCTAGTAATGTATACAGTGAATGATGGAACGATGGAAATGATTGTTTAGTAATGAATACAGAAAGAGGAGTTATTGTATGTAGAATTAGGCAATTGCACATTGTAAATGAATGTAACAAGGATATAAGATAATGAGAATTTGATTGATTATGCAAATGAGTATGTATATAAGGACTAGCCTAGCTATGACTAGTTGCTAGAAGTAGGGCGACTGGGCCTGAAACGTTGCACACTGCACTTGATGGCCTAATAAAGGCAGATTTTGGACACTTGAGTGCTGTATTCCTTTTTGGTATATATCTATGTATTGGAAAAAATAGACGGCAGCACTTCCTTTAGAAAAGCAAATGTGGATTTTATTCACCCAGGGACTGCAACGTTTGGCTGGAAGCGTTTCTGCAGCTGAAATGTTGCAGTCCCTGGGTGAATAAAATCCACATTTGCTTTTCTAAAGGAAGTGCTGCCGTCTATTTTTTCCAATAGCTGCAAGCCTTGGATTGTGATAGGAGGGCTCTGCACCTGACCATAGAAAAATTGTGCTGTTTTCTTTTTTTTTTTATCTATCTATCTATCTATCTATCTATCTATCTATCTATCTATCTATCTGTTTTGTATCTATCTATCTATCTAGATGAAAAAATGAAAGGCAGCACTTCCTCCAGTTCAAGTTATGTGGGTTTAGTAGGAGGGCTTTGCATCCGACTTAAAGTAGTTGTACTGTTTCGTTTTTCTGTTAATTTCTATTTATCTATCTACAGTAGGTAAGGAAAGTATACATACACCTTTACATTTTTCACCCATGTTACATTGCAGCCATTTGGTAACTTCAAAAAACTGAAATGTAGATATTTGTGCCAATGTATTAAAAAAGAGAAACTGAAATATCACATGGTCATAAGTATTCAGACCCTTTGCTCTGTATTGAGTAGAAGCATCCTTTTGAGCTAGTGCAGCCATGAGTCTTCTTGGGAATGATGCAACAAGTTTTTCACACCTGGATTTGGGGATCCTCTGCCATTCTTCCTTGCAGATCCTCTATAGTTCTGTCAGGTTGGATGGTGAACATTGGTGGACAGCCATTTTCCGCTCTCTCCAGAGATGTTCAATTGGGTTTAGGTCATGGCTCTGGCTGGGCCACTCAAGTATGGTCACAGATTTGTTCTGAAGCCACTCCTTTGTAATTTTAGCAGTGCACTTAGGATTATTGTCTTGTTGGAAGGTGAATCTTCGGCCAAGTCTGAGGTCTAGAGCACTCTGGAAGAGGTTTTCATCCAGGATATCTCTGTACTTGGCAGTATTCATGATTCATTTAATTGCAACCAATTATCATTTCCCTGCAGCTGAAAAACACACCATAGCATGATGCTGCCACCACCATGTTTCACTGTTGGGATTGTATTGGGCAGGTGATGAGCAGTACCTGGTTTTCTTCACACATACTGCTTAGAATTAACACCAAAAAGTTCTGTATTCATCTCATCAGACCAGAGAATCTTATTTCTCATAGTCTGGGAGTTCTTCATGTGTCTTTTTGCAAACTCTATGTGGGATTTCATATGTCTTGAACTAAGGAGAGGCTTCTGTCAGGCCACTCCACCATAAAGGCCTGACTGGGGGAGGACTGCAGTGATAGTTGACTTAGTGGAACATTCTCCCATCTAGCGACTGCATTTCTGGAGCTTAGCTACAGTGATCTTGGGGTTCTTCTTTACCTCTCTCACCAAGGCTCTTCTCCCATGATTCCTCAGTTTGGCTGGACAGCCAGGTCTAGGAAGACTTAAGGTGGTCCCAAACCTCTGCCATTTAAGGATTGTGGAGGCCACTGTTCTCTTAGGAACCTTGAGTATGGCAGAAATTATTTTTTTTACCTTGACCAGATCTGTGCCTTGTCAAAATTCTCAATACAAAAAAGGTGGGGGAACAAGAGGCGCAATAGTGCCCTATCACTAGTGACACTCAGATGTGAGTGGTGTAATGCAGTTACACTCACCTATTCCAGTTGTGAGACCCACAACTGGTTTGACAGCATATCACAGTATCAGCTGCTGCAGGACCTCCACCGACCACTCCAACGTGGAAAAACAGCCAGAAAATATGGGAAGCAAGGTGTACCACGGTCCGCGCTGCTGAGTCCACAAAATCACCTGGGATGCAAGATGTTGTAGCAGTATACTTCTTTATTCCTTCCTACCCGTTTCGGCGCCCTTCCTGGCACCTTCCTCAGGGATATTCCTGAGGATATTCCTGGTGATTTTGTGGACTCAGCAGCGCGGACCGTGGTACACCTTGCTTCCCATATTTTCTGGTTGTCAAAATTCTGTCTCTTAGCTCTTTGGGCAGTTCCTTTGACTTCATGATTCTCATTTCGTCTGACATGCACTGAGAGCTGTGAGGTCTTAGAATGTGTGTACCTTTCTAAATCAAGTCCTATCTGTTTAATTAAACACAGCTGGACTCCAAATGAAAGAGTAGAATCATCTCAAGGAGGATCATGAGGAAATTAATGGCATGTGACTTAAATATGAGCAAAGGGTCTGAATACTTATGACCATGTGATATTTCAGTTTTTCTTTTTTAATAAATTTCAAGATGGGTGCAGTGTACATTAATGAGAAAAAAATATATTTTTTTTATTTTACCAAATGGCTGCAATAAAACAAAGAGTGAAAAATTTAAAGGGGTCTGAATACTTTCTGTACCTACTCTATCTGTCTATCTATCTATCTATCTATCTATCTATCTATCTATCTATCTATCTATCTATCCATCCATCTATCTATCTATCTATCTATCTATCTATCTATCTATCTATCTATCTATCTATCTATCTTTCAGTCTATCTATCGTTCAACCTGCTAAACTCTTCCCATGTTAATCACATATAGAATTGCATTTTCAATGTGAGGTTCTTTAAATATTATTGTGCATGAATATAAACTTTTCGAATATCCACTCCATCAGAGTAAAACCCATACCTTCCTGCCTGATATCTTTTTGTATTCATTTCTTCAATACATTTGGCATACATTTGAAAGTAAAATGTTCTCAGCACAAGTTGATCATAAGAGCTCTCCTGCTGGAAATAACTGTATAATGTATAATTTCCCCTTCAGTGTTGCTGCAGGTAAAGTTTTGAAGAATTACAGACTACTCAGTCAAACCTATACGCCAGATTTCAATACGTGCTCTAATTTCTCCAGCGCAATTAACTGCTCTTCTCAAGCTAAAGTGAGGAAATCAGAGCAAGAGGTAATATCAGTTTATAGTACCTGAAAGGCAGCATAGAAAAGAATTGTCTCTACTTAGACCTTGTGGACAACAGGATGCAACGACGCAGTCAATAAGGGGCAGTGCTGACTGAACAAATAGCGGTTTATTAACTTTGTAGAGATCAAAGGTTAGCCATCAAAATGTGAAATATTTGTTTACTCACAAAGTCAGAAGAAAACATTCTTTTATAGTGAATAAATCAGCAACACAGATTCTCAAAATAAAATCACAGTATTATTTACACAATTGTCCATCTGCAT
Source organism: Allobates femoralis (assembly GCA_033576535.1). Classification (NCBI taxonomy): domain Eukaryota; kingdom Metazoa; phylum Chordata; class Amphibia; order Anura; family Aromobatidae; genus Allobates; species Allobates femoralis. Next base: position 584,106,600 of record JARQOC010000003.1, read on the forward strand.
TATCGTACTCTAGGTCCTTCTAGCAGGGAATGTGAGCGTCACTCTATTCATCACTGTAATATACTTATTTAGATGTACTGTGCAGAGAAAATGCCTGAGGGTCAGAGTCAGTACTCTCTAGGCCGCAAGTCTAAATTGGGTTGTTCTTACACACTATGCAAGCAGGCCACCTCTATCCTCTGAAGTGTAGTCTAAGTCCCCACTCTATACTGTATCACTGCACAGGAAGCAACTCTGGATCTTGACCGGAGTATTCTGCAGATTGACCACAAAGTCCGACTCTTGCCTTTCACTGGCATAGTCAGCAGCTTGACCATGGAGTCAGGCTCTGGATCTTGACTGGCATAGTCTGCAGCTTTACTATGGAGTCAGGCTGTAGATGTTGACCGGTGCAGTCTGTGGCTTGACCACGGAGTTGGGCTTTGGATCTTTACCAGCATGGTCTGCGGCTCTAAGGTTCTTATACTGGCATTAATAACTGTCCTTCCACACAGCTCAGGTCACCAAACCTTTTCTGAATTTAAATATTATCTGGGAACTTTACCAATGCCTACATACAGCTGCTGCTGTGAGCAGAGACTGTAGTTGCCCAGCACATGCCTGCATGACTGAAAACTGGTGGTCCCCAGCAGAAATTATGTTGCTTTTCCCCTACATTGCACTTTCAGTATTGTGACCAGGTTACTTCATAATGCTTGGAACCTCCAGAATATCACTGCATCTGCAGGTTAAACACTTTTTCAGACATGAAAGGTTCCCTTAAAGGGACTCTGTCAGGTCATTTTTATGATATGAATAATGCCTGGGCAGACGTTTAAATACATGTAAAAATCATTACTGTATTCTTTGTAGTTTTCTTGCTATAAGCATATGCACATCCTGAAGTTAGCTGGCGCACAGGTCCGGCTCATTATTTTCACAGCCTACTAATCCACAGTATGTAAATTTTATTTAAATGTCCACACACAGGGAAGCTGTTATTCTGTCCCTCTCCTCTGTGTCTCCTGATAGCGTAGTGTAGTGTGTAGTGTAGCTTTCTTTTTCATTTCTGGCTGTCCTGCTTCTGAGGGGGAAAGGGATAGATGGCAAGCACATATCTAGATATCAGATAAGGCTGTCTCCTCCTGTGTCACAAGCCGTTCTCTCTGTCAGAGATTATGTGTGGTTTTATATGAACATTTGTTTTTCTGCATACAAAGTAGAGCAAACACAAGAGGATACAGCCCTGCCATGTTAGTGATTTTCAATGAACTTTGCTTGTTGAAGAGTGCAGTGCAGAGCAGGCAGTAATGTCACTACATGAATATTCATCCCTGGGGAGTGTGCAGCAGTGAATTAAGTGATCACTCACCGTGATTGACAGATGGCATGAATCTCTTTGTTGCAGTTTAGAAAGGATAGGAGGGAAATATAAGTAAAAGAAGTATTTGAATAGAAAGAGCTTCACAGGAGGAATTAGAAAATGATAGCAGTTACATTTTTGACCTGACAGATTCCCTTTAAGATCCTCAAAATCACTTTACAGCCAAACTATAAATTAGGCTTCATAGTATAGATACTGAATATCTTATACATCTGACACCTCCCTCTAAAAGCAGCAACCTGAACAAGCTCTTATTGCTACTGTTAAATGGGAACCTGTTATAAGAATACAGTATTTACCTACAGCTATACTGCTAATCTGCAGATTACTACCACTCTGCTGTAAATATATAAAAAAAAAAATACAAGGTTGGTGTTACTATAACCATAATGACCTGTAGAAAAATTCCCATGCAATTTTTATTGCACACTTAACACCATTAAAAAAAATTAAAAAAAGAAAGGCAAAATTGCTTTTTTCCACAATGTCATTTCTCTTGGATTTTTTTCTTGGTTTTCAGTACATTATATGACAAAGGAAATTAAATCATTGAAAACTAAATCTCGTCCTACACAAGCGAGGCCTTTATATAGATATGCTAACAGAAGGAAAAGTTATAGCTTCCTTAAAGAGAGGAAGAAAAAAAAACTAACTCAAAAATGAATATCGTTTCTTTCAGGAAGAGGTTAACTATTACTTATCGTGATCATTTTGTGCTGTGGTAGACAAAAATTTTATTAAACTATTTTTCCTGCATTAGTTGCATAGTCTATATTTCACTACATGGGTTATTAAGAATTGACATTTAATAACTCTCCTTTACTTTTAAAACCTGTCAATGGAATAGACACCTACTAGAATCTCAATACTCAATTTCAATTATAAAAATCAAGGCACATAGCAGTATTCTAACATCTGATGGCACAGAAAAAGTCCAACAAAGTTATTACACTCAAGAAGATTTAACAGTATTTTCAAGCTAATTGTTACGCAAAAATGATATCACATAATATTTTTATGTCTTGAGATTTCCAAGTTTACAACAACAAAACAAGATCAATCCTTTTTATAAGATTTCACTTTTTATTCTTATTTTATTTTCCTATTCACAATCATGGTAATGAGTCTATGAGTGCCTATTTTACTTCTCCATCACTTCATCAAAGGATTTGGTCAACATTGCTTGAAAAGTGGCTACAAAAGTTGCTGTTGTCTACCATAACTCACTGTACTTCCTCAGCATAGCTAAAATGCTAGAAGAGCAGGAGACCAAAACATCTGCTCTCTGACATTTCCCTAAGTATATCTTGGAGAGCTGCATGAAATCCCCATCTTTATGCCCGTTGTTCTAAATCTATCACACATATTTTATGCAGAATGGATAGATTAATCCTTACATAAGATCCCAAATATAAGGCACTTGTATGTATTGTGGATACATTTCTTAAATCTCTTCCACAGAAAATACAATTATTTCAGTATGCTCTCTAGTGTTTGTAGAGTCTATAAGTTGAAGTCTTTAAAGCACCACTACAGATTTTTTTTATTGCACTGATATAGCAATGATTTAAATGTAATTATTTTGAGCCCTGTCTTAAGGCCCTGTCACACACTATGATATCGTTGAAACGTCACAGGTTTTGAGATGTTTAAACGATGTTGTAACGACATTGTAGCGTTTGACACATCGATACAACCACCGATAAGTCGGCTGATTGTTGATCACAGGTTGATGAACCGGACCATAAATCAGTCGTTGATCATTCGTTCAACCTGCAGCATAGGTGTGTGTTACACCTTGATAATGATGTCGTTGACGACTTCGCCTATTCAGAACTGAAGGACGTAGGTGACCAAATGACTGCAAATATTGTTCCCTTGTCACGGAATCGTTGCTGTGTCGTTAATGATATCTGTACGTGTGACATCTCATCTAGGTCAAGTCGGATCATTGGTCGGTTTGCCGACACATTGAAGCGTGTAACCCGGGCTTTATACTCACCTTCCACTGCCTTCGTCCTTTTCCAGTGGCGCTCTTGTCAGTTTGCATTGTAAAGTGGCTAGCCTGCAGTTCCAATATTTCATGGAGCGTGCCGGAGGTCACTCTTCAATTCATCTCTAAGGAAGTCACTTTCTAGCCTCTCATGGAGAAGCATTGAGCTCCACTGATGTAGCTTATGACTTCCGACCAGTCAGAAGCTACGGGCACAAGATCACACCACGGGACCAGGACAGGCTCAGTAAAGTATAAAAAATGCTAGTACATGAGTATAAGACGGGGTGGGGGGGTTACATTTAAAACACCATTGCAATGGTGAAAAGAAAATGCTGTAGTTGTGCCTTAAATTGTTTAACCCCATAAAAACCCAGCAATTAAAATTTTTGTATTTTAATTTTACCCTCTCCTTTTGCAAATACTTTTATTTACATATTATAAGTTGTTTTATGTGGGATGAGTTGTAGTTTTAAATGACATCATTTATTTTATGATGTTGAAAAGGGGAAATATGTAAAACATTCACAATGCAGTGAAATAAAGGAAAACCCTCAATTCCACTAATGTTTTTTTTTTTTTTGCTTCCTTGGTTTTACAGTGTTAATTTTGCAGTGATAATGATGTTGTAGCATGATAGTCCAGGTCATTGTGATTATGATCAAAGCGAACACATAGTGTCTTAAAACATTCGAGATGTTGTAAAAAATTGGGTTTGTGCTGGCTATTTTTTTATTTTTATGACTATGACTGGGACTATGTGAGGGCTTGTTTTTTGATGATAGCAAATTAATATTATAACATGTTCAATTTTGGGGTACTTGTATTTTATCTCTCATTATTAAATTTTTTTTGTGGAGGCCAAAAAATCCTGCTTTATATTTTTTCCTCTTTGCCACTTTTTACCGATTGGGTTCATTAAATTTTTATTTTCCTAGATCAGACATTTGGAAGCTCCAGTACCAAATATGCATTTTATTTAATTTTTCTCTACTTTAAAGAGGACCTATCACCAAACCAGGCATGGTGATCTAATTACAGCACTGGATGCAGCATGTCTGCAGCATGCAGGCAAGGGGTCCCCCAGCACTTGAGCAGACCTGTACCCCAAGATAATACAGTTAGAAAACTTACATGCTCCAGCCATTAAGGAGGTGGCTAGGGGCTGCAGCCAAGGGCAGATTCACACCCCCTGCATGTGTAATCTGCCCACCGCTGCCAATCATTCTCTCCCTCTTCAGCAGCATTTAAGCAGAGGTTTTTTTTTCAAAACTTACCATTTGGCTCCGCCCCTCAGGGGGAGAAGAGGGAGAGAATGATTGGCAGCGGTGGGCAGATTAAACATGCAGGGGGTGTGAATCTGCCCTTGGCTGCAGCCCCTAGCCACCTCCTTAATGGCTGCAGCATGTAAGTTTTCTAAGTGTATTATCTCGGGGTACAGGGCTGCTCAAGTGCTGGGGGACCCCTTGTCTGCATGCTGCAGACATGCTGCATCCAGTGCTGTAATTATATCACCATGCCTGGTTTGGTGACAGGCCCTCTTTAAATGTGGAAATGTAATGGGTGATATATATTTCTGTTGATTTTTTAAAAAAAATCCCTGTGATCGGATGTCATCAGAAGAATAGGCAAAAGCTGGCCCCTGACTATCATACCAACCTACCAGCTCCCGCCGATCGCATTCCAGTTGCTCAATCAAAAGTGGACTAGATTGAGGCTCTTAAATTAATCTTTCACTGATTGACAGAGAAATTTAAAGGGTAGACAGCAACGCTCAGGTGGAAGCTGTTTAATATATCTTGTATCTGGCATGAGTGCAGCGGGCTCTGCATCTAAGCCTTCTTAAAACACTCTGATATAACCCATGACACAATAACATGTCATGGAGCAATAAGGGGTTAAAGATTCTTGGATGAATTGAAAATAATATTTTGTTTATGCTGATATAACTTCTTGGACTCATTCTGCACTGTATTGTCATTGACAAATTTAATAGGAATGACTATTCATCTCTCTCATTTATCTACCTTCAGATTCTAAACATGCAATTTATCTTCTCTGTTTCTAGCCTTAGAACAATGGATGGTAAGCTTTGTTCACCAGCATCCATTGTACATACATTACCAAGGATATCGGTCTTGCTGTGATATATAACAGTTTTATGTCCCATGGTAGAAAATTACTATAGTGAAGTCATCTCTCATGGCTCTTGACAAGCCTTTGTTTGAAAACAAGCATTATTACGATAGTCTTGGTGTAATATGTAGACAATAGTTTGCACTCACATTAAGTTATCACAAGATAACAGTTGACTGCAGTCTAAAGTCAATCATCATTCCTCATAAAAATAAATGTTTTACTAGTATATTTTTATTCAAAAGATTTTTGATGATAAAAAATATACCTGAGCTAACACTGTACAAGGATATTAATAATTTGAATTTCCTGATTGTCAGCAGTGTTATAAGCAGTACTTAAACCAGGAGCGAACAAAGACAGAACAGGGCCCCTGGGCAAGAAGAGTATATGGGCAATTTGCAATCCAATAATTCATCATAATGCACAATTCTAACTACTTTTGGAGCTTGAAGTGGTCCTATTACCACTTGGACCCCTATACGGCCCCAGACTTACAGCTGTAAGCTTATATATAATATTATTATACCCAGCCAGCTTTGGTGCACTTGACATAATAATGCTTTAAAATGTGAATTTAATGACAAAATGAAAACATGGCAATATTAAGCCTTGATATGATGGTCAAATATCAATCCACAATCTGTAGTCATTCTATGTGACTGCAGACTTGTGAATCCTCTCATTGTATGTACTGTTGACTGTAGAGATTCTCCGATGTGAGAGCCATGAATGGCAGTCACATAGCCATAAATTTGCAATATGCATACTCCCGGACAGAATCTAACTAGATGAGTGTGGCCTTGCTCAATACAGTTGCAATGAACGAGACTGCACCCACCTTGCATATCACATATTCAGATCCACGTGATCACCATTCCCAGCACTGACACCGGAGAATCATAACAGCACACAGCGTATGTGATGTGGGGATTCACAAGTCTGCAGCCACATATAGTGAGACATAGAATTACTGCATACTTGTGGTTTTAAACAGGACAACGACATTAATATTCAATTAAATTATTATTGATAATTACAAAAAAGTGGAAAATATATAAGAAATTAAATTAAACAGGATAAATTTGGGGTAGAAACCTCTAAAAGACCAGAATTAAATTACCTTTAAAAAATATTTATTTTAATATACTCTTTAAAATAAATACCTGCAGGATAACACAGATACAAAGATAGTTATATACAAACAGCTAAGGATAGGGTGGGCTAAATGCCCTACATCCTCAACCCTTACCTAGAAACTGGGGTTGGCCCTAGTTACAGTTGTGATGGCACCATAACCCCACAAAGGCTTACCCTCCTTATCCCTGGACTGTGATTAATAGTGCAGCTACAGCTACAATGGCATTGGTCCTAAGCTAATAGGATATAAAAACACTCAACAGTCCAAAGTCACTCAATTGGTAGTTGCATCATTTTTAACATCAAAATTAATATCTCATACTGCATCATATCAATATTAATGACAGCCATATCCCACAGTATATTGCCTTAAGTGATTAAACGTTACACTTAGAGATATAGATATAGTCCCCCCAAGATGTTTATATATAACATCCTACTTAGAGAACCCAATTTCAGGAATGTAATAGTTCCAGAAGTCAGAAGGCGTCAATATGCCCACTTAGAAGTACTCATTGGTCAATATCTGTCCTCCAACATCAGGTACTTTGTACAGTCACAAACACCACTGCTCGACATATTTCCCTCCTCCTTTGGGGTTCATCAGGGACATAAGCAGCCCTTATGGTGGGTTTACACACACCAATTTCTGTGTCCAATATCTGAACAGATCTCTGGTTGCAGTGAAATCATTGACACATAGTTCCATTATGTGGCTGTGTACAAAATAGAGCAATGTATCCATGATTTCACTGCAACCAGAGATCTGTTCAGATATTGGACACAGAAATTGGTGTGTGTAAACCTACCATTAACAGACCACAAACAGACCAATCTTCATAACAAAGATTATCAAATCTATTTTCTCATTAATTAAGAAGACAGCTCCTTGATGTTTTCCAGGGTCAAATGCTCATGTTTCTATACGGAATTATCCCTATAATTTTCTTTGAAGTCACCTGGGTCAGTTGTATTACTAGTCCCTTATTTCTAGGGTGTACATACTTTTGACACACTCATTTATTTTATTTTATATGTAAAGTTCTCACACAGAACAGGACCACTGTCAGACACTTTCAAAGTTCCCAAGCGGACGGGATCAACCAGATTAATTGCATCAAATGCGACGGTGTGTCATAGCAGAGTCCTCGGCTCCACTCCTCACCACAAGGGATGCTGCTTCCTCGTTGTTCCAGTAAGCAACGATAAGGATAGGCCTTCATAGAGTGGGTGTGCCATCATGACAGTAATTAGTGTGCCGACCCCGCTGCTAGATATAGGTTGAGGATGTAGGGTATTCAAAGCACCCTTTCCTTCCCCATTTGTTTGTAAATAACTGTCTTTGTATATAAGCGGTATCTTGTGGGTATTTACTTAAAATAGAATATTAAATTTATTTTTTTTAAGGGTAATTTGATTTTGTTTTTTTAGGAAAATATATAAGCTAATGCTAGAACTTAATTTTAAAAGACTATTGTTTCTGGCAACTCATCTGATTTCTAGTTCAAATGGCTATTATGTGTTCAGCATAAATGTTCATGTAAAGTGGCCATTCTTACAGATGTCTGTCAACATTTAGGCTAAGTTTACACAAAAAATATTTGATGCATTTTTGATATTGTAGGTTTTCTGAAGTGCTTTTAATGTGTATTCATTGCAATTTGGATTATGCATTTTATGTATTTTCTTGATATGTCAAGTGGTTTTGTTTTTGCTATTTTCTGGCGATTGGCTTTGACAAAACCTTATAAATACAGTAATGTGTGTATTAGGCCCCTTTCACATCAGCGTTTTTTTCAAATCGCGGCAGATGCGGTGAAAAAAACCGCATCTGCCGCGATTACCGCATACAGGCTGCACGGTTGCGGCAAGCCCCATATTATGTATAGGCGGGCTTGCGGCAGGTGCGGCAAGTGCGGTTTTGGCACTTGTGGCAGGTGTGGCCGCGAAAAAAACCGCAGTCAGCAGCGTTTTTTTTCGCGGCCGCACCTGCCGCAAGTGCCGAAACCGCACTTGCCGCACCTGCCGCACACTTACCGCAAGCCCCATAGACATTGCATGGGGCTTGCCGCAAGTGTGCCGCAAGTGTCGCGGTTATGCGTTAATCGCGGCAGATGCGGTTTTTTCACCGCATCTGCCGCGATTTGAAAAAAACGCTAGTGTGAAAGCACCTTTACATGCATTTTTAGTGCATGTTTGCTGCGCATATGTATTTTTTCCCTCCTGATTTTCTGCAACATCTTCTAATTTTAATTGTTTCCCCGTTAAAATAAAAGACCCTGTATTCTTCTCCTGTGCTGCCACCATTACAGTGCTGTTGGTAAACACAATTCAGGGCTCACGTGACATCACAGGAGCCCTGCGTCAAATTACCACCGGCTTCTCTCTCTGCTTTCAGACCAAATGAACAATCTAAAGGAAGTAATGCTGTGTATGCCACTCGCTTCCTGTTGATTGCTCCTATGTCTGAAGGTGGGGTACAGAAAAGCCGGTGGTGATTGGATGCGAGGCTCCTGTGATGTCACAATGTCACATGAGCCCCGATTACTTACAGAGGTGGAATATCTAGAGTACAGTCTTTTATTTAACTGGGGTGAATAAGTGGAATCAGAAGGGATTGCCCTAACAGTGGACAACTCCTTTAACTAACATGCAAATAGAAAACATTTATTGGAAATCCAATATCTTTGCCAAATTTTAACAAATGTGGCAAATACAAATTTAGGCAGATTCAGTCATTTTAGAAACAAGTTGAGGAAGGATACATCTGTAACTTCATAAATTATAAAAACTTTTAAAAAAATTAACCTTACCATACAACAAGGGTGGCCAGGAAGAATTTTCCTTCAAGAGTACAGACTACCATATTTTTTGGGTGATAACAGTAAAAAATCCCAAAAACATATGTTTCAGGAAATGAATGTCTTATATTTTAAATGTGAAAACCTTGTTTAATGATTTTAATTGATATTAACTAATTTACTACAAACTTGTATGTATTTTTTGTTAAGAAGGAAACAATGTTGCCTGTATTTATATATGTGATTGACTGCTGGAAGATATAGATAAAAATACCATTTTCTAAGTTGATTTTCTCTTTTATGTAGATTTTTGAATAGTGAAACTGAACCTGCAATTGAATTGTCTATTTTTCCTGTGCATAACAAAACCAAATATCTATTATTAAGGTGTCACAGCCTTAAATGTTAATAATCGTTGTGCAAGCAATAGACTAGTGTTGAGAAACTACATATTTTTTCAGTTTCTTATTTTGGCAACTTTAGGCAACAAACCCACAGATTTTTCGCGGCTAGTACGTGAATCTAACAAGAATAAAAAATATGGACACAAAAAAACTTTTTTTAAAAGCCACTTTTCTTGATTGTTTTGTGGTATTCATTGACTTTTTCTGTGCCAAATTCTTTAAAGTGGTGTTCATGTTTAATGAATTTGGTGCAAAATAAAAAATGTTCTTCACTCATGTATTTAATGTTTTCGTTTGCCTTTTTAGAGCAAAAAGTTGCAAATTCTGCTCAGGTTTTGCTTATAGATGTGTGGGGGGAATTTCAGACATATATTAAAGTTCATTTATGCAAAAATGTCCAAAAAAGGTTCAAATAAAATGACGAGTAATGGCGATCAATAGGTGAAAAACAGCTAGGCAAAAAAGATGCAAATGCAATAATGAATCTGGCTCTGTGTATAGGTGGTTAAGGTAGCAATTGGATGTGAAATCGCTATTTGAACAACACTTTACCGACAAAAGGTGGAGTGATCAACATCCAATTTATGTTGCAAAGAAGAGATTGGGTGATTAATTCACTGGAGAAGACCTCATTATTCCTACATCATCAGAAAACAGTAGCATGTAAAAGAATAGCAAACTAGAAGTAAGCTCAAAAAGGAATATTGTTTGAATGCTTCATCACAGTGTGAAGTATAAAAATACATTTTGGTTTATGTACACTTCTTAAGGCTCTGAATGGGATATGTGTGCAATGTCTCACTTGTACTAGGGCATGAATGGACACAATCGCTGAGCTGTCTAGGGATCCATGCAGAGTGTGTAGAAAGTAATATCATCCATTGGAGAAGGGGGTCTAGTGGTACATCCACTGCTTTTTGTACCACTGAGCCCCTTCTGTCAAGGATAATCGTAACATCATACTTACTCTTTGTTTAACCCCATTACGACCAATGACGAGTTTAGCCATCATGAAAAGATGTCAGTTCCCGCATCATGACGGCTAAACTCGTCATGGCTTTGAACTGTCACTACTTGTAAACAAACAGTGACAGCTCAAATCTAACTGCTATCAGTGACAGCTAAGGGTCACCCCCCCAACATCCCCCCTCCCCCGGATCATATTTATCTACCTGCGGGCTGCGTGGATGTCAGCATGCGTGGATGTGAAGCACCTGGGGGTTCAAAATGCTCACTATGCATCTAGATTCATTCCTTGGGGGCTCTAGTTTCCAAAATGAGGTCACTTATGGGGGAGCTCCAATGTTTAGGCACACATGGGCTCTCCATACGGAGACATGGTGTCCGCTAACAATTCCAATAGTTAGCGGACACCATGTCGCGTATGGAGAGCCCCTGTGTGCCTAAATATTGGAGCTCCCCCACAAGTGACCCCATTTTGGAAACTAGACCTCCCAGGGAACTTATCTAGATGGGTTGTGAGTATTTTGAACCCCCAGGTGCTACACAAATTCATCCGTAAAATTGAATAAATACTTTTTTTTCCACAAAAATTTCCTTTTTCATTTTTACAGATTATTTTGTGAAGCATTGGGGTGTTCAAAATGCTCACCACCCATCTATATAAGTTCCCTGGGGGATGTAGTTTCCAAAATGTGGTCACTTGTGGGAAGCTCCAATGTTTAGGCACACAGGGGCTCTCCAAATGCGACATGGTGTCCGCTAACAATTGGAGCTAATTTTTCAGTCAAATTGTTAGTGGACACCGTGTCGCGTTTGGAGAGCCCCTGTGTGCCTAAACATTGGAGCTCCCTCACAAGTGACCGCATATTGGAAACTAGACCCCCAAGGGAACTTATCTAGATGGGTGGTGAGCATTTTGAACCCCCAGGTGCTTCACAAATTCATCTGTAAAAATGAAAAAGTACTTTTTTTCCATAAAAATCTTTTTTTCTCATTTTTACAGATTAATTTGTGAAGCACTGGAGCATTCAAAATGCTCAACACCCATCTACATAAGTTCCCTGGGGGGTCTAGTTTCCAAAATGGGGTCACTTGTGGGGGACCTCCAATGTGTAGGCACACAGGGGCTCTCCAAACGTGACATGGTGTCCGCTAACAATTTGACTGAAAAATCAGCTCAAATTGTTAGCGGACACCATGTCGCGTTTGGAGAGCCCCTGTGTGCCTAAACATTGGAGCTCCCCCACAAGTGACCCCATTTTGAAAACTAGAGCCCCCAGAGAACTTTTCTAGATGGGTGGTGAGCCTTTTGAACCCCAAGGTGCTTCACAAATTCATCTGTAAAAATGGAAAAGTACTTTTTTTTCCACAAAAGTTTTCTTTTAGCCTAAATTTTTCATTTTCACATAGGGAACAGGATAAAATGGATCCTAAAAATTATTGGGCAATTTCTCCTGAGTACACCGATACCTCATATGTGGTCATAAACCACTGTTTGGGCACACAGCAGGGATCAGAAGGGAAGGAGCGCCATTTGACTATTTGAATGGAAAATTAGCTCCAAAAGTCAAATTGCGCTCCTTCCCTTCTGAGCCCTGCTGTGCGCCCAACAGTGGTTTATGACCACATAAGAGATATCGATGTACTCAGGAGAAATTGCCCAACAATTTTTAGGATCCATTTTATCCTGTTGCCCATGTGAAAATGAAACAATTGAGGCTAAAAGAACATTTTTGTTGGAAAAATTAAAATTACCATTTTTTCCTTCCACTTTGCTTTAGTTCCCGTGAAGCACCTGAAGGGTTAATAATCTTCTTGAATGTAGTTTTGAGTAGCTTGAGGGGTGCAGTTTATGGAATGGTTTTCACTTTTGGGTGTTTTCTGTCATGTAAACCCCTCAAAGGGACTTCAAATGTGATGTGGTCACAAAAAAAATGGTTTTGTAAATTTTGCTGGAAAAATGAAAAATTGCTGATGAAATTTGAACCCTTATAACGTCCAAACGAAAAAATGTTTTTTCCAAAATTGTACTGATGTAAAGTAGACATGTGTGAAATGTTATTTATTAACTATTTTGTGTCACATACCTCTAGTTTAGCAGAATAAAAATTCATAATTTGAAAATTGCTAAATTTTCAAAGTTTTTGCCAAATTTTTGATTTTTTCACAAATAATCGCAAAAATTATCAACCTAAATTTAATACTAACATGAAGCCCAATCTCAGAATCGCTAGGATCCGTTGAAGCGTTCCAGAGTTATTACCTCATAAAGGGACACTGGTCAGAATTATAAAAAAACTATCTGGTCATTAAGCTGCAAAGTGACTCGGTCCTTAAGGGGTTAAATATATATTTATTAGTCAACAAGGAAACAACAAAAGTAAGATGAGATGAAAGAATTTCAGCATATACATAAATTATAAATTTAACGAATGCGTAGTATACAAATTCAGAGAAGAAATAAATAAGAAAAAACAAGATAGATAAAAGATATAAGTAAAAGAAATAAAATAACCAAATATTTACACCTGACACGACGATTATGAGTATCCAAGAAAAAAAAACTAAATAGCTCTTAGCAAACTAAGTACAATCAATATGATAAAAGGAGAAATTCAGGCTAAATTAGGGTAGATGAAATGTAAGAGTCGGTATATACATTCGAACCCAACTCGCCCATTTCGTCATTTACTTCAATCTAGCATCTAGTCTCTAAGAGCAAACGTGAATTCAAATGAGTTGTGCAATGTTATGCAATCCATAAAGTCCTCTATGGCTGGAACACCATCACTCCTCCACCTAGAGGTGATAAAATGTTTAGCTACTAATAGGATATGTAAGGCCAAGAATCTTTTACATTTTGGGAGATCACATACCCCAATCAACAATACAGCAGAGTCAAAAGTTAAGACCATGTCTAAGTCTAAAACTAAATTAATCAGGGACTGGACGTCTAATCAAAAGGAACATAACTTTGAGCATGACCAAAAAATATGATAGACAGATCCCACTAGTCCACATTTTCTCCAATCACTTGTTATATACTTTATATTGAGTTTCCAGAAGTGTTGAGGAGGGGACAGAGGAGTAAATATTTTTTAAAATAATGGGCAACTGGTTATGCAAATTATGATTATCGATGTCAAGTTGGTGATCCCATACTGTATAGAATCTAGAATTATTAAAAGTCACATCCTTATTAAAAGTTTTATAGATATTATTAGTTTTTCACAAAAGTTGGCTTCCAGTGTGACGAAGTAGGAGGTCAATATTGTTAGGTAGTGTAAAGTCTAGATGTGGGTTGTTTAAAGTCTCATGCAGTAAAGCCCAAGTAGGTCTGTCATTTTAAGGTAGGCTAAAATGAGAAGAGACAACCTGAAAAGAGGCCAACCTCTCACCATCAAACACGTCAGACACATACCTCATATTGCTACTCTTCCAGGTAGCCAAATTAAGAGATGGGCACAACCAGGAAAACATATCTATTGGGAGCCATACAGGAGAAACTGGAGAGAAGATGGTTTTAGAATTCTGATTAAATATCCTCCAAGCCTTTATAATGACCTTAAGTGGGGTTTCTAGGGGAAGTTTTTTTTTTTTCGGACTAAGGAGGTATAAAACAATAAACAATGCAGGATTCTGTTGCTTCATGATGGACCGTTCTATATTTATCCAGGATGGTAAGTATTCAGTACTCCACCATCGTGAACTAATTTGAGTAATGATAGCTAGATAATAGGCCCTAAGATTGGGGATACCTAAATCTCCATGTAATTTATAATTTTCAAGAGTGGTAGCTGCAATTCTAGGAAATTTCCCTCGCCAAATAAATCGACTAAGTTGTGTCTGGAGACGTTTAAAATATTTCTGAGCGATGACCACAGGGAGGGAACGGAAGAGGTATAGAATTTTGGGAAGTATCAACATTTTGTAGGCCGCAATACGTCCCATCCAGGAAACCTCTAAATTAGACAGATAAGACACATCTTTCGAAAGGGATTTAACAATATCTGATTAATTCTTATCAACCATGTTAGATAGAGGTTTAGTAATGGTGATTCCCAAATAGGGAATTTCTGACAGTGACCAGGAGAAATTAAATTCAGTTTTTAGGATATCTAATAGGTGATGTTCAATATTATAGGTCAAAACCTGTGTCTTATTAGTATTCAATTTATAATGAGAGACTCCAGAGAATCTCTCAACAATGTCCATCAGGTTCCTAAGAGACACAAGAGGATCTGATAGAATAATCAGTAAATCATCTGCAAATAGAGATGCAACGTGTTGACGTCCATGTAATGGACATCCCCGGATCCCCTCATGTGACCGTATTACCTGCACTAATGGTTATAAAAAGAAATTAAATAAAGTAGGGGACAGAGGGCATCCCTGTTGAGTTCCATTGGTAATTCTAAAGGAGTCAGACACAAAATTATTTGTTAGAATTTTGGCGGATGGATGGGAATACAAAGCTTTAATAATATTAAATATGGGACCAGAAAAAACTAATTTTTTAAGGGACTCAAATAAAACAGCCAATTTACTCGGTCAAAAGTCTTTTCGGCGTCTAGAGAAATCAGCAAGATGGGAAGATTTGACCTTCTACATATGATATAATATGGTATAATGTTCTCGTGGCATCCATAGTACTTCTGCCACTGACAAAACCCATTTGGTCAGTATGAATTAAGCGAGTTGTATACTTAGATTATTAACAACAACTTTGGCTATAATTTTAGCATCAGTGTGTAAGAGCGAAATGGGACTATAATCTCTGTCATTTAGGGCATCCCATTTATCCTTGGGAATGACTGAAATTAATGCTTCCTGCATTTCTGCAGGAAGAAGGGATGATATGGAGGCCGAATTAAGAAGTCTAGTTAAATAAGGTGTCAGGATGTCAGCAAAATGTTTGAAATACTCATTAGATAACCCATCGGGCCCAGGCGATTTGCCAGTTTTGAGGGATTTCACTGTAATCTCAGAATTCTGAAAGGAACCCAGAAAAGAGTTAATATCCAACAGAGAGGGTTGTTTAAAGTTTAAAGCCCATGGCACTGTGGCTACCCTCTCTAGATGTGGACGGAAAAGAAAAATTGATGAGAGATTTCAACGCAAGATTGTGCGGATGGTGGATAAAGAACCTCGACTAACATCCAAACAAGTTCAAGCTGCCCTGCAGTCCGAGGGTACAACAGTGTCAACCCGTACTATCCGTCGGCGTTTGAATGAAACGGGACTGTATGGTAGGATACCCAGGAAGACCCCACTTCTTACCCCTAGACATAAAAAAGCCAGGCTGGAGTTTGCCAAAACTTACCTGAGAAAGCCTAAAACATTTTGGAAGAATGTTCTCTGGTCAGATGAGACAAAAGTAGAGCTTTTTGGGCAAAGGCATCAACATAGAGTTTACAGGAGAAGAAAAGAGGCATTAAAAGAAAAGAACATGGTCCCTACAGTCAAACATGGCAGAGGTTCCCTGCTGTTTGGGGTTGCTTTTCTGTCTCTGGCACTGAACTGCTTGACCGTGTGCATGGCATTATGAAGTCTGAAGACTACCAACAAATTTTGCAGCATAATGTAGGGCCCAATGTGAGAAAGCTGGGTCTCCCTCAGAGGTCATGGGTCTTCCAGCAGGACAATGACCCAAAACACACTTCAAAAAGCACTAGAAAATGGTTTGAGAGAAAGCACTGGAGACTTCTAAGGTGGCCAGCAATGAGTCCAGACATGAATCTCATAGAACACCTGTGGAGAGATCTAAAAATGGCAGTTTGGAGAAGCTACCCTTCAAATATCAGGGACCTGGAGCAGTTTGCCAAAGAAGAATGGTCTAAAATTCCAGCAGAGCATTGTAAGAAACTCATTGATGGTTACGGAAGCGGTTGATCGCAGTTATTGTGACTAAAGGTTGTGCAACCAAGTATTAGGCTGAGGGTGCCAATACTTTTGTCCGGCCCATTTTTGGAGTTTTGTGTGAAATGATCAATGTTTTGCTTTTTGCTTCATTCTCTTTTGTGTTTTTTCATTGAAGACAAAGCAAATGAAGATAATAATACCAAAGAATTTGTGATTACAATCATTTTCAGGAAGAAACTGAATATTATCTGACAGAATTGCAGGGGTGTCAATACTTTTGGCCACAACTATACATATTTTCTGACTTTTGGCAAGTCAAAAGTTGTGGTGAGAAGATGTCACTGCGGGACTAAAGTGGCATTTCTAAAGGAAAAGTCACAGGAGTGTGAGTATAATATTAGGAGCAGGAATCTTAATTTAAAAGCAGTACTCCAGTGCTAAAAAAACAAAAACAAAACAAACATTGGAGTGGTGCGTTTCTGTTCCTAAGTTAGAAGACAAAATGCTCATCTATCTCTGTTTGTAAAATCAGGATATTTTCTATACATGATGGCTGACCTTAGTGAACATCACATAACAAGACAAGTCTGAAGCATAAATAACTGAGCACAAAGGTTTCGTGCATGAGAATATAAAGGTACGGCAGTGTTTATTTTTCATTGAAGGTATACTTAAGCCATCTGGTCACAAGTCTGGCAATAAAGTGTAATGTAAATAAAAGTATGTTCCTAAGGCTTATCAACAACAGCATAGGATATAAAAAAATAAATTAAAAGGCAAAATATAACAGAAAATAACTTAAATTCAATTACAATACAAGTGATATTCTTGCAAAACCACTCAACTTCTTATGTACTTTTGAACATTTTAATGTTCACATAACTTGCTTGGAAAAAAAAACAAGTCTTATGTAATGCAGAATAATACTTATTTCACAGTAGTGTATCTCAGGATCTTTCAATTGAAAGCCTGGGGAAACTTGATTCAGACAGAACCCTTAGGGTATGTGCACATTTGCCGGCTTTGTGCCGGTGGGCGGCTGGGCGGACCCGCCAGGAAGCTCTGCAGCCGTCCACCGGCTTCCTGGCGGGTATGTGCGGCGAGTGCCGGGCGGGTGCACAGCGGGTTAGCGGCGGCGGTTATGCAGCGGTTGGAAGCAGCACATGATTCTGCTTGCAGCCGCTGCAGAACCGGCCGGTTTATAGAACATGCACATTCGTTGCTAACCCGCTGGGAACCCAGCGGTTTAGTAACAGATGAGCATGTGTAAACCGCCGGTGTGTGCACACCGGGTGTCGGTTTCCATAGGTTTTAATGTTAACCCAAAAGCCGCTTTTGGATTAACATAAATTTACATAAAACTCATGGAAACCGACCGGCGGTTTCCGCTGCTAAACCTGCACAAACCCGGCCAGTGTGCACATACCCTAATGGAGCTATTGAGTGTAATCAGGTAGATCTCAACTTTGGACTCTGATCGCTATTTCTGGCGGTTTACATCTTTTATGCCGAACACAATGGCGTTGTCCACTGTGCTATTGTGTTCAGCGTTAAAGACAGATTTCACAGGAAAGTGGGTCAAATTGAGTCCAAAGTTGCAGACTTTGAACTTCACTGTCATGTGTTGTCTGCTCCGTAGTCCATGTGAATTGCTCTGCTGCAGTTTAAATCAGAGTAAATTTCCTTTGGTTCTTCCGGGGGTTGATTGAGGCTGCTGTGGCTGTCCATTTGCGATGTGCAGCTGTGCAGGTAGAGGTTTGTCAGGTGATCCTGCCCCTAGCTTTTAAATTGCCTCCTTTTCATTCAGCTGACATTTCTGATAGAGTTTCACTCTGACTTTGACCATGTGAGCTGAAGAGATCTTTGCACTTGCTGAAGCTTCTTTGTGCTTTTCCTTTGGAAGTTGTTGTTTTTTCCTGTCCATGGTGTGAAGTGAGAGGGAGTAGCACAGGGCTGGTTGTGGAGCAGAGGGCAAGGGTGTGGACCCAGACCTCCTCACCATCAGAGGTACCTCTGGTTAAAGCGTTTGCCATGGGTCTCAGTCCAGAGACAGACTAGCTATCCATGTTACCATGCCCATCATTACCATCCTGCTTCCTTCCCTCATTCACTATACTATGCGTGTGACATTCACTTGCTGATTAAACTCAGTGGGTCTATGAGAATTTCACCTCAATCCCATTTTTTTTTGCCTTTAGTTGGGAGCCCCTAACGAAAACAGTAAGTGAATCTAAAACGTAAAAAAATCAAAGATTTACAGCAGGGGAAAATATTTATTTTCGGGGAAGATTGTAGTATTGTAACCTGGGCTTATGCAATGCCACCTAATAAGAAAAATATTCAAGACATATGTGATAAATTTTTATAGCTATTTTTTTAACTTTTATTATGTATTAATTTGATATTAGTTTCAGTTTAATGTCACCTTAGCAATCACAATGGAATTCCATACTGAATAATTTCGGATCATATTCATTTAAATTCACCACCCTTAGCACTATATAATGAATCACCAGCTATCATTTTTGTGATTAAAATATAATCATGTTTAGAGCTCATGATAAAGTATAACCAGATTGACTTACAACACCCAGAGAGATTCTCAACATCTGTTAAGTTCACTTGGTCTGCGCATCTTGAAAGTGATTTGTATCGGGAATGACAGATGTCAGTATATACATTCCACAACATGATAGCCCTGATATATTCGAAGTTGTTCATTGAAATCTCCACGGAAAAGCTCACGCAGGTAGACTGTAAAAAATCATTGGCACAAGCAAACAGGCAATGAGAAAAAGAGATAGATGTAATAAAGTTGAAATGATATAGGTGGCCAGCTTGATGGTTTGCATACACAGTTTGACTTTCCAAATGTTAAGGGTTGCTGTTTTAAAACTTTCTTTCAAATTGAATAACTTATAATAAGATTATTAATTATGAAAACTAAAGTGTACCTATTTAGCAAAGAATTTGGGAAAATTGTTATTTAATTAATTAATTAATAAATTAATTAATTAATTTATTAGTAATGTCATGCCATTTTTTTCTACCATAGTTAATGACATACAAAGAAGAAAAAAGTCAACAGTACATATTAAAATGGGCATCCTATTATAATTTCAGGTTTTGTCATTTAGGACATAGTGATTTAATGTTTTGTTGGAAATAAAGATGAGTAAACATTTAGATGTTCGGGTTTGGCGGTGCAGACAAAGATTTTGGTGCACTGTTTGTGACCCCGAATTGGACCTGAAACTCGATGGAAGTCACTGATTGGCAGTTTAGCTCTTCGCCCACATACAACCACCCATAAGTAAAGCACTTCCAGGGGTGAAAGGGCATTTTTTTTCATTGTCAAATTAATGTTGGACACATACTACGCCCTAACACAGTGTGTTTAACCACAGTGAGAACAAATCAAGCACTGCATGTAGCTCACAGGCTTGTTCACACATACCATGCATTTTTGCCTTAAATCCACTCTTGGGATCGTTTTAGGCTTTTTTTTTTTCTCGGTCCAAAAACGCATATGCGTTAATGTATGGTGCACTTAAGTGTAGCTGCGTTTTTTAACAACACATGCGTTTTTGTTCAGCATCCCAAAAAACACTGCATGTGTTAATGCATGGCACATATAGGTACCTGCGTTAACGCATATACGTTTTTAATGAAAAAATGAGTCCAAAAATTTCACAAAAATGTTCAGGACCTCACAGAACACTATTGGCATCCTTAGAAAAACAGATCTGTTTTCTAAGGGCTAAAAAAATGGATTGGTATGTGTGAACAAGGCCACACTGAGCCAAGCACCAACTTTACCCAAACACAGTGATGCTCACTACAGTGCTTTATAAACAGAGGAAAAAGATGAGTAACAGCTTCAAGTATATCTGTTAATGATGCTGTTGAGTAGCTTCCTGAGGTGGGTCTCCTACAGTGGTTCTCTATCCTCTATTTATGTGGAATTTCTCATTCTCACTCTAGTGCTTTGCAAATGAAAAGCACCATGAACGCCTAACCCAAGAAGGTTTGCTTAACATTGGGAAGTTGGCGACCCAAACTGCACTTTGAAAAACCTTTATCTTAAAATATTGGTTTCGTAAATTCCAGACACCATGACAGAAATGAGGCAGAATCCATTTGAGTATATCTGATCCGTTAGCGTTAGTGCTCCTATGACAGGCCAGGACAGCAGAATTAAGAAAGGACAGCCTTAACTTGCTCCCAACACGTAATAATATACATGTATATTACATACTTATTTTGGGTATTTAGAGCAGGTTTCAAGAGTTGGGCCCACTTCACACAAAGCAGATGCTACATATGCCAAAAGGTGGCATCTATCTCTATCAGCTGCAACCAAGAGCTAGCTGCTATCACTGCTTAACTCTTCAAGTTCTACTGTGTATCTTCAACACTGACACTTAAGGCATGTAATACAGGCACCCATTAGCTGTAGTTGGATCACAAGGTGCCGTTAGATTGCTATGGCATTTGGAGGCCTCTTGCTGGTCCCATTGCTGCCATTTTAGTGCCTCTATGAAGGCCAGGCACAAGTTGGGGTTCATAGTGGACCATCATTTACTCTACATACTACAATCATATTAACCTTGGGAATCACAAAACTCATACTGAAATTAATAATCATGTTACCTGGTCATTCTAGCGTACAATGAATGCTGAAAAAAAAAACATTAGTGGAATTGCCTTTTGTTACCCTTTCACCCGATTTTTTCTCCTTTACCATTTTTCAATAAATTATTTGGTAAACAAGTTATATCTTTCAAAACTTCAATTCATTCCTTAAAAAAATAAGCCCTTATAGGCAATGTCGATTTTACAAATAAAAATGTTATGATTTTTGGAACGCATGAAAAAAACTAAAGCACAAAAAGTAAAGATCTATCTATCTTAAATGTACATTTGTTGCAGAGTCAAGGAAAAAGTATTGCCTCTAAGGTTGCAATTCTAACTTGTTATCCATATGCTTATTGTATAGCAGTATTTATGAAATGTCATGCTACAGTAGATACATAAGTATCAAATGATATTCATTTTGTGAAATCCTCCAACAAATCTGATATAATTAGAGAATTCTGGATATCCTTAAGCACTGGTGATTTATATCAAAGATAAGATGAACTGAGCGAGCAAGGATTTTATAATTGCAGATTAGGTGATTTTTTTTTAGCCTTTTCTTTGACTTTTTTGCATTGTTGAAAAGGTTTTTCAATCTTCTGTGATCTGGGAAGAGCTCTAAAAATCTAAAAGTTCAAATAAAAATATACAAAATGTGTGTTTTATATAGACCAAGCGACATATTCATATCAATTGAGTGCGGTATTTTATATGGTAAATGTTTAGAACAAAGATTATACTTCCGATATTTGGTTGGTGTAAACAACTATCTGCAAATTGACTTTTTTTATAATCATGGGAAAAGAATTTTGCAAGGTGTACAATTTTTTTTGTGACCTGAACTGGTCTAAGAATTGTTGCTGTTTTGCCAGAATAACTGTGCAGCATTAGTTTAATTTGGAAAGTTATAAATCAGTTTTTTGTGCAAGAAATGTAGGAAAATACATAAAATGTCATAAAATTCATTCTGTTTTACTGTTTTCTTTACACAGATGAATGTGATGGTCAACTTGCATCATCTCTCCCTCCATCTTCTTTTACCAGCTCTTCAGAACTTTCCAGCACTCATAGCGCTGGGTTTGCTAGGTTAAACAGAAGAGATGGTAAGTTTTTGTTGTTTCCGCTATCTTATATTTGTCTTTATCATTTCTACATAGAAAATGCAGCAGTATATTATAGCAATGCTGTCAGATTTTGAGATTGCTGGGTTATCAAAGACAAGCAAATAATGCACATTTTGATACTTGTTATCAGGTAAATGGAATCTGTCAGCAGTATTTACTACCTCTTATGAGAGCAGCATGTTGTAGGCAAGGAGAATCTAATCCAGTGATGTTTAATTGGCTGCAGAAGTGAGGTGATAGACTAGACTAAAGAATTGAGGTTTTAAGGCCTGCTTAAAACTATGGGTATTGAGAATTGAGCTGTTTATGGTAGTCTGTTCCAGAGAATTGGCACTGCTCACGAGACATTTTGGAGATGGGAGTGGAAGGTTCAGATTGTACATGATGTCAGTCTTAGGTCACTTGAGAAACAGAGGGCATATGTAGGACGACAGACCAAAATGAAGGAAGAGATGTAGGGTGGTGCAGAATTGTGTGTGGAGGGCTTTGTGGGTGAGAGTAATAATTTTATATTGTACTCTAGCGGATGGGCACCCAGTGCAATGACTTGCACAGCATAGAGGCATCAGTGAAGCAGTTGGAGAGGAATATGATCTTGGCTGCTGCATTCAAGATAGATTGGAGATTAGAGAACTTGGAATTCGGGGGTGGGGGAACTGTAAAACAAAAACATAATTAATAAACATCATGATTATACTTACTGGGTCCCACCATCCCACTGTCCCACCACGTCAGCTTCCAGGCTGCTCATTATCTTCTGGGATAAAACACAAAACACATTTAGGAACTCCACCTTTATTAGAAAAAAACTCCCTCCAACATAATCCAGGTCTTCTTAGGTTTAGCTCTGCTACATCTTTGCCAGCAGACAAACACATCTGCAGCAAAGAGAGCAGGCCCAGAATGACAGCCGAGTGCCGTGTTAAAGGTTATCTGAGTTTATGCATGAGCATGAACTCAGATAACCCCAGCATCACCTGTTACCCAGAGCCCAGCTGTAAAGTAAGCACTTCTCTCGCTCTCTTATGGCTAGGCTCCGGGTGCTGTCATGCTGAGGTAATCTGAGTTCACGTTCATCTATGAACTCAGATAACCTTTCAAACGGCACTTGGCTTTCAGGGTTTGTGATTGGCTGTTGGAGTCAGTGCAGTGAATATCTCAGAAGATAATGAGTGGCTGGAAAATAGATGCAGCAGTATGGCACAACACAGAATGGCTGGACAATGGGACCCGGTAAGTATAATGATAATGTTTTTTAATTATGTGTTTTCGTTTACAGCCCCTCGCTCCATCCCATAGCTGTAAAGTCTGAGTTCAGGGTTCAGACTCAAGTTTGAGTCACATTTGGCCCCAAACTCGGACTTTTAAAAAAGTCTGGTGAGTCCGCTGATCCAGAACATGAGCGGGTGTGCCATCACCACCCACAAGAAATAATATTATCTCTTGCTTCTTTCTACATACTGTGAATATATGCCCATGTGTATACTATGCGCTACTTTATATAGAGATAATAGTGGCTTAAAAAAGTGCACGTAATTTGGTAGCATTTATTAACCACCCTATGTAATAAATGCTAGTTATAAATGCCCAAGAAGAATCAAGCTGCTTTGGTCTTTTTTTCATAAAAGTTGAAAAATAAAAGAGGTATTTGATGGATCCTTGACCATGTTGAGTAAATTCCGAGAAGAGCAAATTCTTCCATGCTTGTAGATTATTAGCATTATTATTATTAATTTATAGAGCACCATTGATTCCATGGTGCTGTACATGAGAAAGGGATACACACAAACCAGTTAAAAATACAATGAACAAACTAACAGTGACAGTCCAATACAGAGCCAATAGAGTTTTTACCAGGCTATTTGCGCTCCCAGAGGTCTATGATCCAAAACTTCTTGTAATTCATAAAGAGATTTTATTATTTCTTAAGCCATAGAAATATGGCTGGACATAGAAATCGCACGGAGCCGCACGCATTTTTTTTTAATTATTTCATGAAATTCATGAAATAATAAAAAATAAGGGCTTCCCGATATTTCTGTGTCCATCAGGTACAAATAGTCAGCTGGGGGTTGGGGGCATCCCGTTGCCGCCTGCTGTATCCGGCTGGCATACAAAAAGACGGCGAAGGCCACGTCAAAATGTTTCTGAAAAATCCATTAAACAATCCTATAAAAAGGGACTGCATCTTTATTAACCCATTGACCATGGTCGAGGGGTTAATAAAGATGAAGTCCCTTTCATTCATATTGTTTTTTGTATTTTTCAGAAAAAAATTTGATGTGGGCTTCACCGTATTTTTGTATCCAGCCGGATACAGTAGGCTTTCGGGCTTAGGGCCAGCTGATAATACAAAGCTGGCCCTAACCCCTTTATTACCCAGTGAGCCAACGCACCAGGGACCTGGATGAGCTGGGTTCAGTGCCAGAACATGGCGCTTCAATGAAAGCGCCATCTTCTGGGGTGGCTGCGGGCTTCCATTCGCAGCGGGGGGTGCCCGGAAGGCTTGGGCCTCCCTGCGCTCCGAATTCCAGCCCCCAGCTGCCTAGCTGTACCTGGCTGGACATAGAAATAGCGAGAAGCCCACTCATTTTTTTAATTATTTCATGAAATTCATGATATAATACAAAAAAAGGGACTCCCCTATATTGTTATGTCCGGCCAGGTACAAATAGGCACCTGGGGGTTGGTGGCAGCCCGTTGCCGCCTGCTGTATCCGGCTGGATACAAAAAATACGGCGAAGCCCACGATGAATCGAATCTAACCCGAACACTAGGGTGGTGGCTCATCTCTGATTACCACTGCCCCGGGGAACCAGGGTCTGCCTGTGGAGAGTCGTTACAGCACCGGCTACCAAACATCATCCTCGGAGGTTCTGCAGCAGCGGTGGTCACCCTGACCACACACCATGGGTGGTGTCACGACTTCATCCCTGTAAATAACCCCCCAATCCCTTTATTGTGGGCCTGGATTTGAACTAAGGACTGCCGTGATACCCCCCGTGATACCTCGGTCCGGTACTCGGTGGGCTCCACACTCATATGATCCGTACTGCCGTCGAGATGAAAGACAAGGAAGAAAAGGCTTCCTCAATTTTGCTTCTTTATCCTATTTCGGTGCCATCCCAGCACCTTCCCTGTACCCCTGAGGAAGGTGCAGAGACGGCACCGAAATGCATAGGAAATTAAAGGAGCAACATTGAAGAAGCCTTGTCTTCCTTTTCTTTCATCCCGACGTCAGCGGGGATCATATGAGCACTACTCCCTTTGGATTTCTGATATCATGTTAGTGACACCTTTGAAACAGGGCATGTGCATTATGTTGATGTGTGTTAATGTGATTAAAATTTATTGGGATTATGTATATAATTTGTGAGGACCTGGGGAGGGGCTACATGATTGTGTAAAAACTACTACTTCATTACATTATTGTTTAAAGTCTCATCGGCTTTTGCAGAGCGAGGACATCTTTGCCTCTTCTACGCAGTTTACAAAAGTAAGACAACCCTATAATACTTACCTAGATGTTAAACAAGGTGTACTTACATATACAAGATGAGGGAGAGTGATGTCGTCCCCACCGCCCCAACGCATGTTTCATAAGAACTTCACAATTGAAGCCATTCTAGGAAGTATACCTCTCACAGAATTCAACTAGGGGTGTAGGGGACAATGGTAACCCTCAGGTGATTTACGAAATTGTATACCATTGGGCTGTGAAAAAATAAAATTGCCATGATATCACTAAAATGTTACTTTGGCCCCAAAGTTTAATTTTCATAAAAGATAATAAGAGAAAATAAAACATACAATTTATTATACAGTTATGTCTTCTCAGTATACCAATACCTCGTATGTGTTTAAAAACGACTTTTAGGGCACAGTGCAAAGTTCAGAAGGGAAGGAGCGCCATATTGGTGTTTGGACTTGTTTGAGAGTGCCATGTCACATTGGCAGAGCAACTTACGAGTGAAAAAGCAGACCCCTCTGATAAATCACCTCATTTTACAAACTCACACCACTTAATGATTACACCTATAGGTGCACAGAGAATACTGACACCACAGGTGACGCAATTTTTTTTACCAATGGATGATGAAAAAATAATAATTACAGTTTTTTTCACTAAAATGTTGTTTTAGCCACAAGTGTTTTGTTTTTAGAAGGACTGAAAAGAAAAAATTGGACCATTCAGTTTGTTATGTAATTTTTGCAAAGTGCACCAATACCCCTCATGTAATCAGGAACTTCTTTTGAAGTACAATGCAAAACTGAGAAGGGAGAGAGTATCATATTGGACTTCAGAATTTGTTGGAATAATTTTCAGACAGCATGTCACATTGGAAAAGCCCCTGAGCTGTCAGGAGAGCAGAATTTCCCCACAGGGGATCACATTTTGCCAACTGCACCCCTCAATAAATTGATCTTGGTGTGCAATGGGCATATTGACATCACAGGTGTTTCACGGTGAAGAAAAAAATATTTCATTTTTACCTCTCATATGTTTTATTAGCCCCAGATCTTAAATTTTTACAAGGGGAATTGCTGAAATTCCCTATAATGTGTTTCACAATTTCTCCTGAATGTGGCAATATCCTATATGTGACTGTACTGTACTGTTTGGCCACACAACAGGGCTCAGGCGGAAGCAATAACATTTGATTTTTGGAGCACAGATTTTCCTAGAATACTTTGCGGACTTATTTTGCAGAGCACTCAAATGCCAGATTGGCAGAAACATCAAGTGACCACATTTTGAAAATTACACCCATCTGATAATGCATTTATGTGTGTATTGATGATTTTGTATCTAGAAAACAACCATACATTCGAAGTCAGTGAATACTGCAGTATTAAAAATTTCAAATAAGTCTTTGTAGTGCCCAGTACATTGTAAAGTCCATACGTTGTGCCCAGCTCGTGCTTCTAGAGATACACACCCCATAAATTAAGCGGTCTTTCCTCACTTGAACATTAATTGTGGTTTAGGCACAGTGTGGGGTTCAGACAGGAGGAGGGCATTTGAATTTGGGAGCGCAGATTTTGCTGGATTTTTCTTGGGGGGGGGGAAACCATAGCCCTTTTTGGAAACTTTGTGCTACCAGTAACATGGAAGCCCCCTATATTTTCATTAACACATTAGAGACCTGAGTAGGGACTTGTGTTTTTTGTGGATTGAGTTGAATGCTGTTTGTAGCAACTTGAGGTACAGAACATTTTGTATCAGTTCACATTGGTCCAGTGCTCTACTCTGCGCCCTTACATCAGGATTTCCATCTACATCTCTGAAATATGTGATTCACGTGAAACCCACGATGGATCCAATTACTATAATGAGGTAGCAGAGTTACTTTGGACTCTGTTTGGCATCCGTTTAGTGGTGAACAAAATTGCTGTTGGTCTAAAAAAAACATAAAAAGATGGACAACACCAGAAACCGAGCAGACAGGAGTTCAAAGTTATTCTGCCTGCCTCAGTACAGTGAATTTTCCATTGGAAATATTTTGGAATCACATTTTTTACACATGAACCCCAATGTAATCACTCAACATAGAAATCAGGATAAATATAAGCCGCACCTTACTGTGAGCATTGGAAGGCAGAACAAGCAATTTAACAGCAGTTTAAGATTTGGTTTTATTTCCTTTTAGGCCCATTTCACATCAGTGTTTTTTAGAATTAGCGGCAGATCTGGCAGATATACTGCATCTGCCGCCTAACAGACGCACTTGCGGCACACTTGCTACAAGCCTCATGCATTGTCTATGGGGCTTGTGGTCGGGTGCGGATGTGGCAGATCCAGCACTTGCGGTAGCAAAACAAAAAGAAAATGCTGCTAATCGCTTTTTTCGCGGCCACAACTGTGGGATTTGCTGGATCGCGGCAAACCGCAATTGCCGCACTTGCCGCAAGTCCCATAGAGAGTGAATGGGGGCTTGTCGAAAGTGTACTGCAAGTCAGTCGTTATGCGGCAGATGTGGTAAATTTGCCGGATCTGCCGGATCCGGACAGAAGGCTGATGTGAAAGGGGCCTTACATAGTTCACCTTGCGGTATAAATGAAGTGTTATTTCTCACATCAGTACGATTACAACAATACCAGATTTAGGGCCCTTTCACATCAGCGTTTATTTGAAATCGCGGCAGATGCGGTGAAAAAATCGCATCTGCCGCGATTGCCGCATAACCGCTGCACTTGCGGCGCGGTTGCGGTAATCCCCATAGAAAGTATAGGGGGACTTGCGGCAGGTGCGGCAAGTGCGGTTTTGCACTTGCGGCAGGTGCGGCAGCGAAAAAAAACGCGGTCAGCCGCGTTTTTTTCGCGGGCGCACCTGCCGCAAGTGCAAAACCGCACTTGCCGCACCTGCCGCAAGTCCCCCTATACTTTCTATGGGGATTACCGCAACTGCGCCGCAAGTGCAGCGGTTATGCGGCAATCGCGGCAGATGCGGTTTTTTCACCGCATCTGCCGCGATTTCAAATAAACGCTGATGTGAAAGGGCCCTTACATTGATTTTTTTTATACCTGTCAGTTCTGCACTGACAGAAGCCTGTAGCAGTCTGACCCAGAAGTTATCATGGCATTAGGGTTCTATGGCAACGATTGTGCCCCCGAAATGACATTGCCGGGGTCCTAATTAGGTGGGATAGTGTGAGCATTCTCTCTCCAAGCCCCGTAAATGCTGAAATCATTATTGATAATGACATTTAACTGGTTAAACAGCTAGGAGGGGGGTTGGGTACTGTCCTGACTGTGATAACTGGAGTTTAACTATAAATTATGCTGAGTTGAGCAGCTCCTGTTCCTGTGCGGTCACCATGATGTACATTTATGTCATTATGGGGAAACCCATTTCTGACCATGACGTAAATGTCCGTCAAATTCCTTGCAGGGGTTAAGCTATAATTATACTATTTTCTACAGATCAAAGGCCCACACAGGTTTTACAGATCAAATGCTGTTGTTTGTTTCACAATCATCCAGGGGGATTGATAATCCAGTTTTTATTGAGAATGTCATTTATATATCATGTTTGTCTCATTGTGAGCTGACAGCCGGTGTGTTTGTAGAATAGGTAATGTATTATTCATAACTGAAGCTGCAATAAAATACTGGATTTTTTTTAAACTCATGATCAGCTCAGATTTTAGAATTCGATATCAAGGTAATTGCCATTTAATGAGTTTAGAAAATAAATATCAGGCAGCAGCTTAACATATTCAACAAATAAATTATGAATTGCACTAAAGCGGAGAGGAATCAGATACCTGAATTAAGAATTGTAAAAAAAAATGTAAAAGATGAGATATGAAAGATAAATGTAGACACATTTATGGTATAACATTGTGGAGAGAGAGGTGTAAGCAGTGTGAACTAAACCTGATTTACTGTAGTTTCCATTAGCAAGCATTAGACAATAGCTTTTTTTCTCAGATGAGAATATGTCATGAATATAAACATATATATATACTTACACACATGTATATCTATATACAGTGAAAAAAAGAATTGTTTGATCCTCAGCCTATTTTTGTAAAGTTGCCCACTGACAAAGATGTGAATAGGCTATTATTTTAAGGGTTGGTTAATTTTAACAGTGAGAGATAGAATATCAAAAATGAAATCCAGAAAATCACATTGTCTTAATTATATATATGTATTTGCATTATGAGGAGAGAAATAAGTATTTGATCTCTCTGGTAAACACAACTTAATACTTGGTGGCAAAACCCTTGTTGGGAAGCACAGCAGTCAGATCATTTTATAGCTGATGATGAGTTTTGGGCACATGTCAGGAGGAATTTTTGTCCACTCCTCTTTGCAGATCATCTCTAAATCATTAAGATTTTGAGACTGTCACTTGGATAGTCAGTGCTTCAGCTCCTTCCATATGATTTCAATGAAATTAAGGTCTGAAGATTGTCTGGGCCAGTCCATGACCTTAACATGCTTCTTTTTGAGCCATTCAATTGTTGCCTTAGCTGTATGTTTTGGGTCATTGTTATGCTGGAAGATCCAGCCACAAACCATTTTCAATGTCCTGTCGGAGGGAAAAAGATTGTTACTCAGGATTTTACAGTACATGGCTTCATCCATTGTCCCATTGATGCTGTGCAGTCCTGTGCCCTTAGCAGAGAAACACCCCCAAAACATACTGGTTCCACCACCATTCTTGACTGTATGTACAGTGATCTTTGGGTCATAGGCAGCATTTCTCTTCCTCCAAATACAGTGAGTTGAGTTAATGCCAAAGAGGAGACAGAACTCTTAATGGTTCGTAGGAGATCAAACACTTACTTCTCTCCAAAATGCAAATACATTTATGTAATTTAGAAAATGTGATTTTCTGGATTTCATTTTTGATATTCTAGCTCTCAAAAAATTAACCTACCCTTAAAATTATACACTGTTCATGTCTTTGACAGTGGGCAAACTTTCAAAAACAGCAAGGAATCAAATAATTATTTCCTCTACTGTAAATTGGAAGAGCCTGATAAAGCGCCTAGAAATGGCGCTACAATGAATGCACCATTTTCAAAGGTGGCTGTGGGGTGCGATCTTCAGCATGGGGAGCCTTGAATGCTTGGGTCTTACTACATTGAGAATCATAGCCCCCAGCTGCATGGGTTTTACCTTGGCTGACAATCAAAATACAGCAGGAGCCCATGCATTTTTTTAAATTATTTATTCAATTAAAAAAAAAATAATGGATTTCCCTGTATTTTTTGAATGTCAGCCAAGGTAATGCCAGGCAGCTGGAGGTGGCAGCCTGTTTGCTTTATCTGTGCTAAGAATCAAAAATACTGCAGAGTGCTGTGTAATTTTTTTTATTAGTTATTTATTTACACTACTATATGTGTGATGGACCCAGCAGCCAATTACAGATGCTGTAACAGAGAATAGGCATCTGAGATTGGCTGCTGGAGTAAGCTGAAACCAACCCATACATTCTGTTCCATTCTTTTTATTAAGATACAATTGAGGTACTATATTTACATTTGACAATATAATTTTATATATAATGAATGTTAATTATTATGAAATGATCAGGATTTTTTTTTTTTATAAGAGTATGTATGAAGTTAAAAGTAAAAAAAAAAAAAATTAAGAAAAAAAAAGAAAAAAAAAAAAAAAGAGGGAGATAAAGGAAAACATAGGGTAGGGAAAACGGGATCTCAAAAAGAATCACATGATATAACTTTAGAACAAGGTTATTCCACAACTATATACATAAACATGGTATATAGAATGAATTATCATAAATGAGTCTAGTCTCCCTACTAATGGGGAGTTTTTAGTTTCTTTACAAGATGAGTAAGACCAGTTTTTATTCCAAGGTTCTGACTCTTCTGGTTAATTAGTTGCTAGTGTCAATGAACATAAAGAAGCCCAAAATTACCATTTAGTGAAATATTTTTGAGTAGTACCATGCTTTAATAATGATATCACCCTAGATAATAAAAGATTTTTGGATGTGTGGGAGAGTGATTTGAACCTGAATCGCGAGACATTGAAAGATCAACTCAGTAATATACTTCCCATCCTTTACTCTACTGTTCTATGTTCATTGTTGCTTGAAACACAATACAAGGTCTATACCAAATGGTATTTAACACCGCAGAAATTACATATATTAGACTCTAATAATTGTGCGCTGTGTTGGAGAGAATGTGGATATATATGGACAGTGAAACATGTCTTTTGGACTTGTCCAGTCCTAAAACAATTCTGGCTGGAAGTCCAATCTCTAATAGCACAGCAAACCGTACATAATGATCATTTTACTTACAGAGTTCTCCGATCTGCCATCCTACTGTCCTGCCGCATCTACTTCTGGGCCACTCATTATCTTCCAGTATTTTCAGTGCAGAGGGCAGAACAGCCAATTACAAGGGGTAATCATATACTTGGATGGAGGATCGTGTGGATCATAATATCCTTGGATGTGGGTCATGTACCTGGATGGGGGTCATGTACCTGGATGGGGGATCATGTACCTGCATGGGGGATCATATAACTTAATAGGGAATCATGTACCAGGATAGGGGATCATGTACCAGGATTGGGGACATATTCCTGGAAAGAGCCCAGGATAGGGACATTAGAATACAGAATTTGGGGACAATACCGTGTGGCGCCCCTGCGGGTATTAGCCACAGTATAAGATCATAATAGTTGCACTCACTTAGAAAGCCATGCCACTGCACTACCACCTTTGGCCAGTAGGGGAGCTCCAGAGACACCAGAGACTTCCCTAGAGATAAAACACTGGTTTGAGGTAAATTTTCAGACAGTTGGAGCCCGGAGCTCAGAGTGACAGGAGCTGCATTGAGTTCCTGAGGACTGACTGACAATTTCCAGGGTCAAGCCATCGGTCTGAGGAGGAGAAAACTGATAAGAGAAACACTTTCAGAATCGGGTAGCATCATTATCTACCCTAGATAAAAAGCGCAGATACGGATACCGGATCCGTGGCTGCATTAGTTATATACAATACAGCAACCGGAAAAACGTGAGGTAACAACAAGCTTCACAGGGCCAGACACAGCAACATACTAAGAGTTCAGCAGTACTCCCGGAGGGGGTAAGCAGAGAGAGACAAAGGACTCAAGTTGCCTGTTGAGTGGGACCCAGAGAGGACAGATTTGGGCCGGCAGCGAGTTCACACACGGCAGCAGGGCCACATAGACAGCGCAAGCAGGAGGTAAAGGACCCGGTGGGGCCTGAGCAACTGAACCCCTATTGCAGACTCCGGAGACGGGACTTGTTGTATTATAGTTTGGTTGAAAGTAAACCAGTTAAACCTCATCTGTGCCTCAGCCTCTGATTTAACAGCTACCATCTATCCAGGATTGGGACCATCACCGCTGAGAGAATTTGCTGTGAATCAAGTAAGTGTCTGTGCCCTTAACATCTCCTCACCATACTTCCATCTTCATCCATCATTAACTTTAACATCACCTGTCCAGGGGACCCTACAGCCCTACCCGGAAAAGGGCTATACCATCTCAGCTGCCTCTCACCATCATCCCCTGGCCAGTACAAGGCAGCGGTGGCCATATATAGCCACATTATTCTGGGTGGCGTCACGACAATAACATCTACAAACTTTATAAATTATATAAACTTCTAAATCCCCTGTAAATAACCCCTTTTAGGAGTGTGCCAGCCTGGGGCCACGGCCTGGGTCCAGCCACCAGTGACTCCCCCAAGGAAAGGGACCCTGCGCCGGGTATCCCGGTCCCCTAAGCTGGGCGGCACATCTCTCTTTGGCGTCACGAACAGGATTCACCGTGCCTGGTTAAATCAGGTACTGTGTGCCGTGATTAATGCCGAAAATTGTGAGAAAATCCGAGAAAAATTGACTTTTTTTATCAAAAGGTGATTTTCCCATTGGAAACCATTGAAATAAGACTTTTCCCCATTGACTAACATTGAAACAAAATGGCCGCCAGCCTCTGAGGTAAAATTGCATCATCACTAATTACCTCATAACTGCCACAGCACGAGACTGCTATTTGAACTGTGTCATAGCCCTGAGCTCTGATCTGACTGAAAAATTTCAGATTCCGCCATTACTGAGCTCACGGCGAGCAGAAGCAGCAGGGGGCGTGTCTTTGTGGGCGGTACCAAGCTGAGAGCTCTGACGTCTGCAAAAGGGGAAAACCAATCCTGCTGCACAGCGGAACGATTATACGCCATCCCGACGGAAGCAGAGGACCGGAAGGGTCCGAATTAACTAAGGGGGCGCAACATGTCGCAGCACGGAGACGCCGAAACACCCGGCGACACAAATGCAGCTGAAGCACAAAACAGAGCGCTCGGCAGCACAGCGGCGCAAGGTGCAGCGCCCATTATGCCGATGTTGATGCCATATACCCCAGGTGCTCCATGGCTTTCAGTGTATGAAGGTAAGCCTAATACTTTTGATGATTTTAAAGAAAAACTGCTGGCCTATTTAAACATGTTTCCAATGGCAGAAGCTCAGCGTGTCGGTTTGCTGATGGCACAGTTAAGTGGTAATGCCAAGCGAGAAGTCACAGCATGGTCCGCTGATCTAAAAGACACTGCTGAGCATATTCTAGCTGGATTAAAGGCAGTATTTGAAACTACTGCTGGTAGCAAAGCAAAGACCAAATTCTTCAATTGCAAACAAAAGGCCAATGAGAGTGTGAGAGACTTTGCCCTGAATTTACAGGAGGCCCTTAAAGCGCTTACACTGGCTGAACCAATGTTTAACACTGGCGCTGATAAATTGCTAAAAGATCAATTCATTGAGGGACTATTAACCCCTTGTCATCGAGGGCATGCGAGTATGCTGACTTTCAAGGACCCTGAAGTGACATTTGCCCAGTTAAAGGAGAGCGCTATTCGTCTCCAGCAGGCAGAGGCACTTTGGGATCAGGATCCTGAGCCATCCATTACAGAAACCCCTCAACAACAGAGAATGCCACTGACATCAGTTAAGCCCCTGGAGGCCAGTGCTAATGATGCTTTCCAGCAAAAGCTTGACTCTCTAACAGACATTGTCACCTCAATGGCTAAAACCATGCAGGAAATGAGAGAATCACAGACTACACCCAAGATGGAGTTGGCGAACCGCAGAGAGGATATTCCCTGGATGAGACCCCAGAGATACCCAGCGTGGAGAGGACGACCCAACGACCGTTACCAGCCGGATGGACAGCCTATTTGCCGCCGTTGCCGGAAGCCAGGCCACATCGCCCGCTATTGTGATTTAAACAAGGATCCCCTGGGAATGCGGGCCGCTTCGCAGGAGTGAACTTTCAAGGCCCAACATCCTGGCACGATAAGTACGTCGGAGGACGTCCTATTATCCCCATCGTGCTGGACGGTATTCCCCTCAATGCCTTGTTGGACACTGGTTCCCAGATTTCATCTATACCACATATCCTTTATAAGAGGTACTGGGCAGATTCAGACATTGATAAAAGACCATCTAATGTTGAGCTAAGTATATATGCTAGTAATGGAAAATTGGTACCACAAGTAGGATTTAGAGAGATGACCATTAAGATTGGTAGAGCAGAATTAAAAAATCAGGGTATCATAATTGTTGATGTTAACCGACGGGAACCTTCTGTATTGATAGGTATGAATGTTTTAGAAAATTGTTTTTCCGAGGTTATTACTATTTTACAGCAATTTGCGGAAACTGCCCAATCCTGCCAGCAGAGAATTCTCTGGAGAGAGATAAAAGCATTGGTGCTGAAGCAACAAGTAGAGGTTGCAGGTGGAGAAATCGGCAGTGTGAGGGTAAGTGACCCAACTCCTATAGTGATACCTCCAAAAACTGAAATGCTGGTATGGTGTAGAGCAGCCATTGGTATTAAAGGACGAGATTACCAAGCCTTGGTAGAGCCTGTGTACACTGATAGTAGACCCACGATATTAACGGCTAGAGGAATAGTCGAGGTACACAGGGGAAGAGTGCCCATACGTCTTTTGAATTGTGGAGAGGAAGAGGTCACTTTACCAAGGTACGCTACAATGGCCAAGCTATATACTGTTGACAACAATGCCATCATAGCCATTGGGCCCTTGAATCCGTCATGTCAGGCGGACGACAATGGTTCAAGTGGAGAATTAGAAGATTGGTGTCAGCAGCTGCATATAGGTACAGATTCAACACCTACCCACCAAAAACAAGGGGTGTACCGACTAGTAGAAGAATATGAACGGGTCTTCAGTAAACACCCATTAGACTTCGGACAGATTAAAGGGGTAGAACATACAATTCCTACCGGTAACCACCCACCAATAAAAGAGAGATATAGACCCATACCGCCCGCTCATTATCAATGTGCTAAAGACATGCTGAGGGAGATGAAACAGGCCGGGGTAATAAGAGACAGTTGTAGCCCCTGGGCAGCCCCTCTGGTAATAGTTAAAAAGAAAGACGGAACCATGAGAATGTGCGTAGACTACCGGCAGATTAATCACATTACCCATAAAGACGCCTACCCCTTACCTAGAATTGAAGAGTCATTAGCTGCTTTAAGATCTGCTAATTATTTTTCCACCTTAGACTTAACAAGTGGGTATTGGCAAGTCCCTGTGGCTGAGGAAGATAAAGAGAAGACAGCATTTACCACACCAATGGGTCTCTGTGAATTTAATTGTATGCCGTTCGGACTCTGCAACGCACCCGGTACCTTTCAGCGATTGATGGAATGCTGTCTCGGACACAAGAACTTTGAAGCCGTCCTTCTGTACCTAGATGATGTAATAGTCTACTCAAAGACTTACGAACAACATCTACAAGACCTGGCAGAAGTGTTCGAGGCCTTATCCCGGTATGGTATGAAGATCAAGCCATCAAAATGTCACCTTCTAAAGCAAAAGGTACAATACCTGGGACACGTTGTGAGTTCAGAAGGAGTAGCACCGGATCCCGAGAAAGTAACCGCAATAAGGGATTGGCCAAGACCTACCAGCGTGAAACAGGTGAGGCAATTCCTGGGACTGGTGGGCTACTATCGTAGATTTATCCAAGGGTTCACCAAGCTAGCAGCACCTCTACAAGACATCCTGGTAGGGCAGTCGAAGAAGCCTTCAAACCGCAATCCTCCTTTCCAGTGGAGTGATGAGAGGGAAGATTCCTTTGAAAAGTTGAAGAAGGCATTGACTGGAGAAGAAGTTCTGGCATACCCCGATTACCATCAACCTTTCATCCTTTACACAGATGCCAGTAATGTGGGACTGGGAGCAGTACTATCTCAGAAGCAAGGAGGCAAGGAGAAAGTCATCGCCTTTGCAAGTAGAAAGCTCCGGCCTACTGAAAGAAATCCTGAAAATTACAGCTCCTTCAAGTTAGAACTACTGGCAGTAGTCTGGGCTGTGACTGAGCGTTTCAAACACTACTTGGCAGCTGCAGAATTCACCGTCTATACTGATAACAACCCATTGACCCACCTGGATACAGCCAAGCTAGGTGCGCTGGAACAGCGATGGATAGCCCGGCTGTCTAATTACAACTTCGTGATCAAGTATAGAGCAGGCCGAAAGAATAGAAATGCAGACGCCTTATCCCGGATGCCGCACTTGAGAGACGTGGAAGAAGAACCGGTAGAACTTGAAGAAATTGAACTACCCGCCTTCCATCGTCCCAAGGTAGGACAGTATCAATCCAGTGCCTACCAGAAACATCAACAGGTGAATCTCAACCCATTAGCACACCACAGATGGGCTGACACTCAAGACAGCAATCCAGCTGTGAAGTTGGTGAAAGAACTGCTGACTGAGCAAAGTGCGTATCCCAATGAAAATGCACCGAAAGAGACACATCAACTCTGGAAAGAGAGAGGCAAAATGTTCCTGTACCAAGGAAAGCTGTGCAGAAGATATACCAATCCAAAGACGCATGAGCTAGTATGGCAGATCATTGTGCCTAAACAAGATGTAAAAATGGTCCTAGAAGCTTATCACAATGGTGCTGGTCACTTCGGGTGGAAAAAGCTAGAAGTACTTTTAAGAGACAGATTCTACTGGGTTGGAATGAGAAGATCAATTGAAGAATGGTGCAGAAACTGTGGTCCGTGCAACCTCAGAAGAAAAGATCTAAAAAACCAAAGAGCACCACTCCAGCCTATAGTTACCAAACAACCACTTGAGCTCGTAGCAATAGACCACGTGAAATTGACACCAAGCCGGTCCGGCTATGTCTATGCTTTAACCGTAGTGGACCATTACTCACGTTTCTTGGTAGTAGTGCCCGTGAAAGATCTCACTGCAAAGACAGCAGCTAAGGCGTTCCAGACATACTTTTGCAGACCTCATGGATATCCGGAACAAGTACTCGCAGACCAAGGCACAGCATTTGAATCAGAGATCTTCAGAGAATTTTGCAATATGTATGGCTGCAAGAAGATCCGTACAACAGCCTATCATCCGCAAACAAATGGCTTATGCGAAAAAATGAACCATATTGTAATCGATCTCTTAAAGACTTTACCAGAGACAGAGAGAAACCTATGGCCAGAGAAATTGCCTGACTTGGTAGACCTCTATAACAATGTCCCGGTAAGCTCCACAAACTGTACCCCAGCTTACCTTATGCGTGCAAGACCTGGCAAGCTACCAATAGATCTAGAAATGGGTATTGTAAAACCTGACGCAGAAGTGCAGGATTCCAACTGGGACTCCCTACGCCAACAACAATATCGCCAAGTGCAAGAATGCGTAGAAAGGAATCTCCAGAAAACTAGAGAAAGACAAGAGCAATACTTCAACCAGAATGCTCTAGCAACCCCATTAAAACCTGGTGATCAAGTGCTCAAGAGAAACCGTCGCACTAATAAACTGGACAATCAGTGGGAATCCGCCCCATATACAGTTTTACCAATGAGAGTGAACAATCCTAAAATGTGTCTTATAAGCAAAGATGGTGGATTAACATCAGTACTAGTGTCAAGAGACAATCTAAAACTATGTCCAGAGACATTGAAAGAAAAAGAAGTCATTCAACCTGAACCAGAAGTTATTCAACCAGTACCGGTTCAACCTGTTGACGAAAAAGAAGAAGATGGAGTATATCACACCTATTTAGGAGACTTTCCTAAAACCTGGCCAACCTACAATGGTGCAGTAGTAGTTCCCATGATGGCCTTCTATCAAACACCAGAGCCTGTAATACCAGAAGCCCCAAGACCAATAGAATTAGAAGCAGACCCTGTACCACAAGACGTTCCAAGACAGGAAGAACAAATTCCTAGTAATAATAGTCCTGGACACGGTGGAATTGCCAACCCCACAAATGTGGAATTATCCCTAGCAGAACCAGAAGTACTTACTAGGTATACGTCCACTCACACCATCACATTGAGTACACCCAGTACACAAGCGTTACGCAGATCACAGCGTAGTACTCAGGGTCAATTACCAGCAAGATATGCAGACTACCAAATGTAAATAGATATTTCAACCAGAAATATCTGAAAGGAACTTGTTTAGTTGTTAAT
Source organism: Allobates femoralis (assembly GCA_033576535.1). Classification (NCBI taxonomy): domain Eukaryota; kingdom Metazoa; phylum Chordata; class Amphibia; order Anura; family Aromobatidae; genus Allobates; species Allobates femoralis. The sequence continues at coordinate 584,146,006 of JARQOC010000003.1, forward strand.
CAGTAGTTATTAGATGTAACGTTAAAAAGCTCAGTACCTACAGAGACTATTCTGTATGAACTACTTGCATATTCTTGAACTCTTTTCTTCATTTATCAGCCCGGAGGCGGTAAATTAAAGCTCCGGAAAGACTGTTTTTTGAACATTCTTAAGTTTATTAATAAACTTTGTTGGAAAAATGGACGCTAAGTGCAGTGCCTTTCCTAACAAATAAATAGCCCTCAAGGACAGAGCTGTATTAATGGACGCTATTTGAAGTGACTTTTTACAAGACTCTATTTTTTAAACTTGAGTGGTTTTTGTAACTTTTTATTTTTTTTTTAAGACTCTGTAAATATTATCTGTTATATCTTATGTTTGTTGTCCCACAGTCCCGGAGTACTGTTCTTAACTAAGGGGGAATGTGGCGCCCCTGCGGGTATTAGCCACAGTATAAGATCATAATAGTTGCACTCACTTAGAAAGCCATGCCACTGCACTACCACCTTTGGCCAGTAGGGGGAGCTCCAGAGACACCAGAGACTTCCCTAGAGATAAAACACTGGTTTGAGGTAAATTTTCAGACAGTTGGAGCCCGGAGCTCAGAGTGACAGGAGCTGCATTGAGTTCCTGAGGACTGACTGACAATTTCCAGGGCCAAGCCATCGGTCTGAGGAGGAGAAAACTGATAAGAGAAACACTTTCAGAATCGGGTAGCATCATTATCTACCCTAGATAAAAAGCGCAGATACGGATACCGGATCCGTGGCTGCATTAGTTATATACAATACAGCAACCGGAAAAACGTGAGGTAACAACAAGCTTCACAGGGCCAGACACAGCAACATACTAAGAGTTCAGCAGTACTCCCGGAGGGGGTAAGCAGAGAGAGACAAAGGACTCAAGTTGCCTGTTGAGTGGGACCCAGAGAGGACAGATTTGGGCCGGCAGCGAGTTCACACACGGCAGCAGGGCCACATAGACAGCGCAAGCAGGAGGTAAAGGACCCGGTGGGGCCTGAGCAACTGAACCCCTATTGCAGACTCCGGAGACGGGACTTGTTGTATTATAGTTTGGTTGAAAGTAAACCAGTTAAACCTCATCTGTGCCTCAGCCTCTGATTTAACAGCTACCATCTATCCAGGATTGGGACCATCACCGCTGAGAGAATTTGCTGTGAATCAAGTAAGTGTCTGTGCCCTTAACATCTCCTCACCATACTTCCATCTTCATCCATCATTAACTTTAACATCACCTGTCCAGGGGACCCTACAGCCCTACCCGGAAAAGGGCTATACCATCTCAGCTGCCTCTCACCATCATCCCCTGGCCAGTACAAGGCAGCGGTGGCCATATATAGCCACATTATTCTGGGTGGCGTCACGACAATAACATCTACAAACTTTATAAATTATATAAACTTCTAAATCCCCTGTAAATAACCCCTTTTAGGAGTGTGCCAGCCTGGGGTCACGGCCTGGGTCCAGCCACCAGTGACTCCCCCAAGGAAAGGGACCCTGCGCCGGGTATCCCGGTCCCCTAAGCTGGGCGGCACAACCGCATAACAGTGTCAGCAGCAGATCCCTCCCCCTATAACAGTTCATTATGACCTCAGTTTTCGCATAAATGTTTTTTCCCTATGTTCCTCCTCTAAAATGTGGGTGTGTCTTATATATACAGTATATACTTACCAAGTGGTGGTGTCAGATTTTTTTTCTCTGTTTGGAGCTGTCTTTATGGATGATTGAATCTTAGCCCCTACAAATGTGAGTAAATGCCAACAGAAGGTAGAAAAAAAGGTATAAAAGCTTCTACCTTATAAGTGTATACATACTTTCAATTGTATCCCAACCTTTTTTATTTCTGTTGAATCTCACTAATCTGTCTGTACATGGTGTAAACCAGTGTAAGTAATTTTTCTTTTTGTGTTCTTTTTCTTTTGTATACATGGTGCTACATTAAAGTTCAGCCATTTCTTCCTTTATTATTTGCCTTTTGTTACATATAGCTGCATGGATATTGAAAGATGAAGTACAGTACAATAATTTGCAAAACCTTTTCAGGTTTACCACAAAACCTTCAGAGTTAGAAAGCAATAAGTAATTCTATAGAACACTGATAAATTGGCTATCTGCTTGGCAAAAAGATTGCAAAGCTTTGTACACCGCCAATAAAGAACATTTATGTCCGTTATTATAAGGTACAGCGTTTCCAAATGCATTCCATTTGCTTTTCCTCCAGACCAATGTTGCAATCAATACTTTGCGCTACAAAGAGCATTGAGGATGCATATTTCAGGGACAGAGAAAAGTGAGAGACCATTCTCTGATGCTACCGTGATGATGGCAGGCTGATAAAGATATATAACCTCACTAAGAAAGTGACAGATTTTAAAACTTTGCTTCAAGATCAGAGTATATAACACAGAAAAGAGTCAACTATTTTTTTTTGTTATTGGTCTTAAAGCCAAGCTCCACGGTCATGGAGTAACAAGCAAATAGCTCTTATGAGTTTCTTAGATAGAGGCCATTTGAGAAAATGAGCCAACCCCACTGCCGCAACCCTGCCTCCTATGACCCTGCTCCACCACTTTTTGTCGAGGTTGGACGACGATATCGGGACGTGTAAAGTGGCCATTGGTCATAACATCATAGATTGTATCAATAATGATTTCAAAATATGGACATACAGAATCAAGTGGATATTAACGTATTGGGCTTTAAAATATTGCCATACAGAGCTAAAGTACTTTAATACATTTTCTAAGCATATTTGAACATAAATTCACTAAAGAAAATATACAATAAAATGTTCAGCTAAGAGCTGTATTCAGAAAACTGAAAATTGCACCATTAGTTGCACCATCGTACTCTTTACTTAAACATTAATGTATAATATATTGAGTATTGGCAATCTGTGTTTTTTTTTTACTACTTAAATGTATTATCATTGCCCAAGAGACGTGTTCATATAACTGAAAGACTTGCTTTGTATTTCAGGATATTTTTTCAAATAGGAAAAGTAATTTTCACTGCTACCATGGTTGCATGCCAAGTCATTCTGCTTTAGAAGTAATTTTACTTGCATGAACAACAACATCTTTCTGAGCTGGAAATTAGGCGTAAAAACTGTTCAGTTTTTGCCAGCTCTTTGGCATTTACTGATCTAGGTTCATCACATGTAATGAAACCTAATGCTGTAATGTATTGAAATAATGATTATGGTTCAGGAAAAGTGTCCTCTGGGGCCTGAACTGTTAAGAAGGCCTGGGGCATGGGTATATGAGTTACTGGCAGAATAAATAGCTAATCTAAAATCGTGAATGGTAATCAGAAATACACCATGATAGAATTAATGTGGGTCAGGAGATAAGGTTATTTCATTATAAAACACGCAAATAAACTCAGTTTTTCATAGGACAATAAACATAAATGACATATAGAGTGTCAACAAATTACCTGGATTAGAGCACAATTTAAAATGAAGTTTTATCAGACATAAAAGCACTTAGGTATATTAACCAATTCAATTTTATGAGAATTCCATTAACTGCAGAGCATACTGTAAACGAGGTAGTTTAGAGAGCTGGCTAACAGTAACTTTAGATATAGTACTCTATATCAATTGTGGGTGAAACAGAATACATTTCTGTTATAATTAGAAATGAGCTAACTTTCCTCAAACATGTTCTCCAGTTTAAAATTTGGCACGAATACTGCAGATTCGGTTCGTAATTGTAAACCCGAGCTATTGTACTAAAAAAATTAATGCAGGTTTATTTGAAAAACAGTTGGAAATTGTAAAATGGCCCGACAACCTTCCCTTTGGGGCCAAAATGCTCACTGGAAGATATGCTGGCATGTCACAACACCGAATGCATGTTCCCAGCCATCAGATCCACCATTTTCTTTCAGCCTGTAGAACTTTATGAAGCTTTAAAATATTTTTTTTAAGCTCCCATCAGTTTTCAGTTTTGGGATGAGCCAGATGTGCAGTCCGGGAACCTTACAACATCCTTTACATATCCATTTAATATATATATATATCTAATATATAAAGCTGAACGTGTATATGTATGTGTGTATGTATGTGTGTGTGTGTATATCCGGGATTGGCATCTACACCGTCGCAACTACAGCCACAAAATTTTGCACAGTCGCACGTCTGGACCCCGAGAGCGTCATAGGCTATGTTGTGAGGCGAAATTTTAACCCTGCGCGTTCTAGTTCACCAAACAATTTTGCACCTATCTACATTATGGGGAAAAAGTGAATGGAAAAGTGTTAGAGGAAAATGCACAGCTGTCAGCTACAGCCACAAAATTTTGCACAGTCGCACGTCTGGACCCCGAGAGCGTCATAGGCTATGTTGTGAGGCGAAATGTTAACCCTGCGCGTTCCAATTCACCAAACAATTTTGCCCCTATCTACATAATGGGGAAAAAGTGACAGTTACCAGCTGACAGTTGTGAATGAGAGGGGCTTAATGATAGCGCCAAAGACTAACAGCACATACCAGCATATAGTCACTAAGGTGGGGCCGCAACATGAGATATTCACCACGCACGGGGACATGTATACACACCACACGCACACAAAGAGTAACATCAAGTGTATAGTCGCTAAGGTGCAGCCCCAACATTGGATACTCACCACGCACCCGAACAAACACACACACACCACAAAGAGACACACACAACACAGAGACACACACACACACCCTCAAGGGGACACACACACACCCTATAGCGACACATGCACTCACCCCACAGGGACACACACACACCACAAAGAGACACACACAACACAGACACACACACCACACAGACCTCCCCCACAGGGACACACACACATAGCCACCTTATAGGGACACATGCACTCACCCCACAGGGACACACACACACACACACCACAAAGAGGCACACACACACACCACACAGACCCCCCGGGGACACACACACATACACACCCTATAGGGACACATGCACTCACCCCATAGGGACACACACACACCACAAAGAGACACACACAACACAGAGACACACACATCCCACACAGACCCCCCCACAGGGACACAGACACATACACACCCTATAGGGACACATGCACTCACCCCACAGGGACACACACACACACCACAAAGAGACACACACAACACAGATACACACACCACACAGACCCCCCCCCCCACAGGGACACACACACATACACACCTTATAGGGACACATGCACTCCCCTCACAGGGACACACACACACCACAAAGAGACACACACAACAGAGACACACACCACACAGACCCCCCCACAGGGACACACACACATACACACCCTATAGGGACACATGCACTCACCCCACAGGGACACACACATGCACACACCCCAGGGACACACACACCACACAGACAGACACAGATGTGCACAAATAACCTCACACAACTCGCCTCATACGTATCCTATCTTTAATTTCCAAATATAAACATCTGATTAAAAACAGCCAATGTGCAACACGTGCCATATAGGGAATTAAGGCAGATGTCAGTCACATGAGCTGTCTATTTTGTGTATGTGTGAGGTAATATATACTGCCCGGCCGGGGGAAGGGTTTACTGTTGGCTGAAGATTTATTAGGCTGCCTATAGCAAACAATCACAGCTCAGCTTCTATTTTCCTACAGGTCATTAATGTGACATATTCAAATTCTATTTTGTTATAGCTAAAAGCAGTTATTTATTAACCCGGGCGTAGCCGGGTAGTACAGCTAGCAAGATGTAAAATTCAATTCCTTTATGCTATTTAGATTCTATATTTCTTAATTATGACCCGTCTCTTTATTTATAAGCTGCTTTTCTTTCATTCACACACACACTGAACTTTGGTTCGGTTCTTCATTAACCCCTTCCAGGGGGATAAATATTAGCTCTAACCCTTATGGGGTGTCTCAAAATACTCAAGACTTTCCCATCCTTGGGATTTAGTTCATTTCATGTATACTGCAGCTATTAAAGGACATTAGGGTACTACAATTGATTTGTATAAAATAAAGTAATTATGAAATAATACATTTAATTTTTTTTATTGTGCAAAATATTTTTTTCATTAAAAATTTTAATTTTTTTTATTTTTATAAAGTGCTTTTTGTGCATAAATATATTTGTTTATGTATTTATACATTAATCAATTGGCAATGGCACTTTCAACTATGTCGCATATTAAAGAAAACATCATGTTTTTAAAAAAACTTCCATTAGGAAAAAATATATAGAAGAATCTTTTTCTCTAGGAAAACTGAATCTTTTGTGTTGGAGGTCCCCATTTTCAATTTTCATTGCAGTGTTTACTTCTAGATGTAGATTAACCCCTTAGTGACAAAGAAATTTGTCATTTTTCATTTTCGTTTTTTGGCTCCTCGGCTTCCAAAAGCCAAAACTTTTTTATTTTTCTGTCGACACAGACATATGACGGCTTGTTTTTTGTGGGACGAGTTGTACTTTCAGATGCAATAATTTGTTTTACCATATAGTGTACAGGGAAATTGCAAAAAAATTCTAAATGCAGTGAAATTGCCACTTGTGACCACGACGGCACCCCCTTGCTGTACCCCATCCCTGGCTTTTATGCACCCTGGGCTATTCCTGCGTCCCCGGCTGTACCACTTCCTCAGCTGTCTTCCACCCCCAGCTACACCCCACCCCTCCTACTAAAATCCCTGACTCCACCCCACCCTCAGGCTGCACCCCACCACCTGACCGCACCCTACCCCTGGCCACACCACACCGCACACCACCCCCGACTCCACCCCGTCCTCCGCCACCCCCTAGCTCTACCCACACCCCTTCTCCATCCACGCACCTCACCTGCCACATCCCACCCCTGTCACTTCTCACCGCCAAAACCAGCTGCCCACAATGTTTCCCCTCCTCTTCACCCTCACCCCCTTCCTACTCCACTTCCTCCTAACCCCGAACATCCCTCCACCCACCAAGGCCATAGCGATCTCTCCATCCTTCCTACCCACCCATCTCACCCCCTCCTCCGAACTGTTCCTCCACACCCAATCACTCTTCTCCACACACGCACGGCCCCCACGCAAACTCTCCTGCTCCCACCTCCTAACCCTCTCGTTACTTCTCCTACTTGCAGGTGACATATCCCCCAACCATGGACCCCCCCACCACATCCCTCCACTCACTTCCAATTTTCGCCCATCCCCCATCACAAACTCTCGCAACCCCCGCAACCTCATACCCATTCACCCAACCCCAGTCCCCCTGTCCGGAGCACTCTGGAATGCCCGCTCAGTGTGCAACAAACTCTCCTACATCCACGACCTCTTCATCACCAATAAATTCAAATTCCTCGGCATCACCGAAACTTGGCTCACCCCCGCCGACACAGCCTCCCCTGCCGCCCTCTCCTACGGCGGACTCACGCTTTCCCACACACCACGCCCAAATAGCACCCGTGTGGGTGGTGTGGGTATACTCTTGTCCGACAGCTGCTCCTTCATCCCTACTACACCACCTCCCTCCGCCTCCTTTCCCTCCTTCGAACTGCACTCTATTCGCATTTTCTCCCCCTGCAACCTCCAACTCGCGGTCATCTACCGACCCCCGGGATCCACCACCTCCTTCCTTGACCACTTCAACACTTGGCTTCTCCACTTCCTCTCCTCCGACATCCCCACCATCATCATGGGCGACTTCAACATCCCAATCGACACCCCCGACCCGCCTACCTCTCGACTCCTATCCTTGACCACCTCCTTCGGCCTCTCCCAATGGTCCTCCTCAGCCACTCACAAAGACGGCCACACACTTGACCTCATCTTCTCCCGCCTCTGTTCCCTCACCGACCTCTCAAACTCACCCCTCTTCCAATCCGACCACAACCTGTTGACCTTCTCCTCCCTCTTTCCCCCACCTCACCCCCCCTCTCCGAAAACTCAGTCACCCACGCAGAGACCTAAAAGCCATTGATTTCAACTCACTCTCCCACTCCCGCCTCCCTCTCACGGACCTTGCCTCCTCACCCGACGTTAACACTGCCGCCACCCTCTACAACTCCACACTAACTGCGGCTCTCGACCAGGCTGCCCCCCTCACACACACCAAAACCCGCACTAACAGACAACCCTGGCTCACCCCTCTCACAAAAGAGCTTCGCCGAACGTCCAGGGTCGCTGAACGGAGATGGAAGAAATCCCACTCCACGGCCCACCTCACAATCTACAAGCAATCCCTCTCCAACTTCAAGGACGCACTCACTGCCGCAAAACAAACCTACTTCTCTTCTTTAATTAACACACTGTCCCAAAACCCCAAACAACTATTCAGAACCTTCAACTCCCTTCTCCGTCCCCCAGCACCTCCTCCTTCCCCCCTCATCTCCGCTGACGACTTCGCCACCTTCTTCAAACACAAGATCGATAAAATTAGAGAAAGCTTTGGCCCAACGTCCCCCCAACCCACCACCATTACCGCCCAACCCTCCTCGACCAAAGGAAGCTTCTCCAACGTGACTGAAGCCCAGCTCTCCACCCTCCTGTCACGATCTCACCTCACCACCTGTGCCCTCGACCCTCTTCCTACCCATCTCATCCCAAACCTCACTACCGCCATCATCCCTGCCCTAACCCAACTCTTCAACCTGTCACTCACTACTGGCGTTTTTCCCTCTTCCTTCAAACACGCCTTGATCTCACCCATCCTCAAAAAACCCTCCCTCGACCCATCATCCGTCGCCAACTACCGCCCAATATCCCTTCTCCCTTTCGCTTCCAAACTACTCGAACAACACGTCCACTCTGAACTGTCGTCCTACCTATCCTCCCGCTCCCTCTTCGACCGCCTGCAATCTGGTTTCCGACCTCATCACTTCACCGAAACTGCCCTTACTAAAGTCACCAATGACCTCCTGACCGCAAAGAGGAAAAAACACTACTCCGTCCTCCTCCTCCTCGACCTATCCGCCACCTTCGACACAGTCGACCACTCCCTCCTACTCCAAATCCTGGAATCCCTTGGCATCACCGACCTCGCCCTCTCCTGGATCTCCTCATACCTTACAGACCGCACTTTCAGCGTCACCCACGCCGACACCTCTTCCTCGTCCTACCCCCTTACTGTCGGCGTCCCCCAGGGATCGGTACTTGGACCGCTACTTTTCTCCATCTACACCCTCGGCCTAGGTGAACTCATTGAGTCCCATGGCCTCCAGTACCATCTCTACGCCGACGACACCCAGATCTACCTCTCTGGGCCCGACATCACCTCCCTTCTGTCTAAAATCCCCCAATGCATGTCCGCCATCTCATCCTTCTTTTCTGCTCGCTTCCTCAAGTTGAACATGGACAAAACAGAGTTCATCGTCTTCCCCCCCAGCCGCCCTCCCCCTCTGCCAGACCTGTCAATCCGAGTCAACGACTGCTCTCTCTCCCCAGTCCCCCACGCAAAGTGCCTCGGGGTCACCCTCGACTCCTCCCTCTCCTTCAAGCCCCACATCCAAGCCCTTGCCACCTCCTGCCGACTCCAACTCAAGAACATCTCACGCATCCGCCCGTTCCTCAACCATGACACCGCCAAAACTCTCGTCCACGCCCTCATCATCTCCCGCCTTGACTACTGCAACCTTCTGCTCACCGGTCTCCCTGCCTCCTCCCTTGCACCTCTCCACTCTATCCTGAACTCATCTGCCCGTCTAATCCACCTGTCTCCTCGCTACTCCCCTAGCTCCCCTCTCCGCATGGCACTTCACTGGCTCCCCACCCCCCAAAGATCTAAATTTAAAATCCTAACCCTGACTTACAAAGCCATCCACAACCTGTCCCCCCCTTACATCTCCGACATGGTCTCCCAATACCAACCTGCACGCAACCTACGCTCCTCACAAGAACTCCTCCTCTCCTCCCCCCTCATCTCATCCTCCCACAACCGCATACAAGACTTCTCCCGCGCCTCCCCTAGACTCTGGAACTCCCTCCCCCAGCACGTCAGACACTCGCCTACCCTCAAGAGCTTCAAAAAGAACCTGAAAACTCATCTATTCCAACAAGCCTACAACCCACGATGAGACCCAGCGCCGCTCCACCAATCGCTTGGTGCTTCCCCCACCCCTATCGTGTCCCCCCCCCCACCCCCGTAGACTGTGAGCCCTCGTGGACAGGAACCTCTCCCGTCGTGTATCAGCAAGCATTGACTGCTCATGTGTACTGTACCTGTCGTTGTTACCCCCACTCCTTATGTAAAGCGCCATGGAACCAATGGCGCTATATAAATAAATAATAATAATAATAATAATAGTAATAATAAATTGCAAAAAAGTGCAACAAGACGTTTGTTTTTTGGGTTTTGTAGTCGCCGTGTTCACTATATGGTAAAACTGACATGACCGTATGATGCCTCGGGTCAGTACGAGTTTGTAGACACCCAATATGTATACCTTTATTGGTATCTAGGTGGTGAAAAAAAATTCAAAAGCATGAAAAAAAAAACATTGCACTTTTTGCGCCATGTTCTGCGACCCGTAGCGTTCTCATTTTTTGGGATCTGGGCTGGGTGACGGCTTATTTTTTGCGTCTCCAGCTAACATTTTTAATGATACCATACTTAAGTGGGTGCGCTGTTTTGATCGCCCGTTATTGTAATTTTTAGCATTGTTGTAGTGACCAAAAAAATGTAATTTTGGCATTTGAACCATTTTTTGCGCTACGCAGTTTACGGATCTCATTATTTGATTATTTATATTGATAGATCGGGCGATTCTGAATGCGGCGATACCAAATATGTTTTTTTTTTTTGTAATACTTTTATTGTGGATGGGAGAAAAGGGGGGTGATTTGAACTTCTATGTTTTTTGTTTTTTTTTCAACTTTGTAAAAACTTTATTTGCTTATTGATTCTTACTTTTACACAGCCCCTGTGAGAGGCATGCAGCTGCACAGTCCGATCGCTTCTGACAGATATAGAGGAGCTGCAGCTCCTCTGTATCTGTCAGAATCGCGGACCTGTTGTGGTTGGCAGCCCCTGCCAACCACAACCAGGAAATGCTCAGTGACAGGCTCCAGGGTCAAGCCAGGACCCCGGCCTGTCACGTCAGCATGGGAGATCTTGCGATACTATTGCGAGATCTCCCCTGGAGCCCGGTAAGCGCGCATCTCAGGACTCCCACATCTCAGCTAGTGAGATCAGTTGAGATGTGGGAGGTTTGAAGTGAGCTCCACGCCGGAGCTCACTTCAAACACCGGGTAACGACAGCCTGACGTCTAGAGACGTAAGGCTGTCGTTAAGGAGTTAATTAAAACAAAGAAACAGAATTAGTTGATTATTCATCATCATGAAAAATATTTTTCATCATACATTATACAGTGCACAAAGTGATGTTTTTACAGAGTGTGATTTCAAATTGTACATACTTTTGGAACGAAGGCGGACGCTAAGGTTTTTATATCTTTTCCCAGAGTACCACATTCAATTTATAATCTACGTTTAATCCAAATGGTCTTAGGGTCCCCAACTTATTTATCTATCTTAGTTCTTTTTTTTTCAGGATCTTTTCACTATCTCCCCTCTCTTCTCATTTGGGGCACCATATCTATAATCCTCCATCTTAAATCCCTTTCTGTGTGTTTCGCTTCTACCCAACGTTTTGGAATGGGTAATCCTGTAAGTTTTTTTCTAATACTATATCGGTGTTAATTTTAGCTCCAATGTAGTTTCTCCTACATAATAGAGCTTACACGGGCACTCTAATAATTAAACAACATGGTCAGATGAGCATGTTACAAAGTAATTGATGTTATAACGTTCTTTTGTTCTATGGTGTATGAAATTGTCTCCTTTTAGGATTTGTTGACATGCAACACAGCCTACACATGGGAAAGACCAAACTCTTTTTTTACCAGTCAAGGTAGATTGAATTATTTTTTGGCACTTCAAATATATGCATTTATTAATTGCTTTTTTAATGTTTTCCCTTTCCTATATGTGATCTGAGGGGATTCTTAAACTCTCACACTTCAGGGTGCGCATTTTTTAGAACAGGCCAATGTTTTCTGACTATTTTTTGGATATCTTCAGACTCCTCACCGTATTCCATCAATAGCGCTATTCTTTTTTCATCTTTTTTATTTTTATATTTATTGCCACTTGTAGCTTTTTTCTTTTGTTGTTGTAACATATTTTTTGGATAGCCTCGATATTTTAATTTTTTTTAATAATATCTCTACTGCCTTTTCTTTTTCTCCTTCTTCACTCATAATTTTTTTGACTCTTGTTATCTGCCCTAATGGGATTGCTTTTTTGTTTGGTGTGGGTGGTTGCTTTTAAAATGGAGCAATGTATTCTATCCGTTTGTTTTACATGTAGTTTTGTTTGAATCTTCCCTTTCTGTAGTTTCACATTAACATCTAAAAATTGGATCTCTGTTTTTGAGTATACCACTGTAAACTTGATAGTGCGATCTACCGTGTTTAGGAGTGAAACTCATCAACTGTTTCTGTGCTCCACTCCAGAGGAGAAACACATCATCTATGTAACGGTTCCACTGTATTACATACTTATAGTGGCTCGATACATAGATGTGTTTCTCCTCTAATAGAGTCATTGTTAAATTTGCATAAGAACATGCCATGTGCGCACCCATGGCTGTTCCAATCTGTTGCTTATAGTATTTGTCTTTGAATAGAAAGTAATTTTCTCTGAGACATATTTCCAATAGTCTTATTATTAATTCTTTACATCCAACCGTATAATTGGTAGAAACTAATTTTTTCTTCACAGCTGCTATTCCCATATCATGTTATATTGAGGTGTAAAGTGCCATAACATCAAATTATACCAATATGTCATCTTCTTGGGGTGTTAATTGTGATAGTTTTTGAAGGAAATGACCTGTATCTTTTGTGTATGATTGCGCTTCTTTTGCTAAAGGTGCTAATATTTTTTCCAGGAAGATTCCCACATTGCTGAAAACTGAGTCAATTCCAGCAACAATGTGTCTTCCTGGTGGTTGTGTCAGTGACTTGTGTATTTTGGGAACTAGATAAAGCACAGGTGTCTTTGGGTATTTCATCATTAAGTAGTCATACATATCCTGAACTATTAGGCCTCCCCTCATGGCTAATCCCAACACATTTTTAAACATATTTTGTATTTCAAACTTTGGATCTTTTTGTAGTTCCTTATACACCTCAACATCTTGTAATTGCCTTTTTGCTTCTTGCACTATTTAACAAGATTTTTGTTTCTTGCATGAAATTGGGTGAATCGAATTGGAATTTTCATTTTGAGTTCAAAAATAATTTCCGAATTGCTTTCTTGTTCAAGAATTTTTATTAAATTTAGTATTAATATCGTCACAATAACATTAACATTTTCATTGGTATATTGCTTGTACATTTCAGGTTCCGTATTCATAAATCTTATTTATCTAACAATTATTAACTGTTGGGTCATTCCATGTCAAGTGAACCAATGATTATTACCTCTATATTTTTAATTCCTTTGAGATTTTGTTATTTGATAATAGCATGTCAGACAATGCAAAATGTGAAGAGAAACATTTTTTAAAAAATTTATTTTTTTTTAAATGATTTTCAAAGTTCGGAAAAAGTGTGAATTTCGCTGTTGCCTGCCTTTACGTTTCTCCTCATAACTAAGGCTAGGAATAAGATAGAGAGACAAAATAAACACCATTCTACTCAGAACTATACAAGCTTTCACCAGATATGTCACAAGAGGATCTTTGTTAATATTTTACCCATGTGATCGCAAGCGCAAAACTTTAAAACGTATTTCCGAAAAATCGGCGCGCTTTAAATATTTCAAAAACTGCCCATGTGTCTGCTTTGCTCTTAGCCACATCTGTACCAAATTTCAAGTTGGGATCGCAATGGGATCATATTTTAACATATTTTACTATTAATAGCGTCAATGGGTCATTCCATATCAAGTGATCTAAATATGAATATTTTTTTTTACCTGACGTCTTTAGATTTTTTTTTTTTTTTTTCCTTTATGAAGTACTACTTTAGTTAATTACAAATTAAAAGTTTGGAATTTTTTTCTTCATCAGTTAATTTTTTACAGATTTTTAAAGTTTAAAAAAAGGGTGAATTTTGGCCTGGTACGACTTTAAATTTTTTTATCTCGGGCTACAAATAAGATAGAGAAACAAAATAAACACCATTCTACTCAGAACTGTCCAGGCTTTCACCAGATATGTCACAAGAGTATATTTGTTAATTTTAATTTTTTACCTATGCGAATGCAAACGCAACATTTTGAAACGCATTTCCGAAAAAAACATTTTAATAAAAATTTTCCAAAACTGCCCATGTGTCTTTTATGCTCTTAGCCACATCTGTACCAAATTTCAAGTTGGGATCGTGATGGGATCATATTTTAAAATATTTAACTATGGTTAATCTCATTTTTATTAAATTTTGAAAAAACATATGAAAGACATACATTCAATCTTTTAACAAAATCTTGAGACATATAAAATATACAAAAAGAGAATTCACAAAGTTATTAGTAACTTTAAGATAAGCTGCAAATTTACTTTTGCGCTTATCTCTGGTGCAATATATACTACAATCTAAATATAATTCCAAACACTCAAGTATACAACCTTTCTCAGGGTTTTGAGATGTTCTGATGTCAAGGGGACAAGCAGCCCCAGCAGAATGATTTTTATTACTTGGCCCCTTCTAACAGGTTGACCACGTAAGTGGGTCATTACCCGTTGAGGCCTAGTTGGAATAGTCTAGCGACTGGTGTACCGGAAAGGAAGGCCGAAATATTAATGATCTACTCACAGCTCAGAGTTTTCGATACCTGTCTAATGTTCACTAGAATTCTGAAGGTATAGGCGTAGAAAGGAAATACCTAGACTGAATGTATCAGATGGGAAGAAAAGAGAGATAGAAAAGAAGAGAGAGAGAGAAGAGAAACAAAAACCATTAGAAAAAGTTATACTGGGAAAGAAAAGCCACGTAAGAAAAAAAGAAAAAAAGGAGGGGGGGGGGACGGGTGAGGTATGGGAAGGAGAAAGGGTACTCATCCCACTGGCTCCCCATCAGCCAGAGGTCGAGCCATATTATCTGTGCTGGAAAAGATACTCCTAAATTCTGCAGAGTCGTGAAAAAGAATCCATTCAACCCAAATCCCTAAGAATTTGTTCCGAGATCCCGACGCATCAGCTGCGAGCTCCTCCATTCGATATATGTCCATCAATTCTTTGAACCAATCAAGTAGAGATGGAGCCTGGCTTGATTTCCAGAACCTCGGGATCACAGCACGAGCAGCCGAGATGCAAAAGCGGAGAATATCCCTCTTCTATAGCCCAATAGGACCTGGAAAAATGGATAACATTGCCGATTCTGGGCAGCATTCGGCTTGTTTACCTGTTATCCGGGCGTATGCATTGAAAACCTCAGACCAGAACCGCCGGATTTCCCCACAACTCCACCAAATGTGTATCATTGTACCCTTCTCTTCCTCACAGCGCCAGCAGGTATCAGGGGTTCCAAGGAACATGTTCCGGAGTGTCGTCGGGCACAAGTACCATCTAGTGAGCAGCTTATAGCTTCTTTCTTGTGCAGAACAAGCGCTAGCTAGTGAGTGAGTAAATATAAAGCGTTTCTGCCAATTAGCTTCTGAAATGCTACACCCCAATTCCCTCTCCCAAGCACGTTGGAAGTAAAGGGTGCCCTGCTCTCTCATGGACCCTAAGGTCTGGTATAGAAATTATATTTTGCGCCTCGGTGGAGCCTCCAGTTGGAATAACCTCTCCAATACGTTGGGCGTCAATCTTACCCTGCAAGAGTGGTCAGCTGAATATAATTATGCTCTGTATTGGAAATTCGAATCACTTAAGAGGTCTCGTAGGTTCTTTGAGTTGTAGCTCTGCCATCGGGGGCAAACCACCACTGGACAGAGTCTGTCCTACTCGGGTGTCATCCACAATCCGCCAACATAAAAATCTCTGCCTGTCAAATCTGGGTGGGAAAGATGGGTTGGAAAAAAGGGGAGTCAAAGGGCTAAGGCTGTCGTTTAAGCGGAGGGTTTTCGTCACTAGGTGCCATACCTTCAAGGTGTTTCTGGTCATGTCTGTCAAAGGTACTAGGTCTGTGGAGTCTTTAGGGGAAATCCAAAGCAGGTGTTTCAGCGGAATCCCCAAACCCTCTTGCTCCACCCCTACCCATTTCTTGGAGGACGCATGATAATGCCAATCTAGAGCTCTAACAAGAGAGGAAGCCTCAAAGTACGCTCGTATGTTGGGTAGTCTAACCCCTCCTCTGGTCTCGGGCAAGGATAGGATATTCATTCGCAATCTGGACCTGTTGCCCCCCCAGACAAATCTAAGGATCATAGATTGCATTTTGGAGAGGAAACCTCTATCCAATAGAACAGGAACTGTCTGAAAAGTATATAAGAGTCGGGGCAAGACATCCATCTTGACTACGTTTATTCTCCCGAACCAGGATAGCTTTAATTGTCTATAGGAGGTAAATGCCGATTCCGCGTTAGTCAAAAGGGGTTGATAATTTAAATTGAATATTTGTTTAAGATCTTTTGGTATAAGGACTCCCAAGTACTTAATGGCTTCTACTTTCCATTTAAATGGGAACTGTTTAGATAGATGAGAAACCAATTCTCCAGGCAAAGAAATATTGAGTGCCTCGGTTTTGGAGCAATTCACTTTAAAGTTGCTCAATTGTCCGAACCGTTCAAACTCCATTAAGACCGAAGGGATGGAGACCAGGGCTGGGAGATGTAAAGTAGCAGGTCATCTGCAAATAAGGCTAATTTGTGATGACTCTGTCCCAGCTTGACCCCATGGACGCATTCATTGGACCTAAGTGCAAAATATTTAACTATTATAGTGTCAATTCAAAAGTCACCAAGAACACAATCAGTCATTTTTTCACAATTGCCCGTCAATAGTTTGAATTTGATATAAAGAAACATAGTCTTGTAACATCTCAAATGAAAGCTGTTACCGTTCTGAGTAAAATGACGCCTCTCCCACTTCATTATCTTATTTCTAGCCTGAGATACAAAAATGTAAAGTCGTACAAGGCCAAAATTCACCCTTTTTTTAAACTTTAAAAATCTGTAAAAAATTAACTGATGAAGAAAAAAATTCCAAACTTTTAATTTGTAATTAACTAAAGTAGTACTTCATAAAGGAAAAAAAAAAAAAAATCTAAAGACGTCAGGTAAAAAAAAATATTCATATTTAGATCACTTGATATGGAATGACCCATTGACGCTCTTACTAGTAAAATATGTTAAAATATGATCCCAATTGCGATCCCAACTTGAAATTTGGTACAGATGTGGCTAAGAGCACAGCAGACACATGGGCAGTTTTTGAAATATTTAAAGCGCGCCGATTTTTCGGAAATGCGTTTTAAAGTTTTGCGCTTGCGATCACATGGGTAAAATATTAACAAATATCCTCTTGTGACATATCTGATGAAAGCCTGGACAGTTCTGAGTAGATTGGTGTTTATTTTGTTTCTCTATCTTATTTCTAGCCCGAGATATGATAGAAAATGTAAAGCCATACCAGGCCAAAATTCGCACTTTTTTAAAACTTTAAAAATCTGTAAAAAATTAACAGATAAAGAAAAAAATTCAAAACTTTTTTTTTGTAATTAGATAAAGTTGTTCTTCAGATAGAAATTTTTTTTTAAAAATCTGAGGACGTCAGGGAAAAAAAATATTCATTTTTGGATCACTTGACATGGAATGACCCTGTTATTAACAATATAAGGTGAAAAAGAAAAGAGGGGGGAGAGGTAGTAAAGAAGAGGTGGGTGGGATTGTATTTTTGTTTTCAAACATCAGTTCAGTTCATGTTCCACAACAAGATAGTTCTTATTCGTTCTTATTCGTTATTCGAATGACTGTGTAGAGAAATAAATGTTCCATTGTTTCCATTTTTTTGTGCATCTTTTCTGTAGATTATTTCTTGCGGCATGTGTCCATTCGTAGGTATTATGTGTCGCTATTGTGTCAATCAAAGAAGTAAATGTCAGGGCGTTGGTTTCTTTTCATTTCTTTGTTATTAGGGTTTTGGCTGTTAGTAGGATGTGTACTACAAGTGCTCTAGATTGTATGGGGACCTCGTTGATGTTAATCAGTAGTAGAGCCAATTCTGGCGTTAGATTTATTTCTACTTCAACGATTTCGTTTATGAAAATTAGAATTTTTCCCCAGTAATCTTGTAGCAAGGGACAGTCCCAGAACATATGTACCATTGTTCCTAAATTGTCACAATTCCTCCAGCACTGAGAAGATTGTTTGTTGTCGAACTTGTGGATTCTTGTTGGCGTATAGTACCATCTTGTGGTGGTTTTATAAAAGTTCTCGATAAGGGATGCACTAGATATACTTTTGTATACAGTCCCAGGTTTCTAATAGGGTTGGTGTGTGGAGTTCTTTAGCCCAAACCTCCATAGCTGGTGATGTTATAATTTTAGAGTCTTGGTTAAATTCTGAATATATGTTTTTTAGTGTCCAAAATAATTTTGTTTGTCCAAACCGGATTAGTTGCGTTACATTATGTGGTAGATTGAACTTATTGTTGATCTTATCAAAGAGTTGTCTTATCTGGTTCCAGTTCTTCCCTGGATAAATTGAAGTTAAATTGAAGTTGTGGAAGTGGCAATAGATGGTTTTCATTGTCCATTATATCGGCCAAGGTTTTTATCCCTTTGTCCCTCCATGTTTGAGTCTTAATATTAGTTGCAAAAGCTGTTAACACGTCTATTGGTATCCACCCCTGAGACATCTTTGGTTGAGAAATTGTTGAGGTTGCTACTAGTGTTCTCCATGAACGAATTGTGGCTTTAAGTATTGGTTCTTTTGGTCATTTTTTGTTCTTATCACAGAGATAGGCAAGGAGACACCACCTGAGGTCCTCCATTTGTCGATTAGCTTTTTCTAATTCTACCCATCTTGGCTTATTACTATTTTCCCACCATTTTTGGCTAAGTTTGACCATTGTGGAATTGTAGTAGGCAGAAATATTTGGGACTGCCAGTCCTCCCTTGCTTTAAATTTTTTCTATTGTGACTAGAGAAACCCTTGGCTTTTTCCCTCCCCAAATAAATTTGGAGAGTTGCAATTGTAGTTTCTTGCACCAAGTTTGTGTTACGTGTAGTGGGATCGATCTGAAGATATAGAGTATTTTAGGTAGAATGAATAACTTGTAAGCTTCAATTTTCTCTATCCAAGAGAGTTCAGTTTTGGAGATCTGGGTAATGTCATTCTGTATTTTTTTGTACAGTAACTGTAGATTTGTTTCGTAGACACTATTAATTGATTTAGTAATGGTTATACCCAAATAATTTAAATTATCTGCTTCCCAATTGAAGGGTGTATTTTGTCGTAAGGTGTCAATAGTTTGTTTTTTCAAGTTGAAGTTTAACACCTGGGTTTTTTCAATATTTATTTTGTAACATGAAATGCTTGCAAATTCTTGCATTGTTGATAGAAGATTGGGTATGGAGGATGTTGGATTGGAAAGAGTTAAGATAATATCATACGCACATAAGCATATTTTATGGTCATTCTGATTTATATTTATACCACTTATATCTGGGTTTGTCCTCATTTTCTGGGCTACTGGTTCAATAAATAGGTTAAATAGAGATGGGGAGAAAGGGCAACCTTGTCTTGTTCCATTAGACAATGGAAACGGATCAGAGAGGTGATTGTTGGTAAGGATTCTCACTGATGGGTTTATATAAAGGGCTCTGATGGTGTTCAGGATATTCCCTCGAAAACCAAACTTTTGGAGTACCTCAAAAAGGTAACTCCAGTGGACTCTGTTGAATGCCTTTTCGGCATCGACAGAGACTATTACCGTCGGGTTGTTTGTGATTTCTGAGTGCGATATTAAGTTTGCGTCTGCCGAATTTCTATTTTGTGTGAATCCTACTTAGTCGTTCGTTACCAAATTTGGTAGTATGTGCTGTATTCTTGAGTTAATGGTTCCTGTGATTATTTTTAGATCTGTGTTCAATAGAGAAATGGGTCTGTAGTTAGATACTATATCTTTATCTCCTTTATTCTTAGGGATGACTGAGATTATTGGCTTGTAACATTTCTTGAGGTACCGTATGTTCATTATTAGTTAGGGAGTTTATTAATTTCGTTAGGTAGGGTGTGAGTATGGTTTCGTTATTCAAATAATATTCGTTTTGTATACCATCTTGTCCCGGTGCTTTACATTTGCTTAGAGAATTTATTGTTTGTGAAATTTCTTTTTCTGTATAGGGTATGTTAAGGACTGAGAGTTCTTCTTCTGAGAGTGATGGAAGTGTAATCTCATCCAGGAATTTTTTAATGTTTGATAATAAAGGTTTAGTTTCTGAAATATCATTTTTTAGGTTATACAGGTTCCAGGAAAATACTGCAAAGATTTTTGAAATTTCTAGTGGGGTCTTTTTAATCTGGCCATCTCTATTTTTAATTTGGTGTATATTGGTTTTAGATCTGTGAATTTTAATAAGGTTTGCAAAGGTTTTAGTTGGCTTATTGATATTTGAGTAAAAGTTGGATTTAGTTAGTCTAACAATTCTGTCATAGTCGTATGTTAGTAAGGATCTAAGTTCAGTTCTAAGTTTCAGCAGATTCTGATGTTTGGCGTCTGTGGGGTTTGAAATGATGTCCTCCTCTAATAAATTGATTTGTTGAGTAATTTTTTTTGTTTTGCTTTGAAGTGACTTCTTTTGTTGTGCATTGAGTTGTATCAAGATGCCTCTCATTACTGCTTTATGTGCTGTCCATAAGGTTGTTATGGATATGTCCTTGGTGTTGTTTACTTTAAAATAATACTGTAATTCTTCTTGGATTCTTTTTTATACTGGGTGGTGTGAGAATAAGTAGGAATTAGCTCTCCATGGTGAGTTGTTATTGAAAGGGGGTTGATAGATGTTTCAAAGATTATGGGTGAGTGGTCTGACCACGTTCTTTGTAGGATGTTAATTGATTTAATTTTATGTAATGAATGGATATTTGTCAGCACTAGGTCAATTCTTGAGAATGTTTTATGAACATTTGAGTAATGGGTGAATTCTATGGAGGATGCATGTAGGCATCTGAACACATCAAAAAATTCTTCATTTTTAATGAGACCATCTATCTGTGTGTTTGTGTTTCTGGTTTTGTTGGATGAATCTAGAAGAGGGTTAGGTACCGCGTTAAAATCACCGAAGACTAGAAGTGTGCCTTTCTGATATTCCTGAATTGTTTTAAAGAAACGTTTTATAAATGTAGTTTGGCCTTTGTTGGGCGCATAAATATTTGCTAGTGTGTATATCGCATCATTTAACTTACAAACAAGTATTATGAATCTACCTTCAGAGTCTTTGATAACATTGATCTCTTCAAATTTTAGTGAGTCTTTAATGATAATTGCAACTCCTGCTCTTTTCTTGTCGTTCGACGAGAGATATATGTGTGGATATTTTTTGTTACTGAATTTTGGTTGCTTCCCTTCTGCAAATCTTGTTTCTTGAATACCCGCTATGTCCACATGGTTGGTAGTTATTTCTTTCCCGACATGGAAACGTTTTTTGTGGTGAATTTAGTCCATTTGCGTTTATGGTCATGAACTTGATGGTCATTGTTGTATATGATTATCGGTTTTGCTGTGGTATGATGAAGCTATAGGCTAGGATAGGGCTAAGAAGGTAAGGAAGAAGAAGAAGAAGAGAAAAAGGAAAAAGATAAAACTAGGTCTAATTAAATTTAAGTCTTTCAGAGAAGGAAGTGTTCAGTGTGTACAGTTATAAAACTTCCTTATTAGGCTCGTGTTTGGGCCTTAGGTGCATTTAGTTTCAGACCAATCATGTTGCTGAAGGGTGAATTAGTCACTAATATGAAGATTTTTTAGTGTCCTGAGTCCTATTTCGGAGTCTTCTATTGTGATATTTTTCTGTTTTATGTACAAATATAATGCAGTTTGAGGATCTTCCCCATCTATAGATGATCTGTTTTTTCCGCAGGATTTCTGTGATGGGTTTTAGGGTTCTTCTTTTTTGCATAGTATCTTTTGAGATGTCCAAGAAAACTTTCAGATTTTCGTAGGGAGATGGCAGTTGATTTTTTTGTCTGGTATACTTGTTGATTTTTTCTTTGGTCTCGTAAAAGGTGAATCTCACTATAACGTCTCGTGGTATGTCTTCTGGTAAGCGTTGTGGTCTTGGGAGCCTGTGTGCTCTTTCGATGGAACTCTCTATTTCTGGTAAGGAGTAGTGATGGGCGAATCCTAAATTACTCGGAATCGCTTGACTCTAGCGAGTCCGAGCCCGGGACTCGCTACTCGTTGCGAGTCTAGCGAGTCCAATGTTAATGAATGGGGAAGCGAGTAATAGCGAGTAGTGTGCGATTTACAAATCACAGATGTGTCTCGGAAGCTTCAGCCTGAAGCAATCCTAGTTTTGCCATTGATTTGCATTGGACTCGTTTACTTTGCAAGTAATCGCTGGGAAACTCGCACAGATAAGAGTCCTGTCTGCTCTGTGTGCTGGCTGCCGCAGCTCCAGGGTCCTAGAGCCCGCCTGCTGCCTGATGTAGCAGAGCTGAGATTGTTCCCAGTCTGCTCATTCCCTGTGCATAGACATCTATATCTATACACAGGGATGAGCAGAGAGGACATCGCATTTTGGACTGCGTCGGACGGAAGAGGATTTTTTAAATTAAAGATGGAGTCCCTAATGGCTTTTTTTTTTATTTCTAATAAAAATTTTTCTCTGTGTTATGTTTTTTTTTTAAACAATTTAATAGAAATTCATGGCGGTCATGTCTAATATTGGCGTGACCGCCATAAATTTCGGGCTTAGGGCCAGCTGATAATACAAAGCTGGCCCTAACCTCTTTATTACCCAGCGTGCCACCGCCACCAGGGCCGCTGGAAGAGCGGGGTTCAGCGCCAGAGGATGGCGCTTCAATGAACGTGCCATCTTCTGGGGCGGCTGCGGGCTGCAATTTGCAGCAGGGGGTGCCCAGAAAGCTTGGGCATCCCTGCGCTGCGGATTCCAGCCCCCAGCTGCTTAGCTGTACCTGGCTAGACATAGAAATTGCGCGGAGCCCCACGCATTTTTTTAAAATTATTTCATGAAATTCATGAAATAATTAAAAAAAAGGGCTCCCCTATATTCTTGTGTCTGGCCAGGTACAAATAGGCACCTGGGGGTTGGGGGCAGCCCGTCGCTGCCTGCTGGATCTGGCTGGTTCCAGAAATACGGCGAAGCCCATGTAATTTTTTTTCTGAAAAATCAATAAAACAATCCTAAAAAAGGGACTGCATCTTTTTTAACCCCTCGCCCATGGTCCAGGGGTTAATAAAGATGCAGTCCCTTTTATTCACGTTGTTTTATGGATTTGTCAGAAAAAAATTTCACGTGGGCTTCGCCGTATTTCTGGAACCAGCCGGATCCAGCAGACAGCGACGGGCTGCCCCCAACCCCCAGGTGCCTATTTGTACCTGGCTGGACACAAGAATATAGGGGAGCCCTTTTTTTTAATTATTTCATGAATTTCATGAAATAATAAAAAAAAAATGCATGGGGCTTCGCGCAATTTCTATGTCTAGCCAGGTACAGCTAAGCAGCTGGGGGCTGGAATCCGCAGCGCAGGGATGCCCAAGCTTTCTGGGCACCCCCCGCTGCAAATTGCAGCCCGCAGCCGCCCCAGAAGATGGCGCGTTCATTGAAGCGCCATCCTCTGGCGCTGAACCCCGCTCTTCCAGCGGCCCTGGTGGCGGTGGCACACTGGGTAATAAAGGGGTTAATACCAGCTTTGTTATACAAGCTGGTATTAAGCCCGAGATTCTTAATGACAGGCCACGTTTGACCCAGCCACTAAGAATCTCCAATAAAGGGTTAAAAAAACACAACACAGAGAAAATTTTTTATTTGAAATAAAAAAAAAAGCCATTAGGGACTCCATCTTTAATTAAAAAAATCCTCTTCTGTCCGACGCAGTCCAAAACGCGATGTCCTCTCTGCTACATCCCCTGTGCATAGATATAGATGTCTATGCACAGGGAATGAGCAGACTGAGAACAATCTCAGCACTGCTACATCATCTCTGTGAGCAGGCGGGCTCTAGGACCCTGGAGCTGCGGCAGCCTGCACAGAGAAGACAGCTGGACTCGGCTCGCAAACTAACAGCAGTTACTTTGCGAGTTTCCCTGCTATCACTGGCACAGTAGCCGAGTCTAATGCAAGTGAAAGGCAATCCTAGTTTTGTCAGCGTTTGCCATTGATTTGCATTGGACTCGTGCGAGTAAACGCTGGGAAACTCGCAGTGTACCGAGTCCTGCGAGTCCCTTACTACTCGCCAAGTAACGAGTCCTAGCGAGTAGATTCGCCCATCCCTAGTAAGGAGGGTTATAATTTTCTGATGAGGGTTTTGATGTAAGGTATCAATTCCTGAGGATTAACCGATTCCGGGATACCTCTTATTTTTAAATTTGATCTACGATCATGGTCCTCCCTATCTATTATCCTGTTGGTTAGATTTTTTATTTCGTTCTTTGCTTTGGTTAGTTCTGTGTATTGAGATTTTATTTCTTGTTTAAGTTCTTCCACTTCTTTTTCTTTCATGTCCATTCTAGTATTTATTGCATTAATAGATGTCTTAACTTTAGAGGACTGTTCTTTAATGTCTTCTCTTAATGAGGATAAAAGTGTAAGGAAGAAGTCCCTGTCTGGTGGGTGTCCGGTTTCCGAGTTGGACGACTGGTTTGTTTCTTCTTGGGTAACCTTTATTTTTTGACTAGCTGGGCTCCTTATTTGTGATTGGTTCCCTTCGTTTTCACTTTGTTTGGTTCTATTATGAGAAGTTGAGCCAATTTCTTTTCTTTATGAGCTGGTGTCCGTGGGCTCAAAAACCATGAGATCCCCTATGAAGTCTTCCTTTTCAGATTTTTTGGTATCTTGATGGGATTTGTCTTTATTTTTAGTAGTTTTGTTTGGGCTATAGGTAGAAGCCGGTATTTTACTCTTGGCATTTGTATTGTTAGATTACATTTTTTGGTCAGTTGGGTTCTGATTTAGGTTTCCTCTAAGTCTTGAAGGCATGACTTTCTGTCAAATAAGATCTTGTAAACAATCTCACTTGGTTGTTGTGGTTAATTACCTCAGAATATCTCAATTGATTGATTAACAGAAGTTGTATCTTTATAGTTTGGTGTTGTATCCTGTTTCTGCGAAGCTGGGGTACGTTGGGGACCCAGTAGTCCCACTTGCTAGTAGTCCTCTTCCTGCTGAGTGGGGCTTCTTTGATCTGGGTTAGTTTGTGTTAAGTTCTTTGGGTGCTGCTCTCCTCTTAGTTTAATAGGGTTATTATTGGATTGTGGTAACCTAGATCAGCTGTTTCCCACAGCTGATCTATGCTTATTAAGCTTTTATTTATATTGTCTTTGCCTATGATTTAATCCTTGTGGTGCGGTTACAGCAGCTTCCTGCAGCTCCAATTGCTTTTCTGCCTCTTAGCTTGTGTGTCCTATTTTAGCTGCCTGTGAGTGATATCATAGAAGGGGTGTGCATTAACTGGCGCAGACTTCTTTCTTTTCCGCCAGCCGCCGTTGTGAAAATAGTGCCCGCTTATTTGGAGCATTAGGGCTCGGTAAGGAGACGAGACCGTGCGGTCTAACTCACCAGAGTCTCCGTGCTCACCAGTCGTTCTCCCGGGCTCCGTCCTCCTCCTCTTCACCGCGGTGGGCGTGCGCACTTCTCCCTCTGACGCCTCCGGTCGGCGTCGGCTCTGTGTTGCGGCTCCCGGAGTCCTGGTATTCCTGCACTAATCCCCTATGGGTTTCCAGATCCTCTGAATGTCCACTTGTAGGCTCTGTGGAGATGCGGCGCACTACTTCTCCTCTTCTCTCAGGGCCAAGATGGCGCTGGGTCAGTGTGTTTGCAGGTGTGAGGCTGCTTATTTGCTTTTTGTCTTCACTGCTGGACCGATTTGCAACTAAATCACCCTATGTGGGCTTGGGGCATTCCTCTGGTGATCCAATTGATTTGGTGGGTTTAATGTCCGTTTTAGACAACAAATCCGTCGCTTTTCTTTTTAAAGCACCTGAGCTCCTGTAAATGCGTATCTACATGGGGCTGCAGGCCACGCCTACTTGTCCGAATTGCTTTCTTACATAAGAAAAATACAATTATGTGTATACATTGAATACTGTCAAAATCGTAGTGGCATGTGATTTTCTGAATGCAAAAGTCAGCAACAGCGATCAAGTTTAGAAATGTTTTGCCATTGGTTTTCATTTATAATCACTGTTTCATGATTCCAATAATAGTCAGCCTGCATCAAGTGACTTCGCCTTCCCTTGTACTGAAATTAAGCCACCTTTCACCATGTTCATCACTTACAGCGCCTAGGTCTGGTGGGAAAAAGTCCAGATGTGAGTGAAGGAAATGTATTTTAAGTGACATGTTGCACTTCATTGACTTATAAGCCTGAAGACTTTCAACCTGTTCAGCATAGTCTGGTGCATTGTAGTTGTCTAGAAAGTTGAATACCACGTTCTTCAAGGCTGACCATGCGACATGTTCTGCACCATGCAGAAGACCATTAAAGTTACTATGGTTTACAAGCTCTGGGATTTGTGGGCCAATGAAAACACCCTCTTTTATCTTGGCATCACTGATGCGTGGAAACATCTGTCGCAAGTAAGCAAAGGCTTCAGGTTGCTTGTCCATTGCTTTGACAAAGTTCTTCATTAATCCCAGTTTGATGTGTGAAGGCAGAAGGAATATGATCTTTTCATCTACCAATAGTTTATGTTTAAGATGCTTCTGTCCTTGAATCAATTTATTGTGTGATGGCCAGTCCTTCCTGATATAATGCGAATCTCTTGTGCTACTGTCCCATTCACAAAGGAAATAACAGTACTTAGTGTATCCTAGCTGTAAACATATTAAAATTGCAACTACCTTTAGATCACCACATATATTTGTACCTTGAGTATTGAATGTGATTGAGCAGAAGCTGTATATTCTCATAGGTCTCCTTCATATGAACGGCATGCCTGATAGGTACCTGGGAGTACACAACTAACGCAGGAAACAGAAAAAAATGTAAAATTTGTTGACCAGTGTAATGTGGCAAGGCTGAATACACAAAGGACGTTTACTGACTAACTGATAATCATAGATAACACATATATAGGACATGTAGAAATACAAAAATGGCCTTAACTTATGTTACCATTCACCAATGTTTGATGTTTGAAGTCCATTTCTTCCATATTTTGACCCATTTCTGAAAATGCTGAGAATGTCACCAATTAATTCTGTGTATGTAGATAGATATGTAGTATACAAGTATTATTCTTCTATTGCTGCATTATTTCTTTGAAAATAAGCAGTTTATTAGCCATATCATTTGAATACAATGTTTGATATCTACTTACCTGTCTTGAATTATTTTAATTTTTACTCTTTTTAAGGCCATGTTCAAACATTAATTATTTGGTAAATATTTTTCATCAGTATTTGAAAGCCAAAACTTTGTAAGGTATCAAGGTAAGCCAGAATGAATGGCATATGTGGTGCACAAGTTTTTATATACCGTATATACTCGTGTATAAGCCGAGTTTTTCAGCCCAAAAATTGGGCTGAAAAGTCCCCCCCTCGGCTTATACACGGGTCAATACGGTATGCTGTGGGGGGGGAGCTGTGACCGGGGGCTGGAGGAGGCAGGAGGGGGCTGCGGTGACCGCAGGCGGTCACGTGGGGCCGCCTCATTAGTGCAATGAATATGCACGGCATCCCCCTGTCCATCAGTGGCGGGGGGATGCCGTGCATATTGCACTACACAGCCCCCTCTCCTTAATATGCGTCCCGCAGTAGTAATAAACAGCCCCCCCCTCCTTATCATGTCCCCCCCGGCTGCGGCAGCTGTGAAAATAACAAACAGTTTATACATCACCTTCCGACGCAGGTCTCCGCTCCTCCGGTCCTCAGCATCTCCGCTCGCCGGCTTCTTCTTCCTTGTTGTGCCGGTGTCATGTGACCGGGCGCAGGAGATGACGTCATTTCCTGCGCGCGGTCACAAGCCGGCACATCAAGGAAGAAGAAGCCGGCGAGCGGAGATGCTGAGGACCGGAGGAGCGGAGAGCTGCGTCGGAAGGTGATGTATAAACTGTTTGTTATTTTCACAGCTGCCGCAGCCGGGGGGGACATGATAAGGAGGGGGGGGCTGTTTATTACTACTGCGGGACGCATATTAAGGAGGGGGGGCTGTGTACTAACACTGGGGCTGCTGGATACTACACTGGGGCTGTATATACCTCTGGGGCTGCTGTATACTACCACTGGGGCTGTATATACCTGTGGGGCTGCTGTATACTACACTGAGGCTGTATATACCTCTGGGGCTGCTGTATACTACCACTGGGGCTGTATATACCTGTGGGGATGCTGTATACTACACTGGGGCTGTATATACCTCTGGGGCTGCTGTATACTACCACTGGGGCTGTATATACCTGTGGGGCTGCTGTATACTACCACTGGGGCTGTATATACCTGTGGGGCTGCTGTATACTACACTGGGGCTGTATATACCTCTGGGGCTGCTGTATACTACCACTGGGGCTGTATATACCTCTGGGGCTGCTGTATACTACCACTGGGGCTGTATATACCTGTGGGGCTGCTGTATACTACCACTGGGGCTGTATATACCTGTGGGGCTGCTGTATACTACCACTGGGGCTGTATATACCTCTGGGGCTGCTGTATACTACCACTGGGGCTGTATACTACCTCTGGGGCTGCTGTATACTACCACTGGGGCTGCTGTATATACCTTTGGGACTGCTGTATACTACCTCTGGGGCTGCTGTATACTACCTCTGGGGCTGCTGTATACTACCTCTGGGGATGCTGTATACTACCACTGGGGCTATATACTACCTCTGGGGATGCTGTATACTACCACTGGGGCTGTATATACCTCTGGGGCTGCTGTATACTAACTACTGGAGCTGCTGCTGTATATACCACTGGGGCTGCTGCTGTATACTACCACTGGGGAGGCTGCTGTATACTACCATTGGGGGGCCTGTATACCACACTGCTGGGGGCTGTATACCTGTGCTGGAGTCCACCCTCGGCTTATACACGGGTCAATAGGTTTTCCCAGGTTTTGGGGGCAAAAGTAGGGGGGTCGGCTTATACACGGGTCGGCTTATACACGAGTATATACGGTACTTTTTCTTTGATTGTTCCACTCCTGATTTGGGCTACCAAACACTGATGTAAAATATTGATTATATACTGAACGGGTGAACGTGGTCTTAGGTAGACACTTTGTAGTGGAAAAATTGTCTACTGCACTTGGCACATTATTGTGTTATTTGACTAATTTAATTCTGTTTCTTTATATTTTATAGCTGATCACTAAACCTTCTGTATTTTCCATCTTAAGGCAATTTTTGTATTTCTGTACATCCTATCTATGTGTTATTTATGATTACCAATGAGTCATTGAACTTAATTTGTTTATTCAGCCTTGCTACATTAGCTGTGTTTATGATGTAATACTTTTTTGACGCACATTATTGTGTTTTTAATTATATTTTCTTCAATAAATATATTGCTGACAACGTTTTCCTGTGTGTCCTGGATAAGCGCACTCCCTGGGGCTTTCTGTGAAGCTGTATCCATAGTAAACAGCGGGTTTCTATGGATCAGTGTTCATAGAAAGCACCCGATGTTAGCAGTCAACGTTACAGCAGGCTGGGCTCTGCTGTAACATCATCCGTCTAACGTGGATGACCTTTTAAGTGTGGCCCTAGACTGAGACTACATGCTTAATGACTGATGCCTTGACTAGATCACACAGTGGGGATCATCTGACTTACAAAATGACTTCAGAGCTACCTCACCTTTAGCATCTTCACTAGAATTCTGCTGTGTCTCCATTGCCTTAAATATTCCAGTTCCTTACCAAGATTTTGCAGATGTATTTTATAAACAGAAGGCTGAGATATTTCTTCCACATACAGTTAGGGCCAGAAATATTTGGACAGTGACACAATTTTCTCAAGTTGGGCTCTGCATGCCACCACATTGGATTTGAAATGAAACCTCTACAACAGAATTCAAGTGCAGATTATAACGTTTAATTTGAAGGGTTGAACAAAAATATCTGATAGAAAATGTAGGAATTGTACACATTTCTTTACAAACACTCCACATTTTAGGAGGTCAAAAGTAATTGGACAAATAAACATAACCCAAACAAAATATTTTTATTTTCAATATTTTGTGGCGAATCCTTTGGAGGCAATCACTGCCTTAAGTCTGGAACCCATGGACATCACTAAACGCTGGGTTTCCTCCTTCTTAATGCTTTGCCAGGCCTTTACAGCCGCAGCCTTCAGGTCTTGCTTTTTTGTGGGTCTTTCCGTCTTAAGTCTGGATTTGAGCAAGTGAAATGCATGCTCAATTGGGTTAAGATCTGGTGATTGACTTGGCCATTGCAGAATGTTCCACTTTTTTGCACTCATGAACTCCTGGGTATGCTTGGGGTCATTGTCCATCTGTACTATGAAGCGCCGTCCAATCAACTTTGCAGCATTTGGCTGAATCTGGGCTGAAAGTATATCCCGGTACACTTCAGAATTCATCCGGCTACTCTTGTCTGCTGTTATGTCATCAATAAACACAAGTGACCCAGTGCCATTGAAAGCCATGCATGCCCATGCCATCACGTTGCCTCCACCATGTTTTACAGAGGATGTGGTGTGCCTTGGATCATGTGCCGTTCCCTTTCTTCTCCAAACTTTTTTCTTCCCATCATTCTGGTACAGGTTGATCTTTGTCTCATCTGTCCATAGAATACTTTTCCAGAACTGATCTGGCTTCTTGAGGTGTTTTTCAGCAAATTTAACTCTGGCCTGTCTATTTTTGGAATTGATAAATGGTTTGCATCTAGATGTGAACCCTTTGTATTTACTGTCATGGAGTCTTCTCTTTACTGTTGACTTAGAGACAGATACACCTACTTCACTGAGAGTGTTCTGGACTTCAGTTGATGTTGTGAATGGGTTCTTCTTCACCAAATAAAGTATGCGGCGATCATCCACCACTGTTGTCATCCGTGGACGCCCAGGCCTTTTAGAGTTCCCAAGCTCACCAGTCAATTCCTTTTTTCTCAGAATGTACCCAACTGTTGATTTTGCTACTCCAAGCATGTCTGCTATCTCTCTGATGGATTTTTTCTTTTTTTTCAGCCTCAGGATGTTCTGCTTCACCTCAATTGAGAGTTCCTTTGACCGCATGTTGTCTGGTCACAGCAACAGCTTCCAAATGCAAAACCACACACCTGGAATCCACCCCTGACCTTTTAACTACTTCATTGATTACAGGTTAACGAGGGAGATGCCTTCAGAGTTAATTGCAGCCCTTAGAGTCCATTGTCCAATTACTTTTGGTCCCTTGAAAAAGAGGAGGCTATGCATTACAGAGCTATGATTCCTAAACCCTTTCTCCGATTTGGATGTGGAAACTCTCATATTGCAGCTGGGATTGTGCACTTTCAGCCCATATTATATATATAATTGTATTTCTGAACATGTTTTTGTAAACAGCTAAAATAACAAAACTTGTGTCACTGTCCAAATATTTCTGGCCCTAACTGTAGTTTGCTTGATTATGTCTTACTCCTATTTGCAGATTGTGATCCGCTTGGAGAAGGGAACTCATCCATTATCTATTTTAGGCTAGGGTCAGATTTGCGTCTGGCCCGTAGCCTGCCGGATCCAGCAGAATCTTAGTTTCTGGACAGAGCAGCAGGTAACGCTATGCACCACCTGTCTAATCACTATAGTAACCGGATGGTTACCACAGCTGCCGGCTCCACAGAGATCTCCAGGGTATGTGCTTTTGCAAAGCACACAGGAAAACGCTGCAAACTGTGTTTCCTGTGCACTCTCCAAAAGCGCATACCCTGGAGATCTCTGTGGAGCCGGCAGCTGCAGTAAGCATCCGGTTACCATAGGGATAGATAGCCTGGTGGTGCATAGCTTTACCTGCTGGTAACGCTATGCACTGCTCCGTGACAAAACTAAGTTTCTGCCGGATCCTGCAGGCTAGGGGCCAGATGCAAGTCTGACCCTAGCCTTACATTATGAAGAATCAGGAAAGGGAATTCTGAAAATCTACTTTAGTATAGAGTCAATAGTTTGGCAGAAATATTGACTTATGATATGATGGATTGTTTCTAAGGTGCTTATGTAGTATCTGAACTACATCCCAAAAAACATCATAAATAGTTTCAACTTGGCACATATAGAAGTTGGCACAATTTTGGACTTTCCCATCATTTTATCCTGAGGGGAGTTTTATCTCCACTTGAGAAGCCAAACTCCCATCTAGGTCAGGTCAAACATTGCTCAGTATTGCACAAACAAGGATGTTATGGAGATAGGTGATATCAACTAATGTATATTCAAGAAAGGAGTTCAAAATTAAAAGAAATGTAACAATTTCTTTTACAGTTTCTCCTTAGTAAAAAACAAAGATGGGTCTCTAAGACCATGCAGATGCTATTTAGGTCTGAATGAAATTACCCTCACAGTTTATGAATTATTTGACTGGATTAATTATGCTAACATCTTTACCAAATTAGATCTACATGGAATTTAATACCAAAACCTCATTAAATGGAATACTACGTTCAACACCCAGGGTGGCCATTGTGCATATCTTGTAATGCCTTCAGGATTTTATAACACAATAGCAGTATTCTAGCACTTAAAGAAACCTTTTATGATGTCCTCCACAAGTACATTCTAGTCTATTTGGATGATCATATCTTCTCCACAGACATGAACTCACATCATCGTCATGTCCGTGGCATTCTAAAAAGCTTGAAGCAAACCTATACGTATGCCAAGCTGTAAAAATGTATCTTTGACCATCATAAAGAGCCATTTTTGCATACATATATCATCTCATTTGGATGTCTGCATTTGTTACAAAGGAAGTTCCAGCTATTTTGTATTGGACATAAAACAATAGTCCCAACAACACCCTCCAAACATTACTTGACTTTGCGAAATTTAAAAATTACTCTACAGTAGTAGCTTCTCTTATGGTACTCATGGCACAATTCTCAAAACTGACCGGATTCTACTGTAAAAATTTTCCAAGAACACAATTCTTGTTTTTGCACTGCTTCAGTCCAGCACCACCATGATGCTTTTAACAATTGAGTTTATAAATCATTAGGAAAGTATCCCTTTATCAGCATTTGGTCGAGAGCCTTGTTTTCATTTGAAATTAACTTCAATGGTGCTGACTGGTGGTGTCCCAAGCAAGGACAATCTTACTGCTGAAAGTATACAACTCTTTCTTTACAAATTTTGTAACTCCTCCTTCTACACGTCTTGCACCTTTGATGTAGGACTTTATGTATTTAGGCACCTCTTTTTCTGAGGAAGTTTATTACATCATCATATTTAATACATTTACTACCAATTAAAACCATGAACTAGGAACTTTACTTTAGGAAAATTATTATTAATAATAATCATATATACTCTGCCATGTTTTATGTAACATAGCTCTATAATTTTTTATTTCAATCCTGTAGCTAAAGTTATAATAAAGATTGATTATTTCATGTATGTCTGTGGTAGTCATTTTTATAGGTTCATATACTATGTATCTAGTAGCCTCGTCGTTATCAGAGAAAAATAGCAAACTTTAATTATTATCTTAAAGGGGAATTCCAGAGAGATTAAAAAATTGTAAACTGTCCCTGCCCTCCAACATGTGGAAGCAGAGCTGGGGAACTACAATTCTAGGATCTACAGTTAACTTACAAATCAATAAAATCATATCTGCTCCTCAGCTCTCACCCCTCCGTTTGGGGACAGAGTAATTCAGCCTCATGCTGTAGCAGAGAACAGGAGGTATGTCGGGTTATGGACCCTGGGGGTTCCAGGATTATCTTACATTCCTGCCCACTCACACGTCTATGTGAACATAGGGCATGGCAGGGGCATGGCTGCTGGCCCAATGGTCACACTGCAATCCTGCCCCTGATGTAAAATCCTATGTAATGTATGAACAGGGGTGTTCTCACTTCAAATAGCAGTCATGTCACCAAGCAGATTTAAGTACATGCTGTGATCTTCGGCTGTACAATGGCGCATAATGTCTAGTGTCATGTATCAGGCTAGGAGTAGAGGCAAAGCACTACATCATTGATTGATTCAGCACTTCCATGACCTCCCCTACCATGTATCAACTTGGTACCTTCCTGTCCCATTAATCTTTAGCACTATACATGACTGAATTCCTCTGTCCCTAAAGGTTGGGGGTGAGTTCAGAAAAGCAGATATGATTGTATTGATTTATAAGCTATTTATACATCATAGAATTGTAGTGGCCAGCTCTGCTTCATCATGTAGGAGGGCAGGGACAGTCCAAATTTTTTATTTCTCTATATTTCACATTTAAGTCCAAGTTTCCATGTAGTGTAAATCCTGTGGCGGGGAGGGGGAGGGAGTTTACAGAAACTGTTGCATCTAACAGTCAAAGCAAAATGTATGAGATATATCATAACTCCTGCCCACTATGCGCATAAAGACATTTTAATGCTTGTTTTGTTTAGCACACTTTTTCTCAATAAGCTTTAACGGGGATCAAGAAAAAAACATGTATAAATGCATGTAGAGTCCATACTGTATAGACAAGCTGCATACTTAAGTGTACAATATAACCTTCACTGTATTAACAAAAAAACACATTAGACAACACTGCATCAAAAGCAAATCAAATCAAGAACAAAATGCATCATAAAAAGTCAGCCAAAACCAAATAATCACAGAATATTACTATTACATATTGTAGTACAAACAAAAAAATTAACAAAAAAAAACAGCATTTATGTTACATGTGAACACGTCTTAAAGGGAACCAGTCAGGTCGATTTAGGCTCCAAAGCTATGACTACCTGTCCCTGTAGCTTCCAAGCACATCCCTAACCATCCCTGTCTGCCCTAACAGTGTCCTATATTGACTTTGAAAAATGAGTTTGTTACTCACATTTTCCCGTCATTGCAGCATCCAGTCTCCGGTGTGTGGAGACTGACTGGGCATTCCCCTGGCGTCCATCTCCCCTCCTGGCTTTTGCTAGCATGCCCTACTGGGCGTGAGAAGAGCTTCCCCTGGCGTGCCTCTGACTCCATTGGAAGGTCCCGCTTTTGTGTACGCCGTTCCCACAGCTGCGGGTACGTGACTTCAGCATCTGCGCATTTGCACAGCCATCATAATTAATTTTCCCGCCTCTTTGAATAATGCGGCAGCGACTGCGTCATTTCCGATTCTGCACACTGTGCAGATGTCGAAATGACGTCACCGGCAAATCCGGAGCACGTCATTAAAAGAGGCGGGACAAGTATGGCTCGGATGTCTGCAAAGTGCGCAGAAGCTGAAATGACACGGCCACTGCCGCGTCATTCAAGGAGGTGGGAAAATAAAATATGATGGCTGCGCAAATGCGCAGATTCCGGAGTCACGCACCCGCAGCCGGGGGAGCGACGTACACAAATGTGGGACCTTCCAATGGAGTCGGGAGCATGCCAGGGGGTTCTCTTCTCACGCCCAGAAGGGCGTGCTAACAAAAGCTAGGAGGGAAGATGGAGGCCAGGGGAATGCCCAGTCAGTCTCCACGCACTGGAGACTGGATGCTACAGTGACGGGGAAATGTGAGTATCAAACTCATTTTGCAAGGCCAATATAGGACACTGTTAGGGCAGACAGGGATGGTTAGGGATGTGCCAGGAACAGGTAGTCATAGCTTTGGAGCCTAAATCGACCTGACAGGTTCCCTTTAATAGCTGAGCTCCAATATTGCCATAAAAAAACCTATTTTTCTTTAATCAGATTTATCTATATAGACTAGTCTCAAAATGCAAATTAATAGAAGGAATTATGTAAATACATTAATCTATCAAGAAATACTGGACATTGCAAGATGACAGCAGAACTGTTTACTAATGTTACTTACATTTCTTATATATAGTCATTTTATATGCAAACTGTAAATTAGTGTTTAATGTCAAACATGATGTACTTGAACTGGGCAATGACACACTTTTGACATCAATTACATTTCATGAGTTGGCTGACAGTTGCCTTACAGTTTGCATATTTTTCAAAATGAAGCTTTCAAATGAATTTCCCAAGAAGTGATTCAAGGTTAAGCAAGGTAACTTACTATTCTGCAATGCCTTTAATTTATTCTAAAGTCCTACTTTAGACAGATCAAAAGATCTTCTCAGTGTTGTAAGGAAATTGACTGAGAATATACACTTAAACTATAAGGAACTCCTTCATCAAAGAGTCTTATTTATCTCATGACAGATAAATAAGGCACTTTGCCATTTTGCCCCGGCCTTGATATAATTCACATAAAAGCCTAACCATCAAAAAGAGCAAAACTCTGATACTGATATATAAATTTTTGTTATATATTTGATAAGACTGTTTTTATGTTTTGACCAGGACTGTTGAGAGTGAGAGAGAACATGATAAATACTTCATATTTCCTGCATTCTGCACAAGCCGTAGACGTACACAACCTGAGAGGGGAAGAAAATAGCATGGCATGTTACATGTTAACATATTGGGCTAATCTCTTCCCTAGCCATAGCTATTAAAGCCATAAACCAAACTACCAACAACTAGAGATGAGCGGACCCATGGAAGTTTGGGTTCTGGTTTTACAAAAAGCTTTATTCTGGACCTGAACCTCATAGGAGGTTTGGCCATCCGCCCATATATAGTTAGCCATAAGCAAACCACTTACAAGGGAGGGAAAATGGGGTTTTGTCATATTCTATTTGGTACACACTATATCTGATAATGCTGATTTTACCCCAGTATGAGCCATTCAAACACCGCAAGCAGCTCGCACTGGACCAAGCACCCAGCACAGGGATACTCACTCCATTAGCTTGCATATGTAAATGACCCGAATTCTAGACCTGGTCACTGAAATTTTTTGTAAAGTCTTATTGCTTATTATTTGGGATGAGCGAGTATAATCACAAGTATTCGGTACTCAGCGAGTAATTCGGTACTAGAAACATGGAGAGTATTTCTCTACTCGCTTCGCAATATTCAGATCTCCCGCCCAGCATTAGCCAATCACAGTAATGCCACAGTCTTCTTGGTTGGCCACCCAGCATCATACATGAGTCATAGCCTATGACTCATTGGCTCTATATAAGCCCGGCCGGCGTAATTTTCTGCACATTGCATACAGAACACAGCTAGTGTAGGGAGAGTGCGAGCAGCTGATAGGGGGAGTTGTGCATGTGCAAATCATCCAGAAATCCTCTGTAAAACCCAAATTCACTTGTGAGAGCTACCAGTATTGTACTACTAGGTAACTGTAGTGCAGGTAGACAGGCAGGAGCGTTACAGTACCACATAGTACAGTCAGCAATATTTCACCTCTTCTCAGAGATGAAAGTATAAGGTCAGGGAGCAGTGACAGTTTTTTCAGCTATTTTTGGGGTCACATAAATTCCTGCAGGCCTATTTTTTTGCTGTTGTGTTAATGTGTTCACACAGTACAGCATGCATGATACTGCACAACTGACATGCAGCCAGCACAGCTGTTTTGTGTGGTGACTGGCTCGCTTAATAATATCGCCTTAAACCTCAGGGCAATTTTTTTATGCCATTGCGGTGCTGTGTTCACACCGAGTAGCACGCATGGTACTGCACAACTGACACGCAGCCAGCCCTGCTGTCTTATGTGGTGACTGGCACGCGTAATATATCGCCTTAAACCTTAGGGCAATTTTTTGTGTTCTTGCGGTGCTGTGTTCACATTGAATAGCTCGCACGGTACTGTACAACTGACATGCAGCCAGCACTGCTGTCTTGTTTGATGACTGGCGCACGTAATAATATTGCCTTAAACCTAATCGCAATTTCTTTGTGCTGTTGCGGTGCTGTGTTCACACCAAATATCAAGCACGGTACTGCACAACTGACACGCAGCCAGCACAACTGTCTTATGTGGTGATTGGCACGCGTAATATATCGCCTTAAACCTAAGGGCAGTATTTTGTGCCGTTGCAGTGCTGTGTTCACACCGAATAGCACACACGAAACTGCACAAGTGACACGCAACTATCACCGCTGTCCTGTGTGGTGACTGGCATGCGTAATATATCGCCTTAAACCTCTGGACAATTTTTTTGTGCCGTTGCATCGCTGTGATTACACTGAATAGCATGCACGGTTATTGCACAACTGACACGCAGCCAGCTGTTATGTGTGGTGACTGGTGCGCATAATAATATCGCCTTAAACCTCAGGGCAATTTTTTTGTGCCGTTATGGTGCTGTGTTCACACCAAATATCAAGCACGGTACTGCACAACTGACACACAGCCAGCTGTCTTGTGTGCTGACTGGCATGCATAATATATTGCCTTAAACCTCAGAGCAATTTTTTTGGTGCCGTTGCGGTGTTGTGTGTAAAACACTAAGCAGTACTAGGCAGTAGTGCTACCTACCATAAAGCAGTAACTGCCCCTTGTTCCCCAATATCTGAATCTGAACATCTGCAGCTGTCATAAAAAAAACAAATTCCTAAAAAAGGCTGTTGTGTAGTGACAAGGACATGGATGTGGATGTGGACGTGGGGTTGTCAGTAATGCCCGACAAGGCACAGAATCTGGGAGAAGGTTGATGCATCTATAAAGCGTGAAAAACCTGGCACTGACCTGCAGTTCCTCCTGAAACCATGCGATGAGGGTAGAAGCACGTTGCTCTGCTACACAGCACAAGAGCAAACAGGAATCCAAACAGATGAGCGGCACTCGTGCTTCTGTTTTAAATCCAGAAGCAGCTCAGCTTTCCCCTCCCCATGGACACTTCCTTTGCATCATGTCTGCACGATGATTAAATGCTGGATTTAAAACAGAAGCACGAGTGCCGCTCATCCGTTTGGATTCGTTGATGCATCTATGTTCCTGGCAAAATCTCCCGGTCTGGAACGTAAACAGGTATGGAAGCCAGAAGAGCAAGAGCAGATACTGTCTTGGATGGCTGATGAGGTCTCCACAAAATATTTTAGCAACACCCAACCGTCAACAACCACACAGTCTCCAGTCCATGCAGAGAATGCTGGGTCATCCTAGTCTCAACCTGTCCCTAGTTAATCACCCCGTCAGTAGTCACAGGAAACATTTAACCCTAACCTTGGCCACTCCAAGGATCTGTTTGGTCCATATCCTTTTGTTGCCTCTGGCCTCTTACTGCGCGACATTGAAGAGGAACTTGAGGAGGTATCGACTGTTCATGGCCAAATATTTAAAATCCCAAGGCCAGAAGAAAGCCACTTTCATCCACGTGATATATCGGGTGAAGAGGTGGAGGTTGATGGTGATGACACAGAGTTACCATCTGGCTAGCCGACAATATCAACATGGAAGAAGGATGACTTGGACGACGAGGTGGTCGATGATGAGACCACCGATCCGACCGGGACCGCTGGCATGCATAGCCAGCATAGCAGCACAGAGGAAGAAGGTGGATATGTA
Organism: Allobates femoralis; assembly: GCA_033576535.1. Lineage (NCBI taxonomy): Eukaryota > Metazoa > Chordata > Amphibia > Anura > Aromobatidae > Allobates > Allobates femoralis. Next base: position 584,185,604 of record JARQOC010000003.1, read on the forward strand.
GCACCAACAAAGGCACCAAGGGCTACTGGTTTGAGCAGAGTGCGAAGTGTGTCAACTGTTTCCAAGAGCAATCCCTCTGTGCCCCAAGGCAAGGGTGCGTTCAGCCGCAGTGTCTGGAAATTGTTTTCAGATAGTCCTTCTGAACCAAATTTTGTCATCTGTAGCAGCTGCCATATGAAGCTGAGCAGAGGCCAGGGCAATGGCAACCAAAGCACCACCAGTATGCGTAAACACATAGCAGCCAAGCACCCTAGTGGATGGGCGGAACAACAGGGTACCAAATCGGTGTCTGTGGGTCAAGCCGCTGCCATGTCACCTGTGATTCGTCCTTACCAATATGCTGGACAGGAAGCAGGTGATCATATCTCTTGCTCAAAAGCTGCGGTGTCACAGACGCAGGACACAACAAGCTCATCCACTTGTTTGTCCCAGCCAAGCGTCCAGTTGTCCGTGCCCCAGATATATGAGAGGAGGTGTAAATACCAAGCCACACACACACAATCACAAATACTAAACGCGCACATTGCCAAGTTGCTAGCCGTGGAGATGTTGCTGTTTAGGCTTGTGGGGACACAGTCTTTCCGTGATCTGTTGGCTGTGGGTGCCCCACAATACTCGGTTCCCAGCTGGCACCAATATTCCCGGTGTGCTGTCCCAGCGTTACACCAGCACATCCTAAACATTCTAAAGCGTGCTCTCACCAACGTCATAACCGGGAAGGTCCACATTAAGACAGACACGTTGACAAGTACTTGTGGACAGGGACGATACATCTCTGTCATGGCACACTGGCTCAACCTGGTGGGAGGTGGGACAAAGTCTCAAACTGGAACATCACATATTCTACCCATGCCATGAATAGCGGGCCCAACATCAATCATGGTTTCTGCCTCATCATATACCTCCTGTCTCCCCTCTTCATCCACCACCTCGTCATCCTATGCTGAATTACCCTTTACATCACTCCCAAGTTGGGAGCTGTGCAGCAGCGCATCGGCAAAGCGGCATCACGCTCTGCTGAAGCTCACCTGCTTAGGTGAAAAACCACACACTGCAGCATCGCTGTAGCAAGGAATAAAACAACAGACGGATCAGTAGCTCTCCCCACTGCAACTCCAACCCGGTCTGGTTGTCTGTGATAGTAAGTGTGACCTGGTGGTGGCTTTAAAGCTCGGGAAGCTGGTACACGTGCCATGCATGGCTCACGTGCTGAACCTAGTGGTGCAGAAATTTATACAAACATTTCCTGACTTGCCATACCTACTTGAGAAGATGTGCCGTATTTGCGCTCATTTCCACCATTCCTCAACCGCTTTTGCCGATCTTGCAGCGCTTCAAAAGAAATTTATTTTGCCAAACCACCGACCATCATTTGCGATCTGCCAGCATGGTGGAATTTAACATACAGTATCATATGTTGGCAAGGATAAGTGAGCAGCAGAGGGCACTTGCTGAATACCAGCATAAACATGCCCATCAGACTGAGACTCAGCCAAGACACATAACAACTGTCAACTGGGTGTCATTGCTGACATTTGTGAGGTGCTTGTAACTTTGAGTACTGCACTAAGTGAGTGCTGATTAGGTTATTATTAGTGTAACCATCCCTATGCTATGTCTGCTGAAAGATTCACTGCAATAATCTAAAAATGAAATCTTTGAGTGCCCAGCAGCTCGATGTGGAGCAAGATTTCACAATGGGTGATCCTGCACAGCCCAGCCAGTCTCATCAGGCAAGATTGGGGGATGGAGATGATGAGAAAGATGAGGAGGGAGAAGACTTCTTTTTCAGTGGTACCGAGTGGACCCCCATGTGACACAAGGGACTCCCAACCCCAGCTTCATGTCTGCCCAGCATGGGTGGACTAGAGAGGAAAAGGAGAGATAAAGGAGGAGAGTCAGTGTGAGGTGAGCATGGGTATTGTTCCTTCTTCTGGGGCCACAGAACATTTGACTCTTTGCAGCTTGGCACACATGGCAAACTTTATATCTGACTTTCTAAGCCAAGACCCTCGTGTGATCCACGTTTTCAACAGCAACCTATACTGGTTGGCCACTTTTCTAGACCCACACTACAAGGACAAATTTCCTTCGCTACTGTTGCAGTCACCAAGAGGTTTCACAATAGAATCCTTCAAGAGGGCCGTTGTTGATCATTTGATGGCAACATCACTCTCAGACACCGCTGCTACCAGAGGTACCAGCTGTGTGCAGCAGTATGCATTAATGAAGAGAGACACGGCCAGCAGGTCCAAAAGAGGTGGTGGTAAAATGTCCACAAACTGGACCATCTGCAATAAACTGGCTCATCAGCAGGGGCTAGCTGGACTGGTAACAATGTCGAGGAGGGAAAAGTTGCACAAGATGGTCAACGACTAAATAAGTGACCATACCTGCATCCTTCCTGATGCTTCTGTTCTGTTTAATTACTGGGTATGCACACTGCATAGTTGGCCAGACCTCTCCTTATATGCCTTGGAGGTGCTGGCCAGCCGTGCTGCAAGTGTAATGTCAGAGCATGTTTTCAGTGCCGCTGGGGCAATGATCATAGATACACACACACGGCTGACTACAGAGAAATGTTATTTTAGGCAACTGGTGATCACGTCCATCCTTTCTCATACAAACCCCTTTTATTCTTCTTACACTTGTTCACAACTCCTGCTTCTGCAACATGTACCTCATGTTCAATAAGCTAAAAACATTGTTTTGTTAATTAATATTTCCCATCGGAGGCACTAGTGATGAGACCCTCCTTTCTTCATCAACCATAATACAGCCCCTTGGGCTACTTTTTGGACACACTATAGCTATGCCTGGACATTGGGCACTGCAACTCCTGTGCTAGTAGTCCTAGCTTCATAATTGTTTGGCCATTGAGGCCTGCTTCCTTCATCAACCATGATACAGCCCCATGGGCTACTTTTTGGAAACACTGTGGCTATGTCGGGACATTTGGCACTGCAACTACTGTGCTAGTAGTCCTAGTTTCATAATTGTTTGGCCCTTAATAGTCTGCTTCCTTCATCAACCATCGTATAGCCCCTTGGGTTACTTTTTGGAGATAATATGGCTATGCCTAGACATTGGGCACTACAACTACTGTGCTACTAGTCCTAGCTTCATAATTGTTTGGCCCTTGAGGTCTGCTTCCTTCATCAACCATGATACAGCCCCTTGGGCTAATTTTTGGAGACACTATGCTTGCACATTGTGCAGTGGCAGTGGAACAACAATGCCAGTGGTCCAAGCTTTATACTAGTGAAAGCCTTGTGATGATGAAGATGATGGGTGGCTTATTCCTGCGTTAACCTTCATGCAGCCCATAAGGCAGATCACTCTCTTTACACCACTTACACACTGAGCTGTCAGAAGATCTCCTCCACTATAACTCACTCTTACAGCAATCATGCACCCATTTCAGTCTTTTCCTCAGCCCCTAGACCGCTTTTTTGGGTCCAGCAGACAATTACTCGCATTTCACATTGACTAACATTGGACTCACTACTCGCACTGAATACCCGAGTATTACGATCTACTCGGCACGAGTATAGCGAGCCTGAGTATTTGACTACTCGCTCATCCCTACTTATTACTACCAACAACTTTTTTTTCCTTGGTTTCAGTATTGTCATCGGCACATAAGAAACAACTGTATTTTCCATTGACCCAACATACTCACTATTTCCATGAAATACTACTCTTACCACAATTATTTAATTTTGTACCTCTTCAGCAACCTTCCATGTTCACGTAACCTGTAAAAGTGGAAAATTAGAACAACTACTTTGGACCAAGTGACTGATTCCATTAAATTAATTCTGTTGCCCTGATTTAAAGGGGCTTGTTGACCAAGGTTCTCTGGCAATGCCTGATGGAGATTGTACAGCACAGAAAGAGATCAGACAATAAAACGAATAATTAGCAAACTGTTTAGTAAATTATAAATATAGTGATATTTTCCCTTTAGTCTAATTAAACCAAATACATTTGTTTTCTGAACTGTTAAGCATTTAATTACTGTAACATTGCACATTATATACTCATGTTGCTAACAAGCATTTTTATGAAAGCTTAGTCAGAGAGCCATTTTTAATGCAATATTATGCAAATAGACTACTAGAGATTTGCAGTGATGCTTGAAAGTTTTTGAACCCTTCAGAGTTTTCCAGATTTTTCCATAAATTTGACCTAAACCTCCATCTGATATTCATATAAGTATTAGTAAAGAGAACCAAATTTAAAAAATGAGTAAAAAAATTAAGAGATTGGGAAAATGATTTAATATGACATGTCGGTGTATGGCAACAGTATAGAATCATTTGTTTTCAGGATCTTCTGTGACTACCTTGTGCAGCACTAGCTGCATTTAAGTATTAATTGGTCTTCCACTTTGGCTTCGAGGAATTTTAGCAATTTCTCATTATAAAACAGCTTCAACTGTGGTGCGATACTGGGTTGTCTCCCATGAACTACTGCTTCAGGTTCTTCGACAATATTTCTATAGGATTAAAGTTATGCTTTTGATTAACCAAAACGTTAATATTATTTTAACCATTGTATTGTATTCACTAAATCTTCTATCTGGGATGATTTTGTGAATCCTGATTTGAGCAGGGGATTGGATCAATTGACCCAGAAAGACTCTTCCAACTATTCTACAGTATGATTCTATGAATTTGTCGTGTGAGTTTTAGGTCATTGTCATTTTCCATTACCCATTTTTGTTTGAGATTCGGCTCATGAACAGATGTCTTGACATTTTCTGTTATAATTCAAAATTTATGCTTCCATCAATGATAGCAAAATATCCGGGCCGAGATGTGGCAAAATAAGGCAAAACTAGAGATGCCAACTTGATTTTTTACTTTTTTTGGACAGCTTATCAAAAAATCATGGACAAACAATACTTTTTACAGACATATTAGAAATGTTTAATAACTCATGATGACTATAAGTCTTCCGTATCAAGAGCCCATAACTCTGATATGAAGACATTGGTTGTATTCATTGTATACCCTAAAATGATGATAATTACAGTCAAAATAATCTAGAGAAGTTTCTGCAGCTGAAAAAAAAATCTTGAATGCTTTACATTTTTCAACAGACAGAACAGAAGAGAGCCCTATTTTCAATGACCGTCCGGAAATTTCTGGGTGGATGGTAACCCAGGCCCAACACATTTTAGTTGTACTATCAGGTTTTTAATTGATATGAGGCTTTTATGCTTTAACCTAATGTTTTTCATTCTCAAAACCTAACACATTTCATTTAATGCCTTCAAGACCTACAGATGTGGCCAAAAGTATTGACACCCCTGCAATTCTGTCAGATAATACTAAGTTTCTTCCTGAAAATGATTGCAATCACAAATTCTTTGGTATTATTATCTTCATTTAATTTGTCTTCAATGAAAAAACACAAAAGGTCCTAAAGCCAAATTGGATATAATTCCACACCAAACGTAAAAAAGGGGGTGGACACAAGTATTGGCACTTTTAGAAAAATCATGTGATGCTTCTCTAATTTGTGTAATTAACAGCACCTGTAACAGGTGTTGGCAATAACTAAATCACACTTACAGCCAGTTGACATGGATTAAATTTGACTCAACCTCTGTTCTGTGTCCTTGTGTGTTCCACATTGAGCATGGAGAAAAGAAAGAAGACCAAAGAACTGTCTTGAGAAACCAAATTGTGAGGAAGCATGAGCAATCTCAAGGCTACAAGTCCATCTCCAAAGACCTGAATGTTTCTGTGTCTACCGTGCGCAGTGTCATCAAGAAGTTTAAAGCCCATGGCACTGTGGCTATTCTCACTAGATGTAGACGGAAAAGAAAAATTGATGAGAGATATCAACGCAAGATTGTGCGGATGGTGAATAAAGAACCTCAGTTAACATCCAATCAAGTTCAAGCTGCCCTGCAGTCCGAGGGTACAACAGTGTCAACCCGTACTATCTGTCGGCGTCTGAATGAAAAGGGACTGTATGGTAGGATACCCAGGAAGACCCAACTTCTTACCCCGAGACATAAAAAAGCCCGGCTGGAGTTTGCCAAATCTTACCTGAGAAAGCCTAAAACATTTTGGAAGAATGTCCTCTGGTCAGATGAGACAAAAGTAGAGCTTTTTGGGCAAAGGCATCAACAGAGTTAACAGGAGAAAAAAAAAGAGGCATTCAAAGAAAAGAACATGGTCCCTACAGTCAAACATGGCAGAGGTTCCCTGATGTTTTGGGGTTGCTTTGCTGCCTCTGGCACTGGACTGCTTGACCGTGTGCATGGCATTATAAAGTCTGAAGACAACCAGCAAATTTTGCAGTGTGAGAAAGCTGGGTCTCCCTCAGAGGTCAACGGTCTTCCAGCAGGACAATGACCCAAAACACACTTCAAAAAGCACTAGAAAATGGTTTGAGAGAAAGCACTGGAGACTTCTAAGGTGGCCAGCAATGAGTCCAGACCTGAATCCCATAGAACACCAGTGGAGAGATCTAAAGATGGCAGTTTGGAGAAGGCACCCTTCAAATATCAGGGACCTGGAGCAGTTTGCCAAAGAAGAATGGTCTAAAATTCCAGCAGAGCATTGTAAGAAACTCATTGATGGTTACCGGAAGTGGTTGATCGCAGTTATTTTGGCTAAAGGTTGTGCAACCAAGTATTAGGCTGAGGGTGCCAATACTTTTGTCTAGCCCATTTTTGGCATTTTGTATGAAATGATCAATATTTCGCTTTTTGCTTCATTCTCTTTTGTGTTTTTTCATTTAAGACAAATTACATGAAGATAATATTACCAAAGAATTTGTGATTGCAGTCATTTTCAGGAAGAAACTGAGTATTATCTGACAGAATTGCAGGGGTGTCAATATTTTTGTCCACAACTGTATGATGCACGTGCATCGTACGTCACCTGCCACCCTTTGATGAAAACTCACGTGCTGAGCTCGCATCCTCCCCCCACATCTCAGTTGATCTCATCAAGTGAGATATGTATCTAACAGAGCCAATGAAATCTGCAATCTGATCGGCTATGTTAACCTTTTAGATCGTGCTCACAGTCACTGACAGAGCAATCGAAAACTCTGAGGCAGAGATCATGGTGTTCCCCTCCATGATCGGAGGTCCCGTGATGCAATCACAGGACCGCCATAATTTACCTGGATAGTCCGAGGTCCTGTAATGACCCCAGAAGCTGTCCTGAATCACTTTCGGCTGGCAATGACCCAGTGACGTCACCAGCAGAAAGTGATCATTTCCCCTTTCTTTAGATGAGCAGCAGCTCACCTGAAAACAAGAGAAGCTATCACACTTTGCAGCACTGAGGCCCTCTAGTGGGCCTAGTAAAATAATGAAAAATAAAAAAAATTTAAAAGAATGAAAAAAAGTTTTAAAAGTATGAAAAAGCCCACAAAAGTTCAAATCACACCCTTTTGCGCCATTGAAAATAAAACTATTAAAATAATTTAAAAAATACACACATATTGCATGGCCTCATTCAGAAATGCCAAATCTTTCAAAATATATAATCAATTAATCAGATCTGTAAACTGCATAATAAAAAAAAGTTCAAAGGCAAATTACCTTTTTTTGGTTGCAGCAACATTGCAATAAAGTGCAATAATGGGTAATCAAGACAATGTATATGCCCAAAAATGGTATCATTAGAAATGTCAGCTCAAGCCACAAAAAATAAGCCATCACATAGTTCCAGATCCTGAAAAAAAGAAAACTTTCTAGGTCACTGAAAATGGCGCAAAAGTGCAATTCTTTTTATTTAAAAAATTAACCTTTTTTTTCACCACTTGGATAACAGTAAAAGTATACACTACTGCTGAAAAGTTTGGGGTCATTTAGAAATGTCCTTATTTTTGACATGAAGCTAACATTAAATGAATCAGAAATTGTTTTGTATTGAATTACAATTGGAACTATGTGCATTAGGACTGCAATATACCAGCTGGGCCGCACCGTCCATTGGACAGTGTGAGCCCTGTCATTCAGGCGGCAAGAGGCAGGGGGAGCGGCAGTGCAGAAGGGGGCGGCGCCTCATGCACACAGCCTCCCCCTGTCACAACGCCGGCCGCTCACCCCGCTCACCGCAGGTAAGCGGCGACCCGCCGGGGGACCAACACATAGAAGGGGCGGCAGCGCTGGGCTTCACCAGCACCCCCCCCCCTCCCCGGTAATCATGGCCGCGGCACAGGCGGCAGTGGCGACCCGCCAGGGGATCCAATACAGAAGGGGCGGCAGCGCTGGGCTTCACCAGCACCCCCCCGGTAATCACTGCCGCGGCTCAGGCGGCAGTGGGGCTTGGTGCACCCCTGTATACCAGCCCTGTTTACTGGTTGCTATTTATGATGAATTTCTCCCAAAATCATCTTAGCTTCATCTTGGCACTGTGCACCTTATTCTAGCCTCATTGTGATTTAAATATATTACCCATGCTCTAGATTTATATCCTGTGACTAGGGCACGTTTATATGGACTAGTTTCTAACAACTGTTTGGGGTTTTTCTATACAGCACCGCCACCAAGCACTTTACAAGGCTATTTTTGTACAATCTACCATTACGGTTGGTTTCATAGGCATCGATATGGTTGTTATATATGATCAATCCTCATCTATGTCTCTATATATCATAAAATGGGCATTTGCCTGTATATAACTGTACTATTAATTGTCTGAGTTGAAATATACCATACACCTTGGTTGCAATACTACATGATACATGATATCCCTTGGGATCTACTGATATTCATATGGTATACAACAGACCGTGGTGTTCTGTATTCAATATCGTGGTCTCACTGACCTATTGCACCCTTCACTTTATGTTCTAGTATTGTCAGTTAATCGGAGAACCCTCTCACTTGTGTGTATTTTTATTTATTTAAAGACTGTTTGTTCACATGTGTAAAATAAAGGCTTTTGGATTGATTTATTAATATTCTCTTAAATCGGTGTGCTCCCTATATATATGCCGACTCTTTTTCTCTTTGTTCTAGCTGCAAACATCTGATTTTTAATGCAATATCTACATAGGTGTATAAAGGCCCATTTCCAACAACCACCACTCCTGTTTTTAATGGTACACTGTGTTTGCTAACTGTGTAAGAAGGCTAATGGATGTTTGGGAAACCCTAGAAAACCCTTGCACAAGTATGGTAGCACAGCTGAAAATGGTTTGGCTAGTTAGAGAAGCTAAAAAATTGACCTTCATTTGAGCTAGTTGAGAATCTGGAGCATTACATTTGTTTGTTTTATGAAACTCTCAAAAGGGCCAGAAAAAGAGAACTTTCATGTGAAACTTGACAGTCTATTCTTGTTCTTAGAAATGAAAGCTATTCCATGCGGAAAGTTGCCAAGAAACTGAAGATCTCCTACAACGGTGTGTACTACTCCCTTCAGAGGAGAGCACAAACCGGCTCTAACCAGAATAGAAAGAGGAGTGGGAGGTCCCGCTGCACAACTGAGCAACAAGACAAGTACATTCGAGTCTCTAGTTTGACAAATTGATGCCTCACAGCTCATCAACTGGAAGCTTGATTAAATAGTACCTGCAAAATGCCAGTGTCAATGTCTACAGTGAAGAGATGACTCCAGGATGTTGGCCTTCAGGGCAGAGTGGCAAATAAAAAGCCATATCTGAGACTGGCTAATAAAAGGAAAAGATTAATATGGGCAAAGGAACACAGACATTGGACAGAGGAAGATTGGAAAAAAGTGCTATAGACAGATAAATCAAAGTCTGAGGTCTTTGGATCACACAGAAGAACATTTGTGAGATGCAGAACAACTGAAAAGATGCTGGAAGAGTGCCTGATGCCATTTCTCAAGCATGGTGGAGGTAATGTGATGGTCTGGAGATGCTTTGGTGCTGGTAAAGTGGGATATTTGTACAAGGTAAAAGGAATTTTGAATAAGGAAGGCTATCACTCCATTTTGCAACACCATGCCATACCTTGATTGGAGCCAATTTCATCCTACAGCAGAACAATGACCCAAAGCACACCTCCAAATTATGCATGAACTATTTAGGGAAGAAGCAGGCAGCTGTTATTCTATCTGTAATGGAGTGGCCGGCGCAGTCACCAGATCTCAACCCCATTCAGCTGTTGTGGGAGCAGCTTGACCGTATGGTATGCAAAAAGTGCCCATCAAGCCAACCCAACTTGTGGGAGGAGCTTCCGGAAGCATGGGGGAAAATTCCTCAAGATTACCTCAATTTATTAACACCTAGAAAGCCAAAGGTCTGCAATGCTGCAATTGCTGCAAAGGGAGCATTCTTAACGAAAGCAAAGTTTAAAGGAGAAAATTATTATTTCAAATAAAAATCATTATTACTAACCCTGTCAAAGTCTTTACTATATTTTCTATTCATTTTGTAACTCATTTGATAAACAAATGTATGAGTTTTCATGGAAAAAGAAAATTGTCTGGGTGAACCCAAACTTTTGAATGGTAGTGTATGTTTGGTATTCACAAACTCGTACCAATACGAGGCATCATACCAACATGTCAGTTTTACCATATAGTGAACATGGTGCAAAAAAACACAAAAAACAAACACGTAATTGCACTTTTTGCAATTTCACCGTACTTGGAATTGTTTTCCCATTTTCCTGTATACTATGTGGTACAATAAATTATTTTATCTGAAAGTACAACTCAGCTCTCAAAAAACAAGCCCTTATATATTTATATTGATGGAATACTAATTATTGCTCTTGGAAGAAGGGGAGGGAAAAATGAAAATGAGAAAATGGGATATCACCTGGGAGCAAAAGTCTCTATTTTGGTCTCACACAAGATTGTTTAAATTGGCTTGTTCTTGTGATCTGTAGCATACTAGTGAGGAACAATAGTGTTGTTTTTGTTGTTTAGTGTACTCCTGATAGTGGACTCATGAACATTAAACCTTTAGTGACTGAGCCAATTTTGACCTCGTTGTCAAGCCAAATTTTTAAAATCTGACCAGTGCCACTTTGTGTGGCATTAACTCTGGAATGTTTCAATGTAACCTATGCTAATTGTCACTTCAGTGAGGAAGTAGACAAACTCTAATGCCACCTAATAAAGGTAACAATCCTAAACGTCATAATTAATTCTTTAACAAGCCTTTATTGGCTTATTTTTGCACCCCAATGTTTTTGGAAATACCATTTTTGGGTAGATATGATGATATTTCATTTTATTGCAATGTTGAGGCGACCAAAAACTGTTATTTTGTTGTTTTTAATTTTCTTGTCTTATGCAGTTTACCAATCAGATTAATTAATTTTATATTTTGACACTTCGGGCATTTCTGAATATGGCAATACCAAATATGTGTAGTTTTCTTAATTGTTTTATTTTCAATGGGGCAAAAGAGGGTGATTTGAACTTTTGTGTTTCTTTTATTATTCTATATTTTAAAGACATTTGTTTTTCACTTCTTTTTGTTTTTACTAGCCCCCTTAGGGAACTTTAGGTTGCCACTATCTAATCGCTTGTGCTGTACAGAGTCATGCTGATACACAGCTCTGCACAGAACAAATGATCATCTCCTGTGAACGCCAGTGCTCAGTTAGCATTCACAAGAGGTGAGTCATGACAGTGACATAAAGTGACCTTCCCCCGGTTGTCATGACAATCCATCGCTGCCCTGCAATCGGATTTGCCGACATGTTCATGGGAAGACGTGGGCTCAACACAAGAGCCTGCTTAAAAGGAAGTGACTCGACTTATGACGCATAGGCACATCATTGGTCGTGAAGGGGTTAAGGGGCCTATATATTGAAAACTATCTCAAAGTGATACTTTTTTAAAATACGCACCCCACAAATACTTCAAAACGTCTGTCAGGAATATATTTAACCATTCAGGTGTTATACAGGAATGAATACAAAATGTATTTTTTTTTTTTTTTACCCTAAAATATTGATTTAGCCCCGATATTTCCACTTTTACAAGCAATAGCATAGCATAAATAGCATAAATGGTGGGCACAATGTCACATTTGCAGGGCCCTTGAGGTGCCAAAACATCTGAAACCCCCACACGTGACCCCATTTTGGAAACTAGACCAATCAAGGAATCGATGTACGGATGTACTGAATATTTTGAATCTATGGTTGCTTCACAGAACTTTTTAAAATGTGGATGTGAAAATGAAAAAATATGTTTATTTCCAATTCAATGATGTTTCAGCCTTAAATTAGTAATTTTCGCCATGGAAAATAAGGAGAAAATGGACCCCATAATTTATTGTGCAATTTCTTCTGAACACAATGTTCCCTCACATGTGGTCAATAATTGGTTTTGACACATAAAAAAACTTGAATAACAGACATAGCTATTTGTTTTTCAAATGCAGATTTGGATCTCTTGCATTTACAGAGCCTCTGAGGGTCAAAATAAACTAAAACATCCAAATATGACCCCATTTGTCAAACTAAACCCCATAATAAATTCCTCTTTTGGTGTGGTGAGAATTTTTAACCACAAACTACACAGAATTCTATGTGATGACTGTGAAAATGAAAAACGTACATTTTTTCCGCCAAAATTTAACTTTAACCTTAAAGTAGAATATTTTATGTAAAACTGTAAATATAATATTACCGGTTATGTATAGTTCAGTAGATTCTATGATGGACATTGATCCAGGCAACTAGTCTGATTGCTATATGGAGTTGAGAAGGAATTTTATCCCTCAATATGGAGCTAGTTTTTGCCCTATGATTTTTTTTTTTGCCTTCCCCTGGATCAACATGTTAGGTTATGGGTTTAACTAAATGGACTTGTAGTCTAAAGGCCACGACACACGCTTCAATTTCTTGAACGATATCGCTTAAGCGATCTGCTTTTTGATCGCTTAAGCGATATCGTTTGTGTGTCCCTGCGTGTAATCGTGCGATTTTACAATGTAAAATCGTTTGATTGCTTGATCGCAGATTTGTGAGCAGGAGCTCAAATCAATCAATAATCGCTTGATCAATCTGCATCATCGTGGTGTGTGACACCACAATGAACGATCTCCCAGCGGCAGAGCCTATGCTGGGAGATGGTAACTAAGGTAAATGTCGGGTTACTAAGCGCCGCGCGGCGCCTAGTAACCCGATGTGTACCATAGTTACCAGCGATCTCACTGGTCCACATCGCTTGAGAGTCTGTCTGTGTGACAGCTCACCAACGATGTGAACGATATTGTTAGCGATCGCGCGTGCATGTGATCGCTAACAATATCGTTCCCTAAACTGAAGCGTGTGACATGGCCTTAAGGCTAGGGCCACACTTAGCCCAGCACTTACGTTAAACAGAACTGGTTACTGCAGAGCCCAGCCTGCAGTAATGGCCAGCATTAACGTCAGGGGCTGCCTGCCAACGCTGCTCCATGGAAACCCGATGTTTTCCATGGATGCAGCCATACAGCATTTAGCTATACATAGCAGTATACTACAAGTGATCATATCATTGCCAGTTCAAGTCCTCTTGGAGGACAATTAAATACAGTTAAAAGTGATTTAAAAAAAGTATTAAAATATAAAAATTATACAAAAACACAAAATTTTAAACCAACCCACCTTTTGCCACTTTAAAAAAAAAAAAATGCACATATTTAGTATCACTGCATTCGTAAGAGTCTTATCTATCAAAATATAAATTAAATTATTCCATTTGGTAAACCGTGTAACAAGAAAAAAAAAAAAAAGAATTTTGATTTTTTTGGTGCTGCAGTGTTGCAATAAAGTGCTAAGAGGCAAACAAAACATTGCGTCTACCTCATTATGATACTAGTAAAAAATTCAGCTTATGGTGCAAAAAAAATCCCTCATACAGGCCCATATCTAAACAAATAGAAAATGTTAGGGGATCACAGAAAGTGTCAAAACAAGTAATATTATTTTTCTCACTAATTTCTAACACTTTTTAAATAGAAAAATTGTAATTGCAGATACAGATAAATTCATTAAGAGTTGCAATTTTTTACAGTCGAGTCAATATTAGGGTTATTTTGCTGTTCTGGCACTTTAGGGGCTCTGCAAATGTTGCCTGCAAACTATTTTAGAAAAATATGTGTGCTGAAAGCTTAGCTGTGCCATGTGACAAAACATTAGTTTCTGGCAACACGTACAACTGTATTCAAGAGAAATTGCACAATAAATTGATGTTCAGTTTTACCTCTTAATCCTTCCTTTCCATATCTCAATATTATAAAATTTTGTGAGGCGCCTGTGGGTTCAACATACTCACTAAACCCTAATTCCTTAAACAGTGATGTATCCACTACAGGGTCACTTTTAGGGTTTGTCTGATTTGACACTTAAGGGGCTAATGAAGCCTATAAATCAAATGGAACTGTGTTCTAAAAGTGAAGTAGCTCTCCATTCATACATCTGATCCTCACCTTGTGTCTGGTCTTCAAACAATAGAGTACAACCACATATGGGGTACTGCCACATTCAGTAAAAATGACATGGTTTCAAAAGTTTTATAGTTTTTAAGGTTGAAGTTAGGCTAGGGCCACACTTACCATGTTCCCCACATTAAACTGATCCAGTTACTGCAGAGCCCAGTCTGCAGTAATGCACACCGGTAACTTTGGGGCTGTCTGCCAACGCTGCTCCATGGGAACCCGATGTTTACCATGCATATAGCCACACAGGACACCCCAGGGACTGTGCTTTATCAGAGTCCACAGGAAAATGTTGTAAGCATTGTTTTCCTCTGAGCTAGGCAAAAGCGCAGTTCCTGGGTCTTTCTGTGTGGCTGCATCCATGTCAATAAAAACCACAAAGGTAGACTCCTTGGCGTCTACCTTTGATGGTTTTTAGTGACATGAATATTAAATAAAGATTTTCTTTTTATCATAGAAAGGGGCATCGGAACTCCTTCATTTTCATATTGGTGGAAGCCAGCGACTCTGCCGGATGGCTGGGAGTCCACAGGTGTATGTTGGTGAGCAACAGTGATTTCTTCCCTCCTTCCCATTTCTTCTTTCACAGAACAGTGGTCAACCAACTTGTGCACAAAAGATGCCTGAAATGATGAAACCCTGCAGGAAAAAACACATATGAAGTCCAAAATGTTTCCATCTGCTTGTTTTTAGTGAAAGGCTCTATCGGGAGTTTTGTCTGCATTGCAGATTTTTTAATTTACATGGAAACCTCAACTTAAGCGCCCAGCAGAGAGCACATTATAAATGTTAACTAAGGCTTATTCTAGTTTTTGGGAGATAGAATGGTCAAATAGCATTAAAACAGTAGGTCTTATTTTTATTATTGTGCAATTCACTGTGCAGTGTTAGTAAATCATAAGACTATTTTTTCTGTGGGTGGGTACGATTAAGGCGATACCAGATTTATGTTTTTTGTGTTTTTCTACTATCACACAGTAAAAATGTTTTTTTATAAAAACAAAATATTTTTTCATTATTATATTCTGAAAGCTGTGGCTTTTTTATGCTTTGCTACTGCTACACACTGAAATTCAATTCATATGAAATTGTAAGTATTTGGAAGTCTCTAAAGAACATCCAAAAAAATAAATCCCACATGTATATAAAATATAATAAACTTTATTTGGACAGAAATCACGCTAACGTCAACAAGACCAGTGAATACAAACCCTAAAACATATGTCAGTAGCACAGGATAAAAAATCAGAGTTGATGCGTTATATCAAGATTACTCCTGTCTAGGTCTGGTAGGCTATACTTCACTTGCCCTACCTAAAAGAGGAGCTTTGCTTCACCCTAATTTGTGCTGGTGTATCCACCTAATGGAAACTCACCCTGATGTTTCTAAGGACAAGCTCCAATAAGGGGTACAAACAGCGATCCATAGTCTAGATATAACAACCAGATCTTGTAATCCTGAAGAATAGATTATACAATAGCATCTTCACTGATTATTAAAAACAAAAATGGATCATCCGTTTTGGATCTGTTTTTGATCCGTTTTGGCAGCTTTTTTTCTAATGCATTTTTGTAGCCCACAGACAATGGTTTCAGAGGGAGAAGCGTATCAGAAAAGTTCACCCATAATTGACATGCTCATCCTTTTTCAGGATCACATTTCAAGGGAAAAAGCACACAAGCTCACGAAAGCACGGATTGAACAACCAAACTTGAAAACCCATTGACTTTGCTGGGGTTCCATTTAAGCGATACAGTCACTGCATTTTTTCACTGAAAATAACGGATCCAAGAAAAGGGATCAAAAACGCACAGTGTGAATGTAGCCCAATAGTTGTGAGTGGATCAGAATTCGCCCACGGCAGTTAACCAGTAAAATATTGCTGTCAATCTTTGACACTGGCATTTAACACACACCAGTAGGGGGCACATTATTCCTTCTGCCCTGCAAAGACATTTAGGGATTGATGACCCCTGCTTCTGTCTATGGGATTCTCCTATGAATGCAGGTCTGTGGATGGCATTCATAGGAGATCAGAATTTTAGCTATACATAGCACTATACCACAAGTGATCATATCATTGCCAGTTCAAGTCCTCTTGGAGGACGATTAAATACAGTTAAAAGTGATTAAAAAAGTATTAAAATATAAAAAATGATACAAAAACACAAAATTTGAAACCACCCCACCTTTTGCCGCTTTAAAAATAAAAAAAATTCACATATTTTGTATCACTGAATTTGTAAGAGTCTTATCTATCAAAATATAAATTTAATTTTTCCATTTGGTAAACTGTGTAACAAGAATAAAAATCCAAGAAGTTAGATTTTTTTTGGTGCTGCAATGTTGCAATAAAATGCAATAAGAGGCAAACATAACATTGTGTCTACCTCAAGATGATACTAGTAAAAAATTCTGCTTTTGGTGCAAAACAAATTTGGCCCATATCTAAAAAAATAGAAAATGTTAGAGGATCACAGAAAGACAAAACAAGTAATATTATTTTTCTCACTAATTTCTAAGCCTTTTTTTCACTACGTAAATAGAAAAATATAAACATGTTTGGCTTGTTTACTTGTACTGACCTGGAGAATCATATTGGCCATTTACCTTTACCATATAGTGAACATGTTCATTTAAACCTCCAAAAAACTATTGTGAAATTGCACTTTTTTGCAGTTTCAAGCACTTGGAACTTTTTAACTCTTGCAGTACATCAGTGCATCGGTGCATTCTGACTAATTTTCAGCCAATAAACATGCTGGGATTGCTTGCCAGTCATAGTAATGCCATATTCTCCTTTGATAATTGCATTACTGTGATTTTCAGGTGCAATATAATCAAAGAAAAAAAGGCGCTCAAACAAAACAGCGATGAGGTCTGAGGGGGCTGTAAAAAGGCAGAGATGGATGAGAAAGTGATCAAACTGTAGATCAGACATGATGTACACTGTCTGTATACTGTTCTGCCATACAGGTGTGACAGGACTTAGTAAAGATATATCGATTAGAAGAACATGTAGTTTGGGCTTACCAGACTCCTGCTTCTGCTTCTCCTGGGTCAGCTCTGTCTTCAGCTGAATCACTTCCAGGGCTGCCTATTAAGCTACTTGCATATTCACTGCACTGTCAGGCAAAAAGCCAATCACAGACGCTTACACTTTGTGAGCACCTATGTGATTGGCTGTTGCAGTCAGAGTGCATTTCCACAATGTGGACAGTGATTGTGCTGCGTTATTTTACCTTGGCTGGCAAAAAAAATGATGTGGGCTCTGCATTATTTTTAATTGCCAGACAAGGTAAAACTAGGCAGCTGAGGTCTGGCATTCTCAGTGGTGGGGGGCCCATTGTTTTAGGGCCCCCCACACTAAAGAATAGCAGCCCACAGCTGCCCCTGAAAATGGTATATTCATCAGGACGTCATTTTTAGGGCCTTACCAGGCTCTACCAGCGGCCCTGGCTGCAGTGGCATGTTGGGTAATAAGAGGTTAACACCAGCTTTGTATTGCCAGCTGGTATTAAGCCCTGAGATTAATAATGTCAAGCCAAGTTAGACCCGGCCATTAAGGATCTCAAGTAGTATAATAGACAAAACACAGAGAAAAATTATTTTATTCAAAAATAAAAACACAGAGACACTTAGGGTACCTTTGCACGCCGCTACAACATGGTGGAAACAACCGGGTGCTTCACGTGCAAGAGCACGCACGAAGGGTACCTTTACACGCCGCTACAACATGGTTGAAACAACCGGGTAGATGAGAGAAATGTATCTTACACCGCCAAATCAACCCGAGGTAGCAGCGTGTAAAGGCGGTTGTTTCCACCCGTCACTTGCGGCACCTGTTTCAGAGCCGAGCTCTAAAACAGGTTGATTTCAACCTGGTGGTAACGGCGTGTAAATACGGTAGGGTAAGGTTTATTCGTCACCTAGATAACTCCCTGGGGCATGACACAGCCTCCGGGAAACCACCCCCCTTCAGCAATCATTGGAGGAAGCTCCTGCGTTACGATTGGTAGTCGCTGCATAGGGCGGCATATTTAAGGAGCTGACCAGTCACACTACACAATTGCTCGAGCGTCATGTATTAGTCAGCCTCCTGCGCTGGCTGCCCAATCATGATGCTATTGCTTTGTCCTATCAGCGTACGAAATTCTCGTAATCCACAATTCTGGCACGCCTATGTGTTGTCCCTGCTGCACCAGGTCCTCCCATATTACCCTCTGTAGTGGCGTGTAAATGAGGTAAGGTGCTTTTCAGAAGGTAACTTGAGGCACCCGGCGGTGCATCCAGAGATAGATTCAACCTTCTGTAAAGCACATTATTGCAGCGTGTAAAGGCAGTGCGGGTACCGTTTGTAACCGTTCGTGCGTGCTCGTGCACGTTAAGCACCCGGTTGTTTCCACCATGTTGTAGCGTCGTGCAAAGGTACCCGAACGGTTACAAACGGTACCCGGGGAGTTATCTAGGTGACGAATAAACCTTACCCTACCGTATTTACACGCCGTTACCACCAGGTTGAAATCAACCTGTTTTAGAGCTCGGCTCTGAAACAGGTGCCGCAAGTGATGGGTGGAAACAACCGCCTTTACACGCTGCTATATAGGGTTGATTTGGCGGTGCAAGATACATTTCTCTTATCTACCTGGTTGTTTCCACCATGTTGTAGCGGCGTGTAAAGGTACCCTTAGTGACTCCATCTTTATTACCCCCTCCCTACCCTCATACCACTCCATGATCCTCTACTTCTCTCTTCCTGAATAGACTCAGTTCTGCTACATCAGAGACCATGGGGAAGAATAACACATCCGCTCCCATGGTCTCTGATTACCGAATAATAGCACTGAGATCTTTTGTATAGTAAGCAGTGAGGTCACCGATGCTGTAGGAACAGCAGTTACTATGGCAATGGTGACCTCAGTGCTTAGTATATGGCAACGCTGAGACCTACTCTTTATCGCTTTACTATAGTGCAGGTCTCAGCGCTGTCATATACTAAGCGCTGATGTCACCATTGCCATAGTAACTGCTGTTGCTATGGCAACATTGATTTCACCACTTACAATATGAGATCTGTGCTATAGTAAAGCGTGGAGCGCATACCACAGCTCTGTCATATAACAAGTGGTGAATTCACCATTGCCATAGATATTGGTGGTTACTATGGCAATGGTGATCTCACGGCTTACAATATAGGCTACATTCACACACAGCATTTTGACTGCATTTTGTAAGGATTCATTTTGGATGGAGAAATTGCACCATAACTGATTTTTACAAAATTGAGCCTTGTGTGTGTAAAAGCTCACTTTCCTGTGCTTCCCCGGTGAATTCCGGCGATATTCTTATCCTGGAGGATGCAGTAATCGGTGCCTCTAGGACCCTGATCATGTGACGGAGTAACTTCAGTCATATAGTGCAGTGCTAGGTCCTTGAGAACTGTGCAGAGAGCTCTCAGTGGGTTCTGCAGTCTCCAAGATGAGAGAACATTGCTGGAGATCACAGTGACAGCTCTGTCTTGTGCTATCACTGTGATTTCCAGTAATGTTCTCTCATCCTGGAGACTGCAGAACCCACTGAGAGCTAACTGCACTGCGCTCGAGGGCCTGGCACTGCACCATGTGACTGAGTGACATCATTCAGTCACATGATCAGGGTACTAGAGGCACTGCACTGCTACCTCCAGGGAAGAGAACATTGCTAGAATTCACCGGGGGAGAGCAGAAAAGAAACTAAATAGTGCAGCATTCACACACAAGGCTGTATTTTGTGAGAATCAGTTAAAAGATGAATCCTCACAAAATGCTGCCAAGACGGTGTGTTTGAATGTAACCATATAGTAAGCAGTGAGGTCACCATTGCCATAGTAACCGCTGTTGCTTTGGCAATGGTGACTTCACCGCTTACTACATGACCTGTGCTTTACTGCTTTAGTATAGTGCAGTTCTCCGCACTGTCCATAGCAACTGCTGTTACTCTGACAACGGTGACCATATGACAGCGCTGAGACCAGTGCTATAGTAAAATGGAGGTCTCAGCGCTGTCATACAATAACCGTTGCCATAGTAACTGCTGTTGCTATGGGGAAGGCTGAGACTGGTGCTTGACTGCTTTACTATAGTGCAGGTCTCAGCGCTGTCCATAGCAACAGTGGTTACTATGGCAATGGTGACCATATGACAGCACTGACACCTGTGATATATTAAAGTGCTGGTCTCAATGCTTTCATATGGTCACTATTACTGCAGTAACTGCTGCTGCTATGGACAGCACAGAGACCTACGCTTTACTGATTTTCTATAGTGCAGGTCTCAGCACTTTCATATACTAAGCGTTGAAGTCACCATTGCCATAGTAACCACTGTTGCTATGGCAACGGTGACCTCACCATTTACAATCCCGCAGGTCTCTGCGCTGTCATTTAGTGATCAGAGACCATGGGAGCGGATGTGTTAATGCTCCCTGTGGTCTCTGATGTAGTAGTGCTGAGTCTATCCAGGAAGAGAAGAAGAGGATCAAGGAGGAGCACGAGGGTGGGGAGGGGGTAATAAAGATGGAGTCACTAAGTATCTCCGTGTTTTCTTAATAAAATTATTTTTGTCTTTGCTGTGTCTTTTTTTACTATGTATTTGAGATTCTTAGTGGCTGGGTCTAATTTGGCCTGACATTTAGAATCTCAGGGTTTAATTCCAGCTGGCAATAAAAAGCTAATGTTAACCTCTTATCACCCAGCGTGTCACCACCACCAGGGCCACTGGCAGAGACTAGGAAAGTGCCTGAGAATGGCGCTATGATGAATACACCATTTTCAGCGGCGGCTGCTGGCTGCTATTTACCTTGGCTGGCAATTAAAAATATGGCAGAGCCCATGCATTTTTTTTTGCCATCCAAGGTAAAATTATGCAGATGAGGCAGCTCGCAGCTGTCCGCTTTCACTGGGCTAGACTGAAACATACAGCAAAGCCCGACGTGTTTTTTAAAATTATTTATTTAACACCATATGATGGCAGGTTTGTTGCCATACACTAATGTGTAGGTCAACCAAGCACAATCACCGTCCAGATTGTGGAAATACCCTCTGACTGCAACAGCCAATCACAGAGGCGCTCACAGTGTGTGAGCATCTGTGATTGACTGTTTGCATGACAGTGCAATGAATATGTAAGTAGCTTAATGAGCAGCCCCTGAAGTGATTTAGTGGAAGTAGGAGACTGAGCTGATCTGTATGTGATTCATCAGGAGCGCAGGAGACTGAGTGACCCCAGGAGCAGCAGCAGGAGTCGGGTAAGCCCGATCTACCTCTTCTTCTATCCAACTATCTTCACTAGGTTCTGTTACAGCTGTGTGGCAGAACAGTATGCAGACAGTCTATATTATGTCTGCCTACTGTTCCCATGCAGTTTGATTAAGATCTCATCCATCTCTGCCTTTTAACAGCCCTCCCAGATCTCTTCGTATGGTCCAGCAGAAAATTAGTCATGTTTCTCATTGACTTGTATTGTTCTCACTATATGGAACAAATATACAATTATTAAAAAGTACTCGTTATGAATATAGTGATTACGAATATTACGATACTTGCTCATCACTAATTATGAACAACCTTCTGATAAGCGTTATGAGAATTACAGTATATGGGTACATTTTTATTTTATAATGCACAAATCATACTTCAAGAAAAAAAGATAGCTGGCAAAGCAAAGAATATTGCCAGGCAAGTCTAAAATTCTTTTAGCATAATCTGTCTCCTGGCAATATCTTTATGGATCCTGCTTTTCTGTTTAAGATGAATCTTGTGAAAAAAGAATTTCTTGTTTTTCACAAATTGGCCGAATGCCTAGTTTTACTATAACAGCTGATTGTATTGACATAAATCTGACTGACTCTATATTCTAAATCCATGCATTGACTTTTTTATTTCCATATTAGCAGTGACAGATATCTGGCAGACGTAGATAACACAACTCTACATTTAGTAAAGGTGTAAACATACCATACTTTTCATAAAGCTAACTATAATGGTACCTTTACACGCCGCTACAGAAGGTTGAAAACAACCGGGTTTCGGAGACAAATGTATCTTGCACCGTCAAATCAACCCGAGGTAGTGGCGTGTAAACTAGCCTGTTGCCACCCGTCACTTTCGGCACCTGTTTCAGAGCAGTGCTCTAAAACAGGTTGATTTCAACCCGATGGTAGCGGCATTTAGATACGGTACGGTAAGGTTTTTTCGCCACCTAGTTAACTCCCTGGGGCGTGACACAGCCTCCGGGAAAACGTCCCCCCTTCAGCGATCATTGGTGGAAGCTTCTGCGTTACGATTGGTTGTCGCTGCATAGGGCGGCATATTTAAGGAGCTGACCAGTCACACTACACAATTACAATACCATCATGTATTAGCCAGCCTTCCTGCGCTGGCTGGCCAATCATGATACTTTTGCATTGTCCAATCATCGTACGAGCGTCTCGTAATCCACAACTCTGGCACGCCTATGTGTTGTCCCTGCTGCACCAGGTCCTCCCATATTACCTTCTGTAGCGGCGTGTAAATGAGGGACGGTGCTCTACAAAAGGTAACTTGTGGCACCCCACGGTGCCTCCAGGGATAGATTAAACCTTCTGTAGAGCACCTTGTAGCGGGGTGTAAAGGCGGTATCGGGTACCGTTTGCAACCGTTGGTGCGTGCTCGTGCACGTGAGACACCCGGTTGTTTCCAACCTTCTGTAGCGGCGTGTAAAGGTACCTTAAAGTATAAATGAGTATAAATGTTATAGGCAGTACTGATGATAAAATATATAACATCTGTGTTGTTTAATCTATCTATTCCTGCTCTTCCTTTGTTTGTTAATATTAAACTTAATTTATTACTTAGGATTTAAAGAGTATGAATATGTTGTCTGACAACCTTACATTAGTACCTAATGGTGCAGAAAAATTTGACAGGAACCGGTCAGCACATTTTCATAAATGAAAGTAGCTGCATGGCTGTGTGGGCACTTGTCCCCCCAAAAAAATGATATCTCTTGTTTATTTCTGGTGGGCCATCGATGAAACATTTTGCAAATATGCCATGCAGAAATCAGGAGAAGAAAATTGGATTTGTTTCAGTGCATTTGAAAAAAACGTCTAGACCAATTTGCATATTGTCTCAACTCTAGATTTTTCATGACTGGCAAATAGAGACTCCCCAAAGAAGGTATAATTTCCTTTGGTTGAGGACAGAACCAGGCACCTATGCAGCCACTATGCATAATTACGCATTATGCATAAAAACGGACATCAGAGTAGCAATCCGTTAACGGATCCGTTCTTCATAGACTCCACTGCTTGAAACTGGATCCTGAAAAAATCCATCATTAATCAATGGACAAAAAGTTGTGTTTTCACAATTTTGCTTTCAATGGATTACTGCAGGATTCCTTCTAACATGGACATGTGAACTCAGCTTAACCAAGTACAGTACAGCACCTTCCGATCGCAAATGAGTCTTTGGTTTATAGGCTGATAATGTATCCAAGTTAGGATTCTTCTGTCCCTATGTGCATTCTGATTGAGCTGAATCATGTGATGTGATATCTAGAAATGAGCGATGTTCGATTAGCGTTGTTCGCCAATTTCAAATTCGACCTGTTTTGGGCTATGTTCGAGTCATTCGACGAATGCGAACAATTTGCTAAAAGTTCAGTCATTTAAGTTTACGTTCGATAATAGTTCGTTGATCAAAAGTGTTACTGACTTTTCACAGTAATTCTTTTGTTGAACGTTATTATGAGTTTCAGTGTCTAGGAATAGTAGGCGGGGGGAGGGGGGGGCTGAGGAGAGGTCTGTGGTCAAATAATGCAGATCTCCATTTTTTTCCTTCCTGCACTTATTATATGTGGTCCGGTCTGTAAGCCTATCAGCACGCATAAAGCAAAGTGCACTTTTTGCACACAATGGCTTGTGTCATTGGTTGGGTATGTCACATGTCTTTGCCATGTTATTTCCTGTAATACTCCACAAAACATATACTTGTCCCACCTGTGTGTGGCAGGGCATAACATTGATGGGAGCGCTTTCATGAGCTTTGAGTTTATCCGGCCTACTAAGCCTAAACGGGTCACTGATCTATCCGACTAGTTTTTTCGGTAATATTCCATGAAATTTATAGTTGTCCCACTTTTGTGTGGCAGGGCATAACATTGATGGGAGCGCTTGCATTAGCTTTGAGTTTATCCGGCCCAGTAGGCCTAAACAGCTTACTGATATACCTCTCTAGTTTTTCCTGTAATATTCCACAAAACATATAGTTGCTGAGCCATGCAGGCAGGCAGGCTGGGCCATTCAGCAATTTTTGGTCTGGGACAATTGATGCAATTTTGCTGTGGTCTGACCCTTTGGGAAGAGTGAGGACTCTTGTTGGGGTCCCCTTGATGTGTGGTACATGATTTGAGCAGGGTGTGGCATGCTTATACCTGTGTCTCATCCTCCTTTTACTACTCCACCTCTTTTTACTTAATGTAGAAAACTACTGCCACTTTTTCCCTGTAACTCATCCATTTGTCAATTCAAAGTCAGTTTCACTCACCTGAAATTTTAGGTGAATGTTAACCATCTTCTATTTTGAAGTGCTTTGGAAGAATGTGCAGGCTGGCACAGACCGTATCTCGTGCACCCATGCTACGCCATGAGACTATTTGTACTGTGGGTAGATTGTTGTCACTTTTCCTGGTGTTTGTGTCTTTTCTGAGTAATTTGGCAGCTTTTGGACACCTTTGAAAGTGTTTTCTATGTTTTTCTGTAGCCTGCCATTGATTCCAATGTGGTTCGATGGTGTTATATAAACATTCGATGAACAATTCGTTGAATACACCCTAATCAAACCGAATTTGAACACTTGCGTGTTGTCTCATCACTAGTGAACAGGACTTTATGGGGAAGCCTACTTGGCAGAGCATGACATAATTAGATTGTTATTTAGACTGTCCTTTGACTTATCAGCAGTGTGTGAAATGGCGCTGTGATTTTGTATTTATTTTTTTGCCAAATTTGCAGGGACCTAAAAATATAGACACATTTGGTTCAAAGTTGCTTGTAAGCAGAACAATACATTCAACTCTGCTCACTTTATAGATCACTTTCACTTTCATCGAGCACCTGGAAGTAGGGATGAGCGAGTACCGCAATATTCAGAATCGCTATACTCGCAACGAGTGGGTACTGGTACTCGTTGCAAGTATAGCGAGTCCGATTACTTTTGCAGTGTATCTATACATACACTGCGAAAGTACCCTAAAAGTGAATAAAAGTTGTTAAAAATAATAAACTTACATACTCACCTGTCCGACGCTTGCACCAGGACTGTCCCAGAAGACCTGCAATCACCGGACAAGGACCTGTGACTTCCAGCCAATCAGATGGCTGGGAGCGATCTGCCTCATCAGAAGGCAACACGTCACAACCACGTGATCGCTAGCGGCCACCTGATTGGCCAGATTTCAAGGTCCTAGGTTTACTGCCAGGACCTTGCAATCTGGCCAATCAGGTGGCCGCTAGCGATCATGTGGTTGTGACATGTCGCCATCTGATTGGCCAGATCGCTACCGACCATCTGATTGGATGGAAGTCACAGGTCCTTTTCCGGTGATCGCAGGTCTTCTGGGATGGTCCCGGGGCAGGCGTCGGACAGGTGAGTATGCAATTTTATTATTTTTAACAACTATTATTCACTTTTAGGGTACTTACACAGTGTAGATACACTGCGAAAGTAATCGGACTACTCGCTATTCCCGAGTAATCATAAAGTACCTGAATACCGCTACTATTCGGCGAGTTCCGAATAGTAGCGGGTATACTCGCTCATCCCTACCTGGAAGTTTTCATTTTTTTAACACTGTTAGCAGCTATTAAATTGAGTGTATATCTGCTTTTGGAAGAATAGGAGCTAAAAATTATGGATAATATGATTATTTACTTAAAAGGTACTTTATGTTTAAGAATAAGGACATTTAGATTATCAAACATTACATTTGTCGCTACTTATAAGCACAATTGCTATTTTCTTATGGTATTGTTTGTTACTGTGTAGCTTTTATGTATAACTGTGATTGCAGCTTAGTAACTGTCAATTGGTAGACTTAGGCTAGGGTCACACTAGTGCTGGCATTCCATCCTGGGGATCCGCCAAAGAGGAGGATTACCGGAGCCTTAGTGCAGCCTTAACACAGCCTAACACTATGTTAAACCTGCCATAAAGAATCATGGGGCAGTGGATGCATGGCGCATGTTAACGTGGGCAAAAAAGGTGCCTGTGTTTCAAATCTCACACTATTTCAAGTGGATCACATGGCGCGGAAGTGTACGTCATGTAGTCCGCTTGAAATAACGTGAGATTTGAAACACAGGCACCTTTTGTGCCTGCTTTAACATGCGCCGTTCATGCGCTGACCCATGATACTATATGGCAATGTTAACATAGCGTTGGGCTGTGTTAAAGCTCCGGTAAGGTTTCTGTAATCCTCCTCTTTGGCGGATCCCCAGAAGGCCATGCTAGTGTGGCCCTAGCCTAAGATAGTCTGAAATGGAAATTTAGTCTCTTCTTGGGTTTAGTGCTGCCTTCTTCTACAATACATTATACATGCAGCTGGTCAAATGGTTGTGCATTAAACAGTATGTTTATCTGGTAAATTTAATTTTAATACTGAACTCTATGAAAATTGTTATAAATATTTAAGCTACAGTTGTTTTGGACAATTTAATAAACTTTGAACTCTGAATATTTCATGAATGTAATTTATTCACTGTTTGCAGGAGCGGGTGGCTGGTCTCCACGTATATCTAATAAGTATCAATGGCTTCAGATTGACTTAGGAGAGAGGACAGAAATTACTCGAATTGCCACACAAGGCAAATATGGAAGTTCAGACTGGGTAACAAGCTATTTGCTACTGTACAGCGACACTGGAAGGAACTGGAAGCAGTATCATCAAGAAGAAGGCATTTGGGTAAGATTTCTTAACAAAAAAATTGACAATTACATCAATATTTTCAAAGTTTTTGTTAGTACGGTATATTTATGCTACATTCACATGTTCAGTTTTTGGTCAGTTGTTTACCTCAGTATTTGTAGCCAAATCCAAGAGTGGATAAAAATACACAAGTGGTGAAGTGTTTCTATTATACTTTTCCTCTGATTGTTCCACTCCTGGGTTTGGCTTCAAAATACTGTTGTAAAATACAGATCAAATGCTCAACATGTGAATGTGAAGGACATCACCACTTTTGTACTTGTCATCCTCTCCTGGTTTTGTCTTAAGCTGGCTTCACACCACATTTTTTGCCCTGTCAGGCTGTGTCTGGTGCTTTGAAGGAGGCACCGGACACAGCCTGACAGCTCCGAACAAATAGAACCGGAGGGTTAATATGCAGAGCACTGTCCCCTGCTGAAATGGTGCTGACCACTTCACAGGGGATAGCTCCCTAGTGCTGAAGTTCAGCGTAGCTCACGCTGAACTGCAGCAGCCGGTGTCTGGCTCTCGGATCTTCCCAGATCCTCCCAGATCTGGGCAATCCGGCGCCACAGACTCCCATGTTAGGGAGCACTGGGTTGCCCCGGATCCGAGAGGATCCAATTTGGGCAGATTTTTTGCCCCGGACACAAAAATGTTGCAACGTTTTTGTGTCCAGGAGAAAAATTTGAATTCACCCGGATCTTCCCAGACAGATGGAAACCGGGTGGCACATAGCTGCCATCTGGTTCCATCCGGCCCCATAGGGCTGCATTAGGACAAAATCGGGTTTGGGGCTCTCAGGTTTACACCAGACAGCCCCGGACCTGATTGTACCGTGGTGTGAAGCCAGCCTTACAAAAACCAAAGTGAAAAACTGAACAAAAACTGAACATGTTAATGTAGCCTTACTGGTTTTGCCAAATTTTCCACACACACAAGTTCTATTCACATCACTAAAAAGCTTCTAATTGCCTAAAAAATATTTGCATAACAGTGAATTGCGGTTGGAGTCTATTGAACCTATTTTAAACTCTGTAATCCAAAAACAAATATTTTAATGTCTAAGGCCCCTTTTGCATCTCTGCGTTGATGAATTACCTGCATTTGCCTCCCCTGCACTATCATAAAAGCAAGTGCAGGTGCAGTTTAATGCAAACGCAGGCAACTGCATTAGCGCAGAGATGCAGTTCTCCTGCACTCATCTGCGCTCGGTGCCCACATTACCTTTTATGGCTGAGCGCAGCCGAGCGCAGGAGCCGACATCCCCAAAGCGGATGTGCGAAGTGCCTGATGTCATCGAGCATGCGCTTAGTCAGACGCACCTGGAAACATTGACAGCGGCGTTTGCAGGTGCGTCTGACCAAGCGCATGTGCAATGATGTAAGACACTTCGCACTTGCGCTTCGGGGGATGTCGGCTCCTGTGCTCCGCTGTGTTCGGCCATCGAAGGTAATGGGGGCACCGAGCGCAGACGAGCGCAGGTGAACTGCATCTCTGCGCTAATGCAGTTGCCTGCGTTTGCATTAAACTGCACCTGTGCTTGCTTTTGCAGTAGCGCAGGGCAGGCAAAAGCAGGTAATTCATCAACGCAGAGATGCGAAAGGGGCCTTAGTGATGTTACCTTATCTGGATAGGTAAAAATTGATAGTAAGCAGTATTAACAAGCAGCCTTTTTAATTACAATAAGCAGTTTCAGATATTAAAGTTTCTTATAGTCCAAAAATGAACCCTTTTCAGGGGCAGACGCATTTCTTGCTATTGTCTATACACAGGCCATACAAACAGAAGAATCTGTTTGTGGCATTTCCTCACAGCTAGGTGCACAATTTTGTCTATGTCAGGACAGTAAAAACAGAATAAGGTTGGGGTCACACTTGGGAGTCAGCTTTTCAGAAGCCTCCGATACTGCTTGCAGTTTTTTTTCTGTTGTCATTTTGATGCTAAATTAACGCTAGCGTTAACGCATGCGTTAATGCATCATACCTATATGTACCATGCGTTAATGCATGCATTTCCCATAGGGTCCAATGTTAAAAAAATGCATGCGTTTTTGCTACAGTACCCAAAAACGCTGCTAGCAGCGTTTTTTGTTGCTGATGCAAAAATGCATAGCATTTTTAGCAGTGTACTTTGACACTGCGTTTTTTGCATTGGAGCCTATGGATCCGATAACGGATCCATTTTTCAACATGTTTAACTTTGAAAAATGGTAGGTTTTAGCAGATCCAAGCCTCAAGTGTGACCCCAGCCTAACAAATCAATAAGCGATAACTTTATTACAAACCAACCAAGAACTATTCCTTTAATTTGGAAGACTAAATATGTCTGCTTTTTAAACATGAAGAAGTCATGCTTTTCAACTAGAATATGAAAAATATTCGGTGTCCACAACTGCTTTGATAATGACAGAATGATAAGGCATTTACAAAGACTTTTAATCAAGCCATCCAAAAATTACCCCCCTTTTCATGGAGACAAAATAGGAGTACTGTTTTCAAAGTAGAGAAGTTAAAGCTTGTTGCCCTCAAACCATGTAAAAAAATAACCTTTTTGTTTTTGTGTATCATCAAGAGAGTACACTCTTCAGAATCAATACATCTGTATAGCACACTGAAACATAGAATAGAGTAAGGAGATATGTTATGGGCAAGTATGTGAAGTGACCACAGCAACGCCAACACGATAGTGTTAGAATGAGACAAGCAAGAAGATGTGTAGCAGTTTAGAGCCAGCAATGGTAGCACTGGCAAGAGCTGTACAGTCTAACACTATGAAACACAATGAGCAGCCAGGAGCTTGCATGGTTGTGCATTGGCTACAACGAGAGCAGCACTTTAAAAACTTAAGACAATGAAAGCAAGGTCATATGTGGTAGTTTGGATCTGGTATATTTAGGCTGGAAAGAACCAAATAACCAAGAACCTTCCCAGCCGAATAATACCAGCCCCCAGTTGCATACTTTACCTTGGCTGGTTATAAAAAGTAGGGGGGTACAAACATAATTTTTAATTATTCTCTATCCATATTTTTTTGTAGGACAAATCTCCTGCTCTTACCCCCAATTTGTTTCCTTTCTCAGCCAGCTAGCCCTTATTACAACCGTGTTACAGCCACTTTACAGCACCAAAGTTCAAATCCCTATGGACTTATATGGTGTTCAGTGTCCGGGGTCAAATTCAGTTTACATCTGGGTACCAAAGGGAATTTTTAACTAAAGTTTGTTTGAACTCAGCAAATCCGAACATCCACGGATCCGCTCATCTCTAGTAACTGAGGGTTTTTTGTTAATGAAGTCTCTTGGACTCACTTTTGAAAGTTGTGAAATATTCCTTTTTTTGTTTTCTTATAAAGGGTGTAAAGCATTGCTATCAAAGACTCATCACTATTCTTCATGTTAATATGCCTGTCGTCTCATAAATATTGCAACAAAAATTTCACATGATCGTAACCACAACCAAAGACCCTGCCATTTTATTGTCATCACCCTGAAGTGATAGATGGTTTTCATGACCAATGCCATCATCATCATTCTAACTATAACTTTCTGCCTTGTACACTGTCTGCACCAAATCTATGTTCCCTGAGCCTGCTTCTCCTCTTCCACCTCCAAATCCTACAGCATGTGACATGGACTTTAAGTGTGCCCAGCAAACAAAGAAAAGCACTGCAATTTAATATTTGTAGTCCATCCCCTTTTGCATGCAGGTGAGGTTCTTTTTTCATAATAAATAGTAGCTGGATTACTTTGTTGATTTTACAATTATCCCTATTGCTACATTTTGATAGAAAAAGGAATTCCAGCGAAGTGTAATCCAATATGCAGTTTTATTTAAGTGAATAAAATTCCATCATCCATATTGCAGGGGGACAGCGCGAGTTGAAGCCAACACGTTTCAACAAAGGGTCTAATTCATGGCTATACCTGGTTTGGATCTGGCAGCCATTTTAAAGGCACAAGCCATCACACAACCCATCACACAGCTGATACAGATAATATACAAACAGAAAACAGATGTGTAAAACAAAATCAAAAGGGATATATATAAAAGTGTACAAGAATATCATTACACATACATTAATGGAGTCTCAGTATTGCAGCACCACATCTAGTGTAATATTCAGACCGTCAGATGCTCTTGTGCCAAAACAAAAGATCCAGTAACTTTCTTTGCGTAAAAGCAACCTCCTAGTATCCCCGCCTCTGATTGGGCTCATGATTTTTTCAAACCCCTGAAATTTAAGTGTAGTGGTATCTCCTCCATGATTATTACGGAAATGACGGGATACTGCTGATATATTCAAGGCAGAATCACTACTAGCATCCGATATATGCCTACGGATTCTCTTTTTAAGTTCACCAGACGTGCAGCCTACATACTGTATATGACAGACTGTACATCCATTCAAATATATTACATTATGGGTACAGCAATTAATAAAAGATTTTATTCTATGAAAGCTGCCATTCTGATATGATACAAATCTGTCACCTCTCGCTACATGTGAGCAGGCTGCTCATCTGGTATGACCACATTTATGAAATCCCTTCAGCGATAGCCAAGTATCACTACGTTTAGGGTTGGAGGTAGTAAAAAGACTAGGAGAAAGTAATGAACCTAATGTTGGTGCTTTTTTGGCACTGAATCTTAAATTTGCATTTTGAAGGATATGGCAAAGTTTGGGGTCTTTATTAAGAATGGGTAAATATTTTTTGACAATGTTCACCACATCTGTATATTGTGAACTGTATGTTGTGACAAATGTGATGGTGTCATTGTTCAATGTATTCTGTATCTCTTTCTTCTTAATTAGCTCTTTTCTATCCATTCCTCTTACTTTATTAACCACCCTAGATAGACAACTTTTAGAATAACCCCGTTGTTCTAGTCTCTTCACTATAAATTTTACTTCATCTTCAAAGACAATGTCATTCGAGCAGTTTCTCATTGCCCTTACTAACTCCCCAATGGGGATGTTATCCATAATATGTCATGGGTGACACGAGGTGGCATTGAGTGCGGAGTTAGTGGCAGTGGGTTTTCTGTATGATGACACAATGACTTCTCCAGTATTGCCAATCCCAGACAAACTAATATTGAAGAAATTAATAGTTGTTGGATGTAAAGATGATGTGAATCTCAAATTAAAATTATTCATATTGAGATAATTAACAAAATCGGGGAGCAATTCTGGGGTACCCCTCCACACCAGCAGTGTGTCGTCAATGTATCTGGCGTGGCAGACAATGCTGGTACTGAAGGGGTTATTATCATTAAATATGTATTTCTCCTCCCATACACCCATTACAATATTTGCAAGAGTGAGTGAAAATTTAACCCCCATGCTCACTCCGCGGTTTTGTAAGTAAAATTTACCATCAAAGGAGAAGAAATTGTGCTTCAACAGAAAGTCCACCGACATAATTAAAAAGTCTTGTATCGCTTGTTTATATCTACTGTGTTTCTGTAGACTATATTTAAGGCAGGTTAATGCTATGTGGAATGGAAGGGTAAAGACTTATGACATCACAGCTTAACCAATGGTAATCAGGCTTCCACTCAAATTCAGAAAAAGTTGCTACAACGTGCGTCTTGTATGAAGCCTGGTAGACTTCTGACAATAGGTTGTAATTGATTGTCCACCCAAGCACCTAATCTCTCACCAGTGACCCAATACTGGCTATTATGGGGCGGCATGGTAGTGGGAAGACATCTTTGTGAATTTTTGGTAGGCAATGGTAGATTGGGGAAATGGGATTCTCTGGTGGGAGAAATTCTTCCTTTTTCCTGTCCAAAACTCCCATACACATGCCTTAGTGTAGTAAAGATTCTAATTCACTTTTGAAATGCCTAGTTGGATTACCCGATAAACTCACATAGACATCCTCAATGATTAGGTCATTCAAATCAATCTGATTATAAAGACCGGAATTCATAAGTGTCACTGCGCCTCCCCTGTCAGATAATTTAATAGTTAAATCACTATTGTTTTTTAGATCTGTCAATGCCTCTCTCTCCAGAGCCGTAAGGTTATCATAAGTACACCTATGATTTAATTTTACCAGATCTTTCTCTATTAAATCCTGGAAGATATCCAGGATATCAGATCTGGATTTTATCGGATTCTATTGATACATTTTGCTACTTCTTCAAAGGACTTCAGTAAGTGACTTGCATCCCTCATCAGCAGCCAATGTCACTGATCTCTGTGGTTTGTACAAACACTATGACATATACATTATTAAATTCCTGCATCTTAAACCAGCAGGCACTCTATTAGCTTTTTTTTTTTTTGGAAAATTCAGGATGGCATGCTTTTCCACATGGGATCTATTCATTGATCTACAGTTTTCTGGCCAGAGCAACACCCTTTATCAAGAGTGTATATTGTGAAAGGAGTGGGAGTTTCTTTGTCTGACCGCAAGTGATCCAGAATGTTCAGGGCTTTGTTACTCATAAAAAGTTTCAAGTTTCTGTTGACTGGGCACCTTCCAGTGGACCAGTTTCCACTTAATGTATAGCATTAAGTTGTCCACAATCTGGCTTTCCCTGCCCAAGGCTTTCAAATTGTAAAGCTGCTTGACAGCACCTTGACTTGCTTGAGCAAAAAAAATTGCCCGTGTGTGGAATCAATGATGTTTCCTGTGGCTATTTGGAATAGAGTTATTTCAATTGAGCAAGATCTGAAAGTAGTGTAACACTAGGGTCACACTTGCAAAATTCCCAGCGTTGTTTGCAGAGAACTTAGAATTTTTTTCTCCCTCCGCAGCCTTCACGCAGGTTCCAACGCTCGAACCACGTGACTTTTGGTCGGAGGTGGGTCGGAGTTGGAGGCCGATATCGCGACGTGTAAACCCACCATAATAGAAGCAAGTGCTCCACTTATATGTTTAATCACCCACTCCTGGCTTGTGGTGAGCTTGTGCTTAAAAATACGCAGCAAAAAAAGTGGTGTGTGAATGGGGCCTTACATACATTTTTGCCCATCTAATTCTATATTTTATTTTGACAACAATACACCAAATAACTACACCGTGTTCTGTTGCAGAAATTTTAACATATCTATGCTGGACTTAAAGAGGACCTGTCACCAAAGCAGGCTTGGTGATCTAATTACAGCACTGGATACAGCATGTCTGCAGCATGCAGGCAAGGGGTCCATAAGCACTTGAGCAGCCCTGTACCCCGAGATAATACAGTTAGAAAACTTACATGCTACAGCCACTATGTACTGTTCGCTGCTGCCATGGTGGACCGCATAGTTGCTGACAAATTCTAAAGGACCTTACAACACTTCCTCCAAGCACTGGGTCAGATGTACATCTCAAAATAATGCGCTCCTGATGGTCAACCTTTTAGAGCAGTATAGCACCACTGAGGAGCTCAGGAGAGGGACTCTGGGAAGGGTGTCAGATAAGAGCTAGGGATGAGCGAGTATACTCGCTACTATTCGGAACTCGCCGAATAGTAGCGGTATTCAGCTACTCGCTACTCTCCAAGTATCTTACTTACTCGGGAGTAGCAAGTAGTCCTTTAACTTTCGCAGTGTATCTATAGATACACTGCGAAAGTACCCTAAAGTGAATAAAAGTTGTTAAAAATAATAAAATTACATACTCACCTGTCCGACGCCTGTAGGTCTTCTGGGACGGTCCCGGTGCGGGCGTCGGACCGGTGAGTATGTAATTTTATTATTTTTAACAACTTTTATTCATTTTTAGGGTACTTTCGCAGTGTATCTATAGATAAACTGCGAAAGTATTCGGACTCGCTATACCCACAACGAGTACCTGGAGCTACTCGTTGCGAGTATAGCGGTCCTCGCTCATCCCTAAAAAGAACCAAATATCCCCACTTCCATCCCGTTTGGTGAGGCAAGGAAGGCCACTCAGAATGTGTGCTTGGGAACATACTACAATAGTCTGCTGGCAATGCAAGTGGCCAGTCCATGTAAGGTCCGGCTGCCCTCACCATGATGAGCTCATGGGCAATAAGTGTGGGTACCAACAAGCCCCTGTGCGCCAAAAAGGTCTGTGTGACAAGCTCCTTGGCCATTTTGCATTCTCCAGAAGTGGTAAGCTATAAGAGACAATAGCTGGGTTGACGAAAATGGAAGCAGATCTACCAGATCAATTTGCAGAAGTCTTGGAAGAATGAGTATAATCCAGAGCCTGCATTTCCTACCAGGAAGGCTCCATTACATCCAGTGGATTTGGAAATTTCCTCCACTGTGGTAAAACAACATAAACTCTGCCTTCTAAACAGGTTCAGGAAGCCCGTGACTTGGAATTCAGATGCCTACTCTGAACTCCCTGGCTGTACCTCCACAATCCAGCATAAAGTTGTCACTAAGCCTCAGGCCACAATCTAATTAAAGACAAATTGGGTGCCTGAGGCCAGGTGACAAGCCAAATCGAAGGTGGTAAAATCAATGGCATGACTAAGGGTGTTTAAGGGGTCCTGTAGTGAATGCGCTTGCCCAGTAGTCCATTGTATGGCATTTGTACACCCCCAGAGAGTTCAACAAATGTGATGCAGCAAAGAGTATGGTGGTAAATGGGAGATATGGTCCTCCCAGCACATGCCTGTATATTCACTTTTTGCAACCAGCGTAAATAAAACACAGAATTGTTGAACCGAGAACCTGTGTGAACTACTTAACTGCATCCCCACCAATTCTTACCAGAGCTAAATCCTTTCAACATGTGAATGCTGTTGGTCTGGAAGGCATAAAGAACCTCATAGGTTCCTTTAAGCAGTTGTTTATTACCTGCACAATCACTTTTTAAAGTAGCTCACTATGTAAAATAAAAACAACAGATACTCACTCCCCCCATCAAAATCATTCCACTGACGTCATTGCTTGATATGCTAGGGCTTATGTAACATTGTTATGATACACGAGCCCTGCAGCCAATCAGAAGCTATTACTGGGCTTCTGTGCTCTCACTTTCCTTTGGGTGAACATTAGATATCGGTAATGGTAACAATTCAGCAGCCCAACAATGGCCAATGACTGGGTGTAGGGCGTATGAGGCATAGCAATGTCTTGCACGTCCTGCAAGGTCCAGCGTTAACACAATTGGATTTAAATACCGTATACGCTTTACATTATACAATTGTTTAGAACCCTCTATTACTTCTGAAACAGCAAATGCACTATTAGGACATGAACTGGAAAAGGCATTTGACTGTTTATCATAGTATCCAGCACCAAAATATTCCTAGATTCAAAAATTACATCAGCTTGTTGGTATAATTTAATTAAACCAGAAATGAAATAGTATGAAACTATCTAAATAAAATTAATTAAAAAAATTAGATTAAATGACTTACCGTACATACATTGCAATGAGTAAGTAAATGTTGATAACAGGTAGCAGAACTGAACTCTTCCGACATGCCTATTGCTTCTATATCACTTTACAAGACTGAACATGATCTCTCTCCCCTAAACAGTGTGAGCTCTCTGCCAATGGCTTGGTGCAGATGACTGTACTGGTGATCCAAGCATGAACTGAGAGAACATCAGATCGCACTTTTGCCAATGTTATACTATGGGGCCGTGCAGTGCCAGCTCCAGGTTTTTGAGGGCCCCAGGCGAAAGAGTCTTAGCGGGCCCCCTTTAACATATGCTGCTCTATGTGTAAATATATCATATCATAAATGTTGTACACTGTAATATATATATATATATATATATATATATATATGTATAAGAGAGAAAAAAACTGCACAGCACTCTCAGGCATTGTGAACTGGTGCCAGCAGGGATGCTTAGATAAATTACTAGGGAAAAAAACCTTGCAGCACTCAGCTACTACCAATGATGTACATATGCTGACAAGCTATATATATGAGAAAAAATTTAAAAACTTATGTTTTTTTCAAATAACTCAAAATTCTTATTATTTTTTTTAAATCTGAAGTTCTTAGTACACACATTGGCCAATGTCTGCTTGCTCATCGACTGCGACAAAGTGACTTCAGGCACGATGAGTCCTAACGCTGACACCCAAGTCCTCCTTGTCCACCCGACCCCACTACTAAGTGGGCGGACACCATCTAGACCCTAGATCACCTGTAGGCAACGAGGGTGCACATTGCAGTAATGGAGCCAGCCACTCCACACGATACAAAAGAGAAAAAAACTGCACAGCACTCTCAGACAATGTGAACTGGTGCCAGCAAGGATGCTGGGATAAACTACTAGGGAAAAAAACCTTGCAGCACTCAGCTACTACCAATGATGTACATATGCTGACAAGCTATATATATGAGAAAAAATTTAAAAACTTACGTTTTTTTCAAAAAACTCAAAATTCTTATTATTTTTTAAAATCTGAAGAAAAAATCGTAAGTTTTTACATTTTTTTCTCATATATATAAATTTTTTCTCAAAATTTTTTTTTCTCATATATAGAGCATGTCAGCATGTGTACATCATTGGTAGTAGCTGAGTGCTGCAAGGTTTTTTTCCCTAGTAGTTTATCCCAGCATCCCTGCTAGCACCAGTTCACATTGTCTGAGAGTGCTGTGCAGTTTTTTTCTCTTTTGTATCGTGTGGAGTGGCTGGCTCCATTACTGCAATGTGCACCCTCGTTGCCTACAGGTGATCTAGGGTCTAGATGGTGTCTGCCCACTTAGTAGTGGGGTAAGGTGGACAAGGAGGACTTGGGTGTCAGCGTTAGGACTCGTCGGACCTGAAGTCACTTTGTCGCAGTCGACAAGCAAGCAGACATTGGCCAATGTGTGTACTAAGAACTTCAGATTTACAAAAAATAAGAATTTTGAGATTTTTGAAAAAAACGTAAGTTTTAAAATTTTTTCTCATATATATAGCTCAGTGATGGCGAACTCCAGGCCTCGAGTGCCACCAACAGTGCAGGTTTTCAGGATTTCCTTACATTGCACAGGTGATAAGATAATCACCTGCACTGGTAATGATTCCAACCCCTGTGCAATGCTGAGGAAATCCTGAAAACCTGACCTGTTGGTGGCACTCGAGGCCTGGAGTTCGCCATCACTGATATAGCTTGTCAGCATGTGAACATCATTGGTAGTAGCTGAGTGCTGCAAGGTTTTTTTCCCTAATATATATATATATATATATATATATATATGTCCCCCTCCATTCACTTTCTCCCCCCTCCGTTCACTCTCTCTCTCTCCTCCCTCCGTTCACTCTCTCCCCCACTCCGTTCACTCTCTCTTCCCCCTCCATTCACTCTCTCTTTCTCCCCCCTCCATTCACTCTCTCTCTCTCCCCCTCCATTCACTATCTCTCCCCCTCCATGCCTCTCTCTCTCTCCCCCTCCATGCACTCTCTCTCTCTCTCCCCCTCCATGCACTCTCTCTCCCCCCTCCATTCACTCTCTCTCTCTCCCCTCCATTCTCTCTTTCTCTCTCTCCCCCTCCATTCACTCTCTCTCTCTTCCCCCTCCATTCACTCTCTCTCTCTCCCTCCATTCACTCTCTCTCTCCCCCTCCATTCACTTTCTCTCTCTCTTCCCCCTCCATTCACTCTTTCTCTCTCTCTTCCCTCCATTCACTCTCTCTCTCCCCCTCCATTCACTCTCTCTCTCTCCCTCCATTCACTCTCTCTCTCCCCCTCCATTTTCTCTCTCTCTTCCCCCCTCCATTCACTCTCTCTCTTCCCCCTCCATTCACTCTCTCTCTCTCCCCCCTCCGTTCACTCTCTCTCTCTCCCCCCTCCGTTCACTCTCTCTCCCCCCTCTGTTCACTCTCTCTCCCCCTCCGTTCACTCTCTCTCCCCCTCCATTCACTCTCTCTCTCCCCCCCTCCGTTCACTCTCTCTCTCTCTCTACCCCTCGGTTCACTCTCTCTCTCTCCCCCTCCATTCACTCTCTCTCTCTCCCCCTCCATTCACTCTTTCTCCCCCTCTGTTCATTCTCTCTCCCCCTCCGTTCACTCTCTCTCTCTCTCCCCCTCTGTTAACTCTCTCTCTCTCCCCCTCCATTCACTCTCTTTCCCCCTCTGTTCATTCTCTCTCCCCCTCCGTTCACTCTCTTTCTCCCCACCTCTGCGCTGTGTCTTTGCCCTACACCTGGCTGTCTCCCCGTGTGCCTGTCTACCCACTGTGCACTGTGTACATTTCCCCTGACAGGGAGCCCCTGGGCACTGTGTTATTTGCCACTGGCAAGGGGGCCCCTCTGTAATCTGCCCCGGCAGGGGGGGGCCCTCTGTAATCTGCCCCTGGCAGGGGGGGGCTCTCTGTAATCTCCCCCTGGCAGGGGGCCCCTGAGTGCTGTTTCTCCCTCCCTTTTAACCTGAGAGACAGCTGGCAGACGCTGATTGTAGTGAGCAGCAGCAGATCACTTTCTGCTGCACCATCGAGGTGCAAGAAGTAGAGATCTTCTGCTGATGCTACTGCTCAGGTTAGGAGGGAGAGAGGGTGTGGGGGGGGGGGGAAGAGGGGCAGCGTTTAGGGGCCCCTGCAAGGTGAGAAGTCCACAGGGAGCCTAACTGCCAAATTAGTGCCCTGACTGCTGATGACTGGCCCTGGCTTCCCCCCGGACACCAGCCATGCTCACCTGCAGTCTGGCATCTTCCTCTTCTTCCATGCAATCCACACTGTGGTCTGCAAAGGAAGAGGAAATGAAGAGGCGGAGCGGGGGTGCCTCTTCTACACTGTGGAACGCAAAGACAGCGGTAGTGACGCCCGGATGCGGGGGTGGAACGGGGCTGGCGAACGGTTTCTGAAATTAATGAAAGCACCGCACCGCCACGCCGGTAGGAGTTAATATAATACTGGCGTGATGCGGGCAGGCGGCGGTGGGCCCCTCAGTCACGCCTGGGCCCCGGCACTTGCCCGGGTACGCCGGGTGCTGACGCCGACCCTGGGGCCGTGTATACGTCCCGGCATCTGTCTTAAGAAAATAATGCTGTATGACTCTGATTTTCCTCCATAAATTGGATTGCATTCGGCCATGTGAGTCATTGGCTCTGAGGAAAAAAATAAGACTTGATTCCAATGACATCAACGTGCAGTCTGATTATCACGGGCAGACAGAATAGAGAAGATCGAGAATTTTTTTCCTTTCTTCTCCATATCCAATAAAATTGGATCCCACTTTGATCCCACTAAGGCCCTCTTCACATCACGTTTTTGTGGATCCTTGTGTATCTGTTTTGAAACAGATAGCCAGGGATCCATTTTGGCCTCCTATGTATCCCTTTGGGTACGGATGGGCACAGATTGGTCCTTAATTGCCATCCGTTTGTGTAATTTTTTTGAGGGATCCATTTGTAGCTGCTTTCCTCATATCGCCTGTACCGCCCCCTTGCAGCACAAGCACAGTCTCTGCTGTATAGCACGCCCATGTGGTCATGCATAATTAACACGCCGGTGGCGGAGAGAGCCACACAATCCCGACGTTTGCGGCTTCACATGTAATGTGAAGCTACAGAATAAAAGGTGAATTAACTACTTTTATAAACTTTCACATAGCGCTTTAGGGACAGAAAGGGATGGTTACAAATAGATTACTATGGTGCAGGGACAAGTTAAAACAGGCTGGGGCTCATTTGTAAAGGTCTGGTTCCCTTTAAGTACTGTATCTCCTCCACAAGGAGGAGCCGCCAGCAGTCATTCATAAAATTGTAAATGCCGACAATAGCCGGCAATATTATAATTGCATATATTAACCCCTCACATGCCTTCCTCTGTGGACAGCATGTCTCTAGGGAGGATGGGCAACCCCTAGAGACATGTTGCCCACATCTATTATAAACATTTAACCCTTTGGTCATCCCTGCGGCAGTATACGGCTGCCGCAGGCATTCACATGTTCCTTGCGGCAGCCGCATGGGCTCCCATAGGAGCCCATTATAGCAATCTTGTTGCGGATTGCAAACCGCTCCGAAAACTGCAGCCTGCATGATTTTTCACGCAGGCTGCAAATCCGGATGCGATAACCTGATTGCATGTAGTGCTATCCAGTTTACATAATGTGCTCCTATGGGCTGTGGTTCCTGATCCGGTTTTGAGCTTTTTAACAGCTCAAAACCGGATCAGGATCTGAATTTTGAAACGCAAAGGTGACCCTAGCCTAAAATAGTCGTCTGCAATAAGCCTATTATAAATAGAGGAAATGGAGGCTCTAAAGGGTTGCTCTATGTTTGGGATGAGTGAGGCAGGGAGTTTACCTGTTTTAGGCTAGGGTTACACTCGCGTTGTGCCATCCGCTAAATGGATGTGTTAAAAGGATGCAAAACCTATGGTTTTTACGCAACCCCCCCTTTAATGTCAATGTGACCCTAGCCTTACAGCACCTATTACTATTACTCCACTGTGCTACAATGTTTTTTTTTGTTTTTTTTTAAACACACTTTGTTGCTATGAAACTGTTACTAACAGCTTTCTTGCCATAAACAGCATGAACTTGCCAGAAAATTGACATCTTGCGATAAATGGTGAGATCATGCTGAGCATGTAGAGCAGTGAGGTCTGAACTTCGGGGATAGTGTGGGGACATCAGTTTTACTTTATTCTCGCAGCTATCACTGTCAGGCTAGGGTCACACATAAGCCCTTGGTCCGTTTTTGGCTTCATTTTTGTCATTTTTTTTTCTAAGTCCAAAAACTGACAGAAAAAACGGATTAGATGTAATAAACACCCTGTCCGTTTTTTTCTGGACCTCAAAACATTGCTCTGTCCGTTTTTGAGCCAAAAACGTTGCTAGCAACGTTTTTGGCATCAGTTAAAAAACGCATGCGTTTTTTTAACATGGGGCCCTATGGGAAACGCATGCGTTAACGCATGGCACATATAGGCACCTGCGTTAACGCATGCGTTAACGCATATGCGTTTTTAATGAAAAAACATGAAAAAATGACTAAGTCCAAAAACGTTCAGAGGTACAGGAGGCTCAAAAAGCACCCTATAAAAAACGGATTGGTGATGAAAATGACTTCCAAAACGGATTTCTATGTGTGACCCCAGCCTCACTCTGCTGCGCTATACTCTGGATCACTGTCAGTCTTCTAAAGATCAGAAGGTCACGATGCACTTTGTCTTGTGAACATGACACTTTTGTATGATAAAAAGAGGGCTCTTGAAATGTTTTTTTTTACTGAAATGCAAAATTGTTTGGTGAATTTAAGAAAGAAGCCAATTATTTCCTTTGTAAAAACATTATGTTTCATTATGCATTCAAATAGCAGTGTTCTACTCAGAACGAGTAAAAGAATAGAAATAATTGCTGAGAAGCAATGGAATATTTCAAACAAAAAAGAACAATTCACAAGGACATATGGATTACTGCTAAAATTAAGTATTGTGCACTGCACAGCTGATGAGCCATTTCAGTTTTGGCTACCTTCCATAGTAATAGTAAAGCAAGAATACACATTGACATTGCTTAGAACATCCAAGTTTAATTTTTTTCTAACCATCCATGCATAATGTATTCCATTTTATTAAACATTATTATGAATGTTCTCACTACACTAAAGTAGCCAAATTAGTATAATGTTATGACTAGATTAAAGTTTATTTTTTTACTCAATGCTAAAAGCACTGTTAAGAAATTCATTTAACAACATCTCCTATACTTTTGTTACTTAAAATATATAGTTCTTTGAAGGTTGTAAGTATAGACTTTTTATGGCAAATTTAAATTTTACTCTGTTATGCTCTAAGCCTCTCAAGTAAACCAAATATTGCTAAAAGGGATGTTAGAGAAATAGTTCCATTTCACATACATAATTTTAATATCTGTGTTCATTTAATTACATATGGTAATGTAGTTCATGATTCTATATGTCTTCATGTATGGGGATGTCAGGGAGAGCCCTACCTCCATGCAAACTACTCACTATTAAAGGGATGAAGAACACAAGGGGAAAAACTTATTAATTTAGAATTTGTATGTATATTGAAAACCTGGGACTATGCAGTGAAAAATAAGAATCTACATCTACTATATAATTGTCTAAGGCAGGGGTCTCAAACTCAGCTGGGTTGGTGGGCCGCACATAGAAAAACATTTATAGTGGGGGGCCGCATCCCTTGTAGGACTAAATTATATTTTTAGTAATACCAGAATTTTTTGCTCAATGTAGTAAAGTACAAATCCTGATCCCCTTCTTGTAGTAATGTCCCCATCCTGTAGTAATGTGCTTTTCTAGTGATGTTCCCCATCCTGATCCCTTTTTCTATTGATGTCCCCCCATCCTGATCCTTTTTCTAGTGATGACCCCCATCCTGATCCCCTTTTCTACTGAAGTCCCCCATCCTGATTCCCTTTTCTAGTGATGTCAACCATCCTGATCCCCTTTTGTAGTAATGTCCCCCATCCATCCTGGTCCCCTTTTGTAGTGATGTCCCCCATCCATCCTGGTCCCCTTTTGTAGTGATGTCCCCATACTGATCTCCTTTTGTAGTGATGTCCCCCATCCTGATCCCCTTTTGTAGTCATGCCCCCTTCCTGATCTCCTTTTCTAGTGATGTCCACCATCCTGATCCCCTTTTCTAGTTATATCCCCATCCTGAACCCCTTTTGTAGTGATGCCCCCCATCCTGTTTTACCTTCTTTTTACACACTCATTCACACTCACACACAAACCTACACACACACAAACCTACACACACATCCTCATACACACACTCACACACACTGAAACTCACACAAACCTCACATACACTTTCTTATACCTCACTCACATACTCACACCCACACTCACACTTTTCTCACTTTAATGATGCATCACTCCTGTGCAGGGAGCCGCCGCGGTCCCCGCTGCCGCCACTCAGACAAGCTCTGTTGGTCAGCAAGATCAATGCAATCTGCCAGCCAGAGGCCCGCATGTGACGTCATATTCCGCAATCAGCTGCGGACCTCTCATTGGCTGGCAGCTTGCATTGATCTTGCTGAGTGGCAGAGCTTGTTAGTGCCACAGACAGAAGTCATCACACAGTGGGGACTGCAGCGGCCCCCTGCACTGGGGCGATGCATCATTAAGTTGTCCAAGGTGCCGCGGGCCGCATAGTGAAGCCCTAGGGGCCGCATGCGGCCCTCGGGCCGCGAGTTTGAGACCCCTGGTCTAAGGCGTCTGTCTAAAGCGCCAGACAGAGGCCGCTCATTGGTGCCCGCCGAAGGTGCCGCGGTCAGCGCCGACCAATCAGAATAGCTGCGCGTTCCATGGCACCATATTTTAAATACACTGAGCACATTGTATTTTAAATATGGCGCCAGGGCGAGTGCCGCTATTTTGATTGGTCGGTGCTGAACGCTGCGACCAATCAGAGAAGCGGCATTCAAACTACTATTCTAGACTACCCGATGCTTTAGAATCGGGCCACCATCTATTGATGTTATAAATGTGCTTGGGGTGGTAGTAATGGGCGAGCATTAACCCCTTTATTACCCAGCGTGCCACTG
This sequence comes from Allobates femoralis, assembly GCA_033576535.1. Lineage (NCBI taxonomy): Eukaryota > Metazoa > Chordata > Amphibia > Anura > Aromobatidae > Allobates > Allobates femoralis. The sequence continues at coordinate 584,230,392 of JARQOC010000003.1, forward strand.
CCACCAGGGCCGCTGGAAGACCGGGGTTCAGCGCCAAAGGATGGCGCTTCAATGAACGCGCCATCTTCTGGGGCGGCTGCGGGCTGCAATTTGCAGCGGGGGGTGCCCAGAAAGCTTGGGCATCCCTGCGCTGCGGATTCCAGCCCCCAGCTGCTTAGCTGTACCTGGCTAGACATAGAAATTGCGCGGAGCCCCACGCATTTTTTTTTTATTATTTCATGAATTTCAGAGTCTCAGAGTCAGAGTCTCAGAGTCAGAGTCTCAGAGTCTCAGAGTCAGAGTCTCAGAGTCAGAGTCTCAGAGTCTCAGAGTCAGAGTCTCAGAGTCAGAGTCTCAGAGTCAGAATCTCAGAGAGTCAGAGTCAGAGTCAGAATCTCAGAGAGTCAGAGTCAGAGTCAGAATCTCAGAGAGTCAGAGTCAGAATCTCGGAGAGTCAGAATCAGAATCTCAGAGAGTCAGAGTCAGAATCTCAGAGAGTCAGAGTCAGAATCTCAGAGAGTCAGAGTCAGAATCTCAGAGTCTCAGAGAGTCAGAGTCAGAGTCAGAATCTCAGAGAGTCAGAGTCAGAATCTCAGAGAGTCAGAGTCAGAGTCGGAATCTCAGAGTCTCAGAGTCAGAGTCAGAATCTCAGAGTCTCAGAGTCAGAGTCAGAATCTCAGAGTCAGAGTCAGAATCTCAGAGAGTCAGAGTCAGAGTCAGAATCTCAGAGTCTCAGAATCTCAGAGTCTCAGAATCTCAGAGAGTCAGGTCAGAATCTCAGAGAGTCAGAGTCAGAATCTCAGAATCTCAGAGCCTCAGAATCTCAGAGTCTCAGAGTCAGAGTCAGAATCTCAGAGAGTCAGAGTCAGAATCTCAGAGAGTCAGAGTCAGAATCTCAGAGAGTCAGAGTCAGAATCTCAGAGTCTCAGAATCTCAGAGTCTCAGAGAGTCAGAGTCAGAATCTCAGAGTCTCAGAATCTCAGAGTCTCAGAGTCTCAGAGAGTCAGAATCTCAGAGTCTCAGAGAGTCAGAGTCAGAGTCAGAATCTCAGAGTCTCAGAGTCTCAGAATCTCAGAGTCTCAGAGTTAGAGTCAGAATCTCAGAGAGTCAGAATCTCAGAGAGTCAGAGTCAGAATCTCAGAGATTCAGAGTCAGAATCTCAGAGAGTCAGAGTCAGAATCTCAGAATCTCAGAGTCTCAGAATCTCAGAGTCTCAGAGTCTCAGAGAGTCAGAGTCAGAGTCAGAATCTCAGAGAGTCAGAGTCAGAGTCAGAATCTCAGAGAGTCAGAATCTCAGAATCTCAGAGTCTCAGAATCCTAGAGTCTCAGAGAGTCAGAGTCAGAGTCAGAATCTCAGAGGCTCAGAGAGTCAGAGTCAGAGTCAGAATCTCAGAGAGTCAGAGTCAGAGTCAGAATCTCAGAGAGTCAGAGTCAGAGTCAGAATCTCAGAGAGTCAGAGTCAGAATCTCAGAGTCTCAGAGTCAGAGTCAGAATCTCAGAGTCTCAGAGTCTCAGAGAGTCAGAGTCAGAGTCAGAATCTCAGAGAGTCAGAGTCAGAGTCAGAATCTCAGAGAGTCAGAATCTCAGAATCTCAGAGTCTCAGAATCCTAGAGTCTCAGAGAGTCAGAGTCAGAGTCAGAATCTCAGAGGCTCAGAGAGTCAGAGTCAGAGTCAGAATCTCAGAGAGTCAGAGTCAGAGTCAGAATCTCAGAGAGTCAGAGTCAGAGTCAGAATCTCAGAGAGTCAGAGTCAGAATCTCGGAGAGTCAGAGTCAGAATCTCAGAGAGTCAGAGTCAGAATCTCAGAGAGTCAGAGTCAGAATCTCAGAGAGTCAGAGTCAGAATCTCAGAGTCTCAGAGAGTCAGAGTCAGAGTCAGAATCTCAGAGAGTCAGAGTCAGAATCTCAGAGAGTCAGAGTCAGAGTCGGAATCTCAGAGTCTCAGAGTCAGAGTCAGAATCTCAGAGTCTCAGAGTCAGAGTCAGAATCTCAGAGTCAGAGTCAGAATCTCAGAGAGTCAGAGTCAGAGTCAGAATCTCAGAGTCTCAGAATCTCAGAGTCTCAGAATCTCAGAGAGTCAGGTCAGAATCTCAGAGAGTCAGAGTCAGAATCTCAGAATCTCAGAGCCTCAGAATCTCAGAGTCTCAGAGTCAGAGTCAGAATCTCAGAGAGTCAGAGTCAGAATCTCAGAGAGTCAGAGTCAGAATCTCAGAGAGTCAGAGTCAGAATCTCAGAGTCTCAGAATCTCAGAGTCTCAGAGTCTCAGAGAGTCAGAGTCAGAATCTCAGAGTCTCAGAATCTCAGAGTCTCAGAGTCTCAGAGAGTCAGAATCTCAGAGTCTCAGAGAGTCAGAGTCAGAGTCAGAATCTCAGAGTCTCAGAGTCTCAGAATCTCAGAGTCTCAGAGTTAGAGTCAGAATCTCAGAGAGTCAGAATCTCAGAGAGTCAGAGTCAGAATCTCAGAGATTCAGAGTCAGAATCTCAGAGAGTCAGAGTCAGAATCTCAGAATCTCAGAGTCTCAGAATCTCAGAGTCTCAGAGTCTCAGAGAGTCAGAGTCAGAGTCAGAATCTCAGAGAGTCAGAGTCAGAGTCAGAATCTCAGAGAGTCAGAATCTCAGAATCTCAGAGTCTCAGAATCCTAGAGTCTCAGAGAGTCAGAGTCAGAGTCAGAATCTCAGAGGCTCAGAGAGTCAGAGTCAGAGTCAGAATCTCAGAGAGTCAGAGTCAGAGTCAGAATCTCAGAGAGTCAGAGTCAGAGTCAGAATCTCAGAGAGTCAGAGTCAGAATCTCAGAGTCTCAGAGTCAGAGTCAGAATCTCAGAGTCTCAGAGTCTCAGAGAGTCAGAGTCAGAGTCAGAATCTCAGAGAGTCAGAGTCAGAGTCAGAATCTCAGAGAGTCAGAATCTCAGAATCTCAGAGTCTCAGAATCCTAGAGTCTCAGAGAGTCAGAGTCAGAGTCAGAATCTCAGAGGCTCAGAGAGTCAGAGTCAGAGTCAGAATCTCAGAGAGTCAGAGTCAGAGTCAGAATCTCAGAGAGTCAGAGTCAGAGTCAGAATCTCAGAGAGTCAGAGTCAGAATCTCAGAGTCTCAGAGTCAGACTCAGAATCTCAGAGTCTCAGAGTCTCAGAGTCAGAATCAGAGTCTGAGTCAGAGTCAAAATCTCAGAATTTCATGAAATAATTTAAAAAAATGCGTGGGGCTACGCGCAATTTCTATGTCTAGCCAGGTACAGCTAAGCAGCTGGGGGCTGGAATCCGCAGCGCAGGGATGCCCAAGCTTTCTGGGCACCCCCCGCTGCAAATTGCAGCCCGCAGCCGCCCCAGAAGATGGCGCGTTCATTGAAGCGCCATCCTCTGGCGCTGAACCCCGCTCTTCCAGCGGCCCTGGTGGCGGTGGCACGCTGGGTAATAAAGAGGTTAGGGCCAGCTTTGTATTATCAGCTGGCCCTAAGCCCGAAATTTATGGCGGTCACGCCAATATTAGACATGACCGCCATGAAGAGTCAGAATCTCAGAGAGTCAGAGTCAGAATCTCAGAGTCTCAGAGTCAGAGTCAGAATCTCAGAGTCTCAGAGTCAGAGTCAGAATCTCAGAGTCAGAGTCAGAATCTCAGAGAGTCAGAGTCAGAGTCAGAATCTCAGAGTCTCAGAATCTCAGAGTCTCAGAGTCAGAGTCAGAATCTCAGAGAGTCAGGTCAGAATCTCAGAGAGTCAGAGTCAGAATCTCAGAGTCTCAGAGTCTCAGAATCTCAGAGTCTCAGAGTTAGAGTCAGAATCTCAGAGAGTCAGAATCTCAGAGAGTCAGAGTCAGAATCTCAGAGATTCAGAGTCAGAATCTCAGAGAGTCAGAGTCAGAATCTCAGAATCTCAGAGTCTCAGAATCTCAGAGTCTCAGAGTCTCAGAGAGTCAGAGTCAGAATCTCAGAGAGTCAGAGTCAGAGTCAGAATCTCAGAGAGTCAGAATCTCAGAATCTCAGAGTCTCAGAATCCTAGAGTCTCAGAGAGTCAGAGTCAGAATCTCAGAGGCTCAGAGAGTCAGAGTCAGAGTCAGAATCTCAGAGAGTAAGAGTCAGAGTCAGAATCTCAGAGAGTCAGAGTCAGAGTCAGAATCTCAGAGAGTCAGAGTCAGAATCTCAGAGTCTCAGAGTCAGAGTCAGAATCTCAGAGTCTCAGAGTCTCAGAGTCAGAATCAGAGTCTGAGTCAGAGTCAAAATCTCAGAATTTCATGAAATAATTTAAAAAAATGCGTGGGGCTACGCGCAATTTCTATGTCTAGCCAGGTACAGCTAAGCAGCTGGGGGCTGGAATCCGCAGCGCAGGGATGCCCAAGCTTTCTGGGCACCCCCCGCTGCAAATTGCAGCCCGCAGCCGCCCCAGAAGATGGCGCGTTCATTGAAGCGCCATCCTCTGGCGCTGAACCCCGCTCTTCCAGCGGCCCTGGTGGCGGTGGCACGCTGGGTAATAAAGAGGTTAGGGCCAGCTTTGTATTATCAGCTGGCCCTAAGCCCGAAATTTATGGCGGTCACGCCAATATTAGACATGACCGCCATGAATTTCTATTAAATTGTTTTAAAAAAAACACAACACAGAGAAAATTTTTATTAGAAATAAAAAAAAAGCCATTAGAGACTCCATCTTTAATTAAAAAAAATCCTCTTCCGTCCGAAGCAGTCCAAAACGCGATGTCCTCTCTGCTCCTCCCTGTGCATAGATATAGATGTCTATGCACAGGGAATGAGCAGACTGAGAACAATCTCAGCACTGCTACATCATCTCTGTGCACAGACATTCATGTCTGTACACAGGGAATGAGCAGACTGAGAACAATCTCAGCACTGCTACATCAGGCAGCAGGCGGGCTCTAGGACCCTGGAGCTGTGGCAGCCAGCACACTGAGCAGACAGGACTCTTATCTATGCGAGTTTCCCAGCGATT